>CM038559.1:1157500-2357500 GCA_021527575.1 Ensete glaucum
TCTTCTTCTTCTTCTTCTTCTTCTTCTTCTTCTTCTTCTTCTTCTTCTTCTTCTTCTTCTTCTTCTTCTTCTTCTTCTTCTTCTTCTTCTTCTTCTTCTTCTTCTTCTTCTTCTTCTTCTTCTTCTTCTTCTTCTTCTTCTTCTTCTTCTTCTTCTTCTTCTTCTTCTTCTTCTTCTTCTTCTTCTTCTTCTTCTTCTTCTTCTTCTTCTTCTTCTTCTTCTTCTTCTTCTTCTTCTTCTTCTTCTTCTTCTTCTTCTTCTTCTTCTTCTTCTTCTTCTTCTTCTTCTTCTTCTTCTTCTTCTTCTTCTTCTTCTTCTTCTTCTTCTTCTTCTTCTTCTTCTTCTTCTTCTTCTTCTTCTTCTTCTTCTTCTTCTTCTTCTTCTTCTTCTTCTTCTTCTTCTTATTCTTCTTCTTCTTCTTCTTCTTCTTCTTCTTCTTCTTCTTCTTCTTCTTCTTCTTCTTCTTCTTCTTCTTCTTCTTCTTCTTCTTCTTCTTCTTCTTCTTCTTCTTCTTCTTCTTCTTCTTCTTCTTCTTCTTCTTCTTCTTCTTCTTCTTCTTCTTCTTCTTCTTCTTCTTCTTCTTCTTCTTCTTCTTCTTCTTCTTCTTCTTCTTCTTCTTCTTCTTCTTCTTCTTCTTCTTCTTCTTCTTCTTCTTCTTCTTCTTCTTCTTCTTCTTCTTCTTCTTCTTCTTCTTCTTCTTCTTCTTCTTCTTCTTCTTCTTCTTCTTCTTCTTCTTCTTCTTCTTCTTCTTCTTCTTCTTCTTCTTCTTCTTCTTCTTCTTCTTCTTCTTCTTCTTCTTCTTCTTCTTCTTCTTCTTCTTCTTCTTCTTCTTCTTCTTCTTCTTCTTCTTCTTCTTCTTCTTCTTCTTCTTCTTCTTCTTCTTCTTCTTCTTCTTCTTCTTCTTCTTCTTCTTCTTCTTCTTCTTCTTCTTCTTCTTCTTCTTCTTCTTCTTCTTCTTCTTCTTCTTCTTCTTCTTCTTCTTCTTCTTCTTCTTCTTCTTCTTCTTCTTCTTCTTCTTCTTCTTCTTCTTCTTCTTCTTCTTCTTCTTCTTCTTCTTCTTCTTCTTCTTCTTCTTCTTCTTCTTCTTCTTCTTCTTCTTCTTCTTCTTCTTCTTCTTCTTCTTCTTCTTCTTCTTCTTCTTCTTCTTCTTCTTCTTCTGCTTCTTCTTCTTCTTCTTCTTCTTCTTCTTCTTCTTCTTCTTCTTCTTCTTCTTCTTCTTCTTCTTCTTCTTCTTCTTCTTCTTCTTCTTCTTCTTCTTCTTCTTCTTCTTCTTCTTCTTCTTCTTCTTCTTCTTCTTCTTCTTCTTCTTCTTCTTCTTCTTCTTCTTCTTCTTCTTCTTCTTCTTCTTCTTCTTCTTCTTCTTCTTCTTCTTCTTCTTCTTCTTCTTCTTCTTCTTCTTCTTCTTCTTCTTCTTCTTCTTCTTCTTCTTCTTCTTCTTCTTCTTCTTCTTCTTCTTCTTCTTCTTCTTCTTCTTCTTCTTCTTCTTCTTCTTCTTCTTCTTCTTCTTCTTCTTCTTCTTCTTCTTCTTCTTCTTCTTCTTCTTCTTCTTCTTCTTCTTCTTCTTCTTCTTCTTCTTCTTCTTCTTCTTCTTCTTCTTCTTCTTCTTCTTCTTCTTCTTCTTCTTCTTCTTCTTCTTCTTCTTCTTCTTCTTCTTCTTCTTCTTCTTCTTCTTCTTCTTCTTCTTCTTCTTCTTCTTCTTCTTCTTCTTCTTCTTCTTCTTCTTCTTCTTCTTCTTCTTCTTCTTCTTCTTCTTCTTCTTCTTCTTCTTCTTCTTCTTCTTCTTCTTCTTCTTCTTCTTCTTCTTCTTCTTCTTCTTCTTCTTCTTCTTCTTCTTCTTCTTCTTCTTCTTCTTCTTCTTCTTCTTCTTCTTCTTCTTCTTCTTCTTCTTCTTCTTCTTCTTCTTCTTCTTCTTCTTCTTCTTCTTCTTCGTGATATTCTTCTTCTTCTTCTTCTTCTTCTTCTTCTTCTTCTTCTTCTTCTTCTTCTTCTTCTTCTTCTTCTTCTTCTTCTTCTTCTTCTTCTTCTTCTTCTTCTTCTTCTTCTTCTTCTTCTTCTTCTTCTTCTTCTTCTTCTTCTTCTTCTTCTTCTTCTTCTTCTTCTTCTTCTTCTTCTTCTTCTTCTTCTTCTTCTTCTTCTTCTTCTTCTTCTTCTTCTTCTTCTTCTTCTTCTTCTTCTTCTTCTTCTTCTTCTTCTTCTTCTTCTTCTTCTTCTTCTTCTTCTTCTTCTTCTTCTTCTTCTTCTTCTTCTTCTTCTTCTTCTTCTTCTTCTTCTTCTTGATCCATCGCTCCTTTCTATTCTTCTTCAAACCATCGATATATACCGATGTTTCATATATTGATATATATATACTAATCGACTAAATTACTAAAATTATATTTGTGTATGATTTTTAAACGTGTGTGATATATAATTTTGTAACCAGATCCAGAGATGATGGTGGCGACGAATAAAAATCTTAGATTGGTGTCTCTTCGAGGCCTCAAAGCTTTGCAGCAAGTTTCTACTGCGGCCCAGTCAATTAATCAGCAATCTTAGATCGGATTGCCCCAACATGACATAATTTAATCAATCCTTAAACTATAAAAATATCGATAGCTGAAGTGGTGCTGATGATGTCAAGCGAAGAGTCCGACTCACATTTCAGAACAAAGCCTTTCTCGACTACCAATCTCACGTTTGACGACGTATGGATGCATGAATGGCGTATCTGATGGTCGCCACTTCCCATCCGTAGGGCAGCGTACTCCACTTTTCAATGACACGTCGGCTGCCAGATCAGTTGACCGAAAAATAAAAAAATCATACTGTAGCAGCCTATTGCTCTTATTATGCACGACAAAAATAGATGCTCCGAATCTATACTAAAATAAGAAAAGAACACATATGTATCCATGTCGTCCGACAAAAAAGAAATGGATTGCGGCACCCCCCATGAGACGCGCTTCAGCTGCGCACAACCCTAGGTAGAAGAGAAGAGCCGCGTGGGCCCAGCATGCCCTGAGGTCAGACGATTTGGCTTGCTTCGTCAAAGATCGATCGTCCGTCTTCTTCTTCTTCCTCCACCACCACGTCAACCACACCATCCTCCTGTTGCAGAAGAAGATGGCAAGCTTCAGCGGAGCAAGCCCGAGCAGCGCTCCTCCTCCTCCTCCTCCTCCTACTACTACTACTGCTGCAGACCCTCCCAGCTGGCTCAACCGTGGCCGCGGCCGCGTCTTGTACCCTCTTTTCGCCGTCATCTGCGTCGTCGTCATCCTTCTCTTGTGCCATTACATATGCCGGATCATTTGCAGCTGGAAGTCTCTGCGCTTGAATGAAACCTCCACCGCCGGTCCTCCCCCTGGAGTCAGCTCAGCTAGAAACGCCCGACTTAGTCCCGCTACGCTTGCGTCGCTACCGATCTTCGTGTTCTCCTTGGATGGCGACGATAAGAAGCTGGAGTGCAGTGTGTGCTTAGCGGAGTTCAGACAAGGGGAGAGAGGGCGGCTCCTTCCAAGATGCAACCATAGGTTCCATGCCGACTGCGTCGATACGTGGTTGCAGTCGCACTCCACCTGCCCCATCTGCCGCTCCGCCATCGAAACTACACCTCCCGACTCGGACGACGCAGCACGATCGATTTCTCCGCCTCTATGAATTGGTGTTAGAAGAAGCAGAAGATCTTGAACAAGGTTTGAGATTGGTCTTGCAGCTTAAGATGCTCTACGTATCTATTTTATCTAATATACACAGATCCTGCATGATAAATGAAACCTCGTCGTCGTTGCCGCATGCATCAGCTTGTGTTTCGCATGATTCAGTATCCGTATATGGTTGATTAAATTCTTGACACAGCTGATTCAGAATCAAACTCCTGACACTTTGATCTTGCAGTTCTTAGATGTTGTGAACTGATCATATATGCTATGGGATACTGGGTTACAATGAACAAAGAGTCGAAAGAAAACTAGAGAGTAGGATTTTGGCAGAATGAATCCAAATAAGTATAGTTATTGTCTAATGGAGTAGGATTCGGATTCATCCTACGCTGGTACATACCAACGGATCTAATTAATTTGCCAGTAGTGCTAAGTCGTAGAATGAACTAATGCTCGACTGGGGTACCTTTTTTTTATTATCACTTGACATAGTATGACTGCGAGAAAGAAATGTAGTTTGGTGCATCCTAAGTCAGACCATCGAACGGTGATTATTGTCTTGATCAAACCTTCCAAAAATGCTGCATTAATAAGGTCAAATAGAAGAACTCTCTCTCTTTCTCTCTCTCTCTCTCTCTCTCTCTCTCTCTCTATCTCTCTCTCACACACACACACACACACGTATGGTTCATGTATCTCTCTCTCTCTCTCTCTCTCTCTCTCTCTCTCTCTCTCTATCTCTCTCTCTCTCACACACACACACACGTATGGTTCATGTAAAACCCCCATACCTAGCAATCTTGTGTGTTCTTTCATGTAGGTTAAAACGTTCACCGAGATAGCACCATTAGAAACAGAACATTGACTCTAATATTCTCCATCACCAACTCAAAAGACGATAAGGATGGCGAGGAAGCTTCAAACAATCTCCTTCTAGCCAACATAATTAAACTTAGTTCTATAGAATGAATAATCTACTTAGATCATAATGTATGAGAGAGAGAGAGAGAGAGAGAGAGCAGAAACATTCGAAACTTGACATTTTATGTAGCCCAACAAAAAAGGACCCGTTGACTTGACTGTGTTGGGATTCATTCCTTGCAAACGAAAATTTGCTGGCATCTGCATGTAATTTATTAAGCTAATCGACCATCTTCCACAATAAAACAATGTCAGCGGCAACTAATGAGGAGTCATCAAAGCAAGCTGCAGGATTCCTCTTCCCCTGAGCAAGAGGAATTGAGGAAGTCTATGGCTAAAGATTTCGGCGTCGTCCTCATTCTGTGCCTTATTGCAGTCATGGTGCTATCTGCTTTCTGCATCCCCTGCGTCCTGAGTTCCTTGAAGGAGTGCTGGGCTCGTTGGCGGAATCCCGGAACCACCACGAACGATAACATCTCTGGATCTGTGACCACCGCCGCCGCCGCCGCCCCTCCTCGCCATGGCCTCGACCCGGAGCTGCTCTCAGTACTGATGCCCGCTCGCATCTATTCGGCGGCCGCCGCCCGCGAGAAGCAGCAGTGCGCTGTGTGCATAACGGAGCTTCGGGACGGAGACGAGGTGCGTCACCTGGCCAGGTGCCTACATCTTTTCCATGTAGACTGCATCGACGTGTGGTTGAGGTCTCACGCGAGCTGCCCGGTTTGCCGGGCCATGGCGGTGTAAGGTCTCGTTGTCGCATCAACCAAATCGTCGACGATCACCACCACCTCATGCGATTGCTTCGTGGACGCCCTCGATTACCTTCCTACGTACCGAAACTTTCCTACTCCTACGATTCTACCTTTTAGTTTAGCTTAGAGACGTCAATTGACCAAAAGAAATAGCACTACAACTCAATTACTTGCTAATGCACTCTGTGTTAGAACAAACGCATACAATTACTACTACACATAATGTCTATCAAAAACCATTGCTCTTATCACCATATCGTTTAGTATTTTTTGGTCGTTGATTCTGATGCCACTTTATGAGACACTTGATTCTTGCGATATGAGAGAAACTGAAGTGCAAGAGCATGTCCTACACTTGCAAACTATGCAGTCTAGCTTTTGGAAGCTACAACTGTTCCCAACGACGTTCTCAATTGTCAATGATTCTTCTGACTGCTTCAATGAGATCTACGACTTGCTGTCAGCTTCAGCTCTCGATGGTCTGTAGTAGATTGTGCTTCGTAGGTTACACACTGAGAATAGCAGACATGCGTGAGTGCCTCCCCCTACTTTATTACGACATTTGAGACATTACTAGTTTGTTGAAGCAGAGGAAAACAAAACAACACAAGGCATCACTGTCTGAATCATATTTCACAAAGTATCAAGTTTGGGCCTACGTAATAAGAACAAATGACGCTTTACCTCTTCGAAGCCCAACTCTAGATATATAATACTTTGTTTGAACTTGTGTAGGTAGTATATGTTAAGCCAATTCAAAATTGATTGTTCGAGCTAGATGTTAGATTTGGAGTTGATGTAGACTTTCTTCCGTGTTCATCTCAGTTCAATCTCGACCAACCACTTGTTCGTCTAAGTTTGGGAGTACCGTTCATTGCAAAACTATGTCGAGGGCACTTTGAGTCTCTTCCTCTCTTGAGTTTATAAGTATTTCTAAATTGTGGGATGGTTGAGGTCTCTTATAAAAGAGAGGTGTAAAGGTTCTTTCCCAAGCCTGTTAAAAGGAGAAAAGTTAGTGTCAAGGTTTTCTCTGAGCCTGGTAAATGAAAAAGGGTTGTAACAAGGGTAGTTGATCTTTGCCCGTTGGAAAGAAGATCTATAGTGAAAGCTGGTGGTCTTGAGGAAAAAGAAATTATGAGTGGACATAAGTCGAAAAATTAGCTTGTATCATTCTCTTACTTTGCTTGATTATTTCTTACTGATTTACTTCACTTACTATCTTTACTTGCACTTAAACACATTTCCAATACGGATTTATCGATCGAACTTTTAAAATCAGATCATAGAACTAATTCACCCCACCACCACCCTCTCTCAGTGCCATTACGATCTTAACAGCTAGGGCTTTCGCAAGGACCCTCGGTGCTCCCGCAACTTTCTTCTTCTCCGCACAATCAGCTCTTCCCTACTAGCTAACAGATCAACCCTCGTCACCCCCAGCTAGGATCACCTGCGCCCGTCCCAGTCGTATGGTCGTTAGTGTCATCTCCCATCACAGCTACACGATCACCCCCCAATGAGCATAGCAAACACCATTGCCTCCCAGCTCTCAACCATAGTGACCTCTTCACATAGCGACCGTAACAAGCCCTCGATGACGCTGCTCCCAATCGCGCCACCATCGCTAGCCTCTTGGCATCCAAAACTTATCCATCCATAACAACTATGGAGACAATGATGATATCATCATCGGTGACGGTAACAGAATCCCCATTACTCATACTGGTTCCACCATACTTAATTTACACACCACTACTTTTACACTCGATGATGTTTTATGTGTACCTCACATTAAACGAAACTTCATATTCGCTTACTAATTTTGTAAAACAAAATAACACCTCAATTGAATTCTTGCTTTGCTCTTTTCTTATAAAAGATTTGAGCATGAGGTATCTTTGGTCCGAAGCCTGAATAAAGATAATATTTACGAGTGGTCATCAGCTTCACAAATCACTCCGTCCATCGTTCACCCTTCAGTTGTAGCTTCAATTGATGTGTAACATCATCGTCTTCGTCATCGCTTGTCTCTCATCCAACAAAAATTACTTTCTCATTATTCTCTTCTGGCTATGAAAACTAATAGCATTCTAACTCATTGTGATTGCTTGTCTTATAATAAAAGTTATAGACTACCTTTTAGAACATCCTCCACATCATACTCTATGTTATTTGAAATTTTTACACAGATGTTTGAGGCTCTGTCCGACCACTTCTTTTAACAACTTCATATTTCATGTCATTTTCGTAGATTATTTTACTAAGTACACATGGTTCCTTTCACTAGGTTATCGGTACGCAGACTGCCCACTACCGAGTAATACCATCAAAATTGATCATTAGTAGTTGATTTCGGCTATCGACGGTACTTTCGACCATCGATGGATGATTTCGACCGTCGGTGGTTGATTGAGGGAGAAAAAAAGGAAGAAGAAGAAGAAGAAAGAAGAGGAGAATAAGAAAGAATACCTCCTCGCCCGAAGGTCACTCGCGAGCCGCCGCCACCCTCGCTCGCGATTTTTCTTCTACGTAGGGAGAAAGATTGAGGCAATGTCGCCCTTTTTTTATTTTTTTTAATATAATATAATATTATAATATGTTTTAATATATCGGATAGTACGTACTGTGCATATCGCCTAGTACCAGTACCGATAATATGTTGGTACATCGGTAGGGACTGATAAATAAAATGTTGTTATGAAATACCCCAATCTGACCAAGTACGTTTCAGTGACTCCCCCTACCAATACCTATACTTAATATATAACTTAACAATCCCATCACACATGGCTATCCCATAATCAGACTCTCCAAAATTGGTATTTCAAACCGTATCAAGTCCTTAACCCTCATGATATAACAAACTCTTCAGCTCATTCAACCCACTACCATCACAAGCCCAAAAGCGTAAAGCCATGTGTGAAGAATATGATGTTTTACTCTATAATTCTATATGGACCTTTGTACCCTTTCATCACACATAAAATATCATCGAGTGTAAATAGATCTTCTGAAGTAAGCAGAACTCAGATGGATCTGTTGCTAGATATAAAGCATGTTTAGTGGTCAAAGGGTTTCATTAATGACTTGGTATTGACTTCACAGAGATATTCATTCATGTTGTTAAATCGATAACGATCCGACTTATCCTGAGTTTAGCAGTCACCAAAGGCTGACAATTACGACAACTAGATGTTAATAATGCTTTCTTACATGGACTTTAACTGAAATGTCTTTATGCATCAACCTCTAAGCTTCATTCATCCTCAATACCCAAAATATATTTATAAATTACAAAAAGCTATTTATGGATTTCATCAAGTTTCAAGAGCCTGGTACACCGAACTTGGTTAGTTTTTTACATCAATTGGTTTCAACAATTCTAAGTATGATACTTCATTGTTTCTATAGAAATAAAATGGAGGTGTAATATATCCACTAGTATATGTTAATGACATTATTATCACACGCAATAATTCTTTTGAAATCAAGAGATTACTTAATTAGATCGTTTCTCCATCAAAGATTTAGAAACATTGAGCTACTTTTTAGGAGTAGAGGTAACATATACATCTTCAGGTTACTACTCCACTCTCTACCACTAAACATGAAGACGCTAAAGAGGTTACTACTCCACTCTCTACCACTAAATCACTTAAGTTATATGATGGCAACGCTACTACATATCCTACACAATATCGACAAGTAGTTGATTCCTTATAGTATTTATCTCTCATATGCCTGGACATCCAATTTGTAGTTAATAATTATCTCAATTCACGCGTCGACCATCTACTATCCATTGGTTTGTAGTGAAACGAGTCATATGATATCTCAAAGGGATTCTCAATCATGGACTCTTTCTTCGAAAACACTCATCACTTCATCTTCATGCCTTTGTTGATGTTGATTGGTTAGGAAATATTAATGACATAACTTTTACATTATCTTTCTTGAAGCAAATTCAATCAGTTAGAGTTCAAAGAAGCAGAAGACAATCGTAAGGTCTACTACTGAAGCTAAATACCGAGTCATTGCCACTGTTATTTTAGAACTCAATTGGGTCACGAATCTATTAAAGGAATTGAACATCAATTCTATCATAAATCCTACAATATATTGTGATAATGTGAGAGTCGCATACCTATGCATCAATCTAGTATTTTACTCGTGTATGAAATACATTGCCATCGACTTTCACTTCGTCCGAGATCAAGCTGTCAGACATCAACTACGTGTTTCTCACATACATACGATCGATAAACTAGCAAACTCTCTCACAAACCCGCTCGCCCGTAAAAATATTTTCATTGCATCGATCCAAGATCGACGTTCTTGACAGGAACTCAATCTTACGGGGACATGATGGGAGATACAATCTCCCAAGCAGCTCAAGATTTAAAAGATGATTAAACCTAATCTTGATAGAAAAAAATATTCTCCTCTAACCTATATAAATAAGATTTATATTAATGAAACAGATCAAACTTTTTTTTTAGACGCGTTTTAATCTCTATTCGCCCAACCGCAGAAGAATCTCTCTGGTGGGGACGTGGGAGGGAAAAATGACTCCGCTGTGCGTCTAAAGGAGTTCGACGACGGCGTGATGGTGCGGCGCCGCCCAAGTTGTTTACACTGCTTGCATGTTTAGTGCATCGACAGGCACTTTGAGTTCATCCGCTTCTTGTCCTCTTTGTAGAGCTACTGTTCGTCTCGATCCTCCATGGTCAAGTGTCTAAATCCTGGCTGCTTTTTGTGGAGTGGGTGTTGACTCCGTCGCCAAATTAGGTGCTTGGAAATAATATGTTTTTGTGCAGGCTCTCTCGGCTGCGTCTACTACATCCTTCACCTTCTTCTTCAGGGTGCTTCTTCTCCGAGAAGACCAGAGACCTTCTTGATGAGATAATATTTAACGATCAATATTTCTTTCTTTTATTTACCCCAAAAGCAAAAAAAACAAACAAACAAAAAAATAAAAAATAAAAATCGTTTTGTGGGCAGACGATTCCTCAATCAATACCTACCCACCCAATAATTAATGGGTCAGGTATATGAAACCCTAGGAAGCAGGGTCTATCTACCACTGCAGACGTGTCAAGCCCCGATAGGATTACACGATGGAACCACGAAGTCCCTGGCCCACGCCAACAATGACATCGACGAGAAGAACCACGTTATAGTAAGTATCACGAGGATGAAGGCAGAAGGTTCCCACGTCAATGGTTCGTCGTCAACGTTACGGAGTTTTATACAGCGACATGAAGGCGGAAGGTTCCGTGTGACAACACTGAGGACAAAGCTTTAATCTTGGATTCTCGTGCGACTCCTCTTCTTCGCCATCTTGTCGCTAGTGGAGTTGCTTTCTGAGTCCATTAATGACCCCTCATGTCATCACAGAACATGTTTTGATTCTTCTCCTACCCAACCTTCATAAATAAATAAATATACATATATATATATGTATGATTAATATCAAGCACCAGAAATTGCACCACTTCACATCACAAGGCGCAGGACCACCCAACGACCGATGAGGTGGGGATTAACCAAGACGAACTGGTGGTATAGGGTTTGGTTAATTGAGATGCAGCAAGCACATTCGCAAGGTCAAGCAGCAAGTCTTCTCCCCTCTGGCGATGCTCGACTGACTGCTCTATAAACAAACATCATCCGGTGGTGTCCCAGAAACCTTTGCACCTCACCGGTCTGCTCTGAATGGTGGCTGCCAAGGCATGCCTGCTCTCTTACTGATCATCTTGTGGATCTTCTCTACGGTCATATTGCTTGCCATCGCTTACTCCTGCCTCAGATCCACATGTGATCCTCCGCCCGGCGACCGGACTGCAGCAGCTGCCACCAGTACCACGGCGGCCACCTCCAGGCTGCGGACCGCCGCCAACGCCAGCAGGACAGCGGGAGGTGGTGGCGCCGGTCGGGATGTCCTCTCGGCGCTGCCGGTCTTCGCCTACTCGACGGCGCAGAAGAAGCTCAACTGCGCGGTGTGCCTGGCGGATCTCAAGGAGGGGGAGAAGGGGCGGTTCCTCCCCAGATGTCTGCATGTTTTCCATGTGGATTGCATAGATATGTGGTTGGCTACTCACTCGGACTGCCCCGTCTGCCGAGCTTCGGTTGATCCGGAAGCTCCTGAACTTGCGGTCTGAGGTTTTGGTCTCCAAGAATTCTGGTTTCCTCACTGTAAAACGTCCTCAGATTGGCAATACTGTAACAACATGATGAAGGAGTACAGAAGATTTGATCGAAGCTTTTCTTTCCTTCTCTCCATAACATAAATTTCTCTTTCTTTCTTCCTTCCTTCCTTCTTCTTATTCATGCTCCGTATGTTTCTTTGTAAGGAAGGGTTTGTCTCCTCCTCTTTAGCGAGAGGAAGAACTCTTACCGACACTGATTTTTATTTAATTTTCCATATATTTCTTTTTCAATCTATTTCAATGCTTGGTTGTGATGGATGGAGTAGGGAATGAGCTGTGGGTGATCCAAAAACTCTTACTCTTACTTGACTCTGACCGGGGATGGGGCTGTGTCCTTTGTGGCGGTTTTGACCCCCCAAGCCTCATATGGATTGGCCACATATAATTAATGATGGCTAAAATATTTTACATTTTAGATATATATATAATTTTCCTGAAAATATTTTTTTTATTTTTTTCATTTGATATCTTATTTTCCTCTAATTACCCTCAATGAGTCAAATTCCATTTATACCCTATGCATTGGTCCAATTTGATGAATTGATCTACACGTTATAAAATAATTAACTTGGGAAATGATGCGAACTATACTACTGTCGAGTTATTTTATTGAAAGATGAAAGAGGCGTATTAAAAAAAAATAACGAGGTACTAAATGGATATACATATATATATATATAACCTGTAAAAGATTTCTAACCTTGAGAATTGATATTTGGAGCGTATCAACTTTGTTTTTTTTTTTTAGAACGCTTCTTTTTTTTATAAATGACTATTTGCATTTGGCCTGTTGAACTTAGCTATCACATTCACCCTACACCATCCTCATAATGTTTGCTTATGACCCCCATGTGAAGGAGGGGACTAGATCATCATTGACTTTGCAAACCCTATAAATTCTCGTATAACATGAAACTCTCTATGAAGGTCATCATCACTTTTTTTTTTTTGGAGGTGATAGTAGTTCCATCAAGGTTGGCAGAGGTGGTGGTTGCAAGAGCCAACAAATGGATCGAAGTGTCACAAATTTACCTGCTTTGGTAAAAATCATGTGACACCTTTGCGTATCCATTCATAAAGGTCAATCTCCCCGAAATCTCTCATGATCTCTTAGGACCTACAAAAGAGAAAACGGGTTCGAGAAAATATTTTTCACGGGATCCATAAGCAACCATATTAGCAAACACTTTATATAATGAATACAAATTACAATCATGGACTTTACAAGCTCTGAATAACTGCACACAAAGGATCAATGTCCATTACATATCGAAGTCCCCACAAGTAATCACATGACACAACTCTCATTTACAAGTCAAACCCGACTATAAAAGCTAACAAAACGAGGGCTGTCAAGCCTACTACAAGCCCGCTACTTGTTGTATAAAGCATGTATGAAAATTGAAGTACACGAACAAGCATGAGCATTATATCAAATACTTTATTTATATTTTTGTCTGTGACATTCTCTCTCACTTATTCCTTCGACGTCCTCGTCGAAGCCGCTATAGATGCTGCATCTCCTGACCTTTTGCTGAATCTTCAATCTTTTGCTCTGGCGCCTCTTAGCTCCCACCTACTCTCTACTGCTGTTGTTGAGTAGTCGAATTCTGATCCATCATGTTTCTTCAACTTACCAATGAATGATTTTGGTGTGGGGTTGGCTGAGTTGTGTTGATTCTTGTTAATTATTGTGGATCCTTTTGATAAAAAAAAAGACTTTCTTATTTTGTGCTAGTATCTCAACCTTTATTGAATTCTTTGCTAACTCGTTTCTTGTAAAGGACATGAGTACGAGGGCATCCTTAGTCCAAGGTAAAATAAAGATAACATCTATGAGTGGTTGTCAATTTCACAAAATACCCGGTCAATCGCTCTTGCTTCAGTTGGTGCACCACTGTAGTAGATTAGGTCAACTCAAATAGGTGGCATCAACATTATTATAGTATATTGTAAAAGTGGATTGAGAGGTGATGCCAAGTTTATGTAGCAGATTGGTGATTTAGATGAGTTCTGCAGTAATAGTAGTGATGGTTTGGTATTCAAATTTAGTGGTTAATCTTATGATTATGTTTTATTTCTTGGAACTCTGATTGATCAGATTTGCTCTAAGAAAGACAACGTAAATGTTCTATCATCAATGTTGTTTGCCTAATCTATATCAATAAAGGCATGAAGATGAAGTGATGTGTATTTACGAATGAGAAGTCCATAATTAAAAGTCACTTTAAGATATCGCTCTTCACATTTTAGTGTAGACCAATGCACAGTAAAGAGTCGATACATGAATTATGATAATTTATTGATTATAAATGAAATATCTAGACGTGTAAGATATAAATATAAATATCCATATCATCGCTGTCATCTTATATTTTGATTGACTCAGTGGTAAAGAACATGGTGGCGACTTCTTTGGTAATCTATATGTTCATCTTTGAGAATAGATTTCGAATATACTTCTTTTGATATAGTAAAAGTTCAGAAGATATGAATGTTGTTTGCACTCTCAGAAAGTAGTTTAAGGCTCATAGATCTTTGATAGAATTAATTTATCAATTACTTAAGGAATTTCTTAATCTCTATGAAATTATTACCTGTGAGATAATATCATCCATATAGATTAGTAGATATCTAATACATCGATTTTCTTATCATAGGAATAATGAGATGTCAGACTTGGAGTTGACGAAGCTGACTAACATAAAAAATGAGCTAAGCTGGGTATATCAAGCTCTTGGAGGTTAGAAAAGTTTATAAATAACTTTTTGTAGTTTATAAATATGGCTTGAATACTAAGATAGGATGAAGTTAATATTCCCTATGAAAAAGTATTATTAATATCTTACCATATATATCAGCTTTGGGTGATAGCCAAACTCAGGATGAGTCGAACTATCGTCGGTTTAATAACTAGATAAAAATCAACACTTGGCCATTGGTAAAACCCTTTAATCATTAGATATGTTTTTATGTCTAGTAATGGATCCATCTAGGTTCCACTTAATTTTAAAGTTTTACTTACACCCGATAATATTTTGTGTAAGGTGAGATACTACAAATGTTTATGTGGCATTGTAGAGTATGACATCATATTACTCACATATGACTTTGCAAAAGTATGAAGATTTTTAGGCTTAGGTAATGGTTGCAGGTTCAGTAGGCTCAGGTGAAGACCTTATGATAGCATGGAGATCGAGGATTTGATGTGATTTGAAGATATTATTTTAGAGCGTATTGTCATATGCTATCCAGGCTTTGTGATGTTATTGGATTATATTGAAGGTATGAGAATTTGTGAAAAGTTAGTGATACATACTAGATTAGGCTAATGCACTTTAGTGTCACTTAGTCAAGGAGAGGATAAAGATATCATCATGATATTGAGGGCTTTACCTCATTAAACATTACATAATGAGTTGGTGAAGAAGTTAATAGATAAGTTTCGAAATACTATTGAACTAGAGTAATAATAAAGTATAGGTCTAGAGAAAAATTATTAGTTGATGTGGTGAGAGATGTGATTGAGGGGGTTTAACGTGTAGCCATATGAACCTAGTGTTGGATGGTCATTGTAATGGTCTTCATTGCTGAAGGAGTAAGATTTTGGAAGGAAAAGATAGACTCGACAAAAATAACATAACATGATACAAAAGCCTTTTGAGTTCAAGGATCAAAGCTTTGAAAAATATTATATTCAAGAGAGTATCTAATGAAGATATAAGGCTTGAATCTTAGCATTAATTTGTGTAGAGCATAGAGGCACAACCAGGGATAACATAAATAATCAAAAATTTTAAGTTTTTGAATGTTTAAGATTTTGTGAAATAGTTTTCAAATGATTGTTGGTGTTGTAGGATTGGGGTGAGCATGCGATTAACGAGATAGACTATAGTTTGAAAGGCTACTGACTAAAAAGTTAGTGGCATAAATGCTTTATGTAGGAGGGTGAGACTAGTTTCAACTATGTGTTGGTACTTTCGTTTGATAAAACAAACTAGTTGAAATGTGTGCCGTAGTGATTTGAGATGCTGTATATCATACGATAAGAGGTAACTTTATAGAACTTGGTATTCACCTCCTCCATCATAGTAAACTATTTTAATGATGGACTAAAAGAAGTTATTAACCATATTTTTAAAATGAGTAAAAAATGTGATGAATTCATATTTGTATTTGAGATGATATAATCATATATATTTAGATAAGTAATCTATAAAAATAATATAAAATCTAAAATTATCAAAGAAATTAGTTAAGGCAAGGCTCTAAACATCAGTATAAATCTAATTTTATACTATCAAAGTATAAAATTAGATTATAAACTTGGCGACGAGAGTATCTTATAAATCTACCACACCTATCAATCCACTCTTATAATACACTATAATAATGTAGATGTCACCTACTTATGTGTCAACTCGACGTTGAAACATACTATCATCGATTCCCACTTTCTTAGAGATAAAGTTGTCAAATGTCAACTATATTTTTCTTATATTTATATTTCTAACCAACTATCATACTCTCTCAGAAAGCCTAACTCATATAATATTTTAATTGTAGAGATTCAAGGTTGACATCTTTGACGAAATCTCAATCTCAAGAAGTTCATGATATAAATAAATATAAAATAATAATTTTATATTTTATATATATAAAAATCATCGATCAATCTATGATTTAAAGATTAATCATAAATTTGAGTATGTGCACATGATTAGAAAAAATCTCTGATAAATTCATAATTTGAGTGCATAAATATGTATTACCTCAATAAATAAATTCATCCAATAAAATTTTTGCACATTTCTTTCTGTCTTCTCTCTCTCTCTCTCCCCCTGAAGTGAGAGACTCTAACCTTCTTCTCAAAAGAACAGAATTCCTTCCTCTGTTTTATTTACATATATTGAGACTCAAAGCTTCTTCACAAAAGAACAGAATACGCTGAAGTATGATGCAATTTTCTGCTAATTTGTAGTACTGAATGCGGGCTACATAAATATTTCAGGAAGAGGAAACATTTAATATCTTTATTGAGCAGCAAATGAAACATATGGATGCAAGGAGTCAATTCCAGCCATAAGGCAATTAGAACAATCCACTGTCATAAGCTACCCCCGTGTGAGGCAGCCAGTTATCCCCCTGAATAAAGCTGCTGACAGTAAAATTCATGGCGTCGTCGCTGCTAATGACATGGTATCCTGGCCAGCTAACGCGGTTGTCCGTGTCGGAACCCTCGCCGGTGTTGGTGTGCTCTGCATAGTACAACGTATCCAACGCGAAGTTGCCGTTCCATGGTAGCCAGCCCGCAGGATCGATCAACGAATCCACGAATGACTCCATGATCACCGTCCTCGAGTACTGCTTCCACGGCCGGCCGAGGTACGTCTGCGTCGTCCCGTCGCCGGAGGCCAGGTCACCTGCGGCGAGGAACCTGCAGAACTGCATCGACGTGCCGGTGTTCTGGTTGGGGTCGGTCCGGCCTTGCGCCGTGATGGTGTTGCTCTGCCGGTCCAGCGGCAGCCGGGAGTAGATGTTGCAGCTCTGGAACACCACCGCCGCGTTGCCAAATATGTAGTCCACGGTGCCGTAGATGTCGCAGTCCCTGTAGAATTGCCTCATGGAGAAGGTGTACAGCGTGTCTTGGTAGCCTTCGATGCTGCAGCCGTGGAAGGTGGACAGATCTGCGCCGTTGAGGACCGCGACCGCCTGATACTTGATTGGACCGGCGGTGTTTCGGAAGGTTATGTTCATCGCCACGAATCCTTTTCCCATGACGGCTGCAGAGCGAGAATATTACATGGACACAGGTTCATGAGAACCAAAGCAATTAGGAATCCTGAACGAGCGGCCGGCATACCGAGGGTGGAAGATTTGAAGGTGGTCCAGCCATCAGCAACGCTGTGGTTTCCGGTGATCACCGTCCGGTTGATCCCTTCGCCAATCATCATCAAGTACGTCGTATGGCTTGGGATGACGACGTACTCCTGGTACACTCCGGCGGCGACGTATATCAAGTGGTAGCCTTTGCTGCCGTTGAGGTTCTTAGGGGCCGAGTTCACGGCGTCTCCGATCGTCGTGAAGTTCCCGCGGCCATCTGGGCTCACCACCACCATGTCGTGCACGAGAACGGAGTCGGTAGCCTGAAGGAGCCGCCGGCCGCTCCACCTCTCGAACAACTCTCTCTTCGGGGCCGACATCCTCAGCGGCAGCTCCCCGTGCCGACCAACCCCGACTTCGTGGAACAACAGTGCCCTCCGGTGGGGGGATACCGAGGGAGCTTGGTCCGTGTGGCTACTACACGTTTGTTTAGGGATCCAGCTGGTGAAGAGCGAAAGGGAAAGACCATAGCTCTTGCTGCAGACGGACAGAGGAACCGTGCCGAGGTTCCTGAAGAACCACGCGGGCGCCGCCGCCACTTGCAGGCCATCATAGCAGGTCTGGTGGTTGGTAACGGTAGCTGAGAGGATGGTGTGCACCGTCCGGGCTTGGTAGTAGAGGAGGCAGTCGGTGTCGTTCAATGTACTTACGACCGCCGTCAGGAAGTCGACGTTAAGGCCCGACAGCAGCAGGCAGTCCTGGAGGGCCAAGATGACCTTCGGCGGCAAGAGCGAGGGGCGAGCGAGGAAGCTGTTGACCGAGTCGAGCATCTCCTTGGCAATGGAGAGGGACTTGGCGAGGGATAAGCGGAAGCCTGGGTAGGGCAGGACGGTGTTGCAGAAGTCGGGGTCGAGCGTCAAGTTGCATGCGGTGGAACCGTCGACAGGAACAGACGGGAGGATATTGGAGCGAGTGGGACGAACGAAGAGGAGGGAGGAGGAGAACAGGAGGAAGAAGGCAAAGGCAAAGGTGTAGGAAGCCATGTTTCTTCCAGGTGTGATGCAGAGCTTGTCGGAGATGGTGAGAGCTGCTTACATGAGGTATATATAATAAGCAGCTTGGAGGAGCTTTATTGGTGGTCATTCACGTCCGTCCACATGAGATGTTGTTGTATGGGGTTGACACTTGAGTTTTTGTCAGCAAACAAAAGGGTCAAACATGGCATTGTTTGGCAGGATAGGGATCAGATATCTGCAATCTTAGATGTGCCAATCCCATCTGCACATTTTGACCTCACAAATCCGAGTGCTGATTCATCACATCAGCTGCAAATTAATGAGATCACACAGTAAACAGGATGTGGAGATAGATATCTTTGCAATCATACTTACTACGATCATCGGTTTTATTATATAGCAATTTGACGTGCTATGTTCCAACTTGATTAGATTGTTAACTTTTGAGTTCATTCCTTGTATTAATCTATTGATTTTATATATTATAATAGATAAAAGAAAATATCATTGCTTTATTTTGCACTGAAAGAATTATCTGAATCTAGTGTCGTTGAATTACTTCTTATTATCGATAATGATAGCTCTCGAAATATTAAATCGAGTGATGATATTTTTTCATACGAACTTCTCTATCTGCTTCTCGGTTATGGAGGTCAGTGGCTTTGCCTCTGCCTATTTGATAAAATAGTTTATGACTACAATGATAAATCTCCTTTGCCCTGCTATTGCTATTGCTATTACTACTACTACCGGAGGAAATGGACCAAGTAAGTCTATCCTTCACTATGAGAGTTAAGGGTACAATCGATCGTCACATGTTAGGATGGGATAATTAACTTGATGAGATAATTAACTTTTGAGTTCATTAGTTGGGTTTGAATGACTGAATTAATCTATTGATTTTATATATTATAATAGATAAAAGAAAATATCATTGCTTAATTTTGTTAGGATAAGAGTATTTACTAAGCAATATATATATATATATATATATATATGATATATCATGATCTTTTATTGCATGGGACTCTTAGACTGTCATAATAGAGACAATCAGGACCCCGAGCCAACTCAACTCTACAAACTCGAGATAAGTTGATCATCTATCCTCCACATCGATGACTCCTTGATAAGTACGAGTTGCAGTGCACAAACAATTTAGAAGTGGAAGAGATTAAAAGACCGAAGATGCCCTTCTATGACCGGATCCCATGTTAACATTTGCATATTAACTTAATAAAATCGTTGAGAGTATTACACGCTTGATTAGATATAGTGGTGGCAACACTTGAGCCACAATATAAGTATGGTAACATATGTAAAAATAAATAAATATTATCTAAATACGACGCATCACATCATTCATGCAGGCCGACTATGAGTCAAAAAGACAACACAACCGCACTTTTGGTGTCTCATACATATAATTCTATAGTCATTGATACGTATAATTAACTCCTCCGACACTTATAGGATTAGATCTAAAAAATGTTATCGTGTATCGATGACTACTCAATTTTTAAGTCATCCAAATGCTGTATCTATTATAATAATAATAATAATCGTCGTGATGCATTTTACTAGCCTTGGAAGTGATTCTACGTTTTGATTTCTTTTTGCTCATAACATTATTATTAAACTTGTTTATCCGACAAAAGAATTGATTATTTCATGTCATTGGAAGTCGTGTTATCCACCGAATGAATGCTCTCTCTCTGTCAACTTTGTCTTGAGCTACGAAACATGGAACCGGAAATGTAAATGTGGCCTCTTCGACTTGACAACTCTCTGAGATATATGACCGGACAGGACATCGTTTTCTGTACATAAAAATAAATTGCTCGCAAAGTTGCTACGGCAAGTATTCCATCTCCATGTTGTTAATTTGGCTACAGATATGAATGTTCTCTCTAATTAATTTAATGGGATAACTTGCTTAATCAGTAAATATCCCAAATGGAATAATCTTCTTAAAATTCATATTTGCAGTTAAAGCCTCGGTAATTAAGAACAGTTGCTTTTTTCTAATTAAATTGCCTTTTGAGAGAGCATTTTAAAGATTTATGACAAATTTGAGATAATTTTTGAGAAATATGGATTCTATTTCACAATTAAACCACTCCTACTAATAATAATAAAAAAAAGGTGGCTGTAAATGAACTTTTACCTTCTTCCTTGATGTGTTTGTCTGCAGGATTGATCGATGAGAACACGTGAACGGCCCCTTTGTTCCCCCTCCTCTCTCATCCTCTCTTTCACTCCCCACCAACTGCGGATGAGATGAGATCTCCGATCCTTTCCATCAATAATACACCGTAGTAGGACGCGCCGACAGGTCTGTAGATATGGATCGTAGCGCTCGCAGTCCTACTTAAGCTGCCTGCCTTCGCCCCTCTTTCTCAACTCGGAACTTCCACTTTCCATCGTCAAGATGATCACTGTGCCGACGCTCGGTACGAGTAGCAGTAGCAGTAGCAGGAGCAAACTCCTCCTTTCCTGCGTCGTCTTCTCTTCTCTTTTTCTCCTGCTGCTAACGTTGTCCGATGTGTCAAAGCCAGTGCCTCACCACCACCGATTCCATGTACATTCCCACCTCCAAGACGCCACAGACCACTGTGACGGCACCCTGTACCCCGATCTGTGCGCCTCCACCCTCGCCGCCATCCCGGACTTGCATTCCAAGTCCCTCCCTGAGGTCATCTGCGCCACCATCAATGCCAGCGAAGCCGCCGTTCGCGAGTCCGACAAGAACTGTACCAACTACCTCCACCACAACAACTACACCCTCGACACCCGCCAACGCTTCGCCCTCACCGACTGTCTCGAGCTCTTTTCGCAAACTCTCGACGAGCTGCTCGACGCCACCTCCGACCTCACCGCCAATCCCAGCTCCCACGTCGACCATGTCCAGACGCTGCTCTCCGCCGCCATCACCAACCAGTATACCTGTCTTGACGGCTTCGCCTACGTCGGCAAAGATGGCGGGTACCGTTCGGTCATCGAACGGCCGCTCTACCACGTGTCCCACCTCGTCAGCAACTCCCTCGCCATGATGAACAAGATCCAGCGGCACAAGTCGCCGCAGCCGCGAAGGGAGGCTTCGGAGGGGTATGCGGAGGTGGCGGAGGGGTTCCCGGTGTGGGTGTCGGCCAAGGACCGGAGGCTGCTGCAGGCAACGGCGAACACCACGACCCCGAACTTGATCGTGGCCAAGGACGGGACCGGTAACTTCACGACAATAAGCGACGCGGTGGCGGCGGCGCCGAGCAAGAGCGAGACGAGGTTCGTGATATATATAAAGGCGGGGGCATACCTCGAGAACGTGGAGGTGGGTAAGAGCAAGACGAACCTGATGTTCATGGGCGACGGCATCGGGAAGACGGTGGTGAAGGCGAGCAGAAACGTGGTCGATGGATGGACCACCTTCAGGTCTGCCACCGTCGGTAAGAAACCTTTCTCTCCCTCCTTATCCTCTTCCCAAAATTTTCTTATCTGCTACCAAACTGTATGTACTTCTCACTATAACACTAACTTAGTTCCATAAGGATCCATCAACTTTCCAACTAGCATATCTATAACCATGTCGTCGGGAGAGGAGATCTAACGGTGAGCCTCTAGTTCGGAAAATTCCGGCGGTCGCTACAGCCTTTATGGTAGTGCAGCTAGAATTCTTTATGAACCTGAAACAGTAACCAAGCAGCTGTACACTGAGACATGTAGGAGATTTAAGTACACTATCAGAAGAGACCTTTGCGCAGTCAAAATCTACCATGCAGCATTTTGGGACGAAGTAGGAAAACACTAGTAAACCCTTCTATCATTTAAGTGCCAGCATTTAGTGAGTGGTTCAGACTAGAGAAAGTGATAAGGCTGTAGGCACTTTTAACATCTTGTAACTGAGTATGAACTCTTCGATCTTTGTTTCTGGAGTCATTTCTGCAGTCCAATGCTTGTGACCCACTGCACTTTGTTTTATTATTGAGGAGAGCGAACAGCTTAGCCACACCTTCGTCCTGTGACGCGGAATCTAGAAATTATTGGACGCGGCTTAGTTCATGTAAACGAGTCCCACACGATACAGTAAGCAATTACCATTCGTCGTGGCACACGACCTCATACTTGTGTCAATTCTCATCGTGGTCCGTCCATGGACGCATGGCGTGTCCAAAGTACCCACAGCATAAACGGAGAGAACAGCAAGTCTTCATTCATTGCATGGTAACCAAAAGGCATGTCGGTCACCAAACTAGCTTTAAGACGAGGGACAGCAAATCTATGGCAGTGTTTTCTGCATCCAGATCCAATGGAGAATATAGATTTAGATCCTCGAAAGATGGGGTTGCATTATACTTTTAATAAAGCCATGGATCACGGGACCTGCGAAGAAGAACGTGCATGTCGGCTTGGTTTGCGAGAACCACGCTGCGTGATTAGCGTCTAATAGTGATGTTGATGGTTTATATGCAATCTAATGATTAAGCAAATCTAGTTGAAGGATTTATGATGAGGGTGGTGAAAGAGGGCAGTAAAATGGTAGATGGGTTTTCTTCTACTGTTGCTATGCTTCTGTAAGTTTTGTGTTACTGCATCCTTGGCAGCAATCGTCGGCGATGGCTTCCTCATGCGGGACATGACGATAGAGAACTCAGCAGGCCCCAGCAAGCACCAGGCTGTAGCGCTCAGGGTGGGCGCTGACCTCTCCGCCTTCTACAGATGCAGCTTCGTGGGCTACCAAGACACCCTCTACGTCCACTCCCTGCGTCAGTTCTACAGGGACTGCGACGTCTACGGCACCATCGACTTCATCTTCGGAAACGCCGCAGTCGTGCTCCAGAACTGCAACTTGTACGCCCGGAAGCCATTATCCAACCAGAAGAACATCTTCACGGCGCAGGGCCGCGAGGATCCGAACCAGAACACGGGCATCTCGATTCAGAACTGCAAGGTCGCGGCGGCCGCCGACCTGGCGGCGGTGCAGTCCAACTTCTCCACCTACCTCGGCAGGCCGTGGAAGGCGTACTCGAGGACGGTGTACATGCAGTCGCTCCTGGGCAGCCTGATCGATCCGGCGGGGTGGCTAGAGTGGGACGGCGACTTCGCGCTCAGCACGCTGTACTACGGGGAGTACATGAACCGCGGGCCGGGATCGAGCACCGCCAACAGGGTGAAATGGCCGGGATACAGGGTGATCAACAGCTCCGCCGAAGCCAGCATGTTCACGGTGGCGTCCTTCATCGAAGGCGATCAATGGCTGGGATCCACCTCCGTCCCTTTCACCGCAGGGTTGAACTAAGTCAACCGCGTTTCCATCTTTTCTTGACCGACTCCGCGTTATCGTCGTTCTCCTCCGATTTGAGTGTGATGTACATCGCATGTGTGGAATAAAACGTTTCTTTTGGAAGCGTTAAAGCATTCTGCTTTCTTTATGGGTGACATCTTTGTGCCGTTATCTGTTGCTCGGTTATATGAGTAAGAGCTACGTGTCTTTCCACGTCGGCGTTGTGGTATAACGGTAAATAACTCGACCCGCTGTAGGCTAACACAGTGGTTCTCGCAGCAAATGACAAGGCCCCTCAATTGGACCGGCTGTTAGGCGGCCGGACCGAACCATGTCAGATGTGGAGTAGTATGAGCCTTCGGTCCAAATTGGGTTGGAAATAAACCGCCTATTTGTCTAAACCCGGCCCGGCCGATGGGCCTCTTAACCGTTGACAAAGATCTCAATGTTTCTATTCAAATGTCAACCCACGGGTTGGGAAAGGATCGATAATTTCTAGGAAACAAGAACGACGATGTTCTTAGTTATTCTTTAATAGTTATTCTTTCATTTCTAGGAAATTAGTTAGTTCGCTACCAATTGCAAATGCTGATCAGATTAATTGTATTCACGATGTTCTTTTTCAAAAAATATAAATAAAAATAAAAAACCGTGAGATCTTGAAATTTAGCCAAATCTCTCTCTTTCTCTCTCTCTCTTGATTTTTTTTATTTTTACTTATTCTTTAATAGGTAAGAAATTACTTTAGAAATGTAGTTTGACCAATTATGCTTCTCACGAGTAAAATGTAATTTTTTTTTCCGATGTACTTCTTACCCCTAGATCCTTTTCTGAGCAGGTTGGGATTAGCTCTAGCAGCTCTATCTCTTTCAATTACTTGTCGTTCATCACGATCTCACTGTATTCGGGTCGTGGGTGTCACCTTGGGCATCGTTGATCCCTCGAGAAGTCCCGAGGTGGCTGTTTTGAGTATGTCTTCGGGTGGCATGATCCTTGCGGATGCTGAGGCCAAGAGGGCCATGTCGGTACTGCGGTCAAGCCATGATCGTGACTTGATCGTAACTGTCTAGCGTTTGACGGAGGTCCGACAGTCAATTTTTCATACCAAGGGAATATGAACTCCACGTTCCCTTATCCTGGCAACGCCCTTACGATGTTTTCCTAGTGGATTTGGATTGTCGGTGGATGCCCTCGAGGTGGGACTCTTGCTTTATGGTGGTATTTCTCGAGGAGTGCCATAGGTCAGAGATCATCTCAACCCGTGACATATTCATGTCCTGCTTCTGACTATGTCGGGGGCAGGCCAAATACTATTTGATTTCTCGGAATGGGTTTCGAGTAAGTAGGGCTTCGTCCAATAACAAAGGTTGGCAAGCCCATTTCTTATTTATTTTATGTGGTCGGGGATGGGGTTCTCATCCCAAGTGGACAGCTCAACCTATGAACCATGCTCCCCCTATCTTTTGGACAAGGAGTTAGAACTGGTTATAAACTCTAGGGCATGCTTCCCTGTTCAAGAGCCATAAATGATATTACCGAGGCATGGCTGGTAGAAGTAAGCTCAGTCTAGTGCCTCGGGATATGATTCGACCTAAATATTCATTCTCATTTCTTTTGTGTTATGATTCGAATAATTGACCTCTCTTGTTGTGTTCTGACAGATATGGTGGACCTCCTGAGGATAAAGGGTGCATCTATAAGTAGACCCATTGGTCAGCCCCCATAGCCGCATAAGAGGGTGACTCCTGCTGCAACGCCCGAGAAGACCCCCATCGTCCCGATTGAGAACCACCTGACCGAAAAGATGGTGGAAGCACTGGTTAAGAAGTGCTTGGTCAAGGAGACCATTGTGGCACCAATCGAGAAGACCTTTAAGGTGCCCCACTAAGGGGGGCAATGAACAATCTTCAAAGAAGAGAAAGTGCTTGGCGCGTAAGGTAGGGAAAGGTGTCACATCCTAAGATGAGGGTCACGAATTCGCTCTCGATAAGAGGAGCGAGTCAAAAAAAAGGAACTAGTCATGGAAGTCATTAGGCCCAATGCAAGCCCCTGATCATGAAGGACCTCTGCGAGATGGGAGGTTGGGCGGGCAAGGACAAATACGTTGCCACTCGGATACTGGACCTGTGAGTCCCTCTTGGTGCCCACCAAATTCACCATTCTGTAGAACCTTCACTTTGTCACTGCCTTGTCTGATCGGGTTCATGATGCAAGCTATGTCATCAATATGTAATCCGAGAGGATTCACACCCTTTGGAATGAGATCATTGACTTCAAGTCAAGCATAAGTCTGGATGCAATGGCAGTGGTAGAGAAACGAGCCACCGACCTAGAAGTTGAGGCTTCTCAGTTGAAGGATGCACTTAGGAGCACTAAGCAACATAGCACAGATTGGAAGCAAGTGACGAACTAATCATGCAAGGAGGTGGAGGACTTGAAGGCCACCCGACACTGCCAAGATGACAAAATCCTAAAGGTGACTTAGGACGACAAGGTGATGTGAACCAAGTTGCAATCAACAAGTGCTCGAGTGATCGACAAATACAAGGCATTCCGAGGTTTCGAGCTAGGCAAAGAGCGAATGGGGTGCATCACCTATGAGTTCAGATACCGAGTGGAATGAGAGCTTTTTTGAGTACTGTACCCAGACTCAACGATTGAGGAGGACCCATTCACCAACCGCCCCGAATAAGAGCACATGAAGATGGATCTCAATCCTCCATTTCATGACCACATTCCTCCCGAGGACTAGGTTCCTCTTGTATTTTTCTCTCCTTGTCGGGCAATAACTTCGTTTGTCTTCGGTGGCTTGACTATATTGTAGGATCATTTTGAATCAATAAAATCTTTCGAGTTTTGACCCTACCTGTACATAATTTGTGTTAATCCTCTGAACCATTCTTGCTCCGACCCTTGGTAACGAACACTTTCGGTTGACACAAATCCTTCGTCGATCGATCATCTGGTCTTGTGTTGCGGGTTTGCTTGAATGGTGGCTTGGTCTCAGGGGTATTAGCACTAGGGCAAAGCTAGAGCTGACAGGGTTGATTGTATCGGGAGTTGGCATATCTCAATCTAACTAATGTCGGCATGATCTGACCAGTTGAGGTCGGTGTAGTATGTCCTACATAGGTCAAAGCCGAGCAATCAAGCAAACAAAACTTATCAAATGAGGTAAGTAACACACCTTAAACTTCCTTTACTTTTGATAAGTTATTAAATGTATTTCATAAATTATTTGATAGGTATAAAAAGCTTAGCAAAACTTATAAATTACTCGAAAAATATCATACATTACTTTCTAGTAAATTTGACAACATGAATGATGCATCAACACCCTGTACTTTTTGCTCGAAATACATATGGGGAGTTAAGGTTAACTCTCATCATCAATTAGTTGTCATCATGAAAAAGGTGGAGATTGTTGAATCTTGAATTTTGATGATGAAATCAATTGATGGATTTTATGATCTAACTTATACGTTAAAGAAATTGAAAGAGCTAATAGAATTGAAGTCATTTGAGGCCTATAAATACTCAACCTATTCTTACTTTAGGATGCAATAATCAAGAGTGAAAATTTTGTGAAAATGATGTTGTAATTCCTTGAGAGCTCTCCCTTATTTCTTCTTGTATAGTTTTTGTTTAAGGAAGAGCTAAGAGAATTGTAAAGATTATCCCCTGAACCTGTAAAAGGAGAATATAGCTTTAAGAGGGGTGTTTGATCTTTGCCAATTGAGAAATATTAGGATTGGAAACCGATAGCCTCGAGTGAAGAGGAATCCGGAGGGGATATAAGTCAAGGGGATCGAACCACTATAAAAATATAGTGTGCATCTCTTTCTTACCTTTCATTATGATTGCTCTTAGATTTAATTGTTTATTAACTAGTTCCAAGTTAAAGCAATTTCAATATAAGTTTTCTAAGAACGAAAAGTTTTTCAATCCAATGTTTTTTTACTTAGCACTAATTCACCCTCCCCTCTCTCGGTGCCAATTTGATCATAACAACTACCTTCGCTAGTTCCCAAGACTTTGCTCAGCAAGACTTACGATTGTCAGTACGTCTTATATAGAGCTGGCGATGTTGCGTCTGGCGCCATCAATCATTAAGGTGGTTGTCGATGTGGTTCTCGATCTGACACGATCATATTGATTGGTCTAGCCTAGGACATTGACTTGGTTCATGGGCTCACGTGGCTGGGCCAATTGGTCTAGCACATTTATAAGAATAATATCGTTATTTAAGTCAAATCAATATTGATCATCAAATTAAAACTATTATTATTATTGCAGTTGATGTTGTCGTTTCTTTTGATATCGTCATGATTTAAGTTATGTAATCTGTCTTTTATTGTTACCGAAGTGGGGCCTGCTGCTACCGAAGTGGGGCCTTTGGAACCAAACAATCATGTTCTTTCTTTCTTTATTTCTTTACATTTGTTTTGGTTATCTGCTTTCTCTTTCCCTTCTCTCTCCTGCACCTTATAATAATAATGTCGTTATTCTTATAAGAATAATTAATAAGAATAATGTCGTTATTTAAGTCAAATCAAAACTGATCATAAAATTAAAATTATTATTATTATTATTGTTGTTGTTGTTGTTATTGTCGTTTCTTTTGATGTGGCCATGATTTAAGTTATGAAATCTGCCTTTTATTACTTTGATAAAAAAAAAAAAAAAAGAAGGGGGATACGGAGGCTGCTAACGACTACTGTGAAGTGCGGCGCTTGGAATCAAACAATGACGTTATTTATTTCTTTATTTCTTTACATTTGTTATAGTTCTATGCTTTCTCTTTCCTTCTCTCCCTGCACCTTTCCTTCCCCTAATCCTGCCGAGATCTGCTCGAGGAGAGATACAGCACCACACCCCAAGAGGAAAGGAGGAGAACGAGCGACTAAATCCGCCATCCCCGGCGGAGACAAGCAAACAAAAAGCCTTATATTCCTTCAAATTGCGGCGCCCGAGGTGGTCAAACGAATTCATCATTGGGAGGCGCAGTGGAGATATACGCCATGGAACTCAAAGCTTGAGAGAGAGAGAGAGAGAGAGAGAGAGAGAGGGGTCACGGCATATTGGACACACGAGATAGCACATGAACCAAACGCTGTAGCCTCATGCAGAAAGAGCAGCACAGCCAAATGTCTCTCTCTCTCTCACCAGTCAAATCTGTCCTCTATCTTTATTCTCCTTTTTCTTTTGTATATATTTTTTTTCCCCTTCCTTTCTGCGTTTCTATCCCACAATGATTTTGTCAACATGTATACAACAGTGTCATTATATGAGAGATTGGTGTCATACAAACAAAGTTCTCTACA
The DNA here is from genome assembly GCA_021527575.1 of Ensete glaucum. NCBI lineage: Eukaryota > Viridiplantae > Streptophyta > Magnoliopsida > Zingiberales > Musaceae > Ensete > Ensete glaucum. The sequence continues at coordinate 1,186,462 of CM038559.1, forward strand.
AAGATCAATATTTCACAGAAAGGTCGTGGTTGTATGTTGCCTTCTTCTGAGAGGAGAATTATGAGCAAGCAGACGATTTTTTCTTTCCATTTCGGTGCTCTGTTCTATCTCTTACTGGAGCAACAGCTAAAAAGGGGTGCATGTAATCGAGTCGAACGGTGGTTGGGGGTTGCGACACGCGATGTTGCGCTTTTGAGACCCCTCGGCAACACTGTCAGCTCATTGCATAGGATGCGGTCTCGGCTGCTGCAACGCATCTCTCTCCCTCGCAGTGGTGGAAGCAGACCGACCGATCCTTGGTCACTTTCCTTTTCCTAACTCGGCATCCATTACAGCTTCTCTCCTTCGAGAGCTACCCTCCTCGTTTGCCCTCAGCCAAATCCCACGGTCGTCCTCCTCGCCAGCATTAGGTAGGTGTTCGCAGGCAGTTGAACGAGCCTTAGATATGTATAAGCTCTGGTGATGCGTTATTCTAAGCCTTCTCCCATTGGGTCTCACAGGATTTGGTAGGGATTCACGTCTGTCACCTACTGCTTTGCTCCAAGTAGCCAGCAGGCAAATGTAAGCTTCTGTAGAAAAGTGACTGAGGAGGACTGACTGACAACTGAGTTCTGAGTTGAACAAGGGCGCAAGGCATCACATGTGAACCAGTGCATCGGGATTCATGAGAAAACTGGGATTAAATGAACGCTCATCAACTCATTCTTCAACAAGAAGAACACACGACTCCACAACAATTTATTATTATGTCTAAGCCAAATGTTGTTAAATCTGCAAACTGCAACAGCAAGAGGGAATAGAAGCAAGGCAGGGCGCATCTTCTTTCATTTGACCTGCTGGTGCAGTGAAATGATAATGGTGGATTTGAAGGTGTGAAGCTTTAAAGTGTTCAACTAGTGCTGCTAGCTAATAATAATGGTGGGCAGAGCAGAGCAGTTACTTTTGGCTCTATAAATGGGGACTCTCTTCTCGGAGCTCTTCGGCTGTGGTGGTGGTGGTCGTGGGCTCAGTTTAGTTGGTTTCGGAGGCCGATGGCTCACTCCCTCCCTTCTTTTCTCCTCCTCTCGCACTTCCTTCTCTCTCTGTTTGCGTCCGGTGCCGTTGGCTCTCCAGGCCATCATGGGCCTGCGAACCACAACTACCGGGACGCGCTCTCCAAGTCCATACTCTTCTTCGAAGGGCAGAGGTCGGGGAGGCTGCCTGGGAACCAGAGAATGACATGGAGGAGGAACTCTGGCCTCTCGGATGGCTCCGCCATGAATGCAAGTGCTCTGGACTTGGCTCTCCTCCTGGTTTTGGTGTTGCTCGTAGGAATCTAACTTCGTTTGGGTGAGACAAAATGTAGGTGGACTTGGTCGGAGGGTACTATGATGCAGGGGACAACGTGAAGTTTGGCTTCCCCATGGCTTTCACCACCACCATGCTGTCTTGGAGTGTGATAGAGTTCGGCGGGATGATGAAGGGGGAGCTGGAGAACGCCAGAGCGGCGGTCCGTTGGGCCACCGACTACCTCCTCAAAGCCACGGCTCATCCGAACACCATTTATGTTCAGGTTCGGTTCTCCTTCATGATTCCCCGTTCCTTTGCCTCCTCTTCTTCCGGCACCTCTCTGTTCCTTTCTCTTGGGGAAGAAAGGAAATCCGATAGTTTGTCGTGTCACGTAGCCCTCGTGCTGTGGATCTCTGTAGGTGGGGGATCCAAACAAGGATCACGCTTGCTGGGAGAGGCCAGAAGACATGGACACCCCAAGAACAGTCTACAAGGTGGACAGCAGCAACCCAGGCTCCGATGTCGCCGCCGAGACCGCCGCCGCCCTCGCCGCCGCTTCTCTGGTCTTCAGGAAATCTGACCCAGCCTACTCCAGGCTTCTTCGGAACAGAGCTATCAGTGTAATATAGCTAAAAAAAAAAAAACCATCTTTTTTTTATTAAAAAAAAAAGGCCTATTGCTTGCTACCAACCAAAGTATTCCCTTGCAAACACACTCTTATATTGGGTTGCAGGTGTTCGAGTTTGCCGACAAGTACAGAGGTTCCTACAGCAATGGGCTGAAGAATGTTGTCTGCCCCTTCTACTGCTCTTACTCCGGCTATCAGGTTCCTTTCTTCTCCTCCATCGGATGCAAAGAGCATAGAAAACTCCCCTTCTTCTCCACCTCTGTTTTCTGGTATAGACTATGATCCCTCTGTTTCTTGTTCCATTGATTTAAAAAAAAAAGGATGAGCTGCTTTGGGGGGCAGCATGGCTTCACAAGGCCACCAGGAATCCGGCGTACCTCAACTACATCGAGGCGAACGGTCAAACCCTCGGCGCTGACGAGTCTGACAACACCTTTGGGTGGGACAACAAGCATGTCGGAGCCAGAATCCTCCTCTCCAAGGTTAATAATACGACTCCCATCAACCTTCCTTCCGCTCTTTGGTTTGAGCGATGGGCTGTGCTTATAGCTGCTGTTCTTCCGGTGGCCTTGTTACAGGCCTTTCTGGTCCAGAACCTGAAGTCGCTGCATGACTACAAGGGCCATGCTGACAACTTTATCTGCTCCCTCATCCCGGGGACACCCTTCTCCCAGACCCAATACACTCCAGGTTGCCTCTTTACCCCCTCTCCCTGTAGAGATACGTCGGCATGTTTTAAAGCTTTCAGCGAAGTGATTTGAATGAATGAATCCTTGGGAACACAGGGGGGCTGCTGTTTAAGATGGGTGACAGCAACATGCAGTACGTGACCTCCACTTCCTTCTTGTTGGTCGCCTACGCCAAGTTCCTCACCTACTCCTCCAAGGTGGTCTCTTGCGGCGGCACCACCGTCACCCCCCACAAGCTCCGGTCCATCGCCAAGCGACAGGTGAGTCCCCTCCCTCCCCGGTGCACTTAAACACCATGGGGAACGATGTTCTTGCGTCGGTGTCCTGTGGGATTAATCCGTGCCGGGGCTTAACCCCGTTTTGTGTGGCCGGTGGCGGCGCGGCCCAGGTGGACTACATCCTCGGCGACAACCCGCAGAAGATGTCCTACATGGTGGGCTACGGCGCAAGGTACCCGCATCAGGTGCACCACCGAGGGTCGTCCCTTCCGTCCGTGGCGGTCCACCCGGCGAAGATCCCGTGCTCCGCCGGCTTCACGGCGCTGTACTCCTCCGCCCCCAACCCGAACCCGCTCACGGGCGCCGTGGTCGGCGGGCCGGACGCCATGGACCGGTTCCCCGATCAACGGTCAGACTACGAGCGGTCCGAGCCGGCCACCTACATCAACGCCCCTCTCGTCGGCGCCCTCGCCTACCTCGCCCACTCCTCCGGCCAACTCTGATCCCGGTGCTACGTAGCGACCAAGTAGCATAGCTTCTAAGTCGAGCCTAAGAGCTTCGTAGTGTGTGATGAAGGACCCCGGTGCAGCTAAGGAGGCCATCGGAGGGTTTGTTTCTAGGTCTAATTTGGATTACTAGACGATTAGGGAGAGACTGCTTTCATGTATCTATGTATGTCTTAGATTCGATGTGCAATGTTGTGGGAGGTCTGTACTACTACACAGGGCAGGCAGCCTTTGACCCCCTCTATAGTACTTGTTGGGGCTTCTACTTCGTCTGCATCACCACCATTAACATGGCGTGGAGTTTGTCTCTTTGTTATCGACAGTGTGGTTTGGCAAATAATGACATGAACTCCAGAACGAGAACATAAGATAGAACAGTAGCCTCTCTCTCTCTCTCTCTCTCTATGGATGTCATTGGACCATCAAACCTCTCGTTTACAGTGGAGAAAAAGCCGAACTATCAGTAAAATATCCAGGAGAAGACATTTCCCAACATAGTTGAGTAGGTTAAGTATCCAAATAAAACTTTACTGTAACATGAAAAATGAAAAGCGAGTCCATCAGATCTCATTTAACATCTGAAAACACAGCACCGTAAAATGCTGCTTGATTACCAGTTTCGTGACAAAGCTCTCACATCTGAATCAAAAAGCAGTGAGGAAGCAGATTGCAGGAGGGTTCTGATTAGTTGAGCAACCTGTGAACTGCACACAGATTTTGCCCCCACTGATGGCAAGAAGATAGGAAAGAGACTGAACCATTTGCAAGACCCAAACATGTGATGTGGTCTTCTCTCTTCTTCTTCTTCTTCTTCTTCCTGTCATCACTCACCATACCATCTGCATGTCTCCTTGTGGAACCGAGCCAAGAACATGGGTGCAGTGGTTCTTACAACATGGGAGCGTCTCTCTCTCTCTCTCTCTCTCTCTCTCTCTCTCTCAACAACGGCAGGCCACAAAACATTCCACCGCAACTCAGCTGTGGCAAATCCACTCCGTCTTGGCTACTATCCCACATACTAAAGAAAAAGAACCAAATACATAGAAAGCTGCACACACACACATAATTGACAAGTAGAGAGACCCGAGGACACGAGAGATTCCTGATCACCACACAGAGGGAGTAGTTGCTGAGAGCAGCGTGGAGGGAAGCAGGGCAGTTTGCTGCTTTGACACCTTTATCTTTTCATTTAGTTAATGCAGCTTTGGAGTAAGAGGCAGCAGAAAAGTCGGACAGAGCATGGGACGAGGACAGTTCTTCTTTTTTTTTTCTTCTTTTTTTGCAGTACAAGGTGCCATTGATTAGTGTCTTTTGATCTCGGTGTGTGAGGATCCAAAGCAGTAAGAAATGGCTGGAAATCCATCTCTTGAAGAAGAAAGTGGGCGAGACAAGAATCTTGAGCTTTCTACAAGTGGGCAGATGCAGGATGGGAAGTGAAGTAATAGCATTCACGGATATATAGCGCCCATTTGATCCACCGTGCCGGCAGCCATTACTGAATCACAATGCGAGCATGACCATTTCTGCATTTTATGAACAGAAGGGCATGGATGGAACAGTCATCGTCAGAGTGCACACAGCAAACCGAGAGAACAAAAGGAACACTACAGCTCAACTTGGCCTTCCCTCCCTCATATCCAACAGCTGCAGAGACACTAACTAACATTAGATCTCACTTTCCCATGGCATTTGGTCGTTGCTGTGTCTGTGGAGCTTATGATACCTGCAACACAAATATACTAGTGAAGGAGAGAGAGACAACAAATTATCTTTCCAAAAGACAAAAAATATATATTATAAAAGTGATTGTCAAATTATGATTGGGTTATTATACATATTGATATTGATAGCACCGATAATGGGTCGATACATTCATCGATTACGCATTAGAGACGAAGCACCGTGCTGACAACTGACCTGGCACAACAAAATCTGACTTGGCACAACAGAGTTTGACCCGGCACATCTGAGACTCGATGACCTCTCGTGAGCTTTCTCATCTCTTCCTGACCGACACGGATGAGCTTATACATATGAGCAGAACCAAAATGTGCTGACTAATCAACCACGATATAAAATTCCACGATACTCTTACGAAGGGACAAAGCTAAGGCGGCGGCTATATTGGGTTGGGGGTGTCCGAGCACAATGGGATGGAGGTGACGAGGTTATTTACAGGATCTTACTACGGTCGGATAAGAGCGACTAGCGACGACTGATAACCAAAATATATATATATATATATATATATATATATATATATAGGATATTATGCGAAGAAATTACTGTGACAGTATCCAACGAGCAAAGTCACATGCGATGTACGACTCTTCTGGGCCTCTTTGGTCTATCTAGAAAAAGTGCTCAAAATATCTAGGCTGGAAACGGCGGCGGCAGACTCTATGTGCTGTTGGTTCGGCGCCGTTGGTGTGGCGCTCGGGATCCAAGTAGAGATCAACGTATGGATTTGTTTGTTGTCATCAGCTGAGGAAGGAAGATAGATAGATAGATAGATAGATAGATAGAGAGAGGTTATTATAAAAATGGCACGCTTGGGGTGGATAGATCGGTCAAAGTTGTGCTCTGTACTACACTGCCCAAAAGTCCACCATCGCCGCCACTTAAGAAGAGAACTGCTCCACATATGCAATCTAACCATTCACTGCAATCCTTCTTCGTTTCTGCGCCGCCATCAGCCCATCCATGTCTCCCTCTATAAGTAGACTTCTTCCGCAACCCCGGCCTCTTCCCCTCCGTCCATTGATTGCTTCATTCTGCGTATCGTTCACCAAAGCAGTGGCCTTGTTTCTTCTTTTGAGACTCCTTCGTTCCCTTCTCATAAAATTCCATCTTCCAAGCAAGCTTAGTAGGGAAAAGCAAAGATGTGTGGCGGTGCCATCATCTCCGACTTCATCCCTCCCCGCAACCACCACCGCCGCCGCCGCCCTCCTAACCCCGACAACCTCCTCTCCGCTTCCGACCTCTGGCCTAACTCCCACGAACCCCTCCATGACCCTGTTCAGGACGAAGGTCTCTCTCTCTCTCTCTCTCTCTCTCTCTCTCTCTCTCTCTCTCTCTCTGTGTGTGTCGTATGAAAGGAGGCGTCTTGATGGCGTGTTTTGCTAACGCAGTGCCTCGGAAGCGGGAGAGGAAGAACATGTTCAGGGGGATACGGCAGCGACCCTGGGGGAAGTGGGCGGCGGAGATCCGCGACCCCGTGAAGGGCGTCCGTGTCTGGCTCGGCACCTTCGCCACAGCCGAGGAGGCCGCCCGCGCCTACGACCGCGAGGCCCGCCGCATCCGCGGGAAGAAAGCCAAGGTCAACTTCCCCAACGAGGTACAGCCCGGCTATGTCGACCAGTCCGTCCCCTGTAACCCCGCCCGCACTTCCATGGAACCCAAGCTGGAAAAAGCCCCCTCCCCCGCCGTGGCGGACGGCGGCGACGCCGAGGTGAGGAGGCTGTCGGAGGAGCTCATGGCTTACGAGTGCTACATGAACTTCTTCGGGATCCCGTACATGGAGGGCGGATCTGCCGCCGAAGCATCGTTACCGCCGGACAAGGAGCCCGAGGCGGCGCAGGTGGGCGTCACAGGGAGTGCAACGGAGGTGTGTAACCCGCCGGTCTCCTCCGGCACGGAGATGCTTTGGAGCTTTGAGGACATCCTGCCAACATCATATGGTCTGTGATATATGATGATTGCTCTCATCTCTTCAACCGCTGTGTTGGTCATTTCTTCATCTCTGAGGTCTCTTGTGCTTCTTCCCGAGTCGGTAAGACAGGAGTCATTTGGTTTATATGTTCTTTGAATAAATTAGAGTTATTTTTGACTGAAAATTACAGAAACGAAAAAGAAAAAACAAATACACAAACGAGTAATAAATTTATTATTGACTGAAAATTATAACTCTTGATGAAAGATTTTAAGGATTCAATCCCTACAAATATTTAATTCTATCGATTAATATTATTGTCAAATAAAAAATTATTATTATTATTATTTTCAAAGTGACCTACAACAGATCATATATATATATTTGATTTTATACGATTATATTTTTAATTTTTTTTATTCTTATACTTAGGCTTATAAAAAGAAATTGAAATATTTTAATATATGAATTATAGATGAACCGATGAACTATATTTTTTTCATCTAATGTATGAGTGATGCAAAGCCATAACTATATTTTTTTTCAAAGGTATGATTCTATCCACGTGTGAGAGAGGTGTGAAGCCTCGGGAGTTTACTTCTTCTTGAAGTCTTCTAATAGTTCTATTTTTTTTAATTTTTATGTTATTATATATTTTCCTCTCTCGATCTCTCGATCATCGATGTCTTACATTAGGTTTATTATTACCTTTATGTTTTCTATTGATTTAGCCAGATGTTTAACAATCATAGTCGATCCAAATCTCAATTGTTTTAAATAAATTTAGTTTATACATTATTTAAACAAATTTTATTAGTTAGAGATATCTTGTATATCATAAGTTGTGAGACGACAGAATCTATTCGAGACAAAAAAAGAAAAAAAATTTGTTATTGATTGAAGATTTTAAAGATTCTATCTCTACAAGTATATGAAAGTCTATCAATCAACAATATCGTCAAAGAAAGAAAAATCATCTTCAAATCAACTCAAGAATATTATCTTACGAATAGATCATATATTTGATTTGATATAATTATAATTTTTTATTTTTATATTTAATAAATAAATAGGTAGAATATTATAACGCATGAATTAGAGATGAATCAACGAATCCTATTCTTCTTCATAATTATATTTTTGATGATATGATTCTATCATCCGAATATGATTGTTACTTTTTTTTTTCAATTATCTCTCTCTCTCTCTCTCTCTATCTCTATATATATATATATATATATATACCGTCAAGAGAAAATAAAAAATCTATTACTGCTCATCCTATATCATAAAAAATGTATTACAAATTCTATGATTATAAAAGCAGGTAATTGTTGCAGTAGTCTGATTGATTGCTTAGATATATAGGCTATCAAGCTTTAAATGCAAGCTATAACTTTCTGATTGCTTTATGCTCTACACCCACCATTTTGACCATCAATAAAATTTTTTAAAAATGCCAGCTTTACTCAACAAAAGAAAAAAAGAAAGAAAAAAACAGACAAAAATATGAGTTGCAATGTGAAGATGGCAGCTACATAAAGAAATATATGTTCATCAACTTTGAATAGATGCAGCTATATAAAGAATCAGGGAAGTCTGCTGGCTTACCAAGGCATATGGATTAAGGTTCAGCATGGTGATGTTTCATCCTTGTTCAGCCATGTTAGAGAACTCAGTGTGAGACAAATGTATACATAACCATCTGCATTCAAATGGCAGATCAAAATAAATGTGATGCCTTGGACCAAAATTAGTTAACAGCTCAAAATATCAGGCTTCTTAAAATGGTACTTGTTCAAACAAAAATGTATAAGATTTCTGGTAGAATCGGGAAGCATTAAGCATAAATACAATACACACACCTTTTCTCGGAAAATGAAATAGCAAATGAATACTCCTATCCCAATGGAAAATGTAGGAATACTAAGACCTATTGTTTGTTATCCTTTTTATTTTTAATAAGCAAAAGACATCAAAATATACCATCAAGATAGATAACTATCTATCAGATACCTCTATTTCCTATTTGATCTAAGCCTTACTTTTTTTTGTGAAAGAATGGGGAGACAGACTCTGATGATACTGCAATCTCACACATACCAAACTAAAATGTACAAGTATTCAAACAAGATGTTGGTAACATAAGAATTCATCCTTTGTTTCCGGAATTGAAAAGACAGAAACAGCAACGATGATAGGAAACCCATAATGCTACAACAGCAGCATTCGGTGACCTCGCGTAAACCCTAGATCCTCTGATGTTCCTCCTTCCTCTAGCCCGTTCAAATTTTTTTTCCTCGGATCAAACATAAGGCTTGGTGTGGGTGTGTAGAACTCCAGGTGCCTTACCAAAGTGCTTCACGGCTTCCCTAGCATTCTTTGGAACCCCCAAGGAGTACCCGTCTATAACCAACCTTAAACCAAGTTCCGGGAAACACAATCAAGGCTATTATTTTCCATATTTGCTTTACATAATTTTACATGTCAGGTGAATATACTGGTCGCACGATGAGAAAAGAGAAGTAATTTGCATAATTCTACGGTACAGTTGACAAATTCCAACAATGAGGTAAGCAGCAATTCATCAGAAAATCATAGCTACATATAATTCTAAAAACCAGATTCACACACAATACACATTTGACTGTAGCACAAATAAGAAACTGTCCGAACAGCAATGAATATGATAAAGCATCAAGTTTTTGCACCTAATAATAGGTCGATAAGAGTACACCGTCTAAAACTAGATTCATGAATGGGTAGTTCATAGTCAAGCTATTCCATTATGTTCATATCATGATGAAAAATAAGCTGCTATATTCACAAGAAACATCTAACCGAATGCGACTGTAAAACCTGATGTTCAACCTCAAGCGTGACAAGAACACGAGCAGGACATGGTGTCTCTAGGAGAAAATCTTTAATCTATGACTTTGAATAACAAATTGAAGCCACCCAACCGAAAGGATAAACAAGAGAGGATTTTCAGAAGAACTTTATGTATCACTTCTCTACCATTTAACAACCATTTTTTATCTACGTTTTCCAGAAGTTATCAGAAACTAAAGCAATCCCTAGCATCATTTTTATTTTCTGAACAGATCTCCAAAAGCAAGAATTAAACATGTTCGTCTAAAATTTTCTTGTGTTCTGTCAAAAGCATTTACAACTTTCAGTGAAAACTTTATAGTTTTCATAATTTTAAAAAATTAAAAGAAAACACTGAAAACATGTTGCAAATCTGCAACCTGTACGGGTTTAGTTCCAGATATTGTTCCTTCAGCAAACAAAACTCCTTTCCTGTTGCAATGTTTTGCTTTCAAGGAACCAAAACAGAGAGTCCCTTATTCCCTTCTAAAGAATATGAAAGTCCGAAACCATGCTGAATGGAGCATAAACCATGCTGAATGGAGCATAAAACAAGGGGATTCAAGATTGCTTTTATCAGAATGAGCATGATGGAATTGTTTTCTTTTACCATTGCTCTAAGTAATGGTCAAAGCAGCCTCCATAATGGTATATATTGAATGTAGAAATAGTGACAAAGATTTGGGTTCACACGAGGACGTCGCGTGGAAAGTAGGTTCTTCTCCTCTTCTGCCCTTTTTCTCCCTCAATCGACCGCCGACGATCGTTTTTTGGCGGTACCGCTCAATAGCAGGCGTCCGCGTATCGGTAACCTGATGAACCGGTATGTACCGGGCGGTACAGATCGAAATTGCAAACCTTGCTTGTGATAATATAAGAATTCTCTATCTGCAAGAATCTAGCATTGTTAAAGCCTTGATTATTGTCAAGCTTTCAATACCATAAGACTTCATGCAAACACTTCACTTCAGTCTCTGCTGTCATGACAGGTTTATCTACTATCCGTTTTAGAAAAGGCCTAAACTTGGAAACATACTCAACATTACGTTCTTGAAGGTGCCCTAAAATTATTTCATCTGAGTTAGACGCTGAACCAATACATGATTGTACAAATCATGAAGACCTAAGAGCTTGTCTCCACATTTCAGATTATTATAGAATTTTAACCTAGCACCTAGCCACCTACTTTTGACTCTTAAAAGTATATATCTCAATCAGCGACAAGCTAGACCGAGTTCAAGATGTTGAATCAAACTTTTTAATAGCTCTAAGCTTTCAGTCACTTAATAACCCTAATAATCTCTCCTTCCCTTGAACTACATGAATATCGGTACATGAACCTGAATTTCTTTAGTTCTTTCAGAGATGGCAAAATTGTATGCAACTAAATAACAGTCTGTAAAAAGAAGTAATGCATAAAAATCCATGACTAAAATCATTTAAAAATCAGATCTACTAAAATCATTGACCAATCATCACATCCCATGGATGTTCAGCATTCTCATTTAACAAATCCAATAAAACAATAGACCAAGCCACAGATTCCTTGGATGTTCTGCATTCTAAATTTGAGGAAAGACCCAGCAATACCACAGTTATGATGCGGAGAAACCAATCCTCCTTAATCTAATCTTACCATTGCTTCTCCTATGAACGTTTCAAAAAATCCTGACCGCAGAGATGGTTTGGCCTACTCCTCTTTGTTACAGTATTACTTTCCTACCTCGCAGAACTCATCAGCTGCCTTGATAATTATTGATTATAGGCCACTAACAAAACAATTTTCTTCCCATCAGCAAAGCCTACAGTGACATCGGTCACTCTTTTGATGCATTTTTAGCCAATCGATCCTTCTTGGTCTCCTTTAAATGAATAAATGAAGAATCGTACAGGCAAAAAAAACTTGTTACTTACAGCAAATATCACCAAAAAAAAAAAGATAATTGCGTCGTGATGCCTTAAATCTATCAACACACTAAAAGAAAGGACATATTGTGCTCATCAGCCAAGCAAATTGATCCTACGTGCCATATTTACAGATGAAAGACTTACCAACCAAGAAATCAAATTGGCAGACATCCCAACGCCTTACAACAAGCAAAAGAGGCGTTGAAAAAGGAATGCTACGGCTGCAGCACGATAAGTGACTGAGCCTAAACGCCGGCGGAGGAAACCCTAAAACCACAAGCAAGCATTCATTGCACCAAGAGAAACAAAAGCCATAGCAGATCGATCGAAACGTGTAACACCAGGATTACCGATGCCTGATCCCACTCCAAAAGAAACGACAGATTCTTGAAAAGAAGAAAAATTTACAGACACCGTTGACGAAATTTTGGGCTTAATGGGGAAGCTCACTTTTTGAGCATGGTGTGAAGGGGGAGAAAGATCGAAGGACGAGCAACGGAGCGCAGAGAAAGAGGAGGAAGGCTGGCCGTCTTGGAGAGAGAGAGAGAGAGAGAGAGAGGGGAAGCGGTGCGGTGTCGCGTGCAGATGAAGCGCAACGAAACGACAGGTGTAATTAATATAGCTGAAATCTATGAGATAACGGGCGTCGTAATGTACATGTAACGTTACGAATCTCCATAAAAATCGGCAAGGGCGGTAACGGCCGTTATAAAATGCAGTAACCACTTTTTTTTTTTTGTTATTGTTATTATTATGTTCTATTATTTCTCATGTTAACTTAAAGATGTTAAACAAAGATATCACTATCCATTTTATGTCACAAACAAAGAAAAGCAGGACATTGTCAGGTTGCTAATTAATCATATATATATATATATATATAGTTTGAATAAATATTTATAATAAGTAATCATTATACCTAATAGGGAGGATATCATTAATCATTCGTATCTAACAAATTATCCCTCACCGATCTATTCATATACATATGAATCCAAAACAAGTAATTATAGTTTGTCTCCGTTTTTATCGTCTAGATGAACAAAAGTTAAATTGAGATTATTGGAGGTGGTTAAATATTGCTCTCCTCCAAGAATATTTCATGAAATACTATATCTCTTCACTACCAACTATAAGAGTTAAACTTTCAACGTAGTGAGGGAGATCACATTTTTCTATCACTCATGACTATACTCACCTATCTCAAGTTACTAACTTGAGCGTCGAAAGGATCGAATTTGAAAACCTTTCTCAACCTTGAGGGCTCAGTATTTTCACCTCTATCATACCTTAGACAACCTTACACACATGATCTGGACCACATCAAGGTGGTCAGGATGTTAACGATATCTAACTATAATATTATTAGCACCAGAAGGAGGACCTAATGTCATAGGAGTGTCTATCTGTTGATCCCCTCCATGAATACTCGAGGGAAGATACTTTGCTCTCAACTTATAATATTTTTCACCCAAGGGGGCTAACAAATATCATTTTCATGCATTGGGTGCATGTAGCTTGATTTAAACACCAATGCGATACTGACGCCTATTCAACGACCCTAGTCTCTCACCCCCAAGGATGACCCCAAGCTACTTACTCGTCCCTCTTAAAGTATTCTTAAATCTCACTCAGTAAGTATACATGCTAATAGGCATGATAAAGTAATGAAATATCTCTAAGAGATGAAAGACTACATTATCATTTACAAGAGATTTGGTTAGCTTAAAGTGCTAGAATATTTAGATGTTGATCTTATAAATTGCATTGATAATAGAAAACCCACTTTACGATTCATATTCATATTAGCTAGATAGATATTTTTTTAAAAAAATATAAAACAATCACCTATTGTATCATCAATAATGAAATTTAAATTTATGGTATGTCGTGAGGTCACGACTCAAGTTTTATGATTGTAAAACTTTATCTCAGAACTTGATATGATCGACTCAATTGTTATATTGTTGAAGATATTTTATGATAATACAATAATAGTTTTTTTAATCTAAAAATGATAACTACTCTAGTAATTCTAAGCATATCAAGATAAAGTAATTGATGATTAAAAAAGTCTAGAAATAATAAATATCAATTGAGAACCTAGTAATACTTTGATGATTATTGATCTATTTATTAAAACTTTATAACTTAAAGTGTTTAAAAACCATGTTCATTCTTAAAAGCTATGGTGATGCATATTTAAGCTGATATTATTATTATTTATTTATTATATTTATTGAAAGTTATTTATTTTTGTTATTTTTTTATATTTATGTGTATTGAATATGATAACATGATTATCTTGATAAGATAAACTGTATAGGTCGAGCTATATAAGAAAAACCAATAGTATTGTAGTATATAGAACGAAGTACAACATTAGTGATATACATAGCATTATGGCTCACATTGATAATTAGACTTAAATGACATATTATTATACTTATTAACTTATTTTTTTAAAAAAAATATAATTATATATAAATATTTTTTATTTTTTTAGGATTCAATTAAGTAAAATTATCTTAAAATAAATAAATATATTTATTTTAATGTTAGTTTTTTAATATCTTACTAACTAATGGAGAGAATATTAGATTATGTGACTTTATTTAATTGAGTCAGATAGATTACAGATTAATTATATTCTGATCATATTATTGATAAATAAAAATATCCATTTAGATTCTTTAAGAAATGATTTTGATCGAGGGACTCTCCTAATTATCGTTGTATGCTTTAATCGATAAGACCTGCAAGAGACTCAATATGACAACAACATGATATTACGGATCAAATCCATTTACATAACTATGTTACTATGTTATATAGATCGGATTACAGAATAAATTCTCGGATAAAAAAATATTTTTTTAAATAATATCGAAAGGTACTTATTATAATCTTAGATCTTTACTATTTGATTTCATATTATAGCATTAATTTTTTTTATATATAATTGATTTTAAAGGCAATGAAGAGGGACATGTCATTGATATATGCCCTCCCTTGTAGCCGTTGATAAACCTCAAATGAACCGTGGCCATGTTGACATGAGAAGAAAAATACATTAAAAGTGACATGAAAACGATGGATTTGTAGATCGAATGTATCCAACCAAATTAGTTTGATAATGGCTTAAAAAAACTGGGCTAAAGACTTCTCCTTCTTGTTCTTGAGAAGATCTAATTAGATTTGTCTCGCAATTCCTCTTAGGAGTTGAGTACCACATCAGAGTAGAGGGAATAAATAGTATATGCACAATTTTGCAATGATCAAATGAATGAAATAAATCAACCAAGTGGGACTCTATTTAAGAACAAACTCTACACATATCTTAAATTAGATGGAATAGTACAACCACTGATTCATTTTTTATATTCATTGAAAGAATGGGATAAGAAGCATCTTTCTTGGTCTTCATACAAAAACAAACTTTGTAAACATATGCACAAAGCATTGACATAGTACAACAAATTAGTATTTACATTCATCAAGACTTCAAACATTACCTTAAAAGAATGGAACTAAGAGTAGTAGAGAAAATTTTATATGCAGTTATGTAGACAATGGGTCACTTGTTGGTATAGAATAAATCAATCAGTAGCAAATTAGTAATAGAATAGCCAATCAGCAACAACAAAAAATTTATGCTTTGAGAATTAAGTAACACAGACAAAGTTGCATGGAGATGTAGAGAAATGTCTTAATCAAATGCACTTGTGTTGGTCCTCCCTTTTCTCATGATGCCTGCTTTATTATAAGTAACATTAAGATAGGTGGCTAAGTCTTTATTCAAATTGGTGTCCCCCTCTCCACCTAACTGATAACATCTCCACATTTGTACAGTTTTAGATTGGGAAACTTACATATAATTCAACCTTAAATCATTAACATCACTCTCATGAGAAATTAAGGAGAGAAACTGGCACTATGCTTCATGGATGTTCTAATCCAATATAAATCATAATACATACATATATATATATATTTGTCCTGCAACTGCATTCACCAGCAATTAACATGCAAAAGACATCATAACATAACAACAAAGAAGCAAACAGTCTCCTCAACCCTACACTAAAAGGGAACTCCTTTATGGACTGTCACCCCACCCCTCCCACACCTAGAATTCTACAAGCATCAACAAAATAGGTAGGACATCAGTGAAAGAAACCCTGACCTTTACATGCATCTCTCTTTCACCTGGAGAAGGTGAGTACTCTATAAGAACACAGGAAAAGAAGAGGGAGCTCAGCACAGCTCAAACCTCATGAGGAGCAGCAGCATCCTGTGTTCCGACGCCCACCATTCCTCCTCCTCCTCCTCCCACTCTTTCATATGCATCAAATGGTGATTTCCTCCTAAATCTGTTCCACTCCCTGCCTCCTGGTTAGTAACACCGGGAAAGCACTCGGTCAACCCTAATATGTTCATAGTGTTTAGCTAGATTCACTATATCTTCGCGTAGTCTAATCGGGCTTACAACAATACGAGATGTTACATCAGTAAGCAGTAAATAAATGCATGTCACAAGAAAACAAGCCTCCGTCGTCATGTCCAGAGATCATTAAACGAACAGCATATGTGTCATCACAACCCTCTCAGGTGTGAAGCTACTGAACATTGTTAAAAATTGGTGCAGTAGAGGTAGATATATTCAAACATATGCAATCCTATCACCAATCTGTTCCTAACAATTCAACACTTTTAGTTTTGGATTATTATTCTTGTATGAGGAAGTAGAGGCCATCCACATATATCCTGAAGCTCCAAACTCCTCCTCATGACAGATTAAGATCGATTCAAGGTTGTAAGTAATATATGTACCTTCTTCATGATCTTTTAAATACCCTAATTAACTGACCACGTCGGGAAACAAGCAAGCGACAAAGAAGTAAAATAGAGGGAATATGTTCCGGATTGTCCAAAATACCCGCCAGAGAACCCTGATAAAGACACGAAACCCTCACCGGAAAAGGGGGAGATGGGGGGCGTGGATCCCGCGGGCGAAGCCGGCGGCGTGACATTCCCCGGGGACGGGCACCCGGCCGGCCTCTTGATCATGATGCTCCGCGTCACCCGCACTGCGACCTCGTCGTCGCCGCCGCCGGTATCCGATCCGATGATCCCGCCGTCCGCCGCCGCTCCCTCTGCTGCGGCACCACATGGCGAGCATCAGAGCCGTCGAACCAAAGGCATCGCATGAAGGGACGCCTCGGATCTGAGATCAAGTCCAAGAGTAGGAAGAACCAAAGAAAGAGGAGGCGAGACCTTTGCCGCCGGAATCGGAGCGGAAGCCGAAGGAGGAGTGCTTCCGGAGGCGGCCGAGGCCGGTCTCGGGGCGAGGCCCGGCGAGGGTGTCGTCCCACAGCTTGTCGAGAAGGCCCATAATCCTCCGCCGAAATCACGGAACTGCCCCTGATGAGAGCTCACTGGTGCGCAGCCTCGTCGCCGCCTGTGATCGATCTCCAGGCCAAGAGGGGGAGGGGCAATTTATAGAGCGAAGGGGGTCAAGGCGATAGACCGATCCGCACCGTCGATTTAGATCAGGACAACGACGTGGCGTGAGGAAGAGACCACCGTACTGTGGTTTTGTTCCTGTGTATTGCAGGGAACACGCTGTTGACGATATAACATATGGAACGAAGACGCGTCATCTGCAGATTACGTGTCAGCCGGGCACGGATCGGGGAGCAGTGGGTATGTTGGTGGGTGAACGTGAGGGAAAGGGAGAGGAAGAGAGAAGTGGGGGCCAGTGGTGGGACGAGTTAGCATGTAGCGTCACGTGATGAGAGGGAGGGGATCTGATGCTTGGCTTCACCGGAAGAGTTAAACATTTTTTTTTTCCTTCTTTTCTCGATGAGTTAAAATAAATGACATAATTGAATTTTAAAATTGATAACAAATAATAATAATAAACGTAAATAATAATAATATATTTTGTGTATGAATACCAAAAAGCTCACTAAGGAATGGATTCACTGGCACAGTCACAGTGACAGTCCGTACGCGTTAAGAATCCAATGTCGTCGGCGAGCAAAAGACCTTCGTGAATAGGGAGGGAATAAGCATGGCTTCCACCGGAGCAAAGGGAATGGATTCGCTTCCGGTGGCTGACACATCGCACCGAGTTCTTCATCTTCACTGCATGATTGTGATGGTTGCATCGTCTTCCCCACGCCATCCAACTCTGTTGATGGGGACACATTATTATTTCGCCAATTGTTGGGTGTCGCAGTGTCTGTCCTCAGAGGTGTAATGGCGTCTTGTTAGGCACAGGTTGTGCCGTGAGATGCCAAGACATCAAGAAAGCAGCATCACAATTTGTGTTTCGTATTAATTCAGATTATAATATGATTCATGGTAAAAAGATCTCATGAAATATTAGCCTCCAGGCTGTTGTCATACACCACCAAAAATTGGCCAATATGATGATTCTACAACTCATGAAACCAAAATATTGATGGCAGGAAATTTTAAAAAGGCTTAAATCATATCAAAAACCACAATGTGCCAAGTGACAGGTTTAAATCACTTTTTGACTACTTGGTTATTTTACAGTGACATCTGATACCTGTCACCAACAACTGGATCCAAAAGAAAAAAAAGTGACATCTGATAAGTTGGACGAATGCATGCCGGTGGATTATTGATATGCAACTCAGGAACTAGTTGAAGAACATATTTTGTTCTTAGCAGTCCAGCTCTAAAGAGAATCATTTCCAAGTGAACTAATGAACTACATCATGTTCAATAATAATCACTCGAGTTAGTTTTCATCCCCATCTTCAGACGAGGCATTGCGATTGAATGACAATCTCATGGCAGACTGTTCCGGTGCAATGTCTCAATGGAAAGTAGCGTCATAAAGCGTAAATGCTCCTGGGATATACTTACTAAGGAATAGATATCAAAGCAGCTTCACACCAGCATCTCGGACAGAATCTATGACAGCCTTGACCTTTCCATGGTATCTCTGTTCCCTCTTCAAGAACACAGAAACAGCAGGTATACCCTTAAGTAGCAGACGCTCCCCAAGAATCTTACCGATCTTGCTAGCTGCTGCAACATCTCGTGTCGACTCCATGGTCGGCCTCAGCAACTTTTCCTTTGAGCTTGCTGAGGCAGAAACAGTAGCTGTAGGGGTGTGGACGACCTGGGTGCTGACATATTTGTTAGAGAAATGCATCCTGAGCACATATGGCTTAAGGTACTTGATGATCCTTGGTGCCCTAACCGGAGGAGGAATAACCATAATTGTAGTAGCTAATAACCTAAAAGGATAAAAAAATAAGCATTAGGTTCTAAAGCCAATACAGCACATACAAAAAAAGCAAAGAAAAAGAAAAAGGAGGGAATTTGTAAAATGGATGATCATCTGATCATTTAATTGTGTGCACATCTCAAAGTACAGAAATGCAGTGAGATCTAATTTAATAGATCAACATGTAAAGCTGATATCCAAACAAACTTGACAAGGTTTCAAAGTCATGTTACTCTCAACGGTAAAGGTTTTTAGCATTATATTGCACTCATAAATGAGGTTGTGTAACTACAAATAGTAGGCCTAACAATGCTCTAGTTTCATGCTGAAGCTTTCAGACATTTAGTTCTATCAGATGTCACAAGACCTCATTAGAACTTCTGATGTATACCTAGTGTCATGCCGAAGCCTTCATATATTTGGTTCCATCAGATGTCACAAGAGTTCATTAGAACTTCTGACTGTAAACCTATTTTCATGCCGAAGCCTTCAATACCTATCATCTGATATTTATTTTGGGCAAAATAATGCATCGCTCTCAGTCATAAGTAGTCGGAGAGATCATGGAAAAAAGAAAATCTAACTCGCAAGCCAAAATGCATGTAGGTCTCAAACAATTCATGTGTTATCAGAATATTGACTTAAAAATTTTATCAGATATGGATACGCAACAAGTATATATTTCTCAGCCCCTCATATCATGGGCACCAGTGAGATAGCCACCATGATGCTTAATCTTGGCCAATCCAAGCGTTCAACCAGTTAATCAAGCCAGCTCCAGCTGCTTTTACCAATCCAACTGATATCAAGCCAATTACATCGATTTCTGTCTGATCTCACTGGTACAAGAAATCTGCAAATGACCAGAGGACATGCCTACAGCTTCTAAAAGACTGGTGTAGTTAGACTAAACCTCTAGTCCATGATTCAATTCAAGTAATGCGAACGAGTGTTGCTTTAAATCATATGACCAAAACCAATCCCAATCTTATCAACCTTGGTTGCAAAATTTAAAAAGAAGATACCAGAGAGAACATTCAAAACAGCTCAAAACATGGCTAGAATCAATGGTAATTTTCAAGTAGAAACAACACTAACTCAGACCAACAACAAACTATCTTATTCACACACTCCATAGACAAATTAAACATAACTGAAGTTTAATTTTGATGAGGTCAATAAGTTTTTGCTATATGCATATGTGAGATTGCAATCATAATATTTGGAGGCATTGTTCCCCATGATTCAAGCCAACTATTTACAAAGCTACAATGCAATCCAATGCAGACTAGGAGCTCAAAGCAAAGTAAAATCAAAGCAAAGTCTAATAAAGTCTTAATCTAAATTTAAGTTCTAGAAGTAGCCTAATTTTTCTTTTTCTTCCCTTCCACTACTTTTTAACTTTCTTACAATATAAAGTTATAAACTTTATGCTGCCATTTTGTGATTGGGGTCCAAACAGGTGGTTGACATAATCTCCAATCAGTAACCTTTAAAACTTAACAAATGGACCTAAAAGTTAAACAGATGCATATTATTAGTTTCATGAGATGCTGATTGAGTTTATGTCCAAGCGTCACACAGTCTCCAGCATTGATGACCAAAGGTTTCTGGGAGATCATATGACAGTTTCAGCCATCGCCTATATTTTTCTTTCCCTTCTATCTTATGTTTCTTCCTTACAAACTTCTGCACTTTTCTCATGTACTAAATTGTGATAACAATAACTGAAATTTGCAACTATGGTTTCTTGCAAAGCTTTATGGTGTTAGATTCTCAAGGGTCAAAATTTATCCAAGTAATAATAGTGGATGCCAAAAGTTCCATGCAAATTAGAAGCATGGATCAAGTTATATCATTCAAACACAATTTTCTAAAGCTTTTTACTGAGGATATAAAGATTATCTTAAATATGCAAAGCTTATATGATTGTGACCTCAAATAGCAAGGCTTAAAATACTGACCGATACTGATTGGGATGAGCCGGTAGTATCGCTTGGTAAGCTTATGGTACCAAGCTTATTGAATAGAAAACAAACCAGTACAGGAAGGTAAGCCTACTGCTTGATACTGAAATTCTGTTTAATACTAACAACAATCATGTAGTTTGTCTTTCTCTTTTTATTGTCTCTCTCTTTCTCTCCTCAACCTCTTCCCTACGTCATCACCATCTCTTCCTAGAAATGTGCATCACCATGTCCTCCTTCTCCTCCTCCTTCACCTTCTCCTTCTTCTCTAACTCTCCTTCCTCCTCCTCCCCCACCTCCTTGTCCTCCTTCAGATGGACCTGTACCAGTTGACAGAAGGGTGTGCTGAAACATGGTATATCCAACCATCTTGGTATTGCACTGATCCATCCAAGTGTCATCTTAATGGTATTGTTTTTCCAATATAAGAAAGCAACTAGTCATGCTAGAGTGTGATATTATAGTAGTGTAAAAAGATGGGTTTCTTCTTCTTTTTTTTTTTGTGAAAAAGATGGTTAAATGAAGAATAGCTAGCTTTGGCCAAGCTGGAAGACACAGATACAAAAAAGGCTTCAAAATATTAGTCTAGCTGCTTACTATAAGATAAATCAATGTGACTTCTATATTTTCTCAACTCCCAAGAAAACTTGATGCACATTATAGATACAATCAACCTGCACAAGTCATAAGTGGTTTTCAAGAAATATATAAATTACCAAAAACCAAAGACATTTTGCTGATAGGTCAATGAAGATGGTAGTGCATATCAATTGTAGACTTGTGTTGGTAGAAAAAACAATAGCATATGCAATCAAATGCCAAGTTGTTAAAAAGAAGGATGTCCAACTGATAATGGGAATTTAAGCAAAATGATTTTGTCCCTATTGTAATCAACTGATAATGGAATATGTAAAAACAAACTTATTATAACATAGTAGATGGCATATAAAATTATAAACCACATTAAACCTCAAATCAATCATATTAAACCAAGAAAAAGAACCATTAAATATTTTAATTCTTCATATTTTCACAATGGACTTCTGTTCATGTATTCTTTTTGCTATAACTCATCTCCTATCATACATGATTAACATGTTCTTCATAAATATCCTATGTACTTTGGAGCTATACGACCGTTATCAACTAATAATGGAATATGTAAAAACAAATTTATTATAACATAGTAGATGACATATAAACCACATTAAACCTCAAATCAATCATATTAAATCAAGAAAAAGAACCATTAAAGATTTTATCTCTTCATATATTCACAATGGACTTCCGTTCATGCATTCTTTTCACCAGAACTCATCTCCTCTAATACGTGATTAACATGTTCTTCATAAATTGCCTGTGTACTTTGGAGCTGTACTTCGCTTAAAGAGCTGACTGTCAAATTAGATGAAATCTTAGGAATATTTGCCAAAATACTTCTCTACTCTCAAGTTGAAGTGATTATACCTTCAAGGAAACAGCTATCAGACTGGACAAGTTCAAGATTAGGTTATCTCCCATATCTGCATTAGATTTTAATTCAATTCCTGCAAGAAATGTTTACGTCTTATCTTCCTATGTAAGGTTTTTGGAAAACCCCGCTCCTTGACATCTCAAAACTTCTAAATATCACCAAATAGGATTCTTAGCCTTCAAAGGGAGGGAGTAGACATGTTCCTAAATTCGGTAAAGAGATTCCAACTTCAAGTCATGTTCTGTATCATGATCTACAAGATTGTGAATAGAGAAGAGCATCAGATAACACCAGCTACTGTGGTTGAAATTGTATTTCATCTGTCCATCATGTTTACATGCATAAAAGGTCCTGATCCTTGTAAAAGAATGCCACTTCTTTTCCTTATTATCATAGTGGAAATGCCTAATTAAACAATAATACTAAATAATCAACAAACGCAAATTCAACGAAGATGCTATGGCACAAGCTAAAAGCCCAGCGTCCTTAACTCTGATAAAGGTAATAACATCTTCCAATGAAAAATGATTTACATAATTATCACTTGAAGACAAACTGATTGTGGAACCAAATGAACAAGTTGCCCCCACAGTTCCAGTCTTACGAGAACTGAAAAGGCTTAATAAAATTACTAAAAAATAAGCCAAAAAATATATGGGAACACAGTCGTGCTCCCTGAATTTAGAGAAAACCTATGGCTCAAGGAATCACAACTAGGGGTCGGTTCCAAACAAGTGAATAATTCAGACAATCACAATGTCATTCGAGATTTCAAGCAACCCCAACATAACAAGACGTACGAGAACGCCCAACAAAAGATCATCTGTGTCCGATCCCAAAAAAAGAGATCATTCTAAGATCAATCTAGTGAAGCAACGATTGAACTACACAATATTTACAATAATGAGAAAAATACCTACGAAAGAAATCGGGCGGAGGGCCAAGAGAGGAAGTAGCGGCCGGCAGCGGCGTTGAGGCGTGGGAAAGTTAGGGAAAACGTGCCCGTGGGGTGAGGACGACGAAGGTGTGGCTTTTAAGAGATGGAGCCCGACCCGTTAGCCCTTCTAAGAGATGGAGTAGTATCATCGATTCGATTGGGTTCGGTTCGGCTTCAGCCCGAGCCCAATGCCCCGATCCAATTAACCCGTACGGGTCCAATTCGACCAAAATAACTCTGTCCAATCCAATTAAAATCATACTCAAATAGATCCAAATATTTAAAAAGAAAATTATATCGGAAGACTGCCTTCCCCCCGCGTTTCTTTTTATTGTAAGTTTGTGGCATTTGTTATTTCTCCAATCATAAACTTCTTTTCTTGCTATAAGCTGTTTCTTCTTCCTTGTTTCTCCATTAAGATTAAGAGCTGCTTCAACCCCTTCATCTCCGAAGCAGTTCCTTTAACGAGCTGGTTGAGATGAAAAGGTCAAAAGCCATTGCCCGGTCTCTCCCCTTCCATCTCCTGCTTCGATGATGTGAATCTAAAAGTGTCCTTCCTCGCAATCTTTCACGTAAAAGAGCATCCAATTCCAAGGGGTTGAGTGCTTGGGGCAAACGCACAGGAAGTATCCATCCACAATCCAAGGAATGCAGGTGTATCGATTGCAAGCTGGTGTCGTTTTGGTGGAACAATGATTACAGCTTGAACACTCTCCATTGCTCTTGTGCTCAAATAGGGCAGTCCAAATCATGCAACCAACCTTCTTTAACTCCATGCAGTGGAAAAAATATATATACAGTGACATGAATGCCTGCCTGCGCACTGCCAACCCTCCTCAGATGCTACGAAAACACAGGAAGAACGTATGAAATATGACAAGAAAAGCTGTTTTTTTATGCTACAGAAATCCTTTTGTTGTGTGTGTGTGTGGGATATCATGCTAAATACAGATTGTATTTGTGTTGCATAAAAAGCTTTCCACCTTCGTGGTAAAACACATGCGGGGGATGATGGATGATCTGATGTCAGTCATACTCCGGTGTTGGAGAACAGCCATAACTCAGTAACACAAGTTACTCCAAGCCACATTTATATATGTGTCTCTCTCTGTCTATATTTATATATATATATATATATATAAATATATCTCTATCCATCTATCATTCTATGTGTCCATCATAAGATCTTGTCCATACGGCTTGTGAGTCACGCAACCCCACCGCTGTCTCTCGCAAACTCCTCCACAGTTCAATCCACAGTCCCATTACTGACGCCAGAAAGAGAGGGCGAGAGAGAGAGAGAGAGAGACTGTGTGTGTGTGTGTGTGTTAAGTGTGCCTCACTCACAGCCTCTCCTTTCTTCCTTTTGTCCTTCTCTTTTTATTGTTTCGATTCCTGCAATGATCATATATCCATTTGCAACCTCCATTTTCTTGCCAAAATCTATCTTTTTTAATCACTAATAATTTTCTCTTCTTTTTTCTTTGAAGATAAACCACTTAGAATCAGTTCTTTTGTGAACATATATGAGAAGCATAACTAAATATAACATATATAAGGTTCCCTCATACTTTAATAGTTTGTAATTAATATGTCTTTATTCTTTCAAATAGTTTAGTACAATCTTCGACATATAATATATACTGTACTCGAGAGTAATTTGGTTGTTGGAAAGTTTTTTCAAGGATGATGACGAAGATGTCGACACAAAGAGACAACCAGTTGTGTTGCCTAGTTGTCTAAAGCGACCACTACATGATGGGTTAAACTAAGATAGATTCCAGAGATAATGTATTCTACTTTACCCTGTCCTGCTTCTCGTTAACAGTTCTTTCTTGTCTTCTCTTTGTTTGCAGATGAGCAAAGCTCAAAGCCATCATATCTGGAGCTTGTATGCCGTCAACCTCAGCTTCATTGACATTGGGCAACATATATCCAGTGTTTTGCATGATAACAATGTGTATTACTTACATACGTGGGTTGTTTACCTGTTTGTATATATATATATAGATTTGTATGCTTTGTGGGGAAGAAGGTGAAGTGTCACTTGTTCTGTAGGGAGTATTCCCACAGTCTTCAATTCTTGTATTAATATGGGAGCGAGGAATGGCCTCCACACCATTCCCAGCACTACTCAATTGCTCCTCTCCGCCTCTTCCTGTAAGCAACCCCAATTCGAGAATCTATCTCTCTCTCTCTCTCTCTCGCTCTCTCTTTCTCTCTCTCTCTCTGCTTCCTTATAAATGGAGGTGCCTACTCTTTCCATCGCCATCCCTCAAAGAGCCCCAAAGCTGAACCAGGCTGCTTCTTCTATGGTGAGGCAGCCCTTGTTGGAGAAGCAGGGCACGTGCAAAGTCTCTCTCTCTCTCTCTCTCTTTCTCTCTCTCGCGCGGCTAACTCTCCATCTTTGCACGTGCTCCCCTTCTCCAACATAGGCTTCTCACCTCCTCCATCTCCCGAAACCCAACTCGCCCTTGCAGGTATGAGAAAGCGGCTTCTGTATTCAATCATTGATGTTCTTGAACTTGTGGCCATTATAGGGTGATCCATGGAATCCTCGAAAGTGTTCTTTCTCCTGTCCTCCATGGAAAGATCTTATCAACTCAAGAACATAAACAAAGACATGCATGCGCCTCTAAAATCTCCTCCTTCTTCTTCTTCTTCTTCTTCTTCTTCTCTACCTTATTTGGTACACCATTAAGATGCATATATATGTATGGCATAACGTAGTTTATATGTAGCTCATGTTTGAGTTGATATCGAGCTTGAGACGAGTTTAGGAGCACTGCTGTGGGTGGTGGCCACACGTGTTACGTTGGCTGGCGTGGTTTTTCGACTGTTCCTGTGAAGCTTAAATGGGAGGAGGAGGAGGAGGAGGAGGAGATGAACAGGGAGAAGTTATTGCACTCGGAGAGGGAATAAAGAGGGGACGTGATGGTAGGTTGTGAGGCACACGCAACGCACGCATCACGAGAGATAGAGAGAGGCTGTGGAGAAGAAGAAGCAGCAGCAGCAGGGGGAGAGGGTTTTACGGGGGACAGTAGGGTTTTATTCCCGAAACAGGAGCGCGAGGGATTCTCGGGGGATTCGGTGCTGGTTTTGATGCACTGATGTCCTCAAACACAGGGTGGAGGTAAAAAAAAAAAAAAAAACACGAAGAAAACCCAAAAGCTTTTCTCCGTCTTCGTGGGGAGTGATGGTGATGAGATAAATCCAACATTCCTTCCACTTCGTTAACCATGGTCCTCCTCCAGCTTCTGCTGCTTACAAGTCTGGGGACCTCGGTGGCCGAAAGATCCAAAACCTGGGAAATAATTCCTCAGTACGATGGACAAAGCAAGCTAGCTAGCTGGGCAACCCTGGGCGTGGTTGAGCCAACACTCCATCTGCCCGCCCAAAAGCACCGAAACATGATTTGATTCACCTACCAGAGGTCCAACTGCTGCTATATATATATATATATATATATATATATATATCATCTACTGTAGTGTCGCCCAGCATCATTCATTGCATGGGATACATTACATACATATCATGTGTGCCAGTTTGGTTTGGAGCTATTGATCTTTCTGGTTCATCAGTCTCGATCTGTTCTCCTGCTGAAGAGGATCAACTCGAACTCATTAATGATTAGCACTCTGGGGTGGTGATCAGCTACGATGATTGGTTGAAGGACAAAGTTGCTGCTCATCAGTCAATCCTCTTGAAGAGATCCCCAGCCATGACAATTTGCAAAGCTTTTTTTTTGACAGGATGTCAGGCCTATCTGATGCAAAACCGTGCACGGCATCGCGAAGAGTAGTAGTCGTCTTTGCTTTCTTTCACATGTATACGTTGATAAAGATCATTTATTGCGTTTTAGGAAGAAATATCAAATATATTTCTTGCATGACGTGAGAGGTGTTTTCGGCTTGTTTCATGGTGGCCATGAAAACAAGTTGATCTTTCATTTTTATCTTCGTTACTAGGAATTATTGTATTGAGATAATATATATTTACATAGACTGTCAGAAAATCTTTTTTAATCATGTATTTAAATTATTTACTCAAATATATGATTCATCCTCATATCATAATTGATTAATTGATTTAGGATTACAGAATGTAAAGTTATCATTTTATATTTATTTATATCATGATCTTCTATTATTATACCCCTATAAGATTGAGTTTCAATCAAGGATGCTTCGTATTGTTAGATAATGAGGATGGATGAAGTCAAGAAATCGTTATATAAAAATATCAAAAATATCTTCCGGTAATGTTTCGTATTGTTAATATCTAATTATCATATATTTTATCCTTGAGTAATAGCTAAACTGAGTTAAATTATTATCATTTTAACAGTTGGATTGAAGATCTTTGTGAAATTAACATGGTGAAACTCTTTGGTTACCAGACATATTTTGTATCTATCAATGGATCTATTTATGTTCTGCCTAATTCTAAAACTTTACTTACACCCATGATAGTTCATGTGCTATTATAGAGTAGGGCATTGTATTGCTCACACATGAATTTCCGTTAGTATGAAGATTTTTAGGCTTGGCTTATGATTATGGGTTTAGTAAGCACAGATGAAGAGTTTGTAGTAGCATGGAGATCCAAGATTTGACATGGTTTAAACATATCATTCTTGAAGCATGTTATCATTTGATGTTTAGACTGAGTGGTATTAGGCGAATACACTTCGGTGTCACTTGGTCGAAGAGAAGACAAAGACCTCATTTGTGGTGTCGAGAATATTACATCATTGAGCATTGAAGAGTGAGTTGGTGGAGAGATAAATGGAGAAGCGCTAGAGGTGATGATGTGTTATTGAACTTGAGTAATAATGGAGTATAAGTCTAGAGGAAAACTATTAGTTATGATAAGAAATGAGCTTGAGGGGGGTTTAGATATAATTATATGAACCCAGTGCTAGATAATTGTTACAGTGACTCATATTGTTGAATGAGCAAAATTTTGAAAGTGAAAGGTAGGCTCAACAAAATAAGCATGACATGATACAAGAACCTCTTAAGTTTGAGAATCATAGTATTAAAAAAATATATTATATTTAAGAGAGTACCCAATAAACATGTAAGGCTTAGATCTTAGTGTTAATAGTGTGAAGTATATGTGCCTAACTCAAGATAACATAAATAACCAAATACTTTAAGTGAAAGTTTAAGATTTAATTTTTTTAAATGATGACTAATGTTATAGTATTTGAGTGAGTATATAGTTAATGAGGTAAATTATAATATGAAAGACTACTAACCAAAATGTTAGTGGCATAGAGGGTTAGTGTATGAAGGTAAGACCAGTCTCAACTATGTGTCGGTACTTTGATTCTATAGAACTAATTAATTGAGATATGTGTAGTGGTGGCTTAAGATATTATATATCATATGATGAGAGGTAAGCTGCTAAGGCTTGATGTTCATATCTTATATCAAATTAAACTGTCCTAATGGTAGATTAAAAGAAATTTTGGATTACTTTTCTAAAATGAGTAAAGACTATAGTGATTTTATATTTATGTTTAAGATGATATAATCATGTATATTTAGTAAAATAATCTATAAAAATATAAAATCTAAAATTATCAAATGTTAATAAGCTCAATCTATTATTATTGATTTATATTATATTATAAAAATAGTATACAATTAGTTGGAGTAAAGCTTCAGACATCATTGTAAATGATTTCAAGTGATTTATAGTAAGATATGAAAGATAATCTAAAAAATAGTTTATGACTTTTGTTACTAAGATAATCATCACAATGAGTTATAATTCTACTTGATTAGATGTTGTAAGTTAGTAATAAAAAATTAGCTATTATTGAATAGAAGATAATAAATGACTAAAGGTGATGATGCTACACATCGATTGAAGAAACAACTAAGGCAAGAGTGATTGGCTGAGTATTTTGTGAAGTTGATGGTCACTCGTAGATGTTGTCTTTATTCTAACCTAAGACCAAGGATGCCCCATACTCTTATTGAAATAAGTCAAGAAATAACTCAATAGAGATGTTATTTTGTTTGCAGAATTAAAAGATAAAAATAATATATTTTTTATGTGAGATGCACATAAAATATTATCGAATATAAAAGTGTTTATAAGTGATAGGAATTTCATTAATGAACCAATGATAATATTTTCATTAAGTCAATATGGATAAATAAATTATAAAAATCAAAAGTTATAATAGCCCTTTTCTATATGTCCAATTTTATCACAGAGTTAGCAAATAATTTTTTATTGATTATTATTGTTAAGATACTAGAATTACCAAAAACTAAATTTATTTCATGAGTTGTTTAAGATGAAGTTACCACTATGTTTAAATATTGATAGTCTAATGGAGGATAATGACTTTGACTTTGGGCATTATGCATGTGTTCAAAAGATATCTTCTTCAATTCCTTATTGAAGTTATTATTACTTTGATTATCTTGTTGGGATGTTTGATAGTTGTGATAATTGATCTCTTAAGCCATTCAAAGTATAAATAATAATTTTTTTATTACTTAGAGGATGACTTATTAAAGTCAAATCATCTATAATAACTTTTAGATTTTACATATAGTCAATAATAATACTTCTCTCTTATGTTATTTTTATCTAAGTATATAAAACATGCAAGTGCGAGAGCAATTGGCGAGGATAGTTAGTAACTTAGACAATGTTTCTTCTGTATCATAAAAAGATTAGTGATACTATGAAGCCAATAACTAATACTTGAATGGTTTGCATAATAGGATAATCTTATTGTAGCCATAATTTATGATTAGTATTTATCATTAGGATGAATTTTCTTAATATTTGGATCTAGTAGACAACTAAGAGAGTCATTGATGTAACCTAATAAATCATATCCAAAGAGAAGATTAGTGAATTGTGCTCATTAAGATAATAGTCATTATCTTTTAGGAGCTTAAAGAGATTAGAGTTGCTATACTGATATATATAAGTCTCGTGGATTGAGATGAACTATTGTTTCATGAGTAAATAATAATTGGAGCATCAAATGCATATAATAAAGACATGAAGAGAAGATGTTGTGATCCACTAAGAAAAATCTAGAATAACTAATGATTTTGTTCGGATGTATAAATAGTAGAGATCTGATCTATCGAAGAATATATATCTAAAAAGTGCATAAGGGATGATATGATCTGATGAAGGAGATAGATAGACATAAGGAGAATCTGATCTAAGATGTGTATGAGAGGGTGACATCTTCCTTCCTCTCCTAAGTCCATCTCTCGATCATGAGTGCTCATAGCACAATCGAGAGGATGGTGGAAGGCAATTAACCATCATCATCAGGAGGTCAATTATAGATCCAAGGTGCCACTGAGTTAAGCGACCAACAAGAAGGGAATAAGGACGTTGTTGAAAATGCTAGGTACTAAGTAGGAGAAAAGAAAATACCCACCAAGCATAACTGCAATGATGGAGGATCATCAGAGAAGCCGTTCGATCACTAGAAGAGGGAGACTAGATCATCAAATTCAAGTAAGTCAACTTTAGAGGAGTCATGCTAGGAGATTGATAAGGAGTCATGAGTCTTTTATCTTAAGTACAACGTCAATGTCTGAAAACGGAAAGCAAAAACTACGAGTTGTGAAACAACAATAGGGATGACAAGAAAGAGGAACAATGATCACCGATAATAAACTTATTGGACACGAGGAAGAGGGAGCTTTGCTTGAAGCAATAAGGCTATGATAATATGAAATTTTTGTTATGAAAGAGATGATTTCATTACAGGTTATAAGAAAAAGATTTTTCTTAATCATATACTTAAATATATAATTGATCCTTAAATCATAGATTGATCGAGGATTAAAGTATGAAAGGAATATAAAATTATCATTTCATATTTATCTATATCTTGATGTTCTATCAATTTTTTTTTTTTTATGAGTAGATGAATATGATTTTGAAAAATCTTCCTATAACTTCATCCGTGGTAGATGGCAGATCGGTTCATACCCAACACATGCAATTTGAATTGATCATGATATACTTGTTTTTTCCCCTAATGTGACTTGAGTAAGATTTAAATATGGTATCCTTAATTTTAATAACTGTGATAATTTATTTTTATCACTGTACCTTAAAATTCGAAGATAATAGATGACATATGACCTAATCTATATTCTAACAACACATATTAATCAATAATTAGTTGAGAGTAACACATTAGTTAATCAATAAGAACCATTTCAATTCATTCCCTCATCAGTTAATCAATCTGATGAGGGACAAAAAATTTTGACTTACCTTATAATCCGATATGACAACAGTGGTCTACTTAGTGTCAACCTTCAAACATAATCTCTAAATCTGCTAATTACCTATTATCCTATATCTTATCTACTTAGTACCTCTTTAGTATCTCAATTCTTAGACTAAAAAAATTAATATTAAAATCTTTATATGTATTAAAGTGAAACATCTAGCTTCATTTACTCTAATGTCATTGATTTTACTGATAAAGAATGACAAAAGGACTAATCAACATCTGTATCGATGCTAATGCAGATATAGAGCGACACCGCCCTCCCTTGCACCATTGTTAGTACCGAGACAGATGTACAGCGACGTCACTCTACATTTGCATCAATGCTGATACAGTTGTTGAGCGTCGTCGATAATAAATGCAGAGCATCAACATTTGCGTCATCCTTTACGTCCTCTCTTTTTGCCTCAACTATCGCCACCACTCTCCCTCCTCATCCATAACAGCCAGTGTCGACGTCTACTACCACCAAAAACATAACTAGAATATTAAAATTATCTTTTGACCTATCGTTTCATATTTTTATTAGTAGAATCGATGATATTAGGGTAAAAGAAGCTAAATATATCACTTTCATAATCGTAGAGATTCCAATCTAAAGACCTTGATTTAAATAGGTCTAACAACATCGAGTAATATGCAATTAGCCTCCTCTAAACATAGGCAAAAGAGAAGAAAAGTTTTAATTTTAACCTCTTCAACTCACTTTTATCTTGACAGTGTTGAGCTCTAAGCTGTTTAGTCTGCAATTTAGAACCTGAGCATCCCTACGCTCATCTCATACATGTCTTAGTATTAAGGAGTAGAAGAATCAAAATCCTATAGCCGTCACAGTCATATCTCTACCATCGCGGAGGCATCTTTTTTAAGTGTTAAGAGTCATCTCACATCAAAGTGTTATCTCAAAGCTATCTTTTGGGTTCCATTCAAATGAGAAAAAAACCATATGAAGTCCATCCAAAAATAAATAATTCTTTGTGAGTATTTGTTGAAGACAAATGATGCTTATCATCAGCAATATAGAATCTTGGAGAGTGAAAGCCACCTCTCTTCTGTCAAATCAGTTCACTGGAAGCAGCCCAAAACCTAGTCAACTAAGCTCAGTTTGACTTATGGTAGATGAACTTAATAATAAGATTTTTATTTCTATCCTTAGAATCAATCCCCTTATAAATCTTATCATACTTCTCTGGTGTTTTGTGGCTAAAGAACTTGTCTGAATCCTCTGTCAACTGATAAATACTGGGTGAACTTGTGGAATGAGGTAAGATATAAGGATTTGTGTATCTCTTTAGGCAAAGATTAACCTGATGAACTCAGAGACTCCATTGAAATCAGAGGTTATTTGGTCAACAACATACACAAGTGCTGATTTTTTTGGCATCAGCAGTATTGTTGCTACTGAGATTAGTCTTGAGATTCATTCACATCATGCAATCTGGGAACTTAAATCAGTTTCTGATCTGCTACTACTTGTGCTTGAACATTCAACTGAGATATTTTGGAGAAACTGCAGTTGCTTCTCTCACAAAGTGATTTCTGATGACTCCCATCCATCTTCTCACTATTGACCAAGCTGCATGCAACCTTTTTGCCAATACATGGAGATTTAGCAATTGTTCTTTATCATTATGCCATTAGGACATCAGCTTGGCAATTTGCATAGGAAACATGAATCCCAATAAATATAAAGTAACTTCATCTCTGTTTCAAGGTCAAGCAGAACATCTAAACTTTCACAGAAACAATGTCCTATGCAAGTATTCAGTTTTGTTGATTTCTGTTGATTCTGATCTCTCTCCAAACTCAGCTTTGTCTCAGTGATGCCAACTATTTCAAATGCTAAGCTAGTAAAAGACTGAGAAATATTGGTTGAAGCACTGATAGAGTGTCAGGAGATGAATAAACAAACACCCTTTCTCAAGAAGAAATCAGATCAGCTTTTATAGCCTTTGATTTAGACCTTCATTTCAATATTACACCCAAGTATTAGAAAGGCTTTTAACCGCCTTACCAAAGATTAAAAAAAAAAAACTGATGCTGCACCAGACCAATGAGCATAACATTTTTCTGAGAACAGAGGGGGGGAATGGCACCCACCTGAACATCAAAACATGACAAAGACAACATATAGGAGATTCTATTGATTCATTCAAAGCAAATATAACACCTGTATTAAACTCAAATTAGATGACAACACATGAGGACACCTGCTTCAAAACTAAAGGAAAAAAACAAAAAAAAAAAAAGCAATAATCTCCAAAGGGACCCTGTCCCACTGCAATGCAGGAACCTCTAGAAGCTTATACAGCAACCAGCAAATGGACAATAATGGCCAAGTCAATTTAGAACCTAAACCGATCAAGGCATGATCCTTCTCTTGCTGCACTTCCACCAAATGGGATTCTTATAGTCTGTATATTTCCTGTATAGCACAAACCAGGTCCAAAAGAGAACTTTGAATCTTAGGAGGATCCCGTGCCAGTGGCTGTGGAAGTTGCGGATGGTTTAGCATCAGAGTGATCACCAAAGATACGTTTGGTAAAGTCAGAGACCATTAGAGGAAGGCCCTGGCGGAGAGGGATCTTGGGCTCCCAGCCGAGCAGTTCCTTGGCCCTGGTGATGTCAGGCTTGCGCTTGTGGGGATCATCCTCTGTGTTGGGACGGAACTCGATTCTGGCATTGGGGTCGATGGTTTCCTGCACAACTTTAGCAAGCTCCAGCATTGTGAACTCTCCAGGGTTGCCCAGGTTGAATGGACCAATGTGTTCTCCTTCCATCAGCCTCATTAACCCCTCCACCTGTATTTTGTTGTCAAACACTAAGCAAATTTTGTGGAAGATTCTCACACATTGGAACCGAGGAGTCTCTGTCCCTTGGTCAAGCATGGACTTCCA
This sequence comes from Ensete glaucum, assembly GCA_021527575.1. Lineage (NCBI taxonomy): Eukaryota > Viridiplantae > Streptophyta > Magnoliopsida > Zingiberales > Musaceae > Ensete > Ensete glaucum. Next base: position 1,221,053 of record CM038559.1, read on the forward strand.
CTCTACCGATATCATTTTTTGTTTTGTCCTTTTCTACCTACCTTCCGAAGAGACCACCAATGGATTCTTAAAACACATGAAGCCTCTTGTTCAACAAGTATCTATGTATTTAATTTTGGAACTAGAGCTAATCCCTCGGTGTGCATCGGTTGGTACTTAATTGAGTATAGAATAGATATGCTTCCCTTCATCTTAAGAATAAAATTGTTCCAAATCATATTCAGGAAAAGAACATTCTAGCAAGATTCATGGAATTCGAAATATTATTGCAACAAATATGTGGCAAACAGCACTAGGCTTCTATTAATGGCCTCCAGGAATTGAAGCATAATAAAGTATCTAAACTTTGATGCTAGACTAACTAAAGGACCAACTGGGGTCTAAAAGGCGGGGCCGCTACTGGGCAAAAGGACAACAATGTGAAGCCAATGGAAAGGAGAACAATCTGGTTAGATATGGTAGGTTGATTATGCACATGAATGTGCTGTTTTTTTAATGTCCAAAGAACACTCGGACCCACCCCCCACCAACCTCAAGAACTCGAGAAACTTAGCTGGTCCATGTGGGCCTAACATGTACCAAAACCAGAGCTACTGGTTTGTCCTACGATCACAATTGCCAACATAAAAAACAAGCATATATATGACACAAGAAAGGACACAAAAGTTGAAGTTGGTAGAGCAACAGGAAGAAGACTTACAAGGTCAGAAACATATTGGAAACTCCTTGTCTGCTTTCCATCCCCATAAACCGTCATTGGCTCCTTCCTCAAGGCCTAAATCATGTATCAAAATTCAAACAGCAGTATTGCACTCATTAATCCGAAGCAGCTCACTTTATTTATCGAAACTAAAAAGAGATCTCGAAATCTCAGCAGAGTGGTCACACACCTGCGCAACAAAGTTGCTGACAACCCGGCCATCATCGATGCACATGCGGGGACCATAAGTGTTGAAGATTCGAGCAATCCTCACCTGCATCAAAGGAATTTAGCATATATTATATCAAAAGGGCCAATCATGAAGCTAAATCTAGAGCAGACACATTATGTTATGGATTAGTTAGAAGTTGTATGACCTCGACTTGGGCACCACGGTGGTAGTCCATGGTCAGTGTCTCCGCTGTACGCTTGCCTTCATCATAGCAGCTCCTAACTCCTGAGCCCATACCAACAGCTTGTTAGATGCTTTTATAGATTTTATATGACAAAGTAAGCATCTAACTAATACAAAAAAAAAAAAGGGGGAAAAAACAGGACACCCACCAACTCTGGACCAAGTTTATTCCACTTGAGATTCTATGGGAGGAAAAGCTGAAGAAATGAGAGATATGGTGATGCATACCGATGGGATTAACATTGCCCCAGTAGGTCTCAACTTGAGGGTGCTGCAAGGGATCACCATAGACCTCGCTGGTGCTGGTGAGGAGGAACCTGGCCCCCACTCGCTTGGCCAGGCCTAGCATGTTGAGAGTTCCCACAACATTGGTCTTGTGCACTCCACAACAAAAGCTCAATGAATCAAGGCTTTTAACAGGCAAAAGAAAGATTCTTGCTTTTCTTCCTTCTTATTCTATTCCAATCTTGATTGAAAGACTAAGAACAACCACAGTAAGCAAAATCGAACATTTTGGAACAAGTAACAAGCAACAAATTGATCTCAAAAGGCCAACATTAAGATCTGTTCAACAACTGCTAGCTTTCAGAAGTTCAAATTATTGAAGACCAGGTAAAAAAGGGACCCTGTTTTCATCAAGTTGCAGATATGAGCAGACCACCACCAAGAATTAAAGGAACCAAGATCACACGGAACAGTAATGAGCCAGAAAACAGTCCTTTCTATCAAGAATTTATTGGAGGAGGACAAGGCTATGTAAGAATTCATTTTAGGTGATGGAAGAGAAAAAGGAAGCCAATTTTAGGAGATCTCATGATAGGAACACAACCGAGACAGAGACTACCACCAAAGACGAACGAAATTAAAAGGCCTATAGAGACTATAAATTACAAGAATAAAATAAAAGGCGAAAAAAAATGCAAACTTGAAAATTATCCATAGAATGTATACGAAAAACATGAAACTTCAGCCAACTTGGAAAAAGAGCGATTTTTAGCACTAAAAGGATGCAGAAGCAGAGAGTAACGAGAGAGGACAAAAAAAAAAAAAAAAGGATATGATGGTCTTGACGGGGTTGAACTTGTAGTGGACGGGGGAGGCGGGGCAGGCGAGGTGGTAGATCTGGTCGACCTCGAGAAGGAGGGGCTCCACGACGTCATGGCGGATGAGCTCGAAGTTGGGGTTCCCGAAGTGGTGCATCACGTTCTCCTTGCGCCCCGTGAAGAAGTTGTCCACCACGATCACGCTGTCACCCCTGGCGATCAGCCGGTCCACCAGGTGGCTACCCACGAACCCGGCCCCGCCCGTCACCACGATGCGGAGACCTTTCCGCTTGATCCCTAGCGGCACCTTCCCCCCGACGAAGCCCCTCGTCGCCGCCTCGAACGCCGCCCTATGGTGCTGCTGCTGCTGCTGCTGCTGCTGGCGGTCCATCGCCGACCGGAGGGCGAGGAGGCCGCCGCCGACGAGCACGAAGACGAGGCGCTGCTCCTGCAGAAGGTAGCGAAGGGGCGCCAGAGCCAGAGGAGGCGTTTCTCCGGCTTCGGGGTGTACCCGCTGCCGCTCTCCGGAGGGTGGGCGTCGTGGCCGCGGCGGTAGATGAGCTCGGAGGCCATCGTCGGTAGCCCGGGGGACCTGGTCGCGAATGGAAAGAGCCCCCGGGGGGTTCCGCGTAACTGTGGCAACGGGACTTCCACTGCGAGGAGTCGTCGGACGGGGGCTTCTTGTAGAGAGAGAGAGAGAGAGAGAGAGAGAGAGGGAAACAAAGAGCCAAGGGCCTGCGCGTAATTTCGACTCGCTCCCGCCTTCTCAAGGGTACAGATCGAATGCGAGCCAGGTGGACGGTGAGGATGCTCGCTGGCCTCCACGTTATGCCGGGGCCCACGCAGGACGTGACTCCGAGGGCTTTGGGTAGGCGACAAACACGTGGGCCCCCGCCCGGGTTTGACTTGGCTAAAGCCGCCGTCGGTTGGCTGCTGCGCCATGTGACGCGCACTACCTATCCTCCGGGGGGGGGGGGGGGGGGCGTTTGGGGTTTGGGGGTGGGGTCATTCGCGGCCCCCACCCCTTTCCGGTTGGTAGATCGGTGGGGACGTCGTTCGGTGTGACCTTTTCGGAGACGTCACTCAACCGAAGAGGACTCGGCCCCGCACCACCGAGTCGGCCCGTGGAAAGCACGTGGACTTGTAAGACGACTCGGTCCGAGTTAGGCAAACGCACGGAGAAATCGTCCGCATCACACCAAACTCAAGTCACCTAACGCCGACTAAATTAGGCGACACAAAACAAATTTAGAGCTCCCAAAACACACACGAAGAAGACGACGTCGAGACGGCACAATAAACTCTTTACTTCAAAATGTCATATGTGGTTTTTTGTTTTACCCCATACAATTCATCACAATTTGTACTTGTTTTTGTATTATATCCTTTTTTTTTTCTTTTACATGACACGTTCTTACAAGTGGTTTTGAATTCATATCATAATCCGATGTGACGTGAGAAATCATAATCTCTCTCGATACAGAAATAAAACTGTATATATTAATAATCTCTAGATTTATTTTACAGTAGCCTAATGCATTATTTTTTTTATGACTAACAAAAAAAAATGATTTAGTGTTTTACAACTTTATGTCGTGATCGAATCTTCAGCATGACTTGGTCTGAACTCAGACACACAAGGTTATCCACGTAGTTTTTTTATATTGACGTCGAAGGTGGGTTAGATACGGTCGTCCACTCTCGAGGTGATCGACGATGGAGTAAGGAGATATGTCCGTCGGGTCCTACACACAAATCGAAGTCAAAAATCTTCCGACTCAACTCCTCCGAAGATTAAGTTAGAAAAGAGAAGTATGGAGAATTCTTGCCTTTCTATTGGTCACGGGGTTCAATTTATACCTACGAACGAAATTCATCGCTTCGAGCTTCCCAGAGTGAGCCGGCTTGCACGCCTCGCACGGGTGTCGATCGACCCAGGCGACGCTCTGATCTTTCTGGAGCGACCCTACGATGTCGTCTTGTACGGATTTCTTCGATTGCTTGAACGTTGGAGGGATTGTGTTGACGTAGCTTCACATATCAACTTTGAGGTTTTTTTTGTTGGTGACTTCACGATTGTTGTCACGGGGGACGATATCATAATATGTCATATCATTTAGTAAACTCTTTTTTCAAACTATTATTTGTCTTTCTAAATCATTGCTAGGATATATAATTTCTGACAAGTATGAATTAGAGTTGAATTTTCGTGTTAGATTCGAAGTTTATTTAATGAGTCAGGAAAAGATCTTCCACCTATCAAAACCGATGGAATCAAGAGCAAAGTAATCAGTATCTCCTAATTAGGATGAGTGTCTTCATCAATCAACCGAGTAATTATGAGCGGGCGTTTCTAAAAGTCAAAAGGAGATGCATGATGTCTTCATCGAGAGTTGTTTGGAAATTGTTGGCGTTTCAAGAGCTTTGGGAATCTCTATGCGATTCATCATCAATATCATTTTATGCTACTTATGTTCTATAATTTGGGGACTTTGTCAATCAAAAGATTTGGTCCAAAGTTGAAAGCCATGCAAGTGTATGGACTTTGGACTATATGAGGAGGAGGAATCTATTTGCGTTATGGTTATCTTTTCCTAGTCAAAAGAGTTAGGTAATTAGATCTTTCTTGTCACATACTCTCTTGATGATAAAAAATGAAGAAGTCTGCTTCTTCCATGGCTGCAATGACATCACTGCATTTTAATTTACGAGTCCAAATAGTTGGATTTGATGGATACATGTAACTTGAAACCTTTGAAAACATTGGAACAAGTCAAGCACCTTCAAATCACTAATCAACAAGACATCTAAGTTATCCGAAACAAGACAAATTGAGTGAGTCAGACTTTTCATCTGACGAATGTTGGGTTTGTGGTTCTATCATGAAAGAATCTCGAGCACAAAGTATCTACTTTTCATTTGTGGTTCTATCTTATTGTGTTGTCCAACAATATATAAATTTTAAAGTTTTTATTTATAGAGGAATAAGTTTACCTACGAGGTGATTGGCTAAGACAACAAACCATATATATATATATATATATATATATATATATGAGCCAAGACAACAAACCTTTAGATCTCCTAAGGGGTATGTTGTGTGGCTGTGACACTGATTTGAGAGTTGACTTGGCTCATATATATACATATATATGTATACTATTTGTTCTTTCTCTTTTTTCAATTGAAAAGCAAATCACATTACACATGTAACTCGTCATGTTTTTGCCAAAATTGAAGTCAATTCAATTCTCATATAAAAAGAGTCAAGACTAAATAATTCTTACCATATGATAGAAAAGTTCTAAGCAGTAATTACTTCATGGATTATTACAAATGCGTTAAAAATAACTACACTTTTTCTAATCAAACTTTTACTAGGACTCTTTTATTTTGATTGCAAGCTTGGTTTTATTGTTTGGTGTTGATTTTATAAAAGGAATAGTTGTAGAAAAAAAAAGGATGAAATATTCTATTCTTTGGGTTCATACTGAACATTGCTCTTGTATTCATCAATTTATCATCACTGAATTATGACATTTCAAAGAACAATGAAGATTTATCAAACAAAGGCTAGTTTTCATAAATTCTTCAGGATTTTTCCAAAAAATTGCGAATCATCGGGCTCATAATTGTCTATTTTGGTAGGTCTGATCAACAAAATAGAAAAGAGGAAAGAAAATGATGGGTTCACAAAATGGAGCACAATCTTTTGGTAAATCTTGAGAACCAGAAGGACCCTACTTGATTTTTGATGATTCACCCAAATAGATAAATAAATAATTGTTAATTTTACATAGTTTAAAAGGTTGCACCATAACATTCTGATCCAATCAAGTGACATGCTGGCAATGTTGACAGTCAACCATGCATGATTTATTTAGACAGCACAACTCTTCATTCACAAGCATGATAAATCCCATGGGATACTGAGACTATTTTTGCCTCTAAAGACCAAAAAAGGAAGCTTGAATCCCAAGCCATGACATGATCAATGGTTGACACAACATCCACCCACCTTTGCCTGCAAAGTCAAAATCATTTAGACATGAATCAGACACTACTGGTGCTTCACCATCCAATTGGTTGCATATGACTCAGCCAACTTCCCCACAATTAAATGCTCAACAACTTTAAAGTGACTGAGTCCAACAAATCATACATACTCAACAAAATTATTTATGGCACACAGATTTCTAATATAACAGTGTTGGTTGAGATAGAAGCCTTGCTCAGCAGCACAAATCTTTGGTGGGTTTTGTGTTGGATTAGGCCACAGCTAAGGTTTACTTAATACTGATCGATAGGCAAAAGCAGTGCTGCTGTCTTTGTCCTCTCGCACACTATGAACTTTGAAAACATAACATCTTTGAAAGGTGCTTTTGAACTGCACTAACATAATAAGATTACTTATATAAATTACATTGTCAGAACCACCCACCATTGAATCTTGAGGCGAAAGTGCTTTTGCGTCCACGAACCCTCCATTGTCCTTCCTGTTAAGAGTATGTTTACTTCGTTAGACTAATCTACAAGGCATTTTACGACTCTATACCACTTAAGGGTCTTAGTCGTCAGGGAAAACATTCTTTCAAATTGTCCATCAAATCTAATGACTTACTTTGGAACTTACATGACTAAATATGCTCATGCAATCGACGCAAAAAAATAATTATAATTGTTGACACAGAAGTTTATCAAAAAAATAAAAATACTCAATTTTCTTAAACATAGAAAGACTTTTCCCCCCCCTAAAAAAGAAGAAAAACTAGATTATCACTCTTCTTTAACTAATGCTCTCTCATCAGAGAACAAAAGAGTTTCCAGCGTTGCTAACCATTTATCACTGTTCTTTAACTAATGCTCTCTCATCAGAGCACAAAAGAGTTTTCCAGCGTAGCTAACCAATGAGCATAGTGGTTAGCTTCCCTGTCTATGTGTCTACAGGAATCCAAAAAGCTTGGAACTTGACAAAAACAATAAAAAAGATCACGAATATAGATGATAAAAGACCAATGGAGAGATCCATCCTTTGTTCAAACTTCTAACCAATTCTGCATCATCAACATCAATTTTCAAATTCATTTGTCGCAAAAAGAAAACTACAAGCGAAAGATACACAATGTCATTTTTACACATTTGATTGTTGCCACCAAAATATGTTATATTTGAAAGCTCAAAAATCTCCATTATCACTCTAGTTTGGCATTGCTCTTTACACAAGTCCAAAATCCCATTATTAAACCCTACGAGAGCCATTGCATACATCAACAACAAGATCAAAGCTTTCGAGATTAAATGACAGTTCACATTACTTTCTAGACAGTGTATAACCTCTTAAAACTTGTTTTGCCTGTTCCGAATCCCTGTGTAAACATAATCAGAAGTGCCAGGACATTCTGAAGAATGACTGAAAACCATCTTACCCGAAATTAGTATCTGCGGAATTCTTTTGGTGGCTTGAAGTTGAGCGGATGGGTATCCGGAGTTGCACTTGGATCTTCTTTCCACATCTTGATAGTTTTGTCTGCTTCACATGTAACAAGTCTTGAGCCGCTTATATCATACGAAAGAGCATAGATGCATGCTTCGCTGTCCAGGGACCCTGAAAAAAATAGTATAAAATTACAAAAAAGGAATTCGGGTAAATCAACATACTGTTGCAGGCATAGCCAGAAAGATAAACAAGGATACACAGGTGAAAGTACTGGATTCACTAACCAGGCTGGACAATAGTCTGGGCTTGCTGGAAGTTGTGCCCGCTCTTCCAATCCCAAAACCAAAGGCTTCCATTGTCACCTTCACAAAACTTGCAAGTTGTCATGCACAATACTTGGCTACATAAGGATTTTTCAATCATGTAGAAGCAGAATATCATGATGCACAACTAATGTAAATACGAAACATTATGCTATCCGATGGCACACGATCATTGATACCACAAGTTGGTTTACAGCATACCAGCAGTGGCCAATACACCATCTTCATTAACTGCCATTGAGTTTATTATTGTTTTCTGCTGCGACCTGGACAACAAAATATCACAAGTAGCATTTCAGAGTCTGTTTCACAATATTATTATTGACAATTGTACAACGAGTGAAATATATGCAAACAATCCGCAATTACAATTGCAAGACAAACTGAACTACTCATTATCAAGCCACAAATTGCCCTCGATCATTCTGTGATGAACATGCAGGAGTAGTGGATAATCCACAAGCTCTGAAGCAAATTCATAATACTGCAACTGTCAGTTGGAAGTTTGTGATTCTCCAGTAACTAACATCAAGCCAATTAAAAATCATGTGTTAGCTTATAATCCGGTTATTCATTCGACCACCAGATTGTCTTGCTCCCCTGCGTCCCTTGAAATGTAAGTTCAATGAATGCTCATGTGATTCTAAAGGATTATCAGAACCATTGTCCATGATAAAGTATGTTTTACATACCAAAAAAAAAAAGTGAAATATGTGGAACTGAGGTCAATAAAGAAAACAACACAAAAAACTCCATTACTCCACAATGATTCACTGAATACTCACAAACTTACTCAGCAGTGTTAGATACAAAATACGCAATCCACCATATTTATCAATTGAAAACTGCAATATCAAAACGTAATGCAATTTTCAGGGGTATGCATCACCAGTAAGATGATCAATCATATCTACTAAGGACGGAAAACCCTATGAATTAAACTTTAGGCCAGAATTCTTATTGACCCCCCGTACTATGCCTTAAAATCAAAATCACCTCCCGTACTTTAAAACTCGTCTAAATGACCTCTCGTACTACGATTTCACATCAAAGTCACCCCTCGTACTTTAAAACTCGTCTAAGTGACCCCTCGTACTATGCCTCAAAATCAAAGTCACCCCTCGTACTTTAAAACTCGTCTAAGTCACCCCCTATACTATGCCTCAAAATCAAAGTTACCCCCGTACTTTAAAACTCGACTAAGTAACCCCCAGTGCTATGATTTCGCATCAATGTGGCCCCATCTGCTAGAAATAAAGTTACGCCGTTAGGTAAAATAATTTAGCGGATTATTTTTATTCGAGGATTACAACTAAATAATCCCAAAGCTCTAATCTATTTTTCCCTCTCTTTTTTTCTTCTTCAACCTCTATCAGCGTTCTTTTCTGCAACTCTGATCTATGCCTTTCTTCATCAACCTCTGTCGGCGTTAGTTTGTTCGTCTTTCCGTTATCTTTCTGTCTTTCTGTTTTTTTTTTTTTTTGCTTGAGATCTGTGATTTTTATAATTTTTTTGACAAATAAATTAAAGATAAAAATATGTGTGATTTTTCGAGTTTAAAATTATTTTATTGATAAATAATCTCCTTAATTATTTTACCTAATGGCGTAACCTTATTTCTAATAGAGGGGGCCACTTTGATGCGAAATCGTAGTACGGGGGGTCACTTAGACGAGTTTTAAAGTACGGAGGGTAACTTTGATTTTGAGGTATAGTACGGGGGTTCACTTAGAAAAGTTTTAAAGTACGAGGGTTGACTTTAATTTTGAGACATAGTACAGGGGGTCACTTAGACGAGCTTTAAAGTACGAGGGATGACTTTGATGTGAAATCGTAGTATGAGGGGTCAATTAGAGGAGCTTTAAACTACAGGAGATGACTTTAATTTTGAGACATAGTACGGGGGGTCAATAAGAATTTTGGCCTAAACTTTATCCAACAAGAACAATTCATATCCTTTCAAATCTTTGAAACAATTCTACTATGATCAAGCTGTCTGCTTCATAATATTTCAAATTTACATAACTGCTTCATTGTTCCAATCCATAGTTTGACAAAGCACATGAAAATGTGCCTCAACTCAGCTCAAAGATAATTTTGAGGTATGCCTCTAAGCTTACTTATATTAGCTATGAAGTCTATTCATATGCATCTTCTTATCCTCCGTTTCTTTTTTTGTTATCCTCAAAATTTTAACCACAAGCTTGTAGAAATAAATATTTCAAGCTACAATAGTGTATCAAAGTATTAAATATATTTTTATCTTGCATTTTACGCATATAAAATAAAAAGGTTTCCCAAATTGTGAAATCTCCGAATTTAAGTCATTTTTTAGTGACCAACACAAAAACGTAGAAAGCATATTTTATTCGACCAAGATGTCTAAAATAAAAATACAAGTAAATAACAAAGAGCAATACACTTGTATCAAGATCAGAACAGCAAGAGAAGAATACATGGTAGCAGATAAATGAAACTTGACATGTGCTCATGGTCATGTGCAGGTGAAAGCATAGCTCATAACAAAAATAGCAGGTAAATTGCCTGGTGGCTTTCTTTCTAACCATGATGCACTTATGGACTTCCATTTAAAAATGTCAAGCAAAAACAAATACTCACAACATATTGTGAAGAAATTCTCCTTTTGGAAGATTAAACTTCTTTATATTGTCTGCTGATGCAGATGCAAATGCTCTCCTACAAGAAAAGAGATTAAATAGCTCCATGGACTATTTGATAATAAAGAACAAGACATGGTTACCAAGTCATGGGTTATGAACAAATACTCTTTTGGATGCAATGCCATAGCCCGAACAGATTTCTTGTGATGGGTAAGTGTTGCCATTGTCTTTCCTGCAAATGAAATATCTCTTCATTTAGTTGAAGAACAATAGCAGACTTATAGATACTGAAAGCAGAACAATACCAGCTACAAGATCCCAAAACTTAATAGTACTGTCATGGGAGCCAGTTACCACTTGTGGATCCTGAAAAAGGAAAGAAACAAGTTACTGCTGTAGTAACTCGAGAAAAGAAGACGGCCAGGCAGTACAAGGAGAAACAATAGTAAAGAGATTCAGAACTGTATTTCTCCATTGAATATTAGCATATGCAGCAGAACAATGAAAAATACTCAAACAGAGATCAAAGAACCTTGCTAATGGGGTACCAATAGTAAGTTGGACCAGAACATAAAATCAGAAGTTTCTCAATATAAAAATACTACTTTGGTATTCAGTTCAACTCTAGACAAACTTTGCATCCACTTCTCCTGAACTATACATCAGGATGCTGAATCCAAAGATGTCCCAGAGTGATGAATGAAACAACTAGATCTGAGCCATCTAAAGATTTGTAAAACAAGATAAATGTGACGATTGAACCAACTAGATTGTTCAAACTGTCACCAGCATGACACTGAGAGTGTGTATATAGATGGGAATCGACAAAAATCAACTACTGCTGTGGAAAAATGAACTTCCTCGATTTCAAAGCCCTGATAAGTAAAAGCACATATTTTATGTGTACATTACATAATTTAAAAAAAAAGTATTTCCAAAATACATCTCAAGTTTAAAAAAGAAAAGATAATTGGGCAACTTAAGACAACCAAACAAGCCATCGACTAGGCTAAGCCACTTACCAGCAATTCTAAGACATGCCAACTCGATCAAGAACAATATCTAAGTCATGCTAGCAAGCCCAATAACTTGTGCACGCCATGGCAGGCACCCAACCCACCCAACATGGCCACATTACACCTCTAGTTACCACAGACAAGACACCAAATCGGAGTAACTTGAATCCATCTACCTGCCATGGACTTGCAATCCAAGATTCTCTCGTCCTGATTGACATTGGTGCTATAAATAGCCATAATTGTGAATAGAATCTCATTCAATGTCATTTACTTTTACTGGTATAATTATGACAAAATAAAATCCATATTCCCACACCTGAATCCATTAACAAGAAAAGGAAAAAAATCAGTGAATTAATAGCTTTCAGATTTTCTACTACCATTGCTGTTGTCTTGTTGCTTTTGCTTATCAAGATTATAAAATATTTTAGAAATCGAAGTAATGGCTAATCCTGACTTCCCATATATCTTGAACCAAGCTAACTAGCATCTGTTGTAATCAAACACATACTGCATCCAAAACATTCAGTGTACAATATAACTATAGCCCAAATGCTACAAATATGAACTGCATCCCCATCAAACCATAAGTTTAGTTAGTTAGGACTGCCCCAGTTTAAGTATAATAAATAGTTATAACTTCCTCTATGCTCCTCAAAGTTTTAAATCAATTTGGTCTTGCAAATCCGGCAAGTCTAATAGATCAAATATCTAAATTAATTAATACTTTGTTCATTTGCCTCCATCTCAGCCTTACTTTGCTATATGAAGATTTGAATTATGCAAATTAAACTCAAAACATAGACTCATTGACATGAGCTTATTATCAGATAGAGTCACATTACCAGATTGTGAATAAATTAAAAATCCACACTTGAGAAGAGGAAATCATTTTCTATACAACTTCAAGCAGTTTGATTATATATACATGTCAGCACCTAAATTTTCCCATCAAGGAAGCAGACCATAAACATAATTCTACTTGAGATACTGCAAATGAAGCAATATGTGTATCAGGTCAAGGTGTGCAATGGCACTAAAAAAAAAACAGAAAAATGGTAAAATGGTTTCTCACTAAGCAAAACTTCTTTCTAAGACATACTAGACAAGGTTCCTCACTTAGCAAACCTTCTTTCTAAGACTCACTAAGCAAAACTGCACAATGTTATGATATTAGATTGTCTCTAGGGTAAGACTGCATGACCACAAGCAAATATCTTGAATAACAAACATGGTGAACAAATTCTGTCCATGTCATGTCTTCCAGAGTAAAAATAGATTTTCGTACCGTTGGTCGAGCGAAAACTGAACAAACAGTGTTCTCATGGCCGGAGAGAGCCATAACCATTGCCTTTGTACGAATGTCCCACACCTAGGTCAAAAACAAGACAAATCAAAAATATAGTTAGATTAAACCAATCTAATAAGATGTCACTGTATTTCAATTCTGGACCTGTAGTTAACTTTACAATTTACATAAACATATTCTAGAAAATGAATGTCATACCCGACAAACAGAATCCCGACCACCCGTTAATAAAACATCAATAGTTGGATGAAGAGATAAGCAATATACACCACTCAAATGCCCATGGTAAGACCTAATAACCTTGAGATGATTAAGAAGAAAGAAGTGCAACTAGCAGGTTAGAGAGTTCCAAGTGGTTAAAACTTTAAATAACAAAAGTTTACAGAAAATGAACCTTATTTTGTTCAAGGTCCCAACATTTAACTTGTTTATCATCACCAGCAGAGAACAAATATGTGTGTCTTTGACTCACAGCGAGCCCTAGTCATTCAAGGACATGTATATGAATACTACATAACTTACAGAAACATTATAAAAGAAAATTAGGAACAGAAGAGGAACCACAATCTGTCGAATCAACTAACCACGTATTTGTTCGATATGTCCTGTCAGCGTTAGCTTCAATCTTCCAGATGCAACATCCCATATCTTTAAAAAAAGGCAAACACATCAGATCTCAAGGACCTAGTCTGCTTTGAAATAATATACAAAATGATGCTAACTCCTATTTTGACAACCATAGTAAGTGATGATTAATAAAACGACAAGAATAATAAAAATACATGAAGAGTAACAAAACAGATACATGCTCCTATTTGCCAACTTGGTGGATACCATCATACATTCTTATCATGTTATACCTTCATAAACTTTCGGTGTACATCATGCTAAAACAACAACCAAAACAGAATATGTACAAAGAAAGTTCTGAAAGACACATTCAAGTTGGCAAGTTTTGGCAAAAATCCAGTAACATAAACATACTGATCTAAACTCATTAGTTTTGCAATTCAAGGAAAATTCATCTTCACAAGTGTAGCTTACAATTTGAATAATTTAATTCATGAAGGATGAACAGCCAGTCAACAAATTCCAAATGCACAACAAAACCAGGCAGACACTAACAAAGATACCCAATACCTTCAAAATTAAAAATATATATATTGAAGTTGAAAGGTTGAAGATTATATTCCAGCTATCATGAGTAATTTAAGCATATGTACAAGAAAACCCTTGCAGCGTTGGACATGTCTGAGTCTTGTGGAATTCATAAGGGTTCAACATGGGACATATCTTGATATAAGACAAGTTGCACAGGGTTCCCGTCAATGTCTAGGTTAGGCTTATTCGAGTCAAAATCCGAGTTCAAATTTTACTTTTATACTACTGAGTATTTTTTGATGTGTCTGTCTAATTAATTTTTAGTCGTTCTAGATAATTTTCTTCTCTAGAGTCTGATCTCAAGCCATATTGATGTTTAAGTCTCCTTTTGTATATTATGGAATCAGAAGTTTGAACTTGGATTTGGAGTGCTAGAGAACTACAGAGGTAGGAATTTGTTGGAATATGATTTCCTAATAGAAAAAGGATTCTTCCACAAGTCCTCTAAGTTCACTTGGAAGCTAAAGTGAACTCTATAAATAGCAGGCTACATAACTAATTGTAGTAGGTTGTAATTCATAAATCCAGCTCACAGCCACTTATTTCGACAGATTTGACTACAATTCAAACTCTATTACAGGCAGATAAAACACAAACTTACTTTGAACTTCCAAAACTGATAAAAACAAATTTAATTCAATCTAATCTCATTTCAACGGAAAGCTAAGCTAAGTAAAATAAGATCTGGTTAAAATTTGGATTTGATCATTATAAATGGGCCTTCGCCTGCTGCATGGCTACCATCTTTGGCATCAGAAGATAATCATAACAACATAACATTTACAATGTCAACTGAAAAGAACAACAGATAGAAGGAACCTTTATCGTCCTGTCTGCTGAACCAGTACAGAACCATGTGTTGCTTGGATCAAATGCAACAGACCGAACCCATCCCAAGTGGCCACTGATAACCTGGATCAATTGGAAAACAATTTTAATCAACAGTGAGTGAGATGTCAAATAAAATCAACTAATAAGTTCTGGATTCTGATGCAGCAAACCATACAGATACCATACTTGTTCTGTAAAACAGGCTCGTCTCTAGCAAGATACCAAGCAGATGATGGTCATATTGGACAGAGATGAGAAATAAGAGACACAGAATATACCCTATAATTCCTCCAAGGAGAATGCCATGTGGGACGAGGCCACCTACTTGAAATTCTTTCCATAAGTGCAGATGTAGACTGATATCTGAAACAAACAGGCAGTACAAGTAGCAAAAAAGTCACACAGAAGTATTTATACCACACTCAGAAGAAAGTTTTAACCTGCATGTTACAGTAATCCTTAAAAATGCACAATGTAGCCCAAAAGGATCTCCTATTGAATACTCAATGTAGCATTATGTGAACTAAAACTTGCAGGTAGGCAGCCCACTCGGTGATAACAGAGTGAAACATGTGCCTCCAAAGGATTGGCAATTAAAGCCTTTCTATTTGTGGAGATTCAAGGCAAAATCATAGTATAGGATGTTGAAATCCAAATCATAACATCTACTGGAAGCAAAATTAGCGTTAGTGTGCCTAAGAGTATGGATTATGCCACAAATTAATTAATCTAGAAAAGATCCAAGATTCAATAAGTCTGCCCAGATTGAGTCCTGGATCCTAAATGAGCCTCCTCGCCGGACTCATACTGAGATTGAATCAAATGTGCCTTCTATCTATCTTGAAAAAAAGCCCTGATGGGATATATTCAAATTGTGGGAGACTCTCTGGTAGTTACTGCTTCATTTTCAGGTTCCTAATGAAACTAGAAGAAAGTATTTCCTTGACATTTTAAACATAGATCCATCAGCCACTTTTTTTCTGTTTTGTAGTCCTGATTGAACTAGTACAATGAGCCAGTAGATGCAGTGAGATTGACTAATTCAATCCAACAGTCAGTTCCATCCACGACCAACAGAAAACCATACAATTAAGTTGATCTCTTTAAAATACTTTATGCGAGGTCTTGTTTGATAAAATTTAAATTAACATTAATCTAAACAGTCGAGTCCAACAAGTCATAAAGTACTGGTTATTCTGTTACAGTAGCTAAGTTATTGAGCATCGTTCACTTCAATATGGCATGTTTCGTCAGGGTTTTAAATTTTGAATTGTACCGCTCGTGAACCGGTACGTGGACCGCCCGCTGCCTGGCAGTCTGCTCTATGTAGCCTCGTATCGGACGATACGAGGCTATTTTGGGCACAATTGTTACCGTCTGAAACAGGTGAGTAACGGTTGATCTCGATTGGGACCGCCCACTACAGAGCGGTTTCAGCCTGGCTGCGGCGAGAGAAGAAGAAGCATCGAGGGAGAAGGAAGAAGAAGAAGAGGGCATTCAAAGAAGAGGGAGAAGAAGGAGAATCAGGAGGACCTCGATGCGAAACCCTTTCTCGATCCCGATTTAGCGCCGCCCTCCCTCGAAAATTTTGATCCTGATCCAGAAGGTAACAACAAGGCGGCGGCTAGAGCAGCAGAAGAGACGGTCTCCTTCGTCGCCTCATCTGCGACTCTACGACTTCTTCTTCGTCGAAGGCCAGAGACGTTTGCGGCCTTCGACGTCTTCCCCACCTTCTTCACCAAATGCTGCAGATGAGGCGACAAGGAGAAGAGGAGGAGGCGACGTCATCGAGGCAACATATGCCTCCTTTTTAGATTTTTTTAATATTATTTTTAAATCCATAAACCAAGGTTTGCAATTTCGACATTTACCGCTAGGTAAGGGCGGTACATACCGGTTCGCCAGGTTGCCGATACGCGGACCGCACGCTACCGGGCGGTTTCGCCAAAAATCGACCGTCGACAGTTGATTGAGTAAGAAAAAGGGAAGAAGAAGAAGAAGAGGAAAAAGAAGAAAAAGAAAAGAAAAGAAGAGAAAAAGAATACCTATCACCCGCGCACGGTCCTCGCCCGTGTCGCCGTCGTCGCCAACGCCGGCGTCGCCGCCAACGGGTTCGCGCTTTTTCTCCGCGTGGGAGAAAGATCGAGGCGACGTCGCCTCGATGACGTCACCCTTTTTCTCTTTTTTTAATATATTAATATTATATTATATAATATTATATTATAAAATATTTATATTATATTTTAATATATCGGATGGTATGGTATGTGTACCAATCTACTGTAGCATGCCGATTGATCGATACGAGATGAACTCGATACTCGCCGGGATGATAAGTCAAACCTTGCCATAAACCCACTGTTACCTTCGTTACCAAAGCATCACGTTACAACACTCTTTCCAAAGGTTACCCGTCATCTCATCTGTAGTGGACTTTAACCGCAAATTATCAAGTGGAATCATTTTTGAAGAAGAATACAGATATAAAGCAACAGATGAAGCAGTACTTTACTATATACCTGGCGCTGGTGCTCAAGAGACTTAATTGAATTCTTTAACTCTATTTCTATATTTTTATATATTAATTTTTATATTTCTATATAAAAATATATTTTATTTTTATATATTAATTTTACATCTATATATATATAGACATACCGCTCGGCATGCCCTGACATACTACTCGGTACGCCCGTTCTGTACCATACCAAACAAAGTTCGGTACACCGGTACGGTACGAAATTTCAATCTTTGCATTTGGTAATGTCATAATAACTGCATCTAGTCTTCACAGTGAAATTGATTCCTATCCTGTCTGCAATTTCTATACTGACTCCATTAAACACACATTCTTTGAACGTTGTCATGCTCTTTCATTTTGGCATTTGTTGGAGACCCAATTTGGATGTGATTTTTTGGTAATTGATTATTGACACAATGGTGCCTTGTTGGATGAAGGAATAAGTTTGCTACAAGGTTTATTTAATTGGCTGAAGTGCCACATTGCCAATTATTTTTGGTACTTCTTTTGGTAATGTAGCCCTTGTTAAACATCATATGACTATTGCCTACTGGCAATCATACAAGAGAGTCATTCTTCACTAGACCTATGAGGAGTGCCACTTGTGTCAAATCACATCATATGGAAAAAGCAAGTGAAAGGTAATGTGGCAAGTACCATCATTGCATCTCTATTGCATATAAAAGAATATATACGTGGCTAATGTATAGAAGTTTAAAGATACAAAAGCAAATTCTTGTAAATCGTATCCATAACAAGAACAAAAGAAAACTATTACAGGCAAACACAATAACAACCAAACGAACAAAAATAATCATATAAATAAAATAAAGACAGCCCATATAAAAGGAATTAGAGTATCACCTGTCAGTAACTGAAACTACAGCTCCTATATTTCTGCTTGCAGGACCAATCTCACTGTAGAAAGAGAATAACATATACCAGACGTACTTAAGCTAATCACTAAAATATCTGTAGAAATTAAAATCAATTCACAGAGGTGACATGTAAAGACAGCAGACATACGGTCCCTTTGGTAGCATGGCAGGTGCAGGAATAATTGCATTTTGGCTCCCATCATTTTGAGAAGCCTTGGCATCTTGACTTCCTGCAAGAAAAATCAAATGATATTCGAAAAAGCAGGCTAAGACAAATATTCTAGTATAGTGGTAATCTAAATTTCTTTCTACAAATTAAGTGCATGGTAAAGACATACAACAGAACCAAAGTTAAGATGAACATTTAAAACCCAACAGGAATTACTAAGTTAAATGCAACAATCAGAGAAATAGAAAAGTATAATTTTCCTACTAATTAATCAGGATACTGCAGTTAAACTAACATTTATAACTTAAATGTATAGCTAACATGTCAATAATTAGACCCATCTCGGCAGTGGACTAGACAGTGACCATTAAGTGAAATATGAGTCTAAAAGAAAACGGACAAACTCCATCTCGACAAACTGCTTTTTCTTGAAAAACAATAAAATCATTCCCACTGAAGCACATGTTCCTAGTTTTTGCTGATTAAAAGAAGTTGATAAGTTGATTGATCCATTTGTCAATATTACATTATACTGAAGCTATAAACAAGAAAAACCACAAGAACCAATGGTCACTATTAAATTATGTTCAAACAAATAAACAGGTGAACCTTAAGATACATTACAGTTTTGCGTCAGTATTAAATTATGTTGAAACCAATAAACAGGTGAACTTTAAGATACGTTACAGTTTTGCATCTGATTCATCAAATATGTGTATACAGATCATACAATTTTTTAGCGTTGAAAAATTAACAATTTTCATCTTATAAAGTGCAGGAGCTAAGAGAGAAAATAGAATAAGACAGGCATTCAGATGATGGAATGCACATATTGCAGCTGAAAACAAATATATTTAAAGACATACCTGGGAGAGCCAATGCCATAGATGTTGAAGTTTGATCTCCTTTTCCCTGCTCACCAATAACTTTTTGCTCACCAGATTGCTGACCAGCCAAGTTTGTTACTGAACCATATTCAGCTTGCACCTCCAAGATTCAAAGTCATCATGCAAATGCACGAAGTTAGAACTCTTTGGGCTAACCAAACAAAAAAAATGACCTCAAAATTTTTTCCTTGTATCACCAAACTATGGCAAACTCCCCCTTTCTTGCACTATATTACGATAACCGGACGAAACCCATGAACAGAGAGGTCGCAACATGCAGGAGAAAAAAAACCTACGGTAGGAACCCCAGTTGCAACTTTCATATCCATATGAATTTCTTTTTTCTTTTCGGTAAACCGAGAAAGAAGTCGTGAGAAACAACAGAAAGCGAGATAATGTCACCAACCTTGTAGCTGATACGAATCCGCTTGCTGCGAAGAGAAGGGGCAAAGAAGAACAAACACCAGAAAGAGAACACACAAGTCAAGTCAAAAAGAGAAGATTTTGCGAAAGGAACAAAAATGAATGAGCAGCGAAGAGAAGGGTAAGGTTAGGGTTAGGGTTAGGGTTTATAAGGGGGTAGCGACCTCTGGGGATCTGGGGGGGAGTGATGGCCGTGGATCGGGGAGAAGAGGTCGAGAGCGCGCTTGAGGGACTTGAGACTAAGCTTCTTGAGCGACTGCGGCTCCACCGGGAGCTCCATCGCGGCAGCGGGAGCCGCCATGGCGCCGGGCATCGACCGATCACCCAATTTCCTCCTCGCGCCCTTGCTCGCTCGTCAGCTCTCTCGCCTCCTCCTCTTCCTTCGCAACCTTCTTCTTCCGGATGTTTCGTTCGCCGTTCTTTCTCCTATCTGATGCCGTGTGCTTGCGCCGGCACCGTCTTGTGTATACTTTTCGGATTCGGGTAAGCATTCGTGCAAAGTTAAGCCCGACCCGACTTCGCTAGGATTCCTCCACTATGAACACGAAAGTTGACACGAAATTAGCGGGTTCGGATTAACTTTTAGCAGCGGTTTCTTCCATAAGCCCCTGTTCGAAATTTTAATCATCCTCCCTTCACCTCAATCTAACCGAGTCACACGGAAAAAATAAAATAAAATTATTGTGATAGTAGTTGGCTTAATTATATAATTATTTTTAGTATTCTGATCGTTATATTTTTAAAACTTATATTATAATTTTTTATATTTATAAAAATAAAAATAATAAGATCTTTATATAGAATTAAATAATAATAATTTTTATAGATAACTAGATAATATATAAATTAATTCTGGGCGTGAGTATAAAGCCTCGTTAAACTTTCCTAGTTTGCAATTTGTTCTGCTGTAGGGGGGATTGGCTCAAACGGGAGGTAAGATGATTCACTTATTACGGTCATACAACGATAACACCCGCCGGCGTCGGTAGGTGTGTGTTCTCAGGCAAACCTCGGGCTTTAGCGGCGCCGCCTACATTAAGCAGTGAGAGATGTGCCTCAGCTTCTCGGCGTGCTCTTTCAGCAAGGTGACTACAACATTTAAACCCCCATCCTGCTCCAAACCCGGGACGAAGATGACCAAACCCTCGACAGGCACCCAAGTCGGAAGGAAAGCACACAACTTGCCGGCGCCACCGAAGTCCACCTCCTGGAAACGAAACCTTAGCCAGCTATCCACCTCCAGGTTGGGCGACAACACGACTCCTCCTGTATCGTAAACAGGCACGAGGTCATCGTCTCCATGCATCGCCCCGAAATCTATGATCGACTGGAAGTAGCGCTCGTCGATCCTGCGAATGGCGTCATGGATGATGTTGGCAGCCCGCTCTAGGCCTCCTTGGAGGAGTAGCCTCACGTTCGACTCGGGATACGCGTTCAGGACCAGATTGCCAACAAACTCATTTGGAACCGGAGGTCTCATTCGGGGTCGGCCGTTCACCGTCAGGCGGATGGCGGTATGGCTCCGGTCATCGAGGCCACGAGCCATGGTGATCTTCCTCCAGAGGTGGGCTAACGCGGTCTCCAAGGTCGTGTACTTCCCTCTCGTCCGGGGCTTCAGCTGGGTGGTTATGAACTCGGATGAGTAGCGCAGCAATATGTTTGTGATTTTGGTGGGATCCTCGTCCTGATGATTCGAAGGAGAAGCATGGGGATAAGGCGGGACGCGCACGAACTCGAGATCCCAGTGCTGGAACTCGCACTTGGGTGGGGATCGCGGCTTGATCCATGATTGATCGTACACGGGAAGTGAGGTGATAGGCGTGCCACGTATCGACTCTCCCCATGCGACGAAGAAGGTGCTCATGGACTGGCCATCGGCCACCCTGTGGTGAGTGACCGCGGCCACCACGAGGCCGCCGCACCTGAACCGGTTGAGTTGGACTTGGAACAAGTGGTGGGTTTCTTCCGTCGGAGGGTGCAGCAGAAGGAAGTCCGCGGAGGGTTCGAGCGGCAGCAAGTCCGACAGGTCCGCGTCCACCGTTGCTTCCACCACCAGAGCGCCGCCGCCCTTGCCTCCGACGACGAGGCAGGGCCGACGACGACGGAGGCGGCTGTAATCGAGCTGAGCCGTGAGCAAGGGGAAGTGCACCAATGTCTTGGACAGTCCCTCGATGATCTCGGTGTCGGAGGGGGTGGGTGCGGTGAAGGCGAAGAGCACCGCGATGTTGATGTTGGAGGCGAAGAGATCGAATATGGTGAGTGGGACTTCCTCCTCGAGGGGGTGGGCATGAGGAGCAGCTAAGATGGTGGATCTGTGAACTTGGACCTCCATATGTCTTCACTGCTCCACAGATAGCTGCTTGTGCAGAGTTGTACTACTACTACTACTACTTGTAGTAGTGAGAAGGTTTGATGCGTGCGAGTGACAACGATGATGACGAGTCGTGAAAAGAGTCCAAAGAGGATGGAGTCGGTTTGCTTTGGACTTCATCCTCTTTCTGGAATTAAGAAGGATGAGTAAGCTGAGCGGGCGGTGGCTGCTCCACATGTTTCATCCCAACCGAGACACTTGGATGTGTGGATTGACGTTGACATTTCTGCGGAAGACACATTGCTGATGTGTGGATTGACGTTCAAGATGCTTCTGGTTGGTCAACCCTGGAGACTTGCCGGTGACGCGATCTCTAATTTGCTGCCTGCCGATGCGGAGGGAACGTCGAGTACAAATTATATTATCGATCTCAGCACGGCGTCATATATCTGCAACGCTACTACCCTCCTCCTGTATGATGATGGATCGATGCGTTTATATGACCGAGGTTAGTAGTACACACTAGTAGATGTTTTGGAGTTGGAAAATGAATGCTACGTTTCATACCTTTCGATATATCATCATGCAACAACAGCTTTCAGACATTAATCGATGACAGTTGCAAGCAGACACTCCGGATGATATTTGATCATCAGCACTTGTACAAAAAAATTACAAATTATGAGCTGGAAATTTAACAGGATGCATAAATTGCAGCCAGTTTTCACGTACTTACTTTAAACAAGAAATGATGCTCAAATTGCAAGCAACCCATCATCAAATTGATCACTAGCTGAAGCCTGCCGGTTGACATTCTCCTTTTGACATTACTGAGTTGCAGAGATAAAATCATAAGGCAACACAATTCGAGAGTATCGTTTTCAACGATTTGCTTGCTTTAAATGCCAGTCTTACAAATATAGGTCTATCAACCACCAGACCTATCGGCAGCAAGTCATGTTCCTTCGTGAATGATCAACCTAACTATCTCTTTTATGGTGCTAGTAACATCCTCTTCGATTTATATGGCAACTCGGATTGTTAATAGAATTCTTCGGTACCAACTCGAAGAAACCTCCATGAACCCTGCAGAGTCACCAAGAAGCTGCTTAGATGATTTATGTCCTGATTAAGGGAAAAAAAATTTTGAGATGTTCAGATGGATTGAAAATAAAGCCAGAGCATACTGTCTAAGCATGCATTTAAAAGTTTAATATGTCATGCTCTGATGATAACAGCATCCTGTATCAAACACTTTATATTTCATGCTGCTAGCAACACTTTTAAGCTGCTTCAAGCATTTACAGGCAACATATGAAAATGAATATTCGATGAAATGGGATCAGTAACCCAAGATAGCATTAGATAAATCCCTTATGTATGAGCGCGTGCATTAAAAATCAAGATACATCTGGGAGCAAGGAACAATATGTTTTTGCCTTTTGCAAACTTCAAAACATCAAAAAGAAAATTAAGATGCATGACGAATCAGAACACACTACTACAGCATGAAGTTCTTCTAACTTCCACCAGCCAACATCGGTAGCAGATTAATGTTCCTGGAAATTCCATAGGATACACTAGAATTGTGAAATAAAATTGTGCTCCCAATGAGAAGGTTTATAAGACAAGCATTTCAATTGATTTGCAATTATACTATATACAGTGATCTTCATGGACTACGAGATCCAACAGTAGAATATATCTAAAATATTTATGACATTACTGGTTTATTCTAGCAACAGGTAGAACATGGCACTGCATTCTATAAAAAATTTTTAGTATTACTATCATTCCTGGGAGTTTCAGACATTTGAGTGCCATGTATGGAAAAGGAACTTTTTAGTTCCTGTTGAAGCATGAAATCCAGATACAATTCCTAAAACAAGTTTATAACATCAACCGTATTATATCATAAAGAAAAGCTACAATTACCTATGATTTAGTTTTCCACATCTGTGCCTCAATTTGCTTCATTCTCACTCTACGTTTATTTAATACAGAAAATCTGTTAACAGTTTCTATGACGTTCTTAGTGAAGAAGAAAGAACATGGGACAAGAAAGACAATGTTGCCTTGACTCTCTTCATGGGAACAATCTTAAGAACATACAGCATCCCCTTCAGATTGGGAACTAAAGCTTCTTGTGGCTTATGGGCTAAACTGTAGAACTTGTACGGAAGACGCAACAAAAACTCTTTACCATTAGCTTCTCTAAAAATAAATATACAATGGATAGAATTTGTAGTGTCAACAAGATTCACCCCCAAAATATGTCTTTCACCTTATAATTGTTTGTTCACCTAGATTTCCCAACGATTCAAGTATCCCAAAAACTAGATGCTACTCCTGTCCAAAAAGGTAATGTAAGATCAATATAATTCTCATGGTTTTAAGGAATCCTAAAATGAAAAATAATAATGATCACATGTTGTCTAGTGAAATTCAAGAAAATAGAGGTATCAAAACTCAAAAAGTTCATATGGATGGAATTAAATCAAAGATCCAACCAATTCTTATTAGTCAAGAGGAATATCTTCTATAAATACCACCATGACATGCTAGATGTTTTCTTAAATACCACTAACCGTTAATGTTGCCCTATATACAAGGATACAGCAAAAACCCATCAGCATTTATCACTTTCTTCACAAATATAGAATTGAGTATTTCGACTGTTGTAAGCTTATATGTGTACTACAAAGACTGGTGGAATGCAGAATATCTAATAGGAACTTATTTATAATTGTTTTCATCCTTCTGTTTACCTTGTGTTTTGAAAGATAAAAATCAAGATTTATTTACCTTGTGTTTTGAAGGATAAAAAATCAAGATTTAGTGCATCAATACTACTACATGAAGAGTTGAGTCAGTGCCCAACTATCAAATCAGGGAATAAATTCCAGATCTCTATCCTTAGCTTAAGCAGTGGAGACCACAAATACACTCTTCGAGTTGACTTTGAAATCTTATTTGACAATTGAACTACATTTGTATTTGTTGTCCACAAGATGGTCCTATGAAAAAACATGCATAAACATTTGCGCAATTAGTGTTTCCACATGATTTCTGTTTACCAAGATTAAATAGCTTCCAACTGACAGAAAATATGAAAAAGAGAGAAAATGAAGAAAGCAATTTACCTCACTAGACCATCAAGCAACTTGAAGATTCCGAAGTTTATCACAGTATGGTGTTGGATAAGTCCTGGACCACTGACGTCTTTGCAGTTCAACACGACAATATCGGCTGAGTATGCTTTTATAGTCTCTAAAAACATTGTACTCAAGAGTCTCTCTTGAAGAAGTTCCTAGAGGAAATTGTTGTTCAAAATCTGCTGACTTAACAAAGTACTCCACTCCATCTTTTGCAGTAACCTTAGGAATCTGGTACACACGAGTCTTCTGCAAAGAATAATGTGGCTCCGGGAAAGGGAGATACAAAAACAGGAAAAAAAGCAAGATGGGCAATATCTGAAGCAAGGCTATGAAACTAAACCCTCCACCTCCTCCTTGAACATTATGTTCCCTGAAATGCTGGCCCATTCCTCTTGCCCTGTAAGCCCGCTGGGTGCGAGACGCATTGCCTTGAGTACCAAAGAAGAAAGACCTAAAGATTTCATCCGGGTCAAATTCCTCATCCAAAAAGTCATTCTTTGTGGTTCTCCTCCTCCTTCGCCTCCTCATGTTAACGTTTTGCTGGTTGTACTCGTAATCTTCGGCCACACCAATCTGATCATAATGTCGCCTTAACTGCTCATCGCTCAGACACTTGAACGCCTTGCAAACGGACTTGAAGGCCTCCTCCGCTCCCGGTGCCTTGTTCTTGTCAGGATGCACCTTAAGCGACAACTTCCTATAAGCCTTCCTGATTTCCTCGACCGAGCAATTCTTCTCGACCCCGAGAACGGCATAGTAATCCTTGGTCATTTTGATCTCACGAATAAGCCTAACGTGATCTTCCGTGTAGTTATGTGCTTCATCTGCAGTCTCCGCCGCCTTGGAGCACGATGGCTCTTCGGGAAGTCGGTCTGCTGCTACCTCTTCCTTGCGGTTCACGGTATCGGAACCATCTAACTTCTCGCAAGCAACAAGCAAATCATCCAGAGGAAGAGAATGATCCAATCTTCGCGCGATTCTGATGAATTTGAGAGCCCGCTGCTTATCTCCGGATGATAAAGCGGACTTAGCTATCTTGACGCATCTTGCTGCTTCATCCTTGTTGCCATCCATCGTCATCCAACCCCTCCCGTATTCTACGATCAAATATTCAAAGAACAAAAATCCCCAAATCTGAATTGCTCTCAGAATCTCACTCACAAATTCGTAAGGGCCTCACGAAACAAAGTAAAGAACATACATACATACATCCCCAAATCCCCGAATCAAGGGCTCGGATCAAGAACAAAGGATATCAAAATCAAACAAATAACCTCAAGAATTGAATTCCTCGCAGTGACATAGGATTAGGGATTGGAGAACCTCGGAATCCAATCCAATCCAATGCGAGGATGAATGGATCGATTGGCCGCTCAAAGCCCTCGAAAGAAATCGATCCCCCGGCAGATCGGGAGTTCGTTTGGGGAGACTTACCGGAGCGACGAAGGTTACCACGAGAGGGCGGCGGGCGAGGTTTCCACACACGGCTCTGTGTAAGGGGCTTGTGGAAAGGGCCTCATCGTTTGCCACGTAAGGATGGTCTTCTATATGAACCGTAGAAACCCCTGCACATCAGACACGCGGTCGGCGCCGCCTGCGACGAATATCGAGATTCGTGACAGGTCATGATGGACGGCGTTGATGCGATGCGGATATGAGTTGCGGGCAGCGCATCAAGAGTCACGTCGGGCCTTGATGGATGGCGTTGATGCGGCCTGGGTATGATCTGGTGGTTGCACGGCCTATGGTTGAGATTTCGTCAGCCAGCATCTGACTAATATCGAGACTCGCGTTAGTCCTTGATGGACGGTGGTGATGCGGCGTGGATATGATCTGCGGGTGTGTATCCTAGACAAACATCGAGATTCGCGTCAGGCCTTGATGGATGGCGTTGATCCAGCGTGGATATCATCTGCGGGCTGCGCATCCTATGACGAACATCGAGATTCGCATCAGCCCTGATGGATGGCGTTGATGCGACCTGGGTATGCGCTGGTGATATGGATCCTGTGAACTAAAAATTAACGAGAACTTTTTTTACCCATTATTTAAAACGGGTTTTCTTCATATAACCCCACATATTTTATAATGCTCCTATATGATGGAATTATTCTCCTCCCAAATTAATTAGTCGAGTTGATTCAATAGATTGACCATTGCTTAGTTCACTTGAGTGGTTAGTTTTCTAGTGTCGTAGATTAAAATATTATAAATTCATTCAAAAAAATATCATATTTTTTCTTATTATCATTAGTTTATAATAAATAAATATTAATATTTTAAGTGATTTAGGTCAAAAATGAGCCGATTAGTCTATCAAATATCAAAGTCAACTTAGAGAGTTTTATATATACTATGTTAAGATTTGATTTGAGACCATTGAGTGGGCAAGATGAGTCTATTATTATTAATCTTAGTTTATTTTGTGATCTCTTCTTCGGCCTTCCTTTCTAGTGTACCTGAACCACTATACCTAAAGAATATTATAATTAAATAATATCTCCTTATTTATCACTATTCTTCCATAATTAATGAACACAAATAGACAGGTCTAGGTATTAAGTTAAGTGAAAAAAAATTGTCATCGGTTATCTCGAAATGTATTAGAACTATTTTTTTATTCCCATCCAAAGTTACGTATATTATTGTATAAGTCATTTTATAAAACTTCACGACATATAATAAATTTTATAACTAAGGTTGTATAAGTTTGAACTGATTAAATCTCAGTTATATTATTATATAAATCATTTTATGATATTTTTATATAGTAAAATTAAAAAAAACTATCACTAGAGAACGTCTCATCTTTTTTTTTTGTCATAATAACTTAACATAAATATTGTAAAAAATTTAAAATACGTAAACCAAAATATAAAGTGACATGTCATCTTTTATTTTGGCATACACTAAGATAATTTTTTTAAATTTCCATATAAAATCATCCTTGAGCTTTCAAGTAATCATTTTATAAAACATCGAAACATACAATAAAATTGATAATTAAGGTCGTTTGGGGTTTAACAGACTTATCAAATGATTATAGTTTTTTCTTAATGGGTTACATTATTTTTTTATATTTTATGCATATGATATGATTTTTGTTATAGATCAAATTTGATGTGATAATAAATAAATGATTATTAAAATAAAGGAGGGAAAGTTGCAAATATTTTTTTTCTCTTAGAAAAAAATCATAAAGCAAAGAAAGGAAGCGAAATGTCAACAAACTCCAATACCTTTTAATATGGTAAATATTAGGCTTATCGATCTGATCCAACCATGATGACTCGAAGTTCACGTGGGCGATCGTTTCACTAGTTTGATAATCACATGGGCGGTCATGTCGCTTCGACCAGTCAACCCTAACGTGTCAGTCCGGATAATCACCTCAGTGGCCTGATAGTTCAGACGCGTTAGACTGGTGAACGCATTGGTTACTCAGGGGTCATGCCTGCAATCGTCGACCCTGCTAATCGAGATCCTTGGATATCAGCAAAGGCGTAATTCGGTGTAGGATCGTACTTAAGTTCATTCTGCAAGTATCGAGCTTATTGAATATCACAATACGAACCCCCTCTACCGAATAAGTATAAATATCCCCTACTATAGTCAAAGCAAGGGACTATAACTCTCTCTCTCTCTCTTTGACAAAGTGCTAATTTAGTCATCAAAAGGACTTGGTCAGGACTTCTTGCAAGTCTTTAGTAAATCACCACGGCTACCTTGACGACTCCTGCGACCACCACGTCGCAGATTCAAACACCTCCTTAGTTCCCTCGAGCTTCGAACCGAACTAAATCTAACCTGGATATACAGGTGAAACCATGTCGTGCTGACTCATTTCTTTGTTTTCCCTATAAATTGAAATGTTTTTGTTTTGGACTTCTCAGTAAGGTGACCGCCTCTTCTTTCGGTGCTCCTCCTCCTTCTCCAAATCCTTTTCACCTCCGTATTCATGGCGCCTAAGTCATGATGAAGATTTGCACTGCACTCCGCTGCAATCCTTGAATGAGATAGACGAAGCCCCGAAGTGGAAGTCTCATTTCACTTTCAATTACATTGACTCATGTTATACACACTCTCCTCCTCCATAATGGAGACAAATCCATGAAGTAGGAGTCTCAGTTCACTTTCAATTATGTTGACTTATGTTATACACGCTCTCCTCCTTTGTTCTCTCATCCACATCTCCTAGCATACCACTAATGGTTATCCTTCACAACCTTATCAAATGTGTCATAATGGAGATGGTGGACACACATATGGTTTTCTTGAAACCATGAGCACTAACTCTCGCTCTCTTTCTCTCATCGCATTCGATGGTTTGCTCACTGCATCTACCACAAGTTCCCCAAGATGTTCTCCTGCACCCTTTTGCCAATAGTCCAACGATAGACATGATGCATCAGTCGAGAAAGAGAGGGGGGGGGGGGGGAGGGGAGAGTGAGCAAGGAGGGGCGAGATAAGATAGAGATGTGTCTTCCATCTCTGTTTTGTCCCTCGAGGACTGTGGGCTTCTCTCAGCCGCAGGTTCTGCTCCTCCTCCGTCTTGTCCTATTGTGCTGTGTGTATTATTGGAGTCATGCGTTGGTTCTTATTACTTTGCTCGAAACATACATATACGTACCTCTTCTTAGTGGGAATCTATTTATATAATACACGAGGCGAGGCTTCTTGTCCCAAGGAAAGAGACTTGTGTTTTAACCTAAAAACTTTCATGAACACTGACACATTTCTCTTATGTCTATGGTAAATTTTTTT
Organism: Ensete glaucum; assembly: GCA_021527575.1. Taxonomy (NCBI): domain Eukaryota; kingdom Viridiplantae; phylum Streptophyta; class Magnoliopsida; order Zingiberales; family Musaceae; genus Ensete; species Ensete glaucum. Next base: position 1,251,023 of record CM038559.1, read on the forward strand.
GTACTGCCAGTATCGATTCTGAAACCTTTCGAATCCTTATTGGTCGTTTGTCCCACAAAATTTTTCTCTTAGATTTTTATTGAGTGATATCTCTTTCAAAATTTTTAAATAGTGATATCTTATTTTGAAAATTTCAAAAATACCTTCAAAAAGCATTATGTATTTTATCTAAAATTTATTTTTTTACCCTAATTATATGGAATTATTTTAAAAAATATTATCTAGTGGTAGCATTTTTAAAATAACAGTACACAGTACTTTTATTTTAAAAATATTATATAATATTTTTAATAGTAGTATTTTTGAAACAACAGTACACAGTACTTTTATTTTAAAAAATATTATATAATATTTTTAAAAACAAAAACGTGTTTTGTGTGGATAAAACCAAGCCACAAAATATATAAAGAGTTATAGTTTTGAAAAGGGGTACTATCCAACAAACCCCCTCCAAAAAAAAAAAAAAATTTTCCGAGCAATCGCTCATATTTATTTATCTACTAAATATATGTAATATAAACACTATATATATATATTTAATAATATTATTATGTATTACATTGTTTCTAATAATTTATTTCTTTGGATATTTGTTCATCTAATTAAATCTTAAGATGATACCGAAATATGTCATGAGTTTAAAGTGTGTCTTTTTTTGATGCTTGATTAATAATATTTAACAAATAAATATTTGACAGGTCATTATAAGATGCTAATTAACAGATCATTATCTAACGTTCTTGGCTTGATTCTCCCACTTACCTCCGTAAAAAATTAGCCATGAAGTATGGTTTATTTATTTAGTCTAATCTTTTTTTTATCACCAATAATTTATGTTCTAATTGGCTAAAAAATAAAAAATTAAAATCGAACCGTCCGTCCACCTTTTCTAAAATATATTTCTTAGAGATTAAAATATATTTAACTTTAGTAAATATATTTCTTAGAGATTAACAAATATATTTCTGCCTACACCTATCCTCATTTTTTTTTTTTTGCTTCCAATGCTAACACTGTTTTTTTTTTGTATGCTGATTGTTTTTGATATTTTAAAATATATTATATAACATTACATTTTTATTATTTTATATTATAAGTTATAGATACGATTTTTTGTTTTTATTTTTTCTATCAAATGGTACAAAGAACATGATTCATCCAAGTTACAAGTACCATGTATCAAAATCATTATTATTCCTTGCATTTGATTTATGAAAATTGCAAACAATATGGATAATGGAAAAAAAATTCTAAAACATATAATTTAGAGTGGAACACAACAGTCATTCATGTGTTCACAATTGTTTATTTTTATAGCTTTTTTCCCATTGAATTTTTTTAATGTAATTTCAAAAGCCAAACTAAGAAGTTTTACTCTCCCTTAAAAATAATTGAAAATATCGAAAAAAATATAAGAAAAACAATATAGAAAAAAAAGAGAAAATAAGGAAAATAAAGAAGAATATATTTTCATTAACAAAAAAGAGGAAAAAAATTCGAATAAGAATAATAAAGAGAAAAATAGAAAAATAAAAAGGCCTATTTTCATCAATTAACTATTCCTTCAAAAAAAAAAAAAAAAAATCTCACCAGTATATATTAATCTCATCTCTTCCTTTCCCTCCCTCGTCAATTTTGCTGTCATCCCTTGTTCCCAAAAAGATCTCATTTTTGTCGCTCCGATGACCTTATCCTCCTCCTCCACCGCGGCCACCCCGACCACCGCCTCAGGCGGAGCCTCTTCCCCTTTCGCCCTCCTCTCAGACGACATCGTCCTCAACATCCTCGCCAAGCTCGAGGTCGATCCCCGCGACTGGGCCCGTCTCGCCTGCGTCTCTGCCCGCCTCTCCTCCCTCGTCCGCAACGTCTGCTGCCGCTCCCGCTGCTCCCGTTCTCTCCCCTCCGATCTCCTCCCTCCGCCGCCGCCTCCGCCGCTTGGCCGTCCCTCCACAAGATCTCCGTCTGCTGTCCCGGTCTCCTCCACGCCGGCATCCTCCTCGAGCACTCTGACTTCGGCCTCGAGCGTGACATCGGACCCCATGTCTTCGTCCCCTCCTCTCCACCTCATCCTCCTCCTCCTCGTCTTCCACCTCCAGCGATCCCCCAAACCCCCTCCCGCAGATCCCTTCCGAGGCCCCCGATTCTTGTTGGTCCCTCTTTGATGACCTCTACTTCGATACCATTTACGATCATTCCGAGTCCCAAGAGGTCACCTTGATGCCGATCGATCCGTCTCCGGGTGAACCTCCCATCAGAGTCGGCTCGATTGCTCCCAAGAAGAGGAAGAAGCAGAGGGTTGGGCCGGCAGGCTCCCATTTGGCTTCCGGGCCTTGGTCTCTCAGCCGTGAACAGGGTAACAAGCTGCTCGCCAGCCGTTTCAGGGGTGATTGTCTCTACATATGTGACTGGCCTGGATGCATTCACGCGGAGGAGAAGCGGAAATACATGCTATTTAGAGGGGTTTTCAAGAACTTTAAGCGATCAAGAGTGTGGAAGACGATAGCCGACTCGAACAGGGCAAGATTGCGTTGGACTGTGCATTCTGTGCTTGCAGAGAGACCTGGGATCTTCACTCTGCATTTTGCTTGAGGAGGGTCTTCGGGTTTCATGATGACGGGGAGCCAGTTGTGAGGGCGTATGTTTGCGAGAATGGGCATGTCTCAGGGGCTTGGACTGAGAGGCCATTGTATGCTTAAAGATGGAATCCCTGACTTCAAAGTGCGTGTTTTGGCTGGTCGATTTGGATTTCAAGAAGTTTTATATTGTTTATCTAAGATTCTGCTAGTACTGATGGTGTTGGGATTTGGTATTATTATGTCAATTGGACTGGAAAGTGGATAACTTCCCCTGGTTTCTTTTTATATTTCGGACGTTTAAGCCCCAATAGTTGTTTCATTTCTGGATAACGCTTGGTATTTTTAATTTGTCAATGGACGAAGAAGGACCTTTTATTGCTTCGCTGGTTTGTGCCGAGAAGTATGTTTGTTGTGACGACGATAATCCATAAACATCATGGCCTGGAGCCATGCAACAGCCTGTGAAGTTATGGCCATTTTACTGTCACCTAATTTCTTATTACCTTGATTGTGATCATTTAAATGTAGTTAGTAAGGTGTAGTTTGAGGGAATATTCCATCATCCTGCTGCATCATTCTATATCTTATGTATGCTCCTTTTCTGGTTCGTAAGTCTCCTATGTTCATCGACTTGTGTATCTTTATTTTATGGTAGCAGGAAACTTTTAAACCTATAAAGTTCATTTATGCTCATTGTTGCAGAATGCAATCATGCTATGGGATAGCAGTGGCAGTACTGATCCAGTAAAATATGCTGGGTTTGGAGTAACATGTGCTAGGTAAGCATCCTTTTGCAACATTGTTTGTACTGAATGAACCTTTTTACTGCTGCTTAAAAACTAATCCAGATGTTCGTTGTAGGAGCTGCGATTGCTTAACTCATTTGATAGCTGTACATTACAAATACAGACCTGTTTTTCTGTTTTGACTATTCCACTTGAAAGTAATTTGTGTTCTCAATAAAACAATGTGCAGGGATAATATTTCTACAAATTATCTGGATCCAAATTCTGATGCTTCTTAAAGACTTCCCGCCCAGTTGTACTACAAATCCAGTGTTCTATATTGCAGTTTTAATTAGGAGGGCTTTTGTATTTCATTGTTGGATTTTCTGGGGGAACACCTGCGTAGCAATTCTAACTCAAAACATTTTTCTCATGGACAGCATTCAATGTGACAAGTTACACCCATGTATCTATGTTTGGCCTTTTTTTTTATTTGTCACTATCCTTTTAGCATCTTCCATCTTACCTTCAACGGTTCATTCTTTAATGGGAAATTTATCTTTGTTTTAGTAAAACCATTTTACTGAGGCTCAGGGAAATTCAGTGGTGTCAAAGTAGGGTATCATGTTGCGGTTAAGGCATTGTCGGGTAAATGGTAATTCTGCTTCAGATTCAAACTACAATAGAATGGCTACTGAATGACTAACATCTGGTTACATTCTGAGTTTAAGATTTTGTTATGGTGAAGAGTTGTCTTAATTATTATTATTGTGGAGATATGGAAAATTAACTTAAATTTGTTGGCTTATGGCTCTGACAAAGTTTTGTTGAAGATGGCATGTAGTTCTCTATTTTTTTAATGACAATCCAAGTTTGCAAATTTGTAAGTGCATGTTAGAAATCTAGTAAGTTGCAGGTCATTGTTAGAACACTGGTTGCCTTTCTCATTTTGTTCTTCTTTCTTTCCATATTTTTCTTTATGCACTTTTACAGAAAAAATACTTTGTTTTTATTTAATTTTATCATGCTATTTTCATTCGTGATAAATAATTAATTATTTGAATTGTATCTTTCCTAATGGCTTAACATTCTAGCTCATAGACCATGAAAGAACCTAATATATCTTAAAAGTTGTCTCTCTAATCCTAGGGGAAGTTGGTGAACACTTTGCAATTCGAATGGCCCCTCAGCTTTACAATTCTGCTTTAACTCCACAAAGAATATCTACTTCAATCTACATTATAATTTGCACCAATGTTACACCCTAGTAATGTTCAAAAGCTAATTTGGTTTGATTTGTTTCTGGGAAGATTAGAATTTAAAAAGAAAAACTCTAAAATACAGCAATGATAGGACAGCTGTTTTGTCAAGTGGATTTTTTTTTAGAAAATATTGGTGCCATGGTTTGGAGGACCAAATTGTCAAATTTTTCCACGTGCCTAGTAACATAGTAAAAAGATCCCTTTAGAAGAGTATTGGTGGCTGTAACATCATCAAAATGTGCTAAAATTGATGTCTTGATTTAAAACATAGAATTGCTGGACGTCTGCTGGGTTCATTAACCTCCATTTGTATAAGTTTTTCTCTATACATAACTGAGGATCTTCTTGACCTTCAGTTATTTTTCCCTTCAGTCTTCAAGCTACAGTGTCGAGAAATTTCTATAAGTAGCATCCCAATAAATATTTGGTTCTTGATTCGTCTGAGAACAACCTGACACTTGAAAAGAAAAATCACTATTTATATGGGGTTCGGAATTTAATGTTACATTATGTGTGGAACATGTGCATTTGCCTTTTCTTGTATAGAAGTTAAAATGATGATTCCAGAGTTTATGTCAAGAAAAGGCATGGTTCTGTGAAGATATTGTGCTCTTTATGAGTGTTTATCGATATCACAGACTTCTACATAGCTGTTTAATCGACTTGTTTTTGGAGCTATACATCTTCAGGCAGGTTGATAGAATTGAAGTTTGAGAGATTTAGGTAAATATGTCGGGAAATATGGACACCTGCATCTTTAGCTGCAATGCAGAAACAAGTTCTCAACTTGTAGGGATAGGACTGCATATATCCAGATGCCGCATTAACAAGAGCCTAGTGGTAGTGATAGATGGGGCAGACATTCAGTTATGCTTTTGAGCAATGATGTTAGTAGCAGGAGAAATAGCAACAGTACTTTAAGAGGTTCACTTTCATGATAGATTAGATTAGGTAGATGATTTCTTTCTTATTCTACTTTATTTCTTATTCTACTTTAATATTTCTTTCTTTAGATTAGGTAGATGATTAGATTAGAGTAGGTAGATGATTTCTTTCTTTTCATTTATGTGTATTTACTACTGATATTTTCCAGTTGATCTTTAGTTCTGTTTATAGATTCTTGGTAACAGTGACGATTGCTGTGCTAGTCCTATTGTCTTTTCATTTATGTGTATTTACTGCTGATATTTTCCAGTTGCTCTTTAGTTCTGTTTATAGATTCTTGGTAACAGTGATGATTGCTGTGCTAGTCCTATTGTATTTGTTATAGTATCTTGATTGTTTGGTGCTAAACTGGAAATTGGACTGTATTGTTTGTTCTATCTTCTTCCTTTTGGGAAAAGCTTAAGTTTTGGATACCATGTTCTTTGTTCTTACATATGTTATGGGAGAGATTCTTCGGTTGCTGCTCGTTGCACTGCAGGAACTATTTCTGCAAGATACAGTTAGTAATTCCAAGTTCAATTTGTTCTATCTTTATTAAGAAGGTGATATGAAATACGAAATAAAGACCAAAACTTCAAGAGGTTTTGATTTTTTCAGAACTGCCTTTCCAGCATACTGTCTACATTTGTAAAAGAAGAGAAAGAAAGAAAAATGCTTCTTGAATTGTCTTGCCCAACACTAACCCTTTTCAAGTTGCCTAATTGAATCTCTGTTCATCTTTTCCCTTGTTCCACCCATCTCATTTTGATCCTTGATAGACTTGTTAGGCAAGTATGTTAAGATATAATCTCTGTTCATCTTTTCCCTTGTTCCACCCATCTCATTTTGATCCTTGATAGACTTGTTAGGCAAGTATGTTAAGATATAATCTCTGTTCATCTTTTCCCTTGTTCCACCCATCTCATTTTGATCCTTGATAGACTTGTTAGGCAAGTATGTTAAGATATAATCTCTTGTTCATCTTTTCCCTTGTTCCACCCATCTCATTTTGATCCTTGATAGACTTGTTAGGCAAGTATGTTAAGATCTAGTGTTCCTTTCTGGTGTTTCTGGTCATAGTTTTCTTTGTATATGTGTTCTTCTTGACATTATGCACCTGTGTTAGCTCAAGCTATCTACCATGTGCTCACAAAAATATGTTTGTAGAAAAGTCTAACCAAATTAAAGTTGAATGATGTGTGGTTCTTAACTTGATGAAAAAAATGCTGTGGTAGACTGGTTGATGATTTTTATGACCACCATGGCAACTTTTCCAGTTCAAGTGGTCCTCCTCTTGTTAGTGCATGTATCACTCAATACAATTTCTGTGATTTCCATTGAGAATAAGATGATTATTGCAGATCTTTGGAAAGAAATATCAAAAATTGTTTTCTGTGTAATCAAAATTTACATACTATTAATTATCTTGACTTTTTCATTAAGCTGTCTCCAAACCTTTCATTTGAATGTAATTGCATTTGAGTTAGGACTGTCATGGGAGAGAACATGTTGCTAACCATGTGTGTGTGTGTGTGTGTGTGAGAGAGAGAGAGAGAGAGAGAGAGAGAGAGAGAGAGAGAGAGATAAAAAATATATAACATTAATATAAATAAAATCGAAATCAAAATTAATAAAAAAAAATATGCATGTCTGACCAACTCCAAAGCTTGGGAGATGCTCTTTATCCGATAAGGTCAACTCCGGTTTGGCTTCTTCTTCCTGTCTGACCGGTGAAGAAGGCCATACATGAGACAACCACCATTAAAGGAGACTACTATGATCTTTCCCAAAAGTCTCCAATCCAATATTAAATTTTGGAAAAATTTGAATGTTGTTCTACCCGTTCTCATAAAGAATTAGATGTTCATAAGAAATTGTTTGTTGTCTACTTCTTGATTGTGATAATAGTACTAACTATGCTTATTAATTACTAAAAAAAAAGAGGAGTTCTATACTCAAAAAAAGTTAAAAAAAAAAAAAAATTTGTAGCACCAAAATATTATCCCTTCCATTTTTTTTTTTTTTTTTTACTTGGCCCACAAAATTCCACCGTTATCATCGTCATCGTCATGAAACGCCATCTCATCTTTTGCGCGCCACGCTCAAATAAAATACCTTACCTCAAGAAACAGGGGCGGCAGCACCGAGCGACCACTTGCGCAGCTTTGACCGCTCCCTGCTCCTCACCTCCGTGCTCTCGGGAGAGTCGATTGAGAGGAGATGAGGGCAGGGAGACCAGCCCGGTTGCTGATCCTAGGGGTGCTACTCCTGCTGTTTTCGTCTTCGTTGCAAGAGGGTTCGGGGCAGCTGACGGAGCCCAGCTTCAGCAGATCTGACTTCCCATCAGACTTCGTCTTCGGAGCCGGGACGTCGTCTTATCAGGCAAATCTCTGAGCACTGGCTTCTCTTCTCGTTCCGTAGCGGGAGTGTTAAATCCTCGACCACCGTCCATGACCCCTCCCCTTCTTTATAGATCCTTAATAAGAGGATGTTTTCCCCCCCTTCGATGATGCTCGCTGGGTATCAGTCGGTGCACTCTCACATGCTTTGCTGCAAAATCTTACCTAATAATTATGTGTGCGACCGCCCATCACTCCATCTATTCATCATCTTCTTGAGTTTTTCTTGATATGAGATGTAGCAGAGAGAAAAGAGGCGAAGGGCGATGAAGATGATTAAGGTGTATAACTGAGATTGCATGTGTAGGTGGAGGGAGCGGTATCTGAGGACGGAAGGAAACCAAGCATTTGGGACACCTTTACTCATGCAGGTGATCGTTCCTTGTTTTCCTCTTCGATTGCTTCGCTTGGTATTATCATTTACCAAACTAATAAATTATATGTTCAAATAATTTCCATGCAAAAAGAGTTTGAAATCTGGAAGTCTTCTAATTTGTTGTTATTTTTTGCGATGAGTAACTTGGGGATTTGAAATGGGGATGATGAATGTTTCAGGGCGAATGCTGGACAAGAGCACAGGAGATGTGGCTTCTGATGGCTACCACAAATACAAGGTCTCTAACCTCTTCCTTAATCTATGAGACAAAAAAAAAAAATAGAATTCCTCATTTAAAGGTGTCACAAAATTACTAGTTCCAATCTAGACCTTTCTTGTTCCTTGTTCTATTGTGCCAAGTTGTCTTGACAAACCATGTTCCTAGCTCCAACACTGTGGAAAAAGGAAGAAGGATTTATCCATAGAAATCAAAACATGTCCCATGTTAATGCCATCTATGAAGACAAACATAAAAATAGAACAGTAATAATATATATACCAAATTCTTGTTAAGTTGTAAAAGTAAATATACAGTAGCTAGGTTCCTTCATGGTTATGCATAGGACACATACAAAAAGTTTTAATCATGCCTAAGTGCTTATATTTTCACTGGAAGGAAGCAAAATGGCCATGACTCAAGTTCTCATTCTTTACAACTGTGTGCAAGACAGGGAGCCCTTTTAGAAACATATGGTTACAAGAAGAAGGGGATCTAAATTTTCTTTACAAACCTTTTCCTCAGAAGCCTACTCATCATAGATTTCTCTACATGGCCTGATGGGTTCCTGGATCGGAAATTGATCAGGATACAATAGCCTGTTTTTTTCACCTACATTATGATTGGGCCCCTACAACTCGGTTTCAAGAAAATATGCACTTACGCTGTTCCATAAAAGTCAAAGAAGAGACACTTTTGATCACAATATTAGAAGCTTTAAGCATGCTGACATCCCTCACTAATGTTTACTCCCCATATTTGTCCAATTATAGTTGCCAATGAGATATATATGACATGGCCAGCATTTCTAAAGTCCTCTATGTTTAAATATTAATAAGGCAGGTTTTTTTCCCTGTTGAAACTTGAAAAAACAAAAGTGTAGATTTCTGAGTTTTCCTGATGATTACTTTGATGACTTTTCATCCGAAACCATATATTGAATTCTTAGGAGGACAAATACAGTCATCAGAAACTTGTGCTGAGACTTTGCCCTTTTCCTTCTCTGAATATGGGATATATGAAAAATAGTTGCACTGTTTCAGTAAAACAATTTCAGGATGAAAAAATATTGTTTTGTTAAAATATGTGATATGTTGAAGGAACACCACCAAAGTTTATAAATGGGTGATCAGTTGAGTTCTCAAACTCATCAATACAAGAAAAAAGAAGGGGGGGGGGGGTGCAAATCTTGCTCTAGCTATACCAATATCGACATTTCCCCCCATTGTAAGTTTATTAGCTACCAGTTCTATAAACTTTTTTTGCTTATTTATGATCCAAGAAGTCTTGTCTGATATATATAGACCACGGCCCAGTCCAATTTAAGCTACAAATTTTCTTATAGGCCACCAATAAGTTTAAGATCCTTAAGTAAATGTGTAAGGAGTATCCTGATAAAATATTTTCAAAGACAGGCTTATTCATCCGGAGTGAGTCTTTTTTTTACAAGTGAGGTAATATTTCAGGAAGATGTCAAGCTGATGGCTGAAACAGGACTGGACACCTACAGATTCTCCATCTCTTGGTCCAGGCTTATCCCAAGTATGACTTGATCGAAACTTTTAGATCTCAGACAAAAGTGGTTTTGTTTATGTGATGTTACTTGTTCTGTAGATGGGAGAGGAGCTGTTAATCCTAAAGGCCTACAGTTTTACAACAACCTGATTGATGAGCTAGTAAAATATGGTGAGTCTTCTCTTTAAAGTGTGTTTTCAGTATGTGTCATTATGCAATTATAATCTGCCTCTCAACTGGAACAGCCAACCAATTAGACGACAAATCAATGCTACTTATGAATGATCATGTATGAAAAATTGCTTAAACTTCTCTTCTTGGAAATTATTCCTTTAGTGAGGCAACCATTACTTGAACGAGATCAGAATGAACTATGAAATGATCCAACAAGCTTCAAACTGTATCTGTTCATAGCTAAAGAGTGTTACTCTCTGAGTATCAAATTTAGTTGGCAAACTCTATTATAAATTAAAACTAAATCAATCTCTTGCAAAGATGCTCGATGAATGATAAATGAGGGAGAATCATAAAAGAAAAAAAAAAAAGAGAGAGAGAATGTACATTTTGCATACTCATAGAGATAAGACATTCTTTTGTGCATGATCCAAGTAGATAATCTATCTATACTTGATTATGTAAACACATAATAGCTGCAAGAAAGATTAAAAAAACAAGAACCAATTATTTCCAGAAGAAGTAGCAGTAATCAATGTGATACATAAGATTTTGAATTTAATTTCTGTTTTGAGAATGGATTTATATGATAGTCAATATCCAATGCTTGTTCATAAATTTATTCCTTTCCTGAATGATGTAGGAATCCAGCCTCATGTGTCACTATACCATCTTGACCATCCCCAAGTAATTGAAGATGAGTATTCAGGATGGTTGAGCCCCAAAATGGTGTAAGAAGACTAGCATATTTCATTGTCATTACTTATTAGTAAACTTGGTCGATCCCCAAAATAAATTGCAATGATCTCAGGCAATTAAGCTGATACGTAGAGATATGCTTCAGGGACGATTTCACAGCATTTGCAGACGTATGCTTCAAGAATTTTGGTGACAGAGTTCCTCGATGGACGACTGTTGTTGAACCCAATATAATGGCAGTGGGTGCGTACGATGTGGCAATACTACCACCAAATCGGTGCTCTTATCCATTTGGCATCAATTGCACCGTAGGGAATTCGACGACAGAGCCCTACATTGTGGTTCACAACGTCCTATTAGCCCATGCATCGATCGTCAAATTATACAAAAGCAAATATCAAGTAAGTGGTTCGCCTTGTTCAATTTGTGTTATCCACTATCTTCCCATGTCAATCAACATTGATATTATGCATCGACCATTTATTTACACAGGCAGAACAAAATGGGTGGATAGGCATCAACGTATACACTTTCTGGTATTATCCATTCACAAACTCTTCTGCAGACATCGAGGCAACCCAAAGAATTGTTGAGTTTTACGTTGGCTGGTATGGTATTATTCCACTTAAATTCAGGATGCATTTATCTTCCAGTCTCACACCATCGTGTTCTCTAATGCATGTTCTAACAATTAGGATCCTAAATCCATTGGTGTTTGGAGACTATCCTGAGGTCATGAAGAAGATTGTCGGCTCGCGACTCCCATCCTTCACCAAATCTCAGTCTGAACAACAAATAAAGGGCTTATTTGATTTCATCGGCCTGAATCACTATTCTTCAGTATATGTCAAAGATAACTCGAATGCTTCTGAGATGGGTCTTCGCGACTTTTCTATGGATACCTTAGCCGTGATAACACGTACGTAGTTATCATTCTATTGCTCTTTTGGTTCAGATTTTGCATTGTGTTTTCAGCTGCGGTCAGCTACTTACTACCGATGCTTCAATGCAGCTTCAAGGAATGAGACACCTAGTCAGGTAAAAGAGTTTTTTTTTTTTTTTTAATAAAAAGTTTTTGGTCTTCCTACCATGTAGTTTCTTCACTGTAAATGCTTCAAGGGGCTAACATCTGCTGCTGCTGCTGCTGCTGCTGCAACATATAACCAGTATGACCCTACGGTACCTCCACCATTCGATCCTCGGGGGCTGCAATACATGTTGGAGCATCTCAGAGATGCCTACGGAAATCCTCCTCTTTTCGTTGAAGAAAACGGTCAGTTCAAGCCACTCCAAAACTATCCCTTACCATCAATGGATTAAAAAATGATGCTTTGTGTTTCATCAAGTACCATAATTTCTGTCAGGTTATGGCATAGGAAGGAGAGAGAGCGGCCTTGATGACACTGATAGGATCGATTACCTCGACGGCTTCATCGGTAGCACGCTCGATGCTATCAGGTCGATCATCATGTCTCGTTTCCATGCATTTGATATAAGCTTCCAAACGTAGGAAGTAATGCTTTAGATTTATTTACCGTCTAGATGTTGCCGAGCTCTTAATTAGAAACTAGAAATAAAATTTAATTAAGCATACATATGATTTTATTTATCTTTTTCCTAAAAACTTAATGACCACGGAAGAATATTATGACAATGTTGTCATTGTTAATGCTTACAGCAGGAGGGGGCTCTTTTGTTTGCAGGAATGGAGTGAACGTGAAAGGTTACTTGGTTTGGTCGTTCATGGATGTCTTCGAGTTCTTGACAGGGTATCAATCTCGTTGCGGCTTGTACCATGTGGATTTTGACGATGAGAACCGTAAAAGAAAGCCGAAGCTCTCTGCCGGTTGGTACTCTAAGCTTCTTGATAGAAAGGATGGCCTGAAACTAAACAAAACTGCCATGGATACAGAACACCATGCTCGGTGGTAAAATTCCTCTGCACAATTCCTGTGTTAAATAGATTTATATCACACGAATGCAACGCAAATACGGGCACTGGAATTGGCTCAGGAAAAAAAAAGGGATCTAAAACTGGTAGAACTGTGGAAATAAAGTGGTCTGCTTGCTCATATTAAGTGTGTTTTATGAGTTTAAGCATGATGTAGTTCAAAAGTTCCTGCAGTGGTTGATGGTTATATTTCACCTCGTTCACCTAAACTGGAGAATTGTTATTGGATGATCTATAATGTAGTAGCACTTGTTGAAAGAAAGATTATACTGAAGAAAGGGATGATAATGAAACTTGATACTAGTTGTGGTAGACGTGGGCATCTCCTTGAAATCTGCTATTCCTGTTCTCTTCAAGCCAAACTTTGATAGTGCTGTGCAACTTTATGTTATGATGGAGTTGTAAGCACGGTTTGGTTCGATCCGAGTGCACAAGACCGTCAATATAACTTTCTAGTTAGAGAGGGTCGGCTTGAGGTCGGATCAAGACATTCTCTGTTGGATCCATTCAAGGTAGAGCTGGGAGTTGTTCCTTTCCTTCGAGCGTCGGGCTCCTGCATATAGATCGAAGTCGAGAGAGGGATTTCTCGACTCAACCCCTCCGATGTTTAAGTCACCTCCCCCCCCTCGAAATTGGCCAGGAGGTCGACTTTTATACCTATGGTCGAGGGTCGATCGTACATGGTCTATTAATGGCCGTCAGTACTTTGAGTGATCAGGTCGTGTATTTCGCACGACGTTGGTCGACCAACATGGTCTCATATCATACGATGTCATCGATCGTCATGTGGTCATTAATGGTCGGTTGGCGTCGTCGCCGTCATGTACGATCCCAAACGACGCGGGCACGATTTGCTGCCTTATACGAGTTTGAGGTGTCATGTAATCGTACACACATTGTGTAGGCTTCAAGGCTCCACGTTGGCGTTGATATGATTGTTGACTGTTGACGCAGGAGTGGTGCCAGAGTATGCTGGCTGGGTCCTCGATCCCACTAGGTGCATGGGTTCTCTTGTCGTAATCCCCGTTTGGGCCGGGTGGCCTGTCGTTGTTTCACTTGTCTATCGCTGTGAGCCTCTCATATGGTTGGGATTTGTAGTTCGTCGTAGGTTGATCGAGATGCATAACTCGAGTACTGGACTAGCTCAGACTGATAATTCAAGGGCATGACTGACCGAGATACGTAACTCGGGCACTAGCTAGCCGAACAACATAACTCGAGTACTGGACTCGTCGCGAGGTGTAACTCGTGCATAGGACTGGCTGAGCAGCGTATCTCGAGTATTTGGCCGCAAGGTGTAACTCAGGCATAGGACTCGTTGAGGCATAACTCGAGCACTGAACTAGCCGAGCAACATAACTTGGACACTAGACTGGTCGCGAGGTGTAACTCAGGCACTGGTTGATCGAGGTGCATGACTTGGGCACTGGTTGATCGAGATGCACAACTCGAGCACTGTTCGGCCGAGATAGACAATTCGGGCTCATGACTGGCCGAGATACACAATTCGAGCTCATGACTGACCGAGATGCACAACTCGGGCTCTTGACTAACCCAAGGCGTAACTCAGGCTCGTGACTGGCTAAGATGCGAGACTCAAGCTCATGACTAACCCAAGGTGTAACATAGGCTTGTGATTGGCCGAGACGCATAACTCGGACTTGTGATCGGTCGAGATGCATAACTCGAGCTCATGATTAGCCAAAGGTGTAACTCGGGTTCGTGACTGACCGAGATGCATAACTCAGGCTCATGACTGGCCTAAGGCACAACTCGGGCTTGTGATTGGTCGAGCTGCATAACTCGGGCTCATGACTGGCCCAAGGTGTAACTCAGGCTTGTGACTGACCGAGATGCATAACTCGGGCTCATGACTGGCCGAGATGCACAACTCAGGCTTGTGATTGGCCAAGATGTATAACTCCGGCTCTTGTCCATTGTAGCAGGTCTTAAGCTTCTCTAAAGTTCATTCTTTTGTCGCTCTACCAACCGAGTTCACAGTGTTGGACTGCCTATAAATTAGTGTGTACAATCTTGAAAATTTTTCATCCAGAACAAGTTAAGAGGTGGTAGAGGAGGTCTCGGGTCTGTCGTGCCTCCTCCTTGGTGGTCTAGAGGGGGAGTCTCGGGGTTGCTCCGTGCAGGGCCTTTTGTGCGACTCCTCATGCCTTTCTACCACTAGTGCCTCAACAATAACGTATTGATTAGCTTATTGGAGCATCTCGGGGACGATTGTTTGACGACTTTTCAACCAACGACCAGAAGAACCTTAAGGGCCGCAAGCCCATCATGAACGCTTGTATGACCAACGAGGGGTGGGTGTATGGAACACCTTGGATCTCGGTGGCGAAGCGAGCGATGAAGTGAGAGAGGGGCTTGTCGTCCTTCTTGCTTAGGTTGAGGAGCATGGCTGCAGACGATTTAGGTCGGGTGTTGGCCAACAAGTTAAGCTTAAATTCCCTTGTGAGCTTATCAAAAGATGAGACCGAGGATGGCCTCAACTTGCTGTACCACATCCGAGCAAGGCCTTAGAGGGTGGTGGGAAAAGCTCGACACATCATAGCGTCAGAGCTGCCATATAGAGCCATATGAGCCTAGAAAGCGGTGATGTGCTCTATTGGGTCAGAGCTATCGTTGTAGGCCTCCAACGTTGGGAGGCGAAAGTTGAGGGGAATTAGCTTGTTATGGATATCATGAACGAAGGGGGATCATACCGAGGAGTCTTCTTTGAGCTCTTCCTTTGATTTGATGAACTCCCTCTGAACCTCATCAAGGCGTCGGCTGACCGAGTCAGAGGACAAGGTATTCGTCTCGAGGTAGCTCAGAGTAGTGCATCGAGAGCCAAGGGTGCTACATTTCGCCATTGGTCTTGGGTCTCTTGACAATGTGGTTGACGATGTTAGGATCAATTGGCACTAGGGGGGGTGAATTAGTGCAAGTGTAAATTTTCGTTTTAAACAGAAACTTTTTGACTTTAAGCATGATAGGAAGATCCAAAGCTTTTCATTCAAATGAATCAAGTGAGTGATAGCAAGAATATTATTGCTAAGTTACTTGCTTACAAATTACTTAAGAAAGAGCAAGAAAATCCGAAAGATAAGTATCGTCGTAAGTGAAGTGTTTGACGTGAAAACCTTGCTTTCAAAGAGTCAATGAGATTGGAAGCATCAATACGAAATTAGTAAGCAAGGAAAGCAAAAGACGAACTCACAAGTTTTATAGTGGTTCGGCACTAACGGGCCTACGTCCACTCCCGAATCCTCCTTGAGGCACACCGACGTCCACTACTGATCTTCTTTAGGTGAAGACCAAACCCTTACACTTTGCTTACAAGAGAGACTTCAACAATTTTCTAACTCTAACCTCTCTCCCTTCCCCCTTTTCTTTTTCTTACAATTCACACACAATCTTTTTTCACATAATGTAATCTAAAAAATTGTTGTGTAAAATGCAAGAAAACTTAGAGTATTTATAGCCCCAAATGGCTTCAGAATTTTGGAGCTAAAATTCAAACATATATGGAAAATCCGGGTATGAGTAGTTCAACCGTCGACCTGGGCGACTCAGCCACCTGAAACCCTAGGTACGGGCGGTTTACCTACCGGGCCTGGGCGGTTCATCCGCCCGAAAACCTAGGCGACGATAATTTACCCACCGCTTACTGGCGATTTACTCGTCGAAATCTCCACAAAAGTGGTTCCCTCCACTTTTTGAATTTCGGCTTGAACATGATGTTGACCAATTCTTTAGTCAACTAATTGAGCTCAACCTGAGCTCAATCAAACCCCAATAGTGGACTTGATTGTCTCATTGAATTGATTTGAATTTCTTCCAAATCCAACTCAATTAGGACTCAAACCCTAACTATGACTCAATGATTACAACTTTTAATGACCAACAAACTTAAATAAGATCTAACTCCCACCTAATCCGGCAGCCTCCGACATTCTTGCAACGAGTCCTGTGGTCTTCTTCTGACGATCTCCCGACGTGTTCCTAGCGACCTTCCCGATCCCTTCGGCGAATCTCCTAGCGAACTCCCATTGAGGTCCCACTGCATCGTCCAATCCCGGCCCGATGCCCAAGCTTGATCTTGGCCCATCATCTGGTTGTAACTCAATTGCTCTTGTCATAGTTAGACCTGCAATTCTTCCTCTAACACAAATGTTCGATTAAACACTCATCAATCGATTTCATCATCAAAATCTGAGATTCAACAAACGAGTGAGCGTCCATAGCTCTAGGTTGTTGGCCGATCGAGGGACGGTCCTATGGCACATTGAAGAGAGTTGGTCGAGCCACAAGCGATGATTGTTGGGGCAGTGTCGTCTGCTGAGCAAGTTAGGGGATGATTGTCTGCATAATCCCCGCTAGCGCTTGGACTTAGTGGGTGAGGCTGAGGAATGCCTCAGTAGAGACAATGAATTATCCAATGCTGGTTCCAAGAGACGAGAGCTCGAGATCGTTGAATAGCTGTTGCTAATAGTAGCTCGATGTCAAAGTCGAGAAGTTCCCATCCATGTGCGGAGGAAGAGGTAACTGCCCTTCGAGTCCGAGGGCTTGGTGGGCATCTCCTTTCCGATGCGCTCGTCATGGTTGTTCGAATGTAGGCGCTTCTTATAGTGCTAAAAATGTTGTGCAACTTTATGCCATGGTCGAGTCATCAACATGAATTAGTCCGATCGGACTGCGCAAGATCGTAAACGTGGCTTCTTGGCTGGAGAAGGTCCGCTTGAGGTCGGGTCGAGACATCGTTTGTTGGATCCATCCAAGCTAGAGCTGGGAGTTATTCCTTTCCTCCTAGCGTCGGGCTCTTGCACATAGGTCGAAATCGAGAGGGGGATTTCCTGACTCAACCCCTTTGATGTTTAAGTCAATTTCTAGTGGAGATGGAGAATTTTTGAAGTCCCCCTCTAGAGTTGGCTAAGAGGTCGAATTTTATACATGTGGCCGAGGGTCGATCGTACATGATCTATTAATGGTTGTTGGTACTTTGCACGATGGGGCCGTGTACTCCGCACAGCGTGGGCTGACCAGCATGGTCTCGTACCATGCGACATCGCTCCATGCATTCTCAGGCGACCGAGTGTCGTGCGACACCGTCCTGTATGGTCCTGAACGACACGAGCACGATTTGCGCCTTGTACGAGTCCGAGGTATCACTTACATCTTTAAATGCCCCCTCCCATTCTCTTCCCTCCCTCTATCTCTTCTCAGCCAACAACCCTTTTCCCTACTGCGAGAGGACAACGAAGAAGAAATAAGTTCTTTTTCCACATTTGCTGTAAGATAATATGTAAAAGCTGTAAAGGATGTGCACAAAAGTTACGAGCTTTTGGTTACGAGTTGAGAATACCCCTAGAGAGAAGAACATTTGACTTCCTAAAATTTCTTTCATTGGATATAAAAGTTTCATATTTATACGATTTCCTTATGTAACAAATCTCACAAAATTCGTAGCTTTCAATTTTATGATTTTTTGCATATCAAACGTTACACAACGTCATGATAAACGTGAAATTTTTTTTTTTTTTTCTACTATGCATGTGATGTTTTCAAAGTTTCCAACATAAGATTGTGTTGGCTATGTTATGCAAGCTGTATGCATAAGATGGTTGGCACAATTAAAATGAGACAGCTTGTCACATAAATGTTAGAGATGCTTGCAAAAGTAGTGTTGCAGGGAAATCTTACTTCGTCTGTTGGAGATGTTCTGAACTTGATGTAATCTATCTCCACTTGCATCTCTTTTCCTTCTCTGGAAAAAAAAAAAAAACAAAAGTCAGAATATATCCGATAGACCGTAATAATTAGATAACCAAACTCCGGGAGAAAGAATTACTGCAATTGGGGTTTCTTGTAAACAGCATGAAATCACAGCAGATGACAAGTTAGAAAGACACCGTACAACTGAAATTTCCAACACTCGAAGATTAACCAGAAAAGTCAACTGCCAATCAGGGGAAAAACTCAAAGAGGAAGTGTCTGAATAAATAGTACATAGATCAAACAAGAAACCAGTCTCCAAGAATTGGCCATAACTTTGAAAACCTCCAATTTTAAATATCAAGGTGAGGCGGATGTCTGAGAAAGTATATCATAAAGAAATATATAGATCAATTTTAAATGCATTGCATTTACACTTAAATGGACAAATTCTTCTTATGGACAACCAAAAAAAGGCAAGGCTCCCAAAAGTGCTCCCAGAGTGTTTGCTCTCCATCAGGCATCCAGCACCCACAGAAAACCAGATAATTTAGTTAGATCAGTATTGAAGACACAAATACTTCTCTCCCTCGCTCATATAAAGAGCAATGCAAGTAATACAAGAAAGTATGGGGAAGTTTATTTGAGCCAAGAATAAGTCCATAATGTGCAACTTCAAGTATATCTTCCATCTCCAATCAACCTGTGGTAATGAAATACAGCAGTCGAGGAGTTCATGTGAAGATGCCTACCAGAAACCATTGATACTTCCCTCCGGCAGGAACAGAGATCAGACATGAGATTCATGTCATTCATTCAGGAGACTGCAGATCGTAGATGTTTGAAGTTATTTAGGCTCTCAAAGAAGAAAAACAGTAAGGATTAAGAGATGATGAACTCACATTGACGGCATATGAGGTGTTAGCCATCTTAGACAACTTCATCAGCTTCTCTCAGTCTGTATGTTTATGCATACCTATGATTTTGTTGATGAGCTGCTTCTCACGAGAATAACTGTTTTACAGACAATAGCTTAGATTTATTAAGCTCTCCGAATGGCAAGTGAAGATTATATAGTCGATTTCAAGATCCTCTGAAGACCAAAAAGAACATAAAAGGAAAAATTACATACATGACAATAGATGAGAAGCAGAAACATGCAAAACCAATGGCTAAATGAATAGGGAGGGTCTGCCAGAAGTTTTCCTTGTCTAAAAATACTCTCTCAGATATGACAGTTGCTGTGCAAGAAAGAAGCAGAACTTCCCAGCCAGACGGCAAGCATCGGTAAAAAGAAAATGAAGAGTCCTGTTTGACAAACACAAGCAGAGATTTGACCATCAATTGCAAACCCACACTTACAGGAAGGAGAATTATTTACAATTAGCATACATGTATTGTCTGAAATTGTATATGAGCTTACATACCTGGAAATAGCTGCTGATAAATACTGCAGAGTAGATAATCCTTAGAATCATATCTTAGTCACAGTTAAAGAAAAAATTATTACTTTTTTCTAAAAGATTATAGACATTGCTTGTTCTTTAAACACAGATGGCAAATCTGCATATGTATGAGCTGTACTTTATACAACTATGTTTGACACACTTCATGAAGGTAACAGTTGACTTCCTACACAAATATGCAAATGCACAAGTTTCTTTATAATCTTGATGCAATGGTCACAACCTTCTGGTGCAGCCTTCAACTTTATGTGCAAGTTTCTTCAATTATTCTAAGCCTGAAAGCTATAAAATTTAGGTTAAATAATAGCTGCAGCAATCAATGTTATGGCTTGAATTAACTAGTGAAAAAATAAGTCAATTATGACATAACAGAAGCTGCAACCAACAAAAGCGGACAGCAAATCCTCTCCCTCGCTTCCTCCCTGAGTTGGATAGTGCAGTTGCCATTTCGTTCCTAGACGTGAATGATGAAGCTTAAATTACTGTGTTGTAAGGCCTACACCTTTTACCGTCAGCCACTAGCAGCAGTTAAGATTTAAAAGCAGAAGCTTTACATATGACAGAAAAGCATAGATGGAGGTCATCCACGATATCTTATCCCAAGACGAAAGAAACAATTCAAATTCTTAATATAATCTTTGGCCTTCCCAGCTTGAGATAAAGAGTTTATTGAACAAGTGTAGTGAACATTATACAGTTCTAGACATGCTGAAGGGTGTCAATACATCCATTGCACCCATGGGATTGCATTATGCAACTGAGATAGACTTCTAACCATGTAAAGAATGAGAGAACAAATATCATTGCATAGAAAACAAAAGAAAAAAAATCCTAAAAAAAACTATTTGGTCTTTTTCTCCACATGAAATAAGCCATGTCTCATAGTTACCAACTACAATTATTTATTAAGAAAAAGTCTTCTGCAAGAGGGACAAATGATGAACTAGCAGAAACTAAACAAATTGTTCAAGCATATCAAATCAAAATGATGTTTTGTCCTCCTCTCTGGTCTTTTTGTACACATATATATATAATAAGCCTTGTCACTATGTCTCCTAGTTAACAACTTTATTGGTTATGAGAAAAAGGTCTTGCAGAAGAAGGATACTTAATGAATTAGCTGCAATTAACCCAATTGCTCCAGCAGATTGAATCAAAATGACATTTAGTGATATGTAAATCCCAGAGAATATGAGCAATGAATCATTTGACCTCTTAAGCTGTCTCTCATTTGCAACTGCATGCAGAAAAGCTTCAGATGTTCCTAGAGAGAGAAAAGCAAACATCCTTTGCTTCAGCTAAATATATATTGAGGGTATTCAGCAAAAAGACTTTTAATACATAATAACAATAATATCAATGAACATATTTACAAGTTAAAGGAAAATGAGCATCCCTACAAATGACTACAATGCCATCACATGCTTATAATTCTTTGTCAATAATTATTACAGAAATAAAACATGTCTTCGGATAAGTTCTGATCCAAAATATACTAGAGGCCTAAATTGAGGTGGACATCTCTTAATGAATGAACAATGAAACAAGGATCATTAAATCCTAATATAATAACATAGAATGAAGCTTGGCGTTTGGCACAGACTTAACTGAAGTAATGAATTGAAGGAAGCCTAGGCATAAACCATCTTTCCAGATTTAATAATTCATAAATGCATTAAAATGTAGTCATCTAACTAAATTTGAAGGAAGTCAGAGAACATCCTTATATTTTTTGGTTAATTGCACAGGAATCATAATGGTCCAGATAGCAAATGAGCAACAAAATGAGAACTGAGTATCCTCAAAATTATCAAAAAGCACCAAATATGGTATGCGGTCATTTAGAAGTTGGGAGAAATCATTTCAACTGAATTATTATTCTTAATTGCTGGGATTGGTTCTTGATGTTTGGTGAAGGAAGTTGTCTGTGAGCCATCTCTATCAATTTCAACTACAAATTCATAAATGTCTTTTCTAATGAATAGAGGATTAAGTTGTATGAAATGGATAATATACTAGAAGAGAATCAACATTGACTTATTTATGCTTTTATTGTTGACCTGAATTACAATGGTGCTATCTGTCTTTATTGATTTAAAAGTTGCAAAAAAGAGAAAAACAATAAAAAGATCATACTAGCCATACCTAACTAAGAATCTGAAGATGAACAAAACTAAAAGGCCTCGAGAATTCAGAGATTTAAGTAGAAATTGAGGATTAATTATTGGTTCAATAGCAGTTTCAATAATCTTTGACCAATATGATACTGGTCAAGGTCCGCCAAACCATACCATACCGGCGTACCGAGCTTTGCTTGATATGATATGGTATGTCGGTACCGAGTGGTACACCCAAGCGTACCACCGATTTCGGGTGGCAACGGAGCGAAAACAACTCCAATTGCGATACCGCCCGATAGTGGTCGGTCCGTGTACCGATCAACGGGCGGACCAGTATGTACCACCTGTACCGAGCGGTATGATTCGAAATGTCGAACCTTGGTACTCGTATATGGGGACAGTATACTCACCCATATCATTCGATACCATTGAATAAAATTAGTAAAATGAAAAAAAAAGTTCTTGTATTGAGCTATATGTTTTGATATCAGTGATTGGTCAGACAAGGTATTTGAAACCTTAATAGGAAATCTACAGGCGGGAATACAACAAATTACATACCATTCATGGCTAAGGTAGTGACATAAAAACAGTAATAGCGGAGGGCAGCTGGAGCTTCTCCATCACTCCATTTCCTCCCATAGAGCAGTCTTACAAGTGTATATGAATAACTTGGACCAAATGCCAGTACTACGAGGCCTGCAAAAGTTGAAATATAACTGAAACATCAGATAAACTCTCGTGAGAGTCAATCAGACCACAAAAAGTAATCATGAAAGATGGAAATCAAATACAACCAGATATGGAAAGGCAAGAGAGCATGCAGAATGACAAAGGATAAGTCATTTTGTCTGTAAATACATGTACTGCCAATTTAAAGATTTTATATAACATGAATCATTTAAAGATTTTATCATACATAGATATTCTACCAACAAATACTATAATTTGGATTGGTACTGCTCCTACTTCAGAAATGTTTCATGTTCAAACACTGAAGGTGCTTCGTCAAGTACTTGGCTTATTTGGTGTGATCACTCCTACAGTTTCTCTTAAAAAGCAAAAACAAAAATAAGGTTGTTCTTTCTGATAAAATATCCAGAGAAAATTAATTTGAGATGAATAGAGTAGCTCATCCAGAAAATCCTCAGTGTCAACATTTAGAGCACAACTACACATGCTAAAGAAAAATGAAATATAACAAACTGCTAAGAGTTGAACAATCAGATTATATTGTATCTATTTCTTAGACTCGTGTTCTGCTTCATTTTGTTAAGTTAAAAGCTGAAATGAATCCATTGCAACCACTAATGTCTCCCCAGGCTACCCTTAAATGGTGTTTTATTAGGTATATACCGTATACGATACAGTTTGCAATACCAAATACGATACAGTTTGCAATACTGTATCGTACCGCTCAATACGCTCGGTACATATCAATCCAAAAAAAGACTGGTACATTCGGTACAGCTCGGTACCTTCATGTATCATGTGTCAGTATGCTCAGTACAACTCAGTACGTACAGTACCGACAGCTGATCGATATGCTGGTAGGGTACAAGATTGCGAACCTATATATACATATATATGTTAAACTGATGATTCTCATCCTAATTCAAGAGCAAAATTCTTCCCCACAATGTATTATAGAGAAAAGAAAGATCTATAACTTTTGGCTATGCATACCAGTCAAAGAAACTTAATCTATGTACCAAGTCAATGTTGGAGAGAGACCACAGTGCTTGCAAAAGAGTAAATGTTTCACAAAAGCATAAAACCATACCAATCAACAGAACAACCTTGAGAGCCTCTACAAGGGAACTTCTTAACTTAACAATCCTTTGTGAAGATTGACCTGTTCAAGATATATCAAATTCCTATATGTGCCAAGAAACATATAACTGATATAAAATATATGGCTGATTTCCCCCAGAAGCGGCATACTATAATAAGTATGATGGGCACAGTCACAAGGAAACTGAACACTGTAGGAACTAGTAAAAGATTGCAGAACCATTGTCCCTATTGGAACAAAGAAACGAACCAGAACTTTTTGCAAAAGCCATACAATGATCACCCAGAATGCCTCCAGACCAGCCTGATTAATGTTAGTGGCTGTGTGGACTCTCAAATAGTTGGGACTTATGGCCTTGTTATTGTTGTTGACTGTGTGAACTTCCGAGCTTCCTATGTGCCAAATACTTTTCATACCACAAGGAAGAGTGAGAAGTGATGCATTTCATCTAAGAGTCAATTTCTTTTTTAGTTTATTATAGTTTAGACTAGATTTTTCTTTATGATTGTGTAGTGTTTTTAATATATCAGGTTTGCATAGGAGATGTCTTGTCAATATTATGGGCTTTATCATTTTTTTTCTCTAAATACAATAAGATATCATCTTTAAGAGGTGTTAAATTAGTAGTATTTCCAGTTAATAAAATAATACAGAGTCCTTATCTTATCCAACATTTGTAGTTTAAGTTATTAATCAATAAATGAAGAAAACATGTATGATAAGGACAATGAGAGTGAATCTTGGCTTTTAAGGCCTTGTGGCCATCTTATCTTCTTTTGTCTTTCTTTGTGATGGAAGAAATTCTTCCAGCTAAGAGTCACCTTCCAATCCATGGTTTCATGTCCTCCTAGCCTTCTTCACTCTCTTTATGGATATCAAGTATCTCAGTTTAGTTGTTTTTTAATTAATATATTGTCTTTAAATCGGTGATGGATTTTATACCAGATTAGACACAGGATTGCCCTACCAATGATCAATGAACTGTCAACATATATTTGCTTAGCTTATCTGACTGCTGCCAACAATGTTATATTATTTAACATAACTAGAATACAATCACATCCAAACAAACATCAATAATGGACCAAAGATGATCAGATCTATGTAGCTTTCCATAGGAATGGAGGCTGTTTCCTCTGATCAATCCAAAGAAACCCAGAATGCATTCCAGTAGAAAACTTCATATAAAACTGATTACATGATAAAAAATGATCATCACATCAAACATGTCCATTCAACAGTTGATCCAGATGTCTAATATATGTTTTGATAATGTACTCCAAGGAAAAACAAACAAACAAAAATGCACACACACACACAGTTCCACTACCTAGCCAAACTGACCTGATGACATGCTGGCAAAAGTAGCATAAGTACTTTCTTCAAAAGGAAGAAATACCAATCTTACAACTAGACTTCCTGCAAATGTCACCACAATCAGAAATACCTTTATGGTAACTTGCTAAGCCATGTTAAGTTCAATGAATCTTCATCATTAGATTTTTACAGAAATTTTGCTTTACTACTTAAGAAGTCTCAAATAGTCACCTACCTAATTTATCAACAAGGCCATATACGGCCTGGTTATATGGCGTGTCCAACCATACAAGAACCATCTTTTCACCTTCTTGAAGAACCAACCTTCGAAAAGATTGACCAGTAAATAATAAGCACATCTTCAAAAGATGTTTATCATAGTCCATCAAGCTCGACAATCTGAAAACAACAACTCTGGACAATTCAATGCACCAATATGAGCATTATTGTAAAAACAAGATGAGAACTTGCAACTCAAAATGTCAAACCTGAAGGGAAAAAGATCGTATCTATTTATGCAGAAGAATACAAAATACGCCCAGTAACCTAACAACAAGCAGGCTCCATATGAAGCTTGAGATAGAGCAAATACAATCCCTTTTTCCTGCCAGTATTATACAGAAATCTTAAAGAAAGAGAAAATATTAAAATAAAACATGATCCATGAAACAGTAACTGGCTGAAGTATTCCTAAGTTTGTGCCAAGTAAACAAAGTATGATATCAATATCAAGAAAAACTCTCAAATATATCAAGTGCCTTCCCAGAAGAAGAGAAAATAAAAGCACAAAGCAGAAAATAAATCTCACCTATTGCAAATAGAAAATAATGAAACTTAATATAATCATTTTCATTTCTTTTATACGGCTAAATTAGTAATATTGTCTATGACAAATATGCAATGTGATGTAAGATACAGTCTTACCATGTTAGGTTTTCTAATAATGAGGATGTAGGTCGTCATGCATCGTAGCATAGTGGCTGCAGTTTCAACTATCAATCTCAGCTTAAGGAGAAGTAAATTCTGAGAAAGAATATACAGAGGTTCTGCCAGCAATTCCAATATGCAAGCAAGTCCTGTCATGTGCAACAGATTAATGTGATAAGCACCAGATAAAAGGTATAGAACAAATGTACAAAAGAGATTTTCATTATTAAAAGGATTTTTAAAAACTACATGAGCTTTAAAAGATTGAGTATGCTTCTTTTTTGTTTCAGTTAGCATTATCAATTTAAATCTTTTAGAAATTATATCTACATGCTACCTTCTGGAACATTCTAGCTGTACCCTATAACCAAAGCCAAAGTAAGTGACCACAAAAGTTTCAGTATGTCTCATTATTGTCCACTTAGCCTTATGAATCTAATTTTTCGAAGATATTAATGTACATACTACCTTCTGTCAATATTCTATGGCTAACTGCTCTTCTCCCCCAAAGCCAAGAGTAAGTACAACCATATTGTGGGTGCTTACTTTTAGAAACAAAAATAAAAATTAGACTCAGCAACAAGTCTCATCAAGGATATTGGTCTCTATAAAGATTGACATGGAATTGATATGAGAGATAGCAGCACAATTTGAAAGTTCTGTATCTTTTTTTGAACTCTTTAAGTTTGGCAATTTTGGCATGCCAACATCAGCCATCAGTAACAGATTATATGACTTCCTAGAACTGGGACTAGCTAATCAGCATCTATTTCATGACACATGCCATCAGCATGTGGCAAATTTTTTTATATTGTCTGTCACAATTCATTGTAGAACACTGCACCATTTAACAAAGAAATGAAAATTACAGATTCATGTATTTGATCCTGAAAATTCAAATTGCAAACTTCCCATGTGAACAAATTAGTTGCTTGATATCTATCAATCAACAACATCCAATCACTCAACACAGTATAGTAGTTGAAACTTTCAGATGACCTGGAAATACCATGGATCAATATAGCTTGTGCATATGCATCCGAAGGAGTGAGCTTTTGGAACCAGAACACAATGAGGCAGACTGCTAAGGTAAACAAGATGCCAATTGGAAATGTCATCCAAGCTACTTTCAATAACCTTGCAGCATTTTCTTCCATTGATGAATCATTTCTGTAATTAGGAAAATCCTTTTATTTTAGATGACACTGAAAAAGAACAGAATAAATAGAAAAAAAAAGCAACACAACATACATTCACCTAGTTAGATGAAGTGCTCACAAAATGTTGCCAATTGTTTTTCGTATTGATTGAGACATGCATATGGTCAAACATTTAAATATGTTTACAGCAACAAGAATAAAACATTGCCTTACAATAATGATATAGCGCATAATACTGATCCTTGGGTCAACCTAACTCCAGCAGGGCCCAAGCAGGTCCACTGATTAGTTTTAGGCTCGAGCAAGTCAAACTGCTGAAATCGCAATGGATTCATGATGAGCATGTTTTTTTCTCTTGATAGTGAGAATTAGCCAAATCCAACCTTTTTTCTTTTCCTTAGAAGAAACGATGAAATGATGTAAAACGAACCTTGACCAGACAATCCAATCACACCAGATGTATTTGTTGTACGAAAGATAAGAGTTTATGTGGGGTTTGAGCAGGCTCTACAAACCATTATGACTCAACCTCATAGCCGGCAGCAAACCAACCTAATCCAATAAATTAACACTCTACTACATAAACTAACCTGTTAAAAGCATGGCACATGCGAAACAGTGCATTAAACTAAAAGATAGCCATCAAAAAAACAAAAACAACTACCCACGCCGATTTACCAATTTTCTGAATGCATGGGAGCAATAAATATGAATGGTCATGGACACTTGATAATCCAGATGCAATCATATCCTTCAGGATATTATTAATCAAGTGTTCTTTGGCCTTCTTCTGTCTAACACTTAAGATGGACCAACGCTCCTGGAACCCAAAGAAGGACAAAACCTTCTTTGGTCCCACGATATCTAATTGACTCTCCTCGCCCATACATTTAGAGATCTTCTTTATTGATACCATGTCACCTTAAATGATTTCAAAGATATTTTTGAAACAAAATAACTATAATAAGTTGATATTTCCAACTATTTAGGGAAGCTACATGGATCTCTTACAGCGATTGAGCTTTACTGAGGGAAATGTTACTTAAGGTCAAGTGAAATCATATGTCCTAGAGTTACTTCTAGAGTTCTAATAAGTCTTTTTTTATGCAGAAAGAAGAAGCTCTTTATTAAAAAACTTTGCTAGACGGTTAGGCAATAAGACTATCTCACTAGCATTACAAAAAGAAGAGAACTCATTGGTTCTTCCAAAATTTGCTAGTTCATGAGCAGAGAAATTAATATTTTGTGGGATATGGCTGGATGTAAACATCAGAAACTTTGGAAATCTTATTGGTCTTTGTTTGCCTTCATGAACATAAATCTCATTGACTCCTCACCCATGCACTTACAGTTTACATCCAAACCACCTTATATTGTTCTTTACTTCTTTTCTCATTCCTATGAAGATGCTAAACCTGTTTTTCATATATCTTTTCTGGTCCCCCTAGACATATTAATTCAAGATATTCACAATATAATAAATACAGCTTTCATACTACAAAGAAAAATCAAATAAATGTTGTGTATTTCACAAATACGAAAGAAAATTAGATGAATATAGCATATAGATAAAAGGTACTACCGTTGAATATCTGTGCGCATGCATGCACGTCGAAAGCCTTCCCGACTTAGAAACAAGATGCAGGTAATAAAAAGATGGAACTGTACGGCATAAAGCTGCAAAACAATAACTGAATGAAACAAAGGAGAATGTCACAGAGATTCAATTAATAGAACTATTGGAGTAAAGGATTAAACTTAGATTAGCATCCAGTTGGGACATAAAAAAGAACATAATTCAAAGGTTTCCTGGAGCATTATTTCATAAAAATATTTGATTTATATATAAGAAAACAACAAATCCTGGAACTTGATGCTTGAAACATGAAAAGATATCAAATCTTCCAGAAACTATCAACACAAAAAGTAAGTGTGAAAAATCAAATCCACAAAATTAATTGACAACATTAACTAGACCTAATTCCATAATATGTCAGAAAAATACAGAACTCACATCACTCATCTCTAACCACTAACTGGTGTAGCTCCAAAAAAACTCAGGTTCAGAATAGCAAAATTAAATTCATATTCTGAACCACTTGAACTTAGCTTTCGGAGAGTCACTTTTGCTACTTACATGTCCTAACCAAATGAGTGTCCACTGACTAGTGAAATCTCTACTTTTGTTAAGTAATTAACCTTGTGAATTTAAACTCCTTCAAGTCGGTAGCTGACGTGAATTATTAATACTTTTGCTACTCGATTGTTGAAGAGCATATCATGTTTATATGTGGCCGGTTGATGGTGAGACCTCTAGCCAGTGATCACTACATGCACGAAGTGACTTTATCATAAGTAGAAGAGTAACCCATAAGGAGCAACGAGGTCTACATGCTCTTTGATAATGAATTCTAATAAATCCTATGTGAGAGGATGAAATGTAAGAATATTTTAAGAATTCCTGTGGTGTACTATCAAGTTCACTGAACTAAATTATGTGGTTAGCTCAGGGCCATAATTGATGCTTTGTTTAATTCCCACAAAAATGAAAAAAGACAAGAACTTGTTAGAGGACAATCTTCTTTTATACTGTTCCATTTGTCAAAAGAAGTTCTATGAAAAGTACTCATATTTAATTTTCTTCTTTAAAAGAGAAAATATTTCATCATTCAACTCTAAGAATCAAATTAGCGTAACCATATAAAAAACTGTACTAGTGAACAAAACACAATATTGATCAGATTTTCTTTTTCTTCTTCTTTCTAACTGTGCATTGGTCTTCTCAGGAACTTGTACCGATATTTAATCATCATATTAGATTATCAACCTCTTTAAAAAAAAAAAAGAACACGATTTACTAGAATCGAACCACATAATGCTGACTTGCTGACAGAACTTTCTTAAATGTGAACATTAGTGATGATTACCAAAGGATACGAAAAACAACAACAAAAGAAAGATCATGAAGTTGAGTTAGTAGTACGAAGGAAAATTACCGCATAGTCAGCTGCCGTGAGGTGCCTCACGATCCACGAGTTAAATATGAATGGGATCCCCCTCGACAAGAACTGCGTTGCTGAAATCAACGAAGAAGATAAACCACATCACATCAAGAAAGAACCACGGGATCGATCTAGAAGGGGCAGCAGCACAGGCGACGAACCCATCAGGTACTTGAAGGTGCGAACCAAGTTATGGCGAGGGGCTGCGGGGGCAGCGCCTTTGCCCGCGGCCGCCGAGGAGGATCCCACGACCCGCTCGTCCATGTACGAGGGGCCGCTACCGGAAGAGCAGGGGAAAAAAGCGTCGAAGGGGGCGGCGGAGGCGGTGGAAGGGCCGATCTCGATTGGCGATTTCGCGTCAAACCAAGGTCAAGATCAACTCGCCCAAATAAGACTCCGCCTCGACGGGCGACCCGACCCGGTTTGGTTCGACGCAACAACCGTAAGTAGCTCCGACCCGTTTACATTTTTCCGATAGCGACGGTAACTGCAATCAGCACCGTCCATCACGCACATTTATACGATACGCATCGTTAATTATTTTATGGCTCGCTTTATTTATGCATTAAATCCTTAGTAATTAATATATTGATGCATCAGCACGTGAGAAGATTTAGCACATAAAAGTGTTCTGATATAAAAAGCACATAAATGTTTTGAGTTCACATTTATACAGAAATTATACCAACGGAACAGAAAAACCAGTATAAGACAACACAATTTTATGTTCCACAAAGCACTATGCAAAAGAAACAAACAGCATGTTTATTAGAACTTATAAATTTAGAGGTGTTCATCAGCTTCGATGCAGAACAAACATTTCACAACCCACAATTTATGTTCCACAAAGCACTATGCAAAAGAAACAAACAGCATGTTTATTAGAACTTCTAAATTTGGAGGAGTTCATCAGCTTCGATGCAGAACAAACATTCCACAACCCACAATTTATGTTCCACAAAGCACTATGCAAAAGAAACAAACAGCATGTTTATTAGATCTTCTAAATTTAGAGGAGTTCATCAGCTTCGATGCAGAACAAACATTTCACAACCAGTGAAATGCCAAAGTAGTATGGAATATGGTGGATAAATTTCATGTAGAAGCCAAAGAGCAGATGAAACTAAAGCGAAACAATCTTTGCTATTGACTGTGCTGCAATGGGAGGCAAGTTTGAAGCACAGAAATTTTGCCATGACTCTGCTGCTGCTGATTCATCATTATCCTTTATATTACTGCCATTTGAGAATTCACGGTATATTGAATTAATTATGCTCCCAGCTGCTTCGCAAGCCTCAGGCAATCTGTCACTAAGCAATTCAGCTGCCACTCGAAGAAGAGTTGCAAGTCCAAACCTTTTCATAACTTCAATACACTGGAATGAGAGGGAACAACAAGTTTGATGTTGTTGTCTATGCTTTGAGCAGAGAATAACAGATACAGTGGAAAGACAAACCATTTTGGAGACACATTTTGACATGGCTACTGCAACTTTGGCCCTCACTCTATGGTTAGCATGATGCACATAAGATTGAAGCTCCTTGAGCAAGGGAAGAGGAGATACGGAAACAGCCATCTTCTCAAGTGCTTTTTCAGCTTCGTCACAGACGAATCGCTTGTCCTGAGATGCTTTTAGCAAAAGTTGCAGCAGCTGCAAAGGTTTTGAAGCAAATCATTGCCATCAAAATGTCTGTCACTGGTTTTAAAGATAAGCATTAAGCTTGTTTTAGGCAAGAAGTTAGCATGTAGTTTGAATCATGATTTTAGTTCTGGATATGGAAGCAGCTGCAAAGGTTTTTAAGCAAATCATTGCCATCAAAATGTCTGTCACTGGTTTTAAAGATAAGCATTAAGCTTGTTTTAGGCAAGAAGTTAGCATGTAGTTTGAATCATGATTTTAGTTCTGGATATGGATCCCATAATTTGAAGTTAGCATGCAGCAGCTGCAAAGGTTTTAAACAAATCATTGCTATCAAAATGTCTGTCACTGGTTATAAAAATAAGCATTAAGCTTGTTTTAGGCAAGAAGTTAGCATGTAGTTTGAATAATGATTTTAGTTATGGACATAGATCCCATAATTTGAAGTTAGCATGCAGCAGCTGCAAAGGTTTTAATCAAGTCATTGCTATCAAAATGTCTCTCACTGGTTACAAAAAATAAGCAATAAGCTTCTTTTAGGCAAGAAGTTAGCATGCAGTTTGAATCATGATTTTAATTCTGGACATAGATCCCATAATTTGAAGTTAGCATGCAGCAGCTGCAAAGGTTTTAATCAAGTCATTGCTATTAAAATGTCTGTCACTGGTTATAAAGATAAGCACTAAGCTTGTTTAAGCAAGAAGTTAGCATGTAATTTTAATCATGATTTAATTCTGGACATAGATCCCATAATTTGAAGCTCCCATATCAAGCAAGCATACCGGTCTTATGCTTCTTCTATCACCAAGTCACTTCATGAATTTTAGCAACTTGTGTGGAGAAAAAGCATTTAAATGATCAGAAAGCCTTCATCATTTTTACAAACAATGTTTGCAGATGTAATATGTTTTAACAGACAATAAAAAAGCCAACGAAGGGAATACAAAATTACCAGCTGGCCAAAAGAATTTTTCTCTGTTGTAAACAGCAAGAGATGACCAAAACAATGGAAGATATCAGCTGAAGCCATGATCGATGTCTTGCAGAGTGCACTCCTCTGACTTTTCATTGCTCTAAACTATCACTTCCGTCACATTTCCCCTGGCCATCAAAAAATAAAAGACACATTAGCCAAACAAGCACCAAGTATGTTGCTAACATTTTGCATAACATGTGATCTAGTTTAGAGGAAACAACAAAATATCAGCATTATAATGTTCAAATGTAGTGCCGGTGCTCAAGCCTAGTGGTCTACCAAGACATGGTTTTGAATGCTTCGGCGATCAGAAGCCCATTGGACAATGATGGGATAAATAGCGGAACTTAACTAGATTAAGGATGATGTACACAGAAGAAATAGACCTGTTGCGGGTACAAACCTTTGAGTAGTGCTATTAATGGTGAACAATCCATCTACGGCATCAAACACATGCATGGCCGAAGTAAAAACAAAATGAAGATTACCATTATTTTGATAAGAATAATATCTTGGTAGCAGACAGATCCTCTCTCTCTCTCTCTCTCTCTCTCTCTCTCTCTCTCTCTCCCTCTGGGTTTTCCTAGAAGAGAAAAGAAGCTAATTGTCTGCTGAATTGGATAAAACACGCAGACTCAACATATTATAATAAGCAGTAACTGTGTGACCTCAGTAGTTACTCTTATCTTTTCACTTTGGCATATCAACAAACAGCTTTTCTACTCCATCTTCAATTACAACAAGTAAATAGGCACATCGAAAGAGAGGAGAGAAGATTTGAACTCACAAGATCGGAACCAAAAGAGAAGAGTGATGGAGAGCCATCCGCCGTAAATCATTCAACGCTTCGCACACTTGCGTCCAATCTTTGGAACTCAATTCATCCAACAACACCTGGTCATGTCAACGTTAGAACCGAAATCACGGAGTCGAATCGCACCGAAGTCCAAAACCCACTAAAATACATACATACTTCCATCCAGGTGTCGGGGTCGGCGAGAGGTTTAAGGTCCTCGGAAGCGACGTACTCGACGGACTAGTCCACGGGCGGTGCCGGCGGCGGTGTGTTCTCGTTGTTCGTGGGGACATCCGAGCTCTTGGCCGCGGGAGGAGTGGCGGCCACCTTGGCGACCTTCTTGGGCCGCTGCTCCACGGTCGTGCGAAGAGCGTTGTCGAGGGATCTCAGAGCCATCTTTCCTCCTCCTCCTCCTCTTTCCTTGTTCTCGTTGAGCTACGGCGGTGGGGATCGAAGAGAAATAGGTGGGGAAAGGGGATTTGGGCGTTCGAAATTTGAATCCTGCGGCGGTCAGGCTGCGTCCTCTCCACCCCATCCGCTGCATTTGATGATGAACTGTATCCGGAATTCGACCGTTGGGATCGAAGACGTTGGAGAAGGATTTGGTAGGAAGATGAACAATCTCGGAAGCGCTTTATAGGCCACCGCTTAAGCAGCGACTTAAAATGCCAACTTCCGTCACAACTAAAATTACGGTAAGTTATAGTTGATGATCAATTAATTATTTCAGAATGTGATGTAATATAAATTGGAGAAAATTAGTAAAATATGCTGCTTCTACGAAGAAGCCTTTTTAATTTCCCTTTCTTGAATCTCCGAATACAAGCATTTTTAAAAAAATATATAAATATTATTGTTCATTGTTTAGGTGGTCTTATATTCTTCTTATTTAAGAATGTTGAAATCATTTTCTGAAAATAGGAAATGCTAAAATTTGTGTTATTGTTCATCGAATTTGAAATGATTGATAAATTCAGAAAAAAAATTAGTAGTTACATATTATGTAAATATTCTCGTTAGAACAATTTTATAAGCTTTTATAGGACTACTTACAAATTATCCTCTATAATTAGTTATCTTTAGTATTATGATACTTAATACTTTTAAAAATTATATTAGGATCCTTATACTTATGAAATTAAAATATTTAATCCATTTTCTCCTAACACCATTGACTCTACATGATGGAATATCTTATGTGCTTAGTGGTAAACCTAAGTGAAATATATATTATATTGTAGAATACGTTGTTATAAATAATGTAAATTACACAAAACACGTCGCAAAATTGACATGTCGTATATACATAGACACACACTGATGTTTTCTCAATTTGTAGAACCAATAGAAGTGTTTCCTTTATCAGATCCAAAGGACCCAACAGATAGGAACAAGTCAAATCTGAACATAGAGTGGTTCGATTCAATTTCTCCTTCAAAAAGAGTAGCCTAACGAATGATTGCAAACTCATGGAATTCAAAGGTGCAACATCTTAAGAAGTCAAACTTGTTTGCTGTTCCACATCCTTAGACGATAAATGAAGACAAAAAAAAAAAAAAATGATGGGAACACTCTTTAACGGAAGACACTATAAAATCTATGATCACCACTGTATATATCACTTATGGAAAGTAAATAGAATAATAAATTAGCATGTACTATTCAGAGATCCTTTTTAATGGATATCGTCCAGAGAAGATCCGAATCAGAACGGACTGTTATTCTCTCCTCGCGCACAATGTTTGAAGTGCTCACTAGACCGCCGAAGCTCATTCTTGTGTTGGCTGCAGATGAACAGGGCGACGGTTTTTAGGTGTCTAGTCAAAACGTGCCAACTCCTGAGGCCTACAATTTATGATTTAACAAAAAAAATATAGTAGGAGGCAGAAGTAAATGATTGGATATGCTTACTTAAATCCCACTGCAGGCCAGTCGTAGTGGTGCTCGCTGATGGTGCACCGAGTGGAATCAATCCGCAATGCGGGCCCACTACCGAAGACTGGATGTGGATCTCATGGCAACGCGTCCTCGGTAGAAGTTGGATCAGGCAATCATCCGATAGAAGAACAATCCGGATGTTTGAGAACTTGTATAATACATTGATGTTACCAGCCTCGTGGTCAAACCTTCCTCCGAGTGCTCCAGTGACTAGAATGCACAACTGCAACGAGTAGGTAAAAACTCTAAAAAACCAAAACAGGGCAAACCTTTCAAGAGTAGTTGATGCTTGCAACACACATGCAAGAAAAATACGAGTGTGAACCACAAGCAATACGATCGAATGACTAGCCTTGATACAAAATCACATTTAGTCGCAGGCACTACGCAAATCATCGACTTATCCATAAAGAAAAGTTGTATACAGCTTAATGCTGAATCTACCACTTCAAGAAGACACCTAAACACCCCTTGAAATGTGGAAGAAATATCTGTGCTCAGCCTACTAAAACCAACGAGCAAGTGACTATTACTTTCTTGAACTAATAATAAAAATTCAGGTCATGTGGATACCACCATAGTATCCATAGCTGAAAATAGGGAGACGATTTAAGGAACCACTGGGAATCTTAGCAAAGAGGGGCAGCAATGCTGACATATAAAAGCTGGTCCTTTGAACTTAGTGATGTAAGTAGGCAACAAGTTCCAAGTGGCATTCAGCTCCATTTCCTGTACCATGCTGATCTGACTTCCAAAGTCGTTGCTCATTGCTAGGAAAATTTTAAACAAGCCTCAAGTAAACAACGAAAATTAAGTGTGCTAACCCACTTGTACAGCAGCAGAGAAGAGAGAGATATTCTCAGCAACTTGAATACACTTGGATGCACAACTAATAACCCCCATTCTCTTGTCAAAAACATGTCTGTGTCATTTTGCAAGTGATTCCATAAGAAAACAGATATTTGATACATGATCAGACCATTCTTAAGGCATCATCCACTAATTCCATTTTACTGAACTTTTATAGCTTCCAAAGTCTATAAATATATCATTTCTGGCACTTCAATAACTCCAACGCTGTCCTAGTTCCTAAACCCTAAAAAGCGATGAATCTAAGCTAATATGGTTTCTCACCAAGCTTTTTAAATGCCCAACAC
The DNA here is from genome assembly GCA_021527575.1 of Ensete glaucum. Lineage (NCBI taxonomy): Eukaryota > Viridiplantae > Streptophyta > Magnoliopsida > Zingiberales > Musaceae > Ensete > Ensete glaucum. The sequence goes on from CM038559.1 coordinate 1,287,840, forward strand.
TGATGCTCTTTAATATCCTTCATGATCACAGTCATATGCTTAGTCACTACACAATGACATGCTTATGAAGAATCATCAAGACTCACTTTTTTCATACAAACATTTACTAAATACTATCTCCTTATATATTCTGCAAGACAAACTTCAGAAAGCTTTCTTTTCCTCCCTCTTGTTTCACATCATGACAAAATCCTAGATCAACAAATCGTTAACCATATCAGGGGTAGGATGCTTCGGAAAAAGATTTACGACTTCTGGTGTATCATTCTCAACAGTGATTTAAGAATAGTGAAAAAAAAATTCATTTCAAAAGAAAATTGAGCACAATCCATCCATCGTCTATAATAGTTTGACCAGCACCTCACTATGTTAGGCAATATTCCTAAGATTAATCAGATCAGATGGTACATTATATGATTCATAATACGCCAGTTTAAACAATCATGTTTTCATGTTCAAGGGCATCAAGTGTCCATATCCTGGTTTGAAGCATAGTAAAAAGAAGCCCCTCTTGTAGAGGAGAGGAAGCTAAGACCAACGAAGCCAATTAAAAGACAGAACATGCTATGCCTAACTTTAGTGGTATAATGTCATTTCTGAGCTTATATTTACCAGACCAATAAATGGAAAATTTTGTTCTACTGGACCTGAAAACTAGAAGGTAGAAGCATTATGTGTTTATTTTATGGGGCGGAATTGTTCTCATTTAGTAAGCTATTTAAGAGATTAGCTATAACAAGTGGATAAGGTCCAAGTTATTATACGATATTATTAAGGAACACTAGAGTACTCGAAAGGATAATTACAACAAGAACAAACCTTAAAACAGATATGTGATCACACTCAAGTATATGCAGACTACAAGCTTTACCGCATAACCATATATGCAATTACCACATCATGATGACATGAACAACTTCTTCATGATCTTGTTCTGCGTCATTCTTGATATGGAATGAGATTTACCAGTAAGGAAAGATAAATGTGAGCCAGAGACAAAATTGGGTGTTCTAAGCCTGTCATTTCTTCATCTTTAACTAGTCTAACCTTGGATGTGAAAGAACTAATACCTTTTTATTGTTTATCAAATCCAAATGTTCACATTTCTACCTAAATGGCCTACTTATTTAGCAAGATAAATGAGAAAGAGAACCCAGAATTAACATTATCAAATATATGATGAGCTACTTGATTTTGCAATTCATGAAAATTCACTATCTAATTTGGACCCACTTAGTCATCTTGCATTCGCATGACTGATCTCATCTTACATACTTCCTGCATGGTTTCATAAATCCAAGAGTAACTTTGTACATGCTGATCATTATATTCATATCCCTTATTGCATCCAACATTTTGCCAATTAAGTCCTTTGGTATTACATTTTTACACACTCCCCATATCTATCACAACATTGTCATATTGATCTCTAATCAACATTATTGTGCACATGCATCTGCATGTTGCTAATATGGAAAATTTATAGACAGTAAAATTGTAAGACACATCTAAAAGGAATCAACGACATCATATATAAGTTATGCATCTATTTCAGATAATGTTCTTGCAGCTTACATTTGATTTGTCCATTTTGGGTGTGGAGTCACAGATAAAAGTTACACATTTGTGCAGATCAGTGGTATCCTGATCATAAGACATGTCCTCTATTTTGACACCCTGCCAAACGAACATGCATATTAGCACCATTGAAAATGTTTGCAATAACATCACCTTGGGTACTAAATCATGGATTGCAGCAGTTATACTATTGCAAAAAAACAAGGTTATTCAAAATGCATGATAGCTGAATTCCTAAATATTTGAGCACTGCAGTAGGTAAACAGAAAAAAAAAATCAGAGGACATGAATGACAAGCTATGAATATATACAAAATATTTAAACATGTGCTCAACTCCCCAAAATGCTGGTGTAAATTCATTTAATGAGTTTAATCATGCTTAAGAAAAGAACAATTCAAGCGATGGTCTAACATTGAATTTAAGTGTAAGATAAATGGTATTTAAATAATATTGACTAAATCATCATTAAATCTTGCAATTTGTCAAAAACCTATCACCTATTCAATTCAACTTTTATGATGCATCCTAGAAAAACTATACAAGGCCCTATGCTGTGGGTTAATCCTGAGATGTTGAGTTGATAATTTGGTTCCCATTTGTATGACTTGTATTTTACCGCGTGCATAGCAAATCAATAGTGAGATGCTTCAAAATAGATCCCCCTGGCATCTTAGGAGGTTATATGTCACACATCTTACTTAAGCAAGAGGTCATGACATATAAATCTTTAAAATATTGAAAATTGAATTAGACAAGAGGAACTAAAGGCTTTTCATCATGATCAGTATTAAGGAGAACTAAAGTGTGAATTGAGTCTACATTGAGTTAGAATTTTATTTGGTTGAGATTTTATATAATTGGAGCAGATGGAACGTTTTTTTCAGTGTTTATAGAGTTTGTATCCTTTGAGAAAACTGAATTTCATAAAAGCACCTGTAGTACTCTCTCTGAATTTTAAAGAAGCAATCCTCATAGTCTCTTCCACAAACACCCACAATAAGAGCTATTAGTATTCGTAACTAGCTATTGCTTTAAATTAATTTGTGGGCTGAACTGGCATGTGTGTGATTGGGTGCACTGGCTAAGAAATAAAGACCATACTAAGTTGGTCAAATTCATGCATTAGAAGCAATTTGTCAACTCCTTTTTTGAGTCTAAAGTTCACTAGACCTGAAAGCTTGAAATATTGTGCTGGAGAAAGACCAATCAGAATGCATTCTCTTTGAAAACTATGCCAAAGGAAGCACTATCGATGCCAGAGAAGGATCAGAAAATGAGAACAAGACTAGATTTATATTCTCATTTTAAGACATTAGTTCAAGTGACATTTTGCCTTTTTCTTTTTTGTCTTTCCGTTTTTTGAAGGCATCCCAAGCCATACCAACTAGCATGAAATTTGTATAAACCACTCTTGAACTTGGGAGATGCCCCTTGTCTTAGCAGAACATGAATCCCAATGCATCATTCTTAGCACATGAAGACAGATGGGTCAACCATCACAGATTCATAGTGGTATTAAGACAAAACTTAAGCCAGATTTTGTCATTTATGTAGAAGAAGCACCAGATAACACACCTCCATATCAATAAGATATTCACTACATAAGATATCAACAAATATAATACAACGATATTTGGACAAAGAATTTACCAGATTGGAATAGAATTCCTTCACTTCTGGTCTTATTGAGTCCATGTCACCTCTAATCAAATCTGGTTTGTACCTTTGACAATTTTAAAAAAAAGAAACAATGAATTCAGTTACTCTTAACAATTTGTTCCATGTAAAATTAGCAAGATACAGAGACATAAAACAGTGTACATAAAATGAGATTTTTTTTTTTGTATTAATGGGACGAAACAAAATTTGTTTTCCTATAGAACAACAGGGCAGTGGTTTCCAGTGAGGCAAGACACTTGAGCCTCCAATCCAACCAGTGCATCCATTATTCTCGACTCTGTGGCATACTTGTCGGATGCAGCAATCCAACTGCTTAGCAGACTATCCAGGTAATTAGTTGTTTACACTGCCTAAATGCCTAGTCCTTTTGGACTTGCAGACCATATATGTCAGACTGGAAGGAAAATGCCAGCCTGTTACCTAGGCAGCTAGTAAATTGCTAGAATTTTGCATTAAATTATTCATAACAGTGTTACACATGAATGATAATTTAATTTTAACTACCAAACTATGGATAGTCACAAAGTAAAATTTTCATTAAAGCAGGATATGCATCACTTCAACATAATCTTCAACAAATGTTATCACTTGAACATTTTGATTACTCAAATTCCTTATCATTTTTGTATACACAATTCACCTGTAGTTGACTTTTAAAACAATATGTTAGGAGGGAGAGAAGACTTCCAAAACAAAAGAAATCGCAGTAATAAACAATCAAGAATATACCAGACCAATCCAAGATACAATGTGGTTCAGCAACTCCCTGCCTATGCCCACGGAGAAAAGCAAATTATTCACTATATGAGAAAAAATAATACAAGGAATCACTCTTCCTTGAGTTAACCCAAACCCAAGCCCAAAACCCCTTGTATACCCTCTCACATAAACCCGAAGAACTTCTCTCGACCCTCTATAGATCTAAAAAATAATTATCTTGCCTCCCCCTTCCAAACCTTGAAACTCAATGTTTATTTATAGAAAGTTCTAATTCTCTAAGAACTCTTCCTACTTAAATCCCCAATCTAAATCCTAATCTTAATGCACCAAGGATTTTAAATTTAATTAGTACTCTTCCCAAGTAGTTAAAACATAATTAGAACAACTAAAAGAACATTTACCAACCCTAACAATCTCCACCTTAGTGAGTATTTTCTCATTTGTGCCTCCTGCAGAAACTGAACTATTGGCTTGAAGAATTCACCAAAGCTATACAATTGAATCAGTCTATGATACAACACCAATGTGTATTTATAGAAAGTTCTAATTCTCTAAGAACTCTTCCTACTTAAATCCCCAATCTAAATCCTAATCTTAATCCACCAAGGATTTTAAATTTAATTAGTACTCTTCCCAAGTAGTTAAAACATAATTAGAACAACTAAAAAAACACTTACCAACCCTAACAATCTCCACCTTAGTGAGCATTTTCTCATTTGTGCCTACTGCAGAAACTGAACTATTGGCTTGAAGAATTCACCAAAGCTATACAATTGAATCAGTTTATGATACAACACCTGATTACAGACTGAACTATTGGCTTAAAGAATTCACCACAATTATAGAAACTGAATCAGTTCATGGCCCAGTACTTGATTCCAATAAACTTGCCAATGCATCGTATATAGCTGGAACCAAATCAATGGCAGTACTTGATTCCAGAAAGCAACCTTTCAATGTTTCACCATCAGGCAAGATTTTTTTCTCTCACAATTGTCTGCATCCTGGAAATCATAGATATCACCATTTATTTTTTGCACCACGAATGAAACTTGCTGTTGTAGGTACCTATCATCGCTGGACGTGAACCCATTTCCAACCCTTTAAGATCTTTATTGTACTTCCTTCTAGGTGATACAACCATTGATATATTTCTCTCGTCAGGACCATGCAATCCAAATAACTTTTAAAACTTCACTTCCAACCTTTAGACATAACCCTGAAATCTAAAATACTTAAGAAAATTGGCTTCTTACGCATCTTTGAAGAATAAACCACATCCTCTAAACTATGCAGTCCAAACTCAACATACTAGTCAACTTATCATTCAGTGAATCAAAACAATCCTTCTAATTGCAAACATGAGTAACACAGGCAGAATCTAAGGACCAACTCTTTTGAAAAGATATAATATTACCTTTGAAGCTTGTGAGAATATCTCCATCACCATCCATCACAAGAGAGCATTCACCGACCTTTTCTTTCTATTTCTTTTCCCTAGACAATTTCACCTGATATGTTCATACTCCTTGTATCCATAAGACCAAATATTATCCAAAGACCTGAGTCTTAATCTCGATCTACCATGCTGAAATCTATCCCTATTAGAAAATCCTCCTTACTGACCTCCACCCCCTAAGCAGCTAATGCCTCACCATCCATATTTCCAAATTTATCATTTTTCCATATAGCATGAGACACTAAAGCAAGGTCTGTCATTTCGAGCGATAGCACCCAGTACGGGCGGTACGTACCGGTCCGCTAGCAAACCAATATACGGACTACCCACTACCGGGCGATACCATCAATTGGGGTTGTTTCTGGCTTTCTACCTCGTTATCGCCCGAAATCGAACAGTAGTGATCAATTTCGATTGTCACGACCCGTTACCAAGTGGTATCAACCGAGGAAGAAGAGGGAGAAGAGAGAGAAGAAGAGGAAAAACCTGGAGATCCAGAGCCGCTCTCCCTTAACGAACCTAATCTGTCGCCACCCTTCCCTCACTGAGATGTCGCTTCCTCCCCATCAAAGGCAACAAGGCAACAACTTCTCCTCATTCGCGTAGGGAGAAGAAACGGGGCAACGTCGCCTCGGGGACATCACCTTTTTTTTCTTTTTTTTAAATTTTTCTTATTATATATATATGCACACACACACACACACACACACCAAGCAATACACTTTGGCATAGTGCTCGGTACGATAAGAGATAGCAAACTTTGCACTAAAGCTTCATCAACTTATTCTAGAGTTATTGGATCCTTCTCACAATATCACCTCCAAAAATTTATCATAAGAGTCGACGAATGATGTAAGAAGCAACAACGACTTGTTATCTTCATTAATATTCACATTAGCTTTCTTAAGTTAATTTAATATTCCTTTGAATATATTCAGATACTCTACCATGCTTCCATCTGCAACATATATAAATTTTACTTTCATATATAATTTGTCAGTGTAGCTTTTAGCCTAATAAAGATTTTTCTAACTTATCTCAAATAACCACGGTGAAATCATCATCAATAACATTATTGATAAAGCGATGCAAAGACAAACAATACTTACACACTTTGCTTCCAAATCCTCCCAAACTCATCTTTCCTAGTTTTCTTGGCCGTCCCTTCAATGTTCTTGTTAGGCCTTGTTGAACAAGAAGACACCCTTCTCTATTATAGGATGAAACTATTTCTTTCATCAAATTTCTCCATAGAAAATCCAGCAAAAATTACTTAACATAGTTGGGCAACTCCCTACCTATGCCAACGGAAAAAACCAAGTTCTTCACTACATGAGAAAAACCAATACAAAGAATCATTCTCACTTGAGTGAACCCAAAACCCCTTCTATACCCTCTTACATAAACCTAAAGAACTGTTTTCCCAACCCTTTCAAGAATACCCTAAGGAGCAATGTCTTGTTTCTCCCTCTCACTAGAACCTTGAGACTCATGGTGTATTTATAGAAATAAATCCCAATTGTTTAAAGACTCTTTCTAGTTGAATTCCTAATCTAAATCCTAATCCATAAAAAAGTTTGAATTTAATTAGAACTTCTCCCAAGTAGTTAAAACCAAGGTTTGACTTACCGATCCGTACCGGTGTACCGAGTTCATATCGATATTGTTACGATACTGGAACCGAGCAATACGCACTATGTATACCGCCCGATATATTAAATATAATATAAATATTTTATAATATAATATAATATAATATTAAATATATTAAAATATATAAAAAAGAGAAAAAGAGCGATGTCGCCTCGATCTTTCGCCCCGTGCGGGAGAAAAAGTGCCTGCGACCCGTGGGCAACAATGACTCGCGGGCACTCACGGCCCGCGGGTGGTGATAGCGTGTGAGCAAGGACGACGCGCGAGTGCTAGGTATTCTTCTTCTCCTCTTTTCTTTTTTTTCTTCTTTTCCTCTTCTTCTTCTTCCCTTTTTCTCGCTCAATCGACTGCCGACGGTCGATCTTTGGCGGAATCGCCCGTACCGGGCGGTACAGGTCGAAATTGTAAACCTTGGTTAAAACACAATTAGGACTCTTAGAATACTTACCAACCCTAACATAATATATATATATTTTTTGAATGCACCCTTTTAGCAACTACGATGCAATCTACATGAATGTAAAATAGTTGCAGGTTCACAAGAAAATCTTGCAAAAGGTCATTTATAATTTACAAGATAATAAATCTCTTATACATATTAACAAAGCAGAGCATTCCAATAGTGCGTGCCTTAGTCCTCCGTGATTGTTCTCAGAAAGGAAAAGAACCAATTACGACACAAAAAATGCAAATATATTCCTAAAACCATAGCATGCCTAAATCTTAAAACGAAATACAAGTAAGCGATGAATTCAAGTCGAGTTCCAATATCTACGAAGAAAATTAGTTCATGCCATGAAGATCGAAAAGCTCATACATTAACCTAAACAAGATTGGCAAAAAGATTCCTCAAGAAAAAAAAAAAGAAAAAACCTGCGCCGAACTTCAAGCGGATCTTGCTCGGGGAAGAGCATCGGCATCCCGTCATACACCCGATTCGCCCCTCCATCGGCAAAGACCCGCAACGTTGCTGCTTCCACAGAAAAAGAAATCCGAATACCAAGGCGCGTCAGCCTCCACAGGAACCCAACTTAAGCCCTAGAGAGACGACTTGGGGGAGAGAGAGGGGAGGGAGGGAGGGAGGGAGGGAGGAAGATGCGCTCACCGTGGCTCCACAGGACGGGCGCGAACCAAGGGAGACGCTGGTTCAGCACGACGAGCGCGTACGTTAGCGGGGGCCCGTCGGCCGCCGGGGCAAGCGGAGGCGGCCGCAGGAAAGTGGAGGTGTGCTTCATCACCTCCATCCGCCCGCTAACCAGCGCCGCGGGGACGAAAGAAGAAGACGGACCACCGTTCTGCAACGATGGAGACTTATCGCCCATGACGCAGGCTTTATATATAGATGGTGGGTGGCCAAGGCGGTGCGGGGAGGAGTAGCGGGCGGGCGGTCGCGTCACCGAGCCGGAGCACGCGGCGGAAGTCGTATCGCGTCCCACACGTCGCCACATAAGCGGCTCACCGTAGGTTAGAACATCCTGCCGTAAAAGGATACCCTAAGTGGGATGAGATCTGACGGCTGAAGCAGAAGCATCATGGGCCAGATCACAGCCGTCAGTGAAGGTGCCAAAAATCGTGCGGGCGGTGATTCAACGGAACCTCTACGACGATAGCCGACATCCGTTGACCATAGCCGACCTCAATGGTAAGACGCTAAATTTGGTTCTTTTTTATTATTATTATTTATACAAAAGCCTCTCTGGATTTCTGGCTTTAAACTTTCTTCACAATCTCCAGAGAGGGAGAGAGAGTGGGGGCCATGGCAGGAAGAGCATCCGGTTCTCATCTTGAGGTGAGGGATGGGTGTTGAAGCTGCCATGATGAAGAAGACAGCTTAAACGTTGACTGACTTCAGGCTTGCTGGTTAGAGTGCTTGGATAAGCCTTTTGACCAATTGAAACGCCATGAAAACGATCGAGCTGTGAAAAGGTGGCGGAATGGTGGGTAAGAGAAGGTTTAGGTGCCATGAAGGTGTGTGGATTCGTGAGTAAGAACAAGTTTCATTTGATTTGATTTGATTTGATTGTACGATGTTAAATAGCAGTTTTCTTCTATCATTTTTTTTTTTCTGACGCATGTCATTGTAGACTTCAGATGACAAAACCAAAAATAAAATAAAAATTAAAAAAAATAGCTCGAGGGGTAATCAATCAATGCGCACAGTCAATCTTTAACCCACCAAGTAAACAAGAAAAGAAAAAGGAAAGATTTCATAAAAGTTCAATCTAAGTTTTTTTTTTTAAAAAAAAAGACTTCATAAAAGTTCAATCTATTATGAAACAGATTGCCCGCCCTCCACTGAATGGCTCTTCAAAGGTATTCACAGTCTTTTGCCCTATTTGTCAAGTAGGGACAGATCAGACTATTGTGGCCACACTCTTTTCTAAGCGTAGATTTGCATGGAGAAGTTTGGTCATACTCATGGCATGAGGAAGCCAAAGATTTGGAGAAAGGATCTTTAATATTATTGAACAAACTCATTGCTAAATGCTTTTGGTTGATCCGAAAAGTGCGAACAAAAATCCACATTACGACCACATCGTTTGTATGAGATGGAACAGTTGTGACGAATACTATCATAATTGACCTAATATTGTATCTGAGAAAGATGCCCGAGTAGCGAAACATCTCATATGTAGAAACGAAACATCGAACACCGACGACGACGGCATTAGGACGACGGCATTAGGCTACCCCGAATTCAGACCCACAGAGAAATCGGGTCAAGACTTTGAAGTGGCATATAAGAACTTCACAAATGCACTACCACTAACCTAAACTTCGAAATCTTTTTACCTGTGACCATAAAGCTACCAAGTTAATTACTTAATCATCCCATTGTGACACTCCCTCTCTCATCTAACCATATTCCATTTAACATATAAAAAGTAAATTTATCGACCTCTTCTTGTTTCAATTGTAACTCCAACTTGAAGCTTTTAATAAGCACTCTATCAGATGGTTGCTTCCTATATCTATCTCAATCCTATAGTTTAATACAAATAAATTATAGCTCAATTTTGCACATAGAACATGTTTCCAATACATGAGCAATGAACCTACACACGCTTTAACAACTGACAAAGAATTGAGATGGACAAGAATATAACTAAGAACCTACATATGACAATGAATATAGCATGAGCAATGAACATATACACACTCCAACAACTGACAAAAAATTGAGATGGACAAGAATATAACTAAGAACCTACAAATGACAATGAATATAGCATGAGCAATGAATCTACACACACTTCAACAACTGAAAGAATTGAGATGGACAAGAATATAACTAAGAACCAACATATGACAGTGAATATAGCATGAGCAATGAACCTACACACACTTTAACAACTGACAAAAGAATTGAGATGGACAAGAATATAACTAAGAACCTACAAATGACAATGAATATAGCATGAGCAATGAACATATACACACTCCAACAACTGACAAAAAATTGAGATGGACAATGAATATAGCATGAGCAATGAACCTATACACACTTCAACAACTGACAAAGAATTGAGATGGACAAGAATATAACTAAGAACCAACATATGACAATGAATATAGCATGAGCAATGAACCTATACACACTTCAACAACTGACAAAGAATTGAGATGGACAAGAATATAACTAACAACCTACAAATAACAATGAATATAGCATGAGCAATGAACCTACACACTCCAACAACTGACAAAGAATTGAGATGGACGAGAATATAACTAAGAAATGCAGCGAAAATATTTTCAGTGGCCACATGAACTTATGAATTAACAGAAAATTACACCAGCCAACTAAAATGTCCCCTTAGAAACAGGAAACAACTTAAGTTAGAATATATTAGAATAAGCAACAAAGATAAATGACAAATTAAAATCTAATACCATAGATAATGCTCTAACAAAGGAGCCCATCCATCCAAAGTCCTTTAAATTTGTTTAATCAGTAACATAATATATGATATTCTGCTGTTCAGCATTGATATTTTCCAAAACATCACCTTCTGTTAATCCATATGCAAAACATAGAACAAATAATCAATTTTAACTTAGGTAAAAGAGCTCTTTTAACAAAAAAGTTGTGACAAGTTCAATCAAGAATTGTTCACTACAAGTTATAGCATATTTAGGAGCAACCATGGCAAATCATAAATACTAAAATATTATTTGGACAGTTTTATAAAATATGACATTCTGCTGTTCAGTATTAACACTTTCCTTACCATCAATTTTCCATAGTCATATGCAAATCAAAGAAATATAGTCATCAATTATTTAACTTACAATAAGCCTTTTCACCAAAAAAGAAAAAAAGTTACGACAAGCTAAACCAACAATGTGTCACTACAACCAATTGTCACAATACAGTTTATACTTTAATAGCATATTTAAGATTATACTACATTATAACTGTTCAAAAACAAGCAACCATGGTAAGTTAAATCTTGTCCCCCAGTTGTAGAACTACTCGGTACTGTCTGTCTAGTCTAATTCTCAGTAAATGCAACATATCTTAATAAAGGACAGTGCCATACTGTTAACTGAAAAAACATCCTTTAAACAACTGTGGATAGTGCTGTTTGTTTCATTGAATGCCATCTTTGACATCCATGGAATTTCTCATGTTTCATGAGACGTCCACAGAAAGATTGCAGAATGCTGCAATCTTGGATAAGATGGTCTCTGAACAGAGCCTAAAAGAAAAGAAAACACAACATTGTTCTATACTCACAGTATTTTGGGCAATGTAAGCACCTAAAGAACATGTGCACAAAAGGTAAGAACCCTCAAAGACCTACAGAGAAGAAGTGCCCAGGGTAGGAAAACAGTCTCTGGACAGATGAAGCCTAATCATAACCCAGCAAATTATAAGCTCAAACAGTTGAATAACAAGAGAATAAATTAGAAAGAGAATTCCTTGTACCAAAAGTTTATCCACTTTTCAAGGTATTGTGTCGAGTACCCATGGAAATAGATTCCATTAAGTAGGTTGCTCCATCTAAAATTAAACTAAATTCGAATATAATTTAACATTAAATATGACTCGGCATGCATATGTTACATAAGAACCTGAAAAGAAGTGCCGCCAGTAATGATCGCCAATCCTCAGATTTTCTTCGGAAGAGCTTTAAAGAGGAGCTGTACAAGATAGATATCTGCTACATGAAATAGCTGAGCGCCTTTTTCTTCCTAGAACCACCTTCCCCATACAGTTCATTCCACTGAAGAAGCTCACTCATACTTGAGGATTCAGATGAAACACTAGCGCAAACCTATATTCGAACCATGATGTTGTCAATAGGTATTCCCAAGAAAAAAAGAAGCCAACCATATTCATATATATACAGTTATGTTGCATTATATGTCTGTTTCAAGATGAGACACTGTTCCCGGGGAGAAAAATCTAGAACACCCAAGGTCATACATAGGTTAATTACTATCATAAAAGCAAGAGAGGGTATGTCCAAGAGACCAAGTGGCTTTTACAATCTGACAAAAAGGAATGGCTTAGACAAACACAGGTACTTAGAACCTGAAAATGCTAGAAATATATTGGATTTTCAGATAATATAAACCCGAAAAAGATATGAGGTAAAGATGCTAGAAGTGTGTCAGAACTAGAGGTGCCTTCTGATAGAAGAGGACTGCAGCACAGCTGTGAAAAATTAGAGGTGCCTGTGATAGAATTGGACTGTAGCACGATACAACTGTAATAAACCAAGATGGATAACTACAATGAGTTCACCTGTTCATGTGCATATTTAAAGTCATCCATGTTTATAGGACGGATGTCATCACTGCCATGCAGGAGTGGTAAAGGTCTGTCCTCTGCTAATGCTTTCTCTCTCTCCTGCAGATATAGAGAAAGTAAATTCACGAGAAGCAGATGCTTGGAGGCACTAAGTGGAATTGCTGAAGCACTGATCAAAAGTCAAAACAAAAGCAGAAGCTCAGAGAAAGAAGCAAAATGTGACCATCACTACACATGTGATATCTAAAATATTCCTCGATGAATATGACAAATTTATGCATTGTTATCAATCTGATGTCAATGATCAGAATTGATGCAAACTCCTAGCAAAGCCTAACAAGATAAAATAGGTACTTTGTCTAAAAACTTGAATTTATACAAGGAAACCACCAGAGATAAAATTTGTCTGAAACTCATTCAATGGAGAAACTCTCTTACATTCATTTGGCAATAGAGAAAATGCAAGATTTATGCTTATCTCAAAGGCGCATACTAGCTGAGCCAACAGAAGACAATCCTAGAAAAACAGCTAAAATGCTCTGAAATTAGAACAAGTGCTAAATAGCATGAGCCATAGCTAGAAGCTCAAATGCTCCCATGCACACTACTTGAGCATAATTGAAGAAACAATACCCTATATTACAAGGAGTAACACAGCACTATTTAACAGATATGTTAGATGCACCTACGACTAAATGGCAGCATACGACATGAACTAGTCTCCAACTGAATGCAATGCAACAATTAAATATGTTGGGTAAAAGCTGACTTCAGATAAGAACAATGAAAACAATTAAATAAAAACTCCATAAATCACCACCAAAATGTTGCCGATGTTGATGTTGCCAGAAAACAGAAGTATCACAGGCTAAGCAACTAACAGGAAGTGCATACTACAGCAGGCATTGATATTGAATTTTGTTGGTTTTGAGCATATTTTTAATATCCAGCGTCAGATTCGAGTTTGATTCTTCCTTTCTCAAACTCTTAGGACCTCCCTGTCTCCACTTTTGGAAAAAATCAAGCAAGAACCCATTTAAAAAGAAAAAGAGGTGGCTGAGATGGAATCATTATTATATTTGTAGGGCACCTTGGAAAGGAAGGAGCACAAATGTTAGAGAGAATGGTTAGCGACCCAATTATTTTGATCAAAGATATTACCAAAATTTTTACAAAACTGAAAGAGTTTTTGAGTGCAAAGAGACTGATATAAAAAAAACTGATTATTCAATGATGTCTCTACATAACCAGTGATAGTATTCATGAGAAGATCAATCACAGCATCTTTTCAACTCTTTTCTTCACCCTTCTACTTCTCTTTTGTACTTATTTCATGGTCTTGATGAAATACATTGACAGCTTTTTCTTTGCCTACAAAGTAGGTTTCCAACACTACGATATAGGAACAGTGTCGAACATGTACGAATGTGGCAAGTTGGTGGAACCATGGAAGATTATAGTGGAGTTTGAATGACAAAAAAAAAAAGAAAAGCTTCATAGCTAAAGTGATACTGGGCTATTGATGGATTCTAGGATGTCAGATGGTTGGTTAAGCAGGAGTTGGAGACAGTCGACTAAGATTAAGGGCCTCCTAATTTCACCGAATGTGAAAACCAGCACCAATGTAGAGTTTCCCATATCGAATTCCATTTCATAGTCACCGAGTAGGAGTTACCTGGAGTCAAATCAAATAACTGATCTTCTTTCTCACTTTTCCATGAATGACTTTGGAAGTTTATCTACTGTAGCCTACATGGAATTTAAGACCTAAGACTCCATTTTCCAAATTCCAGTTCACTTCAGGTGAAACAAACATGAGAACTTATGCGACTTCCACTGAAAGTCAAATTCAGTGCTTCAGTTTCGATGGAACAAACAGGCCCCAAGTGTTATAAGGTGAGAGAAGCCTGTGTTAGTGCTCTGTATGGGCCCCTTAGGCCCGCATAATGGCTTACCAACTGTAGAGAAGTGAACAGCCAAGGGGATCGTATGGATTAGTTTACAGATGCATTTAGAATGAACTAGTTTATAGCATGAAATACAAGTATAATTGACACAGCAACCTTCATTTCACAAAGCAACCAGGACAAGAGATAGGACACACTCAAATTTTTTTTGCCACAAACCTTGGTGACGCTAATTACTCTCGTCCATTTGTCCGTGTGTTACATGACAAAGTTGGTCCTGTATTGCAACCAGGTCAAGAAAATGGTGCATTCTTCCTTAGTTCATTTCACTGTGAAACATGGTGTTACATCATTGTTTAACTTGGATTTCACTGTGAAGCTCATTATGACCACTGACACGTTGGATTATAAACAAGAATTATTTATTAAACCTTCAGAAAGAAATGATAACTGAAAGATTTTTAATGAAAAGTGAGATTTCACCTATTATCTGTAAGAGATGAAATAAGTCAACAAAATCTGTGGAAAATCATCTCAAACAACAACAGTTGGTATGACAAAAGCACTTAAAATCCATGTGAGTGCTCTTTGTCCTGCAAAAAGCCTCTTTGAAATATTAAAACTGTACAATTTAGTTACTCAAATCAAGTCCAAATTAACAGTGAGGTAGGGGTCTTTCTTACACCAAATAGTCAACAACATAACAAATAAGCACTCCTGGTCAAAAGCTAAGACTACTATCTCTTTACTATAGGAAGATGATTTAACTAGTTAAAAACAGAAACATGTTTCATGAAGCATGATGACTATCATACACTGACAAGTCAACTTTAAGAATCACAAGCAAAAAGACAATGTTAAGTTCGGCAACAAGGAAAGCACTAAGAACACTTAAAAATGAAAATATATGCAGTGCAAAGCAGCCATCGAAAGATTGCAATGGCAACTAACCTTCCTCTCCTTTTCCAGGATTTCTCTAATGGGGCAATGTGCAGCAGCAACACAAAGATTCTGAGGTTGATTGCAAGGATAAAATATCTCATTTACTTGTAGTCCTAAAAATTATGAAGAAAAATGGTCCAAATAACATGATATAAGACGATACAGACCTTCAGATCACTTCCTGAATACCCATCAGTCATATTTGCTAGAATTTCCATATCAACATCTGGTGCCAAATCTTCCTTGGTTAATATTACTTTAAGTATCTTTTCTCTATTGGCAGCATCTGGCAAGTTCACCATTAATCTGTCAAAAGAAAATAAATTTATGATTAGGTGAAGACAAATCTTTGTTAAACACTAAAAATAATATACTGATGTCTACCTTCGTGGAAGCCTCCTTATCACAGCCTCGTCAAGGTCAAAAGGCCTGTTGGTCGCAGCTAGTACCAATACACGTTCTTTATCTTTAGTGCGTAAACCATCCCAGTTGACCATAAATTCATTCTTCATCTTCCGCATGGCTTCATGTTCTCCAGGGTTTTCACGCCTCCCCAACATGCTGTCAACCTATAAGCACACAAGAAAAATACTAAACAAAAGGTTAAGAAAATTTGAATCCTGTTCCTTAATACTGCACAACTAGAAGACTAAGGTTTAAAACCTCTGTCCAATATTGTTTTTGACACCTTGACGGATGAGTACAGTACCATTAGACCAAACTATTTACCGAGATGTACAGTCCAATGTCGCTGAAAAAAAATTAAAAATGAAAAATAACCAGTACCAAGATATAAGGTCCAATACCAATTGCTCCTTGGTCATACAGGTAAATACCAATTGTTATGCACCAATCAGATTGGTACTTGAAATTTTGAGCATAAAAATATTAGAAAATCATCCATCAATTTCAGATGTAAACAGTTAAGTCAGCTAACCTCATCGACAAAAACAACACTAGGAGCAATTTTACTTGCTAGCGAAAAGACTGCTTTTACATACTTCTCCCCCTCGCCAAACCACTGTTTTAAATAGAAATTTAGATATGATTATAAGTCAGAAACAAAAAGTTGTTACTGATCAGTTAGTTATAAAATAAAGTTTTACCTTCGAACTAATGCTTGACATTGATACATTGATGAAGTTTGCACCAGCTTCTGTAGCAACAGCTTTAGCAAGCATTGTTTTCCCCGTACCAGGAGGACCAAAGAGCAGTATCCCTTTACATGGCTATGACAAGTTCACAAAAAGATCAATAAAACAAACACATATAAGTTTATAGACATAAACACAAGCTACAAGAATTGATCAATAAAACAAATACAAATAAGTTTATAGACATAAACACAAGCTACAAGAATTAGCATCCCAAATAAATCAAAGACCAAATATAACAATCTTGATAGAAATGCAAACCATTGTGAGGCTGTCAAACCATCAACAAACCTCAAACTGAAGTAGACTTGTAGCTTAGAAGGGATGAAATAATTTTCTTAGAAAATGATGCAACTGGTTTTGTTATGACAATTTTGAATTGGAAAATGTAACTGCTTTATTTTTAGGATTAAAATATAAAAAAGGGTCATGCTTACCAACCGAGGCCCGGTAACCAGGCTCATTATCAGGCCTGAATCAGGTGGTAAGCTTGGTTCACAAGTATCGCACATGAACAACCCAAAATTAGGCAATTTGAACTAAGGTTTAACTTACTGGTCCATACCGGTAATATATCGGTAATGGTACGGGACCCATACCAGGTAGTATGCACAATGCATACCGCCCAATATTAAAATATAATATAATATTTTTATAATATAATATTATATAATATAATATTAAAATATTTATTTAAAAAAGAAAAAGGGGCGAGGTCGCCGATCTTTCTCCCATGGAGACGCTCCCTCGCGAAGAGAAAACGACCACGACCGCGGCGACCAGCGGCGGCACCGCAGCGACCGCAAGGATGGGCAGAGGTATTCTTTCTTCCCTCTTCTTTTTTCTTTTCCTCTTCTTCTTCCCTTTATCTTCCTCGCGGGAAAAGCGGCCACGCAGTAACGACGCAGCAGCGACTGCGGTGGCAAAGGCAAAGGCGAGAACAGCGCGCGGGCGAGGTATCCTTTCTTCCCCTCTTCTTTTTTTTTCTTTTCCTCTTCTTCTTCCCTTTTTCTTCCTCAATCGACCGTCGACAGTCGATTTCTTCTTCAATCGGCCGCCGACGATCGAAATCAACCGCCGACGATCGATTTTTTACGGAACCGCCCGGTAGCGGGCGGTCCGCGTACCTGTAACCTGGCAGACCGATATGTACCGCCCATACCGAGCGGTACAGGTCAAAATTGCAAACCTTGGTCTGAACTCTGAATATTGGTTCAAGGCCCATGAATTCCATACATACATAACCAAATCAAGAAAATTGTATTCCTTGATTCCAGATTTAGTCTCCAAAAAAGATAACTTTGCATAAATTTTGACATTGGAAAAAGCAAAGGTTGAATCAGGAACATAGTAAAAGATCTTAATGAAGAACTCAAAACTTTAAGTCAACAGCATGCAAGTTCAGAAAAATAAGACTAAGTGTAACCTAGTGTTGGGAAAGGACGTAGATTGTGTTTAAATCGGATATTGAACTTTCTTCTATTTCGTATCTGGTTTAAATTAGTGACTTATGCATTGGAGACCGCTAGTTTGATAGCTCTATTGGTTAAACTTCAATCTAAGGAACAGAATTATACTAGTCCTTTAGGATAGTAACTTTCATGTAATGTGGATGGTTAAAATAGCAAGGGGCATTAGGAGTTTTCTGTTATTATCGGATAAATTTAAGATTAAAAAAGATTATAAGAAAGTTGTGCGACCAATAATGCTTTATGGATCTGAGTGTTGGACAGTTAAGAAACAACATGTACAAGAAGTTTGTGTTGCCGAGATAAGAATGTTGAGATGGATGTGTGGAGTTACTAGAAAAGATAGAAAAAAAAATACTATTATTTGTGAACGACTAGGTATCACTTCAATAGAGGATAAGATGAGAGAAAATGCTTAGGAGACTTCCGGATGTGGTAGTCAAAAAAGATAAAATGATCAATGTCAGTGGTACGAGGAGAAATAGAGCAAGACCTAAAAAGACTTTAATGAAAACTATAAATAAAGATTTAAGTACTCCGAACTTAACTAAGCATATGACTTTTTATGATCTTAATAGCGACAAAAAATCCATGTAATCGATCACAAATGATTGGGACTTACGGCCTTGTTGTTGTTGAAATTTCATGTGATGTCTAAAGGAATAAAGAGCTTTGGATAATTATTCAAAAAGGAAACATCAAAAATATTAACAAAACAAACAAATACTCATGCTCAAATGCTAGAGATTACACAATTTTTTCATGAGAATTATTTGAATTTATAAAAGATAAAATATTAAATATTGATGCCCCCTTGACATATGAATATAGCATCACTCTACCTCATGACATGAATGTAGAAATTGCAAAATGGTTCATATCTTTTGCACCATGCATGCTGCTTTTCATTGCAGCTTGCAGTAGTTGCATGCAGAGACTTAGGATATGCTGGCACAGGCTAAAGCATAGTTTTCTTGCTATGGAAGTAGAAAGTTATAAAATTCAAAGCATGATTTCTATTAAATAACTAGACTCTGTGATTATCCAGAAATGAGTTAAAGAATCAATGAGATTATCAATTGACAGTCAGAATATAAGCTTTACTATCAGTCTACATCAGAAAAGGTTTAAGCAAGATTCCAAAGGAAGCATAACATATATGAATAAACTGCATAAAATTAGTCATGCGTACCTTACAGAACAAACAAATAAACTGCATCTGAAAGTTGAGAATTCTAAAATTACTTAAAAGAAAATTTGACAAACCTTTGTCAATTGTCCTTTACAGAACAATTCTGGCCTTTGCAATGGAAGCATCACCAACTCTTTTAATGTGTCCTTAACATTTTCTAAGGCTCCTATATCATCAAATGTGACTCCAATATCATCAGGAGGAATGACGTCAGATATAAGCCGTTTCTCAAATTCATTTTCGGTAGCCACATCCTGAAAAAAAAGGGAAGGGGGAAACTTAAAGAAGACAAGTCAAATCCTTTCGTCTTATCTTGAAAAGAATGTTTTGAATTAAATGCTGACCAGAAAAACCATATAAGAAGACAATTTTCGAGCACAAATTAACAAATAGGTATTTAGCTCAACAAAATTGTATGAGCAGAAGGTAAACAAACAAACAATATCTTAGTATATATCAGAAAAGAGAGTAGGTACCCATCTCACCTTCAGTGATTTTTTTGTACTCTTGGAATCACTTTGGAAGTTTTGCAGCATTTGCACACCGTGCTTGAAGCTGAAGGGTACCAATAATTGTTATAATGGATCATAGATAACTACTGGAAATTATCAACAATTCAACAACAACAAAAAGATAACCTTTCACTTGAAAGAATGAGTTTAGTTTTCTCTCCAGATGCTTCAGATGTGTTGTTCTTAAGGTGGTGACTAAGAGCAAAACCAATTACTTTATCCACACCTGGAATGATTACGAGATTAAACATGATCCGAAGGAAATGAAAATTGATGGAGGAACCTGGAATAAAAGATATCACTCACTTTCACTTGAAAGTGTTTGATCCTTTATGCATATCTTTTCAAGATTGTTGCACTCAAATCCAATGCGATTTAGGAACTGAAACATTGTAGAAAGTAGAAACATCAAGAAAACATATAAAATGCAATTATTGATACAAACCCCACACAGCAGACAAAGCATATACTAACATAAAGGAAACATATAGAAGAAATGTGAGTGCACAGTTTCACAACAAAGTAAGGTTAGTTCAGAATCTTTAAGTCCAAATCAAAAGTATAAAAGATAAGGTGCTTAGAAAACAAAATTCTTGACTTTTGATATAACATACCATACTTGTGATCTCAAAAACCTCACCCCAAACCCTGACAACCAAACCACCCAAAACACAGAAAAGTAAGGCCCAATTTTTAACTCTTACATAAACATTCAATAACCTTTTTTTTTATGAAAGGCTAAGAATACCATATGATAGACGGAAGCAAAATAAAATGCATCAGGACAACCTAGTGTATGAGGCTACAACCAAGGGCTCAAGGTAAAATGTATTTGGTCTTACCCCAGCAGGTCAAGGTGTTTAGGTCCTACTCCCTCTATGACAAATTTGTAAATCTTTTGACTCTCTCAAAAGACATTTTCGATTTTTCATATAAACCCTCATGAAAAAATTAAATTACATATTTGCACTCTACAAACATCAAATTTAACCATATAAATTTCTTTTTGTATATACCAAGTGCTAAAATAAGAACTAATAGTGTTATCAATTTCCTATTATTCTGACAAATGTTCACATTGTCCTGTACTGATGTTTATGCAATTGCACCATCGCACGACCTATTTACAGCATTCACAACTGATGGCTGTGTAAAATTTTGTTAAGCACATGTGCCAAGATCAAATGAGAACTACCAATTTAAAATATTTAATTTTCAAAGATAATAAAAGTAACTCTCTATGGATTCTAGAATGCCAAATATAATGAATGAGTTGCCATAGAAAGTGTTGTATATGTCCTCTTGGACTCTCCCATACATATACTTCCTATATTTGCAATGGTGGCTAATATTGGAGTTAAGGCATGGAATCGAGACATAGAAATGGACCACAGATGGAGACCTAACTTTAGATTATATTGTAAACAAAGATGGAGATGAATATAACAAAAGGAGATTACGCATTTGGGAGAAGATTAGGATAATGCAGAAACAGACCGAAGTTTACTTGATTGAAGAAAGATAGGTAAAATGAAGGGCATTTATGTCCCTTACATTTAGCCCCCTTTCAACTAAACAAATTAAGGAAATAGTAGCGAGAGGTACCAAGCCATATTTAATGTTTTAATCTGCAATGTCTCTACGGTTAGACCATGGAGTTATATGCTACTGAGTGCAGTCCATTGCCTCCTGCTAAGGTATATAAATTGAATCAAACCAAAATAGCTACAGAATTTGTTTGTCAAGCTAGCCCAACATGTTTTATGGCCAGAGAAAAATTTTGAAAAGAAAAAAAGGTTTAGGCCCTTGGGGTCTCAAAACCATCTCCTTTTTGAGTGGAAACAAATGCAAGGAAAAGGAAGAAAAGAGATAAAGGACAAGGAGAAAGAATGTGGAGAATAAGCAGAAGGGAACTCACAGGCTCAGCCTACAGTCTACTCTCCAGCAAGAAGTGGGGGAAATAAGTAGTTACAGGAATACCAGATCTTGTCACATTACACAGATGTTGGATATGCCAACAACTTCTAGAGTACGCAAATAGGATAACTAAGATACATCAAGACTTACAGCAAAAGAAGATAATCACAAGAACAGAAATGTTCTGCAGAAACTCTGATTGATCTTGCCAAAAAAATCATGAACTTACAGAACGAATGTTTAGAGCGTTGGATTTAGCTTTAAGTGTTTCAACATCACTATCAAACTTCCTTTTCCATTCTGCAATTTGCCCTTCATCCTGAAATTGTTGCATATGATTGATCTTTCTAATAAAAAAAAAGAACCACTCTTAAAAATTAGCACGCAATATCTTTTCAAAACAATATACCTGAGGTGGCTGGATAATAATCTTATTTGGGAAAAGTTTTGCAAGCTGCTTCATTGTTTTGGAACTTTCTTTGCTTCTCTCATGCAACCTACTGAAGCAATCCTGCACTTCCACCAGAGACTGACTTTGATACTAAAAAACAAATGGGAAATCTGAAAGATGAAAAGAAAGACTTCATATTTTGTCAAGATGTAATGGAAAAGCATAATTTACTAGTAAGTTCAACTCCAAGAGCTAATCTAAAGCTATTATCAGCAAACCGAGACAGAAGGTTCAGCATTATAAGACAGTTGCTTAAATTGAGCTTTCATGTACGAATTCATAATTCTTATCTGCGAATAGTAGAAAGGTAGCCTTTAGTTGGACTAAAGAATTGAACAGAAATAAGCTATCTAGCCACAGGCACAGGCATTACAGCCTGCAGAATTGCTGCATTAGGCCATAGCAAGAGGGCTGATTTATAGAAAAAATAAAAGAATAGAATAGAAAATTAAAAGAAAAAGAAAGCAGGAGAGATAAGAGAGCGGGAGAAACAAATTCGGAGGCACACCAAGAGGGAAGAAGAAAAGTGAAAGATTTAGAAAAAGGAAAAAATGAGAACTAGGGAGAGGAAAGGAAAGAGGAACAAGATAAAGAGTGGAAGAACAAGAAAAAAAAATACACTTAAAACAGTAAAAGATTATAAGCAACCAGATCTGTCAGAGGACTGATATGTAATATTTGAGAAATGAATTGTCATATTTGACGACTTAATTGTAATTTCCAGGGATTGGACTGATCATAACTTTCTGATCCTGAATCCAGTATGAATGATCTCTGTCTTTAAATTCCTTATGAAGAGTTCTCCCAAGCTGGTGATGTGATAAAACTCCTGCATGTTGCTACCTATTTAATTCATATTCATAGTGACAACTATCTCTTGCATAACATATTCATTGACATCATATTTTCGTGTACCATTGGCATCATATTTTTTTGATATACAGGTTTTCTGTGCAAAGTGATGTTGATGAATAATGTCTCTAAGACAAACTGATACATGTGCATATGGACAATTTGTCATCCTATTAATGAATAGAATAGCCAGCATAGAAAGGCAATTTCTAAAAGATACAAGCGGATCGCTAGACATGGCAATGGGCAGTTCTCCATGCTTGGGAAAGGGACATGTTTTCTCTATGACAGGTGGAACTACCACTCAATTCCAATGATGGTTAGACTATGATATGGAATAACACCTCACATTTGTAAAAAAGATTGTTCCATCATGAACAATTGAATGCTTCCGATGTGTAGATAGGCCCCCAACTCTTTTATATGACGTCCTTTATAATGCATGATCGTCTTCAAATCATATTCATTATGATCACATTCTAATCAATGTTACTTTTTATCATAATATCATTGTTCATCTTGTAAGCTAATTAAGGTATATGGTACGATTTGATGGTTTCCATGGTTTATGAAGAACTAACCCCTACTGAGCTGAAAATGCTCATCCCAAGCCTTTTTTTTCGGGTACTTAACAACTTTTAGAACTAAAGCTATGAAGAAGTCCTTAGATTTAGAGGTGGAGATCATCAGTTGATTATTATGTTTAATTGTTTATTAACTATTTAGCTGAATTGTTTTGCTTTATGTGAAACATGGAGAGAATATTTTGCTAGTTATTAGAAATAAAGATTACATTGAGAACTGGCACTCTAATAAAAGATGAGCTTACGAAAAGTGCCAACTCGTTGTGTGATATTTGTGCCACGACTTAACAGATTTAACATCACAGTCATGGTGATAAAGTTTGTTTTCTTATTAAAATAGTAACATTGAGTTACAAAAATGAGGTTTGACCTATTACATCCAAGGCTTCATGTTTCTTCCAACACAAATAGTTTCATGACAGAACATGCCAAATCATGTCATGCTGGTACCAACTATGTCATATTAAGCTAAGTCAACTTTTTGACGAGTTTCAAACAGCAAATGGATTGTGCCCATGGCATTGTTCTAACTTCTAACAACATACTAAATCCTCCCAAGCCACCAATTTTTATAACTTTATAAAGCATTGTTTTCCTATACCTTGCTACTTGAATTATGAGATAGGTCCAGCCAATGTCCTTTTTAATGATAATACCAACTTTATGTAACAATGCTTTAAAAATAAAGCCCAGAATGCACAAAATAGAGTTGGTATCATAAATATGCCAAATAATAATATGTCATTTTTTTCTCAGGAAATATCACTCCATACCGGCAAAGCAAAATCAAGCAGTGCAGTTTGGTTGCCTCCAAATTTTGTAAACAGAAGACCACCAGGGTGTGACTGCAACATATATAATTATATATTATAGTTAACATTCCCCATGGTGAGCCAAAGCAGCTAATAAACCAGTTTCAAAGTAAACAAAACAAACAAAAAGTACCTTCTCTTTGCGGCTATCCAACTGAGTATTGGAGCAGATAACAAGAACGCCTGCTGGCAGGGAATCAAACTTACCCTTCATCGTGAGGTATGAATCGGTACCTCCAGCCACAGATTTCTCAATGTCTTTAAAAAAAACTACTAGAGGACCATGTCGACATTCCTCGGATACAAACTGGGTTAAAAAGGAAGTTTGAATTTAGTACAAGAACAGGAAACAAGATACCAAATAAACTAAAGAAGAACAGGAACTACCTCAAATAACTCATTTAGTGCAGGTCTTCCAGTATCTTCCCGCGTAGAAGTATCTGGGCGAAGAGAGTCCACTGAACAAGAAAAGAAAAGAGAGAAGGCAGTAAGATTTGTGGCTTTTCTATGCGAATTTATTTGCATCAGCATGAAAGTAAACTTTAGAAAAGTATCTAATAGCTTGATCAGAAGATTCAAAGACAATACAGATGAGAGATCTACCAGCACAAAAGAAACCATGGTGTTCTTCACAAAGGCCACCAAGGTCATTGCCCTCAGCGATATGCTTATCAAATCTAACTCCAACCTTCGCAGATTTATTTTCTTCAAAAGCAAGGAGAACTTTTCCACGATAGCCATAATTTGGACCTCTGCATATAAGCAAGAAAAGAACCAGATGACATGAAAAGGCAATATCAAAAGCATTCATAGTTAACTTAGAAAGTATAATTGGATAATTATGTTTGTTAAAATCACAAAAAAATTGCTTCTCAAAATAAAAAAACCTAAAAACACTTGTACAAAGCTTCAGCTGTACCTAGAACTTGCCTCAACACAAAATCTCATCCTTGGAAAGACCCAAGGGGATAAAAATTCTGTGATCCTGCCTAATTTTTGGAGGAAATCAATAAGTGGAAATATAAATTGATTACTGTGGGGAATAAATGGGGGCTGCTGTAACAGACTGATGCAGCGATAGCCACATGGGACCAATATGACTATACAAATATGCTGTTAAAGCCCCAAAAAGAAGACTATGCATAAAGAGAGAAGAATGACAACTGCACAAGAAACTTTAACACATAGCTAGTTTTGTTTGATCCAGACAAGTTGACCGATATTCACTGGTCCAACCAAGCACCCTTGGTACAATAGAGCTCAAGATTGCTCCGCATACCACTTCAATATTTTTTAGTGATATCGGGTCATACAGGTGGTATGTAGATAACAACAAGAGAGGTTGAAACTGGCATCAATGGTCTTTAAAACCTTGCTTTAGGTACCTTGCTTTTATCATAGAATAACTATACTCCATCATTTAAATATTCAAAACTTGTTATTGTGTATAATCTTCATTTTCTTCGAATATAACTGGTGAACAATTTTTATTTTATCTGCATGTAAAAAAGTTGCACTTCTGCAACTTCAGGCTAAACTTTGAAGATCAACAATAAAACAAAATAATATCTCCAGCAGGATAGACAAAGTTGTATCAAAAACCTATAAAATCAATGAGGACAAGTATGGATATACCTTGGAATCAGAGGAACCTCGGTTGGTTGTGACGGACCCACATACTTCACTCTATCACCTAGATAAGCATTTGTTCATAATGGGACACAATTGTGAGAATTGAGAAAATTGGTCAATCACGAAAAATTGCAACATTTTTTAACAGTAAAGTAAGAAAAATGCCTTTTTTAAAAGGGCAGGATTTTAGTGAGGCAGTTGAAGTCTCCTGCTTTGGTAAAGGTTCTGTATCAAGAACAGATGACTCCACAATATCAGCCTTGACAGTAGAAGTCGGCCTCCTATGCTGGAAACAAGCAGACAATGCACCATGTTGCTTATCAGTTGGTTTATCCAAATTTATTACTTCTTTAAAGGACTCAGAATCCTTCGAAGATGGTCCCTGAAATAAATTATGGAAACATCAAGACATCAAGTATTCCATTAGAATCTTTTGTCTTATCATCCACTCTCAACTGTAGACAAACTCAGGCATCTTAGAAAGCCTTGTATAAAGGCAAGAAAAAGAATATTACCAATGAACTCGTGGAAGAATAATCCATACACAAATTAAAAAAACATTTATAAATGGTAAATCGAAGAGAGAAGCTTACACCCAGTAGTGTTAGACAATCTATTATGAGCACTCTAGCATCAAACTCTTTAGCAAGTGCCTTTACTAAAGTTTCCTGATATATTTCAGATCCTGTACAAACATTGGAAGAATAAACAGATATTAACCAGAAGGCAAAATGCACAAATTTTTTATAAGTGAACAAAGTTGCAGACCTGGTGGACCAGATAGTAGTACACGTTGGCTCAAAGATGAGATCTCACTCGTGTATTTCAAGAACTCTTTGCATTTCAGGTGAACAAAGGCGCATGAAACAAGAGGCTGCTTTGTATTCTCACTGTACAAAAGAACTTAGCAAGAAATTATCCACTTGAAGATTTTTTATTTACACGTACTACAAAATAAAAGCATCATAAGGTATCTTCCAATTCCTATGAATAAGATATGGATATAGAATACATCCCAAGGAACAGCTGTAATTCACATGTGACATCCAAGCATAACAGAAAAGGCTAAAATGAATATGGGTTGAAAAATGGCAAGATCTACAACATCAAATCACAGAGTAAAACCCAACATATTAGTTGCACCAATAAGGTACTTGTTTCCATATTTCTTAATAGGAACTTATGTATATAAGGTTATAGCACATGCAATTACATGGGAAAGATATCAGTCATCAAATATATGCACTCATACTATTCAATTCATTTAATAATTAATGTGCAATGTGCATAATAAAAATAGCTTGAAACTGCATGTAGAAACATGGAATTAAGATAATACATCTCTATGTACAGAAGAAACTCATATATGGTCACTCCTAAAATAAAACCAAAAGCAATATATGCATATATCCTAAAGAAAATATAAGGTGACAAGCATCGACAAATCACTGTTAAACAGGATGAACGGCAAGATACTTGATAACAAGTTAGTAACAATTAAATAGTTGAGTTTTAATTTAATGTCATTGGATCTTATATAAGAAAGATTGTAACAGTTTTCATGGTTAAGGCTTAAGACTTCTAGAGAATCATGATCCTGCAGCTTTTGTCAGATAGTCAGGGACAACCTTCACAAACAATGTCCAGCTGACAATAATTTCTGGCACAAGACATACCAACTCAGTGACAAACAGCAAGGAAGCCTTGGGCTCCATGTAAAGGGCATTCGATGTGTATGCATAACATGCATGACACAACTAAAACCATCTAAAAGCAAAGATAATTATTCATTTCTACATAATATAACATTAACATGGCACCTCCCCAATGATCATGCATGATTGAGCCATAAGAAGAAAAGATATGAACTACAAAACTTCAACCAAGAAAATTGAACCTGATTATGAAAGGAAAATTTTAGAAATAAAGGCAACGACAGCATCCTACTAACACACTAGGGCTCTCATATTCTAAAATCCAAGCAAAAATAGCAGAGCCAACATAGATTAACCATACAGCAAGCCAGCATTTTTCCCATAAATGTATAAATAAAGCAGAGATGTTACATCGTAATGAATTGATCATGGCAAAGAAAGAAATAAGAATGTGCAAAAAGAAGTTACTTCACTATAAACAGCTAATCAATTGATAGACCAACTCTAGGTGAATGACATCAGCCACAGTGTTAAAGTTGCAAAGATAGCTCAAAAGATGATTGTTAGAGCTGCATAACTCTCAAAGTAAACCAGAAATAATTCCAAGAGGACATATAAGTTGACACCAAAAAAAGCAAGATAGGCTCCTTGAATAATGGCTTATAACATATAATTATATCAATGGCCACAAAAACATGGTACACATGATCAAGAAGGATCCAACTATAAGAGGTTTCACATATTAGGCGGTTCATCAAAATTTAGGATTCGTTGATTTTCATCCGACGATAAAAAAGAGGGATGGGAATCCAGATCTCAAAGGTAGCTGAAGTAGAAAAAGTTAGTGCAGTAGGAGCAGAACACAAAAGGTAAGTATATATTTGAAACACACTGATCGCCATTTCATATGGTGCTTGCTTCTTTTTCTTAATCCCGCCTATGCATTGTGTTAGCATAGTGACTCCACATCCCATGCCTACAACATGTACCATGTGAGCCGCCTGCTAAACCAGGGGGAGCTAGCAACAACTAGAACCTTGATCATCCATGGGCACAAGAAGTAGAAAATCCCTATGATTTACAACATACTACCACATAAAACCTAAACCAGCTGATGAAAGCTTGTATTGAAACTAGACCATGTTCTTTTCTTTTTTATTGAGCCACATGAATTTGCAGCAACTGCACTCTTTCGTCAATGTTGTGCAGTCTAATCAGCTTTAGAATTAGATTTAGTGAATTATGTATCAGAAATCCAGAAGATATTCATTTTGTTTGTATTTGGCCTGCTTAGGCTAAAACTAGACACAGTTAATATTACTCCTGTGGTATGTACCTAAAAAGACTGTTTGCATCAATTCCTAATGGTCTGGTAGTGTCATGATGCGGGTATAATAGTTATTTACACATTTGTTTGGTCCAAGGCTCACAATTTTGTGTCCCATAATGTACCGATAACGGCTCGAACTGATACCATACCAGTCTGCACCAGTGCATCAAGTATCCATACATTGTATACGTACAAGGTTCAAAAAAATAAACTAAAAAAGAAAAACTATCTGGTACACAGCGATACCAGTCCTGTATCAATCGGTACTAGTCCTGCATTGGGTGTACCACCCATTTTCCCAAGTTATAGCATGTAGAACTGATAAATACAGTCTGTACTATGTACCGAATCATATTGGGCATATCTCTGAGGCCTACCATTGAGGGCCCTGTGTTGAGGCTTGATCAAAGCAAAATAAAAAATGAATACCAATGGCGTACATCTGAGGCTCAATTTGCAATATTATTTTTAATGATTTTCAGCATGGAACTCACGTAACTAAGGAATGTTCAAGAGAAAATAAATTATAGGCTTTAGTTAATACTCTTGGGTGCTAGTAACCCTATGTATAGGCATGCTTGTCCCCTTATAATTGATGTGTGGATGTTATCTTTTGTATTATATCAATTTAGTTGGCTTACTTAGTCATTTGATTTTTTAGTTGTTAGCTTAAGAAGACCTTTTGCTTTCCAAGTGAAGACATGCTCATTGGATGCAATCTTGTGCAACAGCAATCAGCAGCATGAAGTACAGCAACTTTGCACATTCAGAAAAAAAAAACACTATTTAATATACTGGCCATGGTTCAATTCAACTGCTGCTCAACAGAGAAGTACAGGTGGTTACAGACTTCTCCAGTACTCTACTTCTAATATTGCAAAAACCAATCTTATTCATAAAACAGCATATAATACCTCAGGTAGTACGGAAAATTATCAAACGAAACTTCAATATCACTAGCATCAATGATCCCTCGTTTCAGACCATCTTTAAAGACTTGGGATCTAGTTGATGACAAACTTGCCAGCAACTCAAAATCCTTGGCAGACTCCCTCTGATCCTCAAAGAGCTTGCATGTGTTTGCACTTAGCTCCAAGTCAGTCATTGGTTCTGTGTGTAAAGAAATAACAAATTTTAGTAAAAGTAACAAACTTTTGTATGAAAAATTTACAGCATTTAAGCTTTCAAGAAAACTGTTATGGTGAAAGGTCTAATAGCCTGCATCTAGAAACATCTGAGAAATTTCTCTTTGAACCAAGGTTTCATATTCCAGTCGGTATGGGGTACCAAGATTTCAGATACCATCAATATGCACCATACCAACAGGTACTTTCCAGTCCAAGCAAAGACTAGCATCAACCCATACCGGTCAGCATCATTTTTTAGAAGAAAAACTTCAGTTGAGACTGGATGGTACAGGTCAGTATGCCGCCCAGTACACTAGTGCCATACCATCCCACAAAATAACAAAATTGGTGTTGGACCAAGATTTGAAACCTTGCTTTGAACCATGTAAAATATTCTCACCACTAGGTACAGATGAAGGATGAACAGACAGGTCCTTCTTTAAGGTTGATAAAGATGCTAGCATTGAAACTACAGCAGCTGCTGAATGGTCTCCAGGTCTTTTCTCAAATTTAAGTCCTTTTTTGGAAGCAATCTTCGTCTCCAGGGAACTATGAAACTTATGTAAAGTTGGTGTATTCAGTTTCTCCTTGGGTAGTTGCTGAAAAATCTTAAGTTATATTAAGGAACTTGAGAAGAAAAAGTAATGAGTAGGGAAGAAAATATTGAACTGATAATTTAACTATATCCTTACAAATTACCAGAAGAAATGAGCCCACTTCCAGGCAGTCATGTAAGATAAAACAAAATTACTTGAAATCTCACTAGATTTATCTCACTAGTTGTACCTCATTTAATTTCTCCATAAGACAGACTAAATTATGCTTAGCTTCATAATTCTTTTTGAAATTCTCAATAAGTATGCTTCACAAAGATCAATCAAAAAGACGGCAAATGCAAGAAGCAAATGCTGAAAACTGGGAAAGGATACATAAATATGTTTTTCTGGTCTACTAAAAGCAACTTCATCGCCTCCAATCAGAATAATGGAATTTTTGTCAACAATCTTTCCATTTACTTGTATGACTCCTTTTGCCCCAACAGTTTCAAGTAAAGTAACAGGTGCACCACCACACTGAGACAGATTCCAAAAGAAAAACACAATGAAGTTAGAAATTAAACACTTCTCTAAAGAAAATGACCAACATGGTACCTTAGTTTGCCTTAGTACACATAGAGTTGTGCCAACAGATGGATCACTCAATTGCAGATCACAATTTTTGCTATGACCAACAGTGAATAGGTTACTGCAGATTGAACGGGAAGGATTCTGGAAAGAATAAATCAGAAATATTATGACATAACTAGAATATAATATTAGACAAGACTAAAGCAATAAGATGTTACAAACCAAATAAAAAGGAAAAAGAAATTGAAACCTCCTGATAAATGATGCTAGAAAAAAACATGATCAAAGAAAACAATCAAGAAAAACGTTAACAGCATATAAATATGCATGACCAGCCATGTATCACTATTAGAAAGGAAGAGAAGAGTTCCATGGAAAACATAGCAAGCGGTATGGCACCTTTCCTATTGGAATAACAAACAAATAACTCAAAACTAGCAAATTATGAATGAGGATAAGGAGATATTATTCATAACATGTTATGTTACATCTCAATCAACGAACAAATACTCCATAATTAATTTCAATGAATACTACACCAGTTGATGACATTCCATTTTCAGTAGATTTACAGCATGGACTTGTTTACCAAACCAATAACTGACAAAAGACTTGATCAGAGAATACACATGAAGAGCATACAAATAAGCATGATCAGCCATGAATCACAATTAGAAAGGAAGGGGAGAGATCCAAAGCAAACATTGCAGGCAGCCAGGCAGCATGATATATCTTGATATAAGAGTTCACAGTCAAGTATAAACAGGTCTAGTAATCCAATTATCAAAGTGCAACCAAATAAATATATTAATATTATAAATAAATTTCAATTTCTGGGACACCAGCGAAGACTGGTTCCTAAACCCCATGAACACCTCTACCTCAAATTACCCCCTCCATTAATCATAAGCCTCCACTACCAGGAAAACTGAAAAGCTAAACTAAAGCAGTAGTTCAACAAAAAATAAACAATAAAACTAACATCTAAAGAATCCCCAGATCACCACATATGATCCTCTACACTAATTCTCAGCCCACCTCCACTTCTTTCCTGTCAATCCACCAGCAACAAGAAGTGGCTTTACAAGTTTGAAGGAGATGTAGAGCTTCTGTCATGAAAGAGTAGGTTATTTATCATAAAATTAGCCAATATGTTTTTGGAACCCTCGAAACAACCAAGATAGAGAAGTAAGAAAAATGAGAAGAAGCAAGTTGAATCGGCAGGGCAAGCAGGCTTGGGCCTACATTGTAACTTAATGTGGAAGCACAGCAGCTTGTTCAGCAGGGGAAAAAAGCTTTCGTACTAAATAATGAAAAGAGAATTTCTACCTTTTAAGTAATTTCAATCACAAAATTGAATTTTTAAAGTTCACATACACTAGTAGAAAAAAGAAAAGATAACATTGTGGAGCACACTTATTCGACTCAAACAAAAATTTGTAGTATCGCTCAGGAGCTTCTGTGATGAATGTGAGTAATTTGAAGATCCTATGCAAGCAAATACCTAATGATTGACTTTTTAAATTTGAATTAATAGCATAAATAAAATAACATAATAGTTTCTGTTTGATTCACAGTCGATTCCTACCAAAATCCTTAGTAATACTCAATTTTTGGTACCAGCTAAACAACTAAATCCCCAAAGTTGATTCCATCAAGCAATATGCCAAATTCAAGGTAGCAAGTTACCCTTGTGGACTTTCTAGCCATATGGATCAAACTGACATGGGAAAGAGGCTCGGAAGTCACTCAAACTCTGGCCACGAGAAACACTAATTCCAAGAAATCCAATAATGAAAAAAATTAAAGCATTTAGACAAAATTATTGGTTTCTGCACAAGCAAGCTAGTTTCAACCAAGCCTGCTACTACAAGTGACAGTTCCATTTTGCATTTTCTGCAAACTGCTAGACTATGAAAATACAAAATAATTAGATATGTTTTGGTGCTAAACAGGTCGGTTTTGGTTCGATGAAGATGATAGTACAAGGATAATTGCAGAATTTCTGAGATGTGAAAATGGAGGGGAGCACTTAGTAATTAATGCTAGGCCTTCTATTTTTGGAAAAAACCATAGTTCTTGCAAAAAAGTTTATCTCTATCAGTCAAATAACTTATCTGCAGTATTTTGGAGGTTAGTTTACAAAAGAAACAGTTTGATAAGACAGCTTTCATAAGATTTTCTTATTATTTCACTGATTTCTGCAGTGCTAGCATCTTTTCTCCACTAGGCATCCATTTCATTTTCTCAAAGAGGAAAAAGACACCTCATAAGGACTGGACGCTACATCTTTCAATAAAAGGTCTGATTGTTTCTTACTTCCATTAGCAATTAAGAAAGTAGGCCTTCCTGCACCAAGACCAATGAGGTTCAGTTTGGAGTGAAAGGTTTTTCGCTCTGTTGGTTGGTTCTTTCGAAGCAACTAGGTAATTCTCCAATCATTTATACCAACAGAAAATTATATAGGAAAAATGAAAAGAAAAGGTCAACAGGAAAAATTATTTTCTCTTTCAAGGTTCACTCCACTCATTTCCAGAAGAGAAAAGGATTAGAACACAAGAATACTTACTGAAAATTCCACCAGATATTGTAAATAAGAAAGAAAGCAGTTACCGAAGAAACAACCAAAATTCCACCAATAGTTATCATGCAAAGAATAGACAGGAATTCAGGTGAGGAGATAGAGATGAATGCATTGTTAGAAAAATTCCTAACATGCAAGAAAGAAATTAAGCTGCCTGGGACAGCTGACGGTGTAAGATTTTGAATCACGCACAGAAATCGAATGCAGAAGACCAATACTTTGATACCTTTCAACTCAATACCTCTAAACAATTAGCAGAAGAACTTCAACAATCAGAATAATCAGAAAAACAATACTAGCAATTCGAACGACCTCAGAGAACTGGGATACGAGCTTGCCCCAAGCAACGGTCCTTGGTGGCCCTTCTTCTCCCTTATATTTCGTCGGCAGATCTAATTCCGGTGAACACTCCACATGTCCTACGACACACCCAAACAGAATCGAAAATTAAAACCCAACATCCAAAGAAAAGGGCTTGTTTTTCCCCCAAAAACATCAGCCAGGAAATCAAAAGGAGCGACAAAGGACTGCATGCACAAGGCAGACCCGACACCATACCTTGGCCGGACAACCCAAGAGGGCCATCCACCTCGATCTCCACCGTCAGGGAAATATCAGGCGAGGTCGACTTGGCAACAACGCCATCATCTTGAGCAACCAACGACGGTTCGTCCAGATCAACCGGCTCCTTCTCATTTGGCGGCGGCGCCCCTGCCTCCACCTGAAAAATTCCAGGAACGAAACGACCGGCAAAGATCAGAATCTGGTGATGGGGAACGAAAGGGGGATGAAAGATCGCTCGCACCTTTGAGCGCTTTGAGCTAGGGGAAACCGCCGACCCCGGTGACGGGGGCGCTGGGCGCTTCCCGGCAGCCGCAGCGGCAGAGCTCCGCCTCGTCTCGACCATCTCCACCTCTTTGTTCGCCCTCTCTCTCCCTCCTACTCCGATCCAAGGTTTTCACTCCACGGGAAGAGAGAGAAGCTACAAAGAAGCAGAGAGAGAGAGAGAGCGAGAGAGGACCAGCGACCGAGAAGAGACCACCATATAAAGCATGATATAATGAAAAAAATTATAACAGTAGTAATAATAATAATAATAATAATGTTAAATTAGACGTTAAGGGGGGACGGGGGGAGAAGGGGGAATAGTTGTGGACAGGGGCGGTTGTTTGATTTATCAAATTTTGATTTATAAATAAATACTATATTTTATTATAAATAAAAATATATTTATTAACTAAGCTCTACAGAAGAAAAAAAAATTCCATATCTTCTACTCTCATACCCTTACTGCATAAATGAGAAAAAAAAATATTTAAGATTTCATATCATCATGTCATTATTTAAAAAATTATCTTAATATAAAAATTATATTATATATCATGTTTTTTAATAAATATTAAATACGAGATTTGAACTCAAGATCTTAGGATAATTTATCAAGATCTTCACCAGTTAATAGCACATTTTACTTTTTCTTAATGAGATTTTAAATACTCAATTTTTTAAAACGACTTTGATAAATCACAATCATATAAATATCTAAAATATTTATATTAAATTTAAAATTATTTAAAATAAGAAGAATAAAATCTAAACAAACTTTTGAGGATACTTAACGTTCTCTTTCACCCATGAATTCTACTTTTATTTGTTTTTGGATCGAATTAACTATCAATTCAAAACCTATATTAACCAACAATTTTGGTCTATCGATTGGATCATAAGCTTAATATATTTATATAAAAAATTATATATTATATAAAAATATAAAGTGGATGAGAAATTTTTTTTCTTTAATTCTTATGATTAAAAAACTTATATATAAGTAAACCTTTTAATCAATTGATGCAGCGGAGCGGTTGGAGGCGGGCAGGTCCGAGTCGAACCGGTGAGTTGCGATTCGACTCGGTAATAATTGGGGGGTGACGCGGGCGCACATGGACGCCAACGAGAGGGCACATGCGCTTCCCTCGGTAAGCTTACCACTTGGCTTTGGGAAGCCCAAAAAGGAGGTATCGCCGCGTCGATGGCTTGGGAAAACGTAACTTTGGTCCACCGTCGCGTTCGGGAGACCTCACCGGGTTGTGCTCGACGTTTGCTGGCGTTGACTTCCCTGTTTCGGTCAATTGAGTCCTTTTTCCGGTAACTCGTCCATTGCAAACAAAGAAAAGGTTATTTTTATACATCCACTTAACCAATCCAACAACCATTCATATAATAAAATAGACTCACTCCACTTATCAAAGATTTAGTGCATGAAACCTTTTGTCTAATATATTTCTATACTTTCTAAAAATTAAGGTTTGAAATGGCATTCAATGTACTACTGACTAGCTTTTTTTATATATAAAAAAATCAACATTCATTTTTTCATTTTTTATTTATAATATTAATCAATCCATGTTATATGGTTCGATTATGTTAAAATTAGTAAGTTTTCGGTGTGCTAAACTTTTTTGGTTGATGGTCGAAGAGATGGATGTATTAAGTTGATAGGAAAAATAAATGTATAGCTCTTTCTATGGGGGAAATTATTCGAGATAAAAAATTTTAATATTTAATGGAGCTAAGAGAGATTAGAGATATATTAATATAATTTTTTAATTTAAGTATAAACACACAATTTTATATATAGCTGAATGAAAAAAATATATCATTTTTTTAAAAATCTTTTTAAGAGATTGCTCAAAGAGCAATGCTAAGACAATGTCGTAGTAAATTGATTTGAGTGTGGTTTGTTCTAAAGGATCATTTTTTTATTTGTTCGTCGACCATAACATAGGGGTGCAAAAGATTGATACTCTCGTAAGAAAAAAAAAAAAAAAGGTAGATTCGACCTCATGCCGATCTCTTAAGAACATGAGAAAATATCAAACGTAAAAAAATATGATAAAATGGTTTAACTATCACTTTTGGTATTTTAGATGGACAAACTTGTATCTTAATCTAAACTCTAACATCTCGTTGTCACCTACCATAATAGATGGAGTAGGCATTTTTTTTTCGTATTTAAGCTTAAATTTTGGTACAATAATATGATTGTTGTTTTGTCGAAAATTATGATTCGAGTCACGAAAACGATCCATCTCTCGTCTAAGCATAAAACATTTATCATAATATAACATTTTAAAAGAGTTTAGCATAAAAAACACTATCTTTCAATCACAACCTCTGTCACTGAACAGACTTATGTTAAGCTGGAAAATATGATATAAGATAAATTATTTTCATCACAAATATTTAGGTTAAATTAATTATTGTTAAGTTATAGGTCAAAATAAATCCCTATTATATTTATTACTATAACACACGCATTTCAATCAAGTAAAATATACACAACATTAGCTAACCAAATTAAAAGGTGACCATAAATAAATAAGATGATAGTATAATTGAGCTATCATTTCTTTTGTAGGATGCTATGACCATCCAATTCCCAAATTGCCCCTGTATGGATGAATTAGGTAAGTCAATTGCTTCACATGCCTCAAAAGTGACATGTACTCTTATCACACAGATATATATATATATATATATGTACTACTCCCTTACCTAATAATTGCATCAATGTTTGCGGTGATGGTTACAATCATTTGCAAATGAAATCATAAAAATATTATACCTATAAATAAATATAGATATATATTATTTGACATCAAAGACTTTAGAATCAAAAATAGACATAGCAAGGTGTCTAAAAAAAGGTTAATTTTTTTATTGACATCTTGTATTATGTCTCAAAATCAAGATTATTTCACCTATTTTAAAACTCATATAAATGATCTTATTACTATAGACGTTAAATAAATCCCTTTTATTAATAAAAAAGATAATAATATTTGTTTCTAAAATTAGGGGAGGACGAGGGAGGTCTATTTGATTTTCAATATAGTTAAATTATGCAAAGAGAACTAAAAAAAGCAAAGACACTTGTATTTTATAATATATGTTAATCAACCCCATATTATCATTATTTATCAAATTTATCCCCTGAATGTTAATACAATAGTATTAAGTGGTAGAAAAATCATAAAAAAATTGACCTTTAACTTTCAGTGTTATTTAAATTTGTTTTACACTTTAAGCTTGATTGATGATGATTTTTATTTGTTATATACTTATTTGAAAAGTCATCAAATTTGTTTTACACTTTGATATGAAATCGATAGTATAGGAGGTCACTTATACGAGTTTGAAAGTACGAGATGATTTTAATTTTGAGGCATGCTACAAGATGTCAATAAAAATTTTGATCATTATTTTACCTAACAATGTAATCTTATTTATAATAGATGGGGTCACTTAATATAAAATAATAATATATAGGATCACCTATGCAAGTTTTAAAGTATGGGGGGAGAGGGGGGAGGGGTGTGACTTTGATTTTGAGGCATAGTATAAGAGGGTCAACAAGAATTTCGGTAAAAAAAAAAATCAAATTATTCATTATATGAGATCAATTATATATTTATTAGCATCATGTATAAAATTTTAAAAATTATTTATTTTCTCTTAAAACTCTCTAGAGAGAAATTGATATCAAATATTTTATAAATCTAATTATAAATATTTTAAGCATCCTAATTATAAATTCTTTCAATTAGATCTTTACAATATTATACCTATAAAAAAAGTTCATGTCATAAGTTAGAATACGTAATATTCGATACGAGAGACTTTAAAATAAAAAACCGACGTTCGAAAAAAAATAATAAATCAAAGTATGATTGATTATAAATTTATTATACATCGTATCGTGTAAAATTATAAAAGTTATTTATTTTCTCTCAATTCTCTATAAAGAGAATAAATATAAATATTATAAGCATCATCCTAAATCGTTCATTCCCACCCAAACGGAGTCGTCCTTATCCTTTGTTCGTTGGGTGGGGGGACGTACCGATCCATCGATCGATGGCATCAACATTTATGTCGTGTGTGGTCGGAGAAGCCGTCGAGTGTAGTCAAACGGATGCCGACACGAAGAAGAAAAAGATGATGATAAGATCTCATGTGAAGTCGAGAATTTGTGTTTGAGATAGGGACGAGGACGAACGATAATATATCGTTCTCGTTGTCTCACCTTATTTACCTGTCGATCGAGTTGGAAATTTTTGATCGGAGCAAAGAATTAAAGTTTCGATCTTACTTCTTTTCAACCTGAGCTAATCAGCTGTCTTCAAAAACTACGATAATTTTTGGAGGAGGACGCCAACCCTCTCCTAAAAGCACAGCTGATAGCAGACCTGAAATGATATATATGCAAGGATGGAGGAAGAACGATGCACAACTCCGGCATTGTGTGATTTGGCTGCAGCCGCGATCGTAGGAGTCTGCTTTCAGCATGTTGTAGCTGAGGTAGTCCTGCGTGCGAGCTGGCGA
This sequence comes from Ensete glaucum, assembly GCA_021527575.1. Taxonomy (NCBI): domain Eukaryota; kingdom Viridiplantae; phylum Streptophyta; class Magnoliopsida; order Zingiberales; family Musaceae; genus Ensete; species Ensete glaucum. Next base: position 1,327,325 of record CM038559.1, read on the forward strand.
GGGTCGGTCGGTCCGCCGGTTGATCTCCGAGTCGAGCACGAACACGTCGACGGCCCCCGTGAAGAAGCCGCCGGGGTGCTGTGGCCTCCGCGGCGGCCAGCAGGAGCAGCGCCGCCGTGCAGATGGCAAGTGCAGCAGCGGAGAAGGAGCAGTCGCCCTTCGCGTCGCCATATGCGGTCTGTCTCTCTCCTCCTCCTCCTCCTCCTCCTCCTCCTATTCACCTTCTTCTCCGATTCCAGTGGGTCGAACAAGAGAGGGAGAGGGGACGCCCGGATATATATAGTGCTGAAACCCGACGTCCTCTTCATCGGTTTTGATGCTGCTGCTGCTGCTGTTGTCACCGAGACGACGAGGTTCCAACAGGAGACTGTGGGATATATATATATATATATATATCATCTTCTTCGATACCGGATAATGATGTCAACGCCAGCATCCATCATACGGGTCAACCCTTAAAAATTATTATTATTATTATTATTATTTGGTTTGGTTAATCGATTTATAATTTAAATAATACATATATATAAATAAATGATGAAATTGACTTTTATCATTTACAAAATTATGATATTAATTTTAAAAATTTTAAGAATTTTAGACTGATCAAATTTATAATCTTCGAAATCTAATTATTTATGAATAGATTTGATTTGAACATCACTAATAAAAAAAATCTTCGAACCTAATTCAATTGATTTATCATAATAAAAAAATAATTACTTGTGCTCCATAGTGTGGAACGCATCTCAAATAATTTATTTCTTATATTGATTGAACAATTATTATTACATATTTTATTCACGTTAGATGATATTATTTCCTATGTTGACTAGTAGTAGTGTAAGAATCATCGTTCGTTTCGACGTCTGCATCAACTCAGCTACTCGCATGCAAAGCTTTCATCACCACACTTTACAAGTCAATCACACTAAAACTGTCGCTAATATTACAGCATATTAACGAAAACATGTTCGAATACTATTCCTCTCATCATCATATCACAACCATGTCTTCTTTCCCATATACAGTCTATAAAATTTTTTACAGAAAAAATATCTTTAATTCCATCCCAAACACCGAAAGGGGATAATTTTATTTCCTTGCAAGATACAAGATTCAATCTGTAACTATTCACAAAGAAATACAATTAATTCTAACTAATGAATTGGATCACCAATACTTGTTTTCCGACAAACTAGAGAACAACATTTTTACAAGTATGCTCAGTCCTTGTTTGCAAAGGTTCACAAATCCAAATTTGCAGTTGATTCAGCGCCGTGCTCCATAATAGAGTAGAAAGGAACAGCTCGGAATAAATCAACACCAACATCTCTGTAAGAGACTGAAATGATCATTAGAAAGGTTAATAAAGAATCCAAAAGCTATCTAGCACAAGAAAAATAATAACTAGTTGTGCTAATGTGCAATGAAGGAAGAATGTGTTCAAGGCACTTGATGATCAGGCCAGATGTTGGAAACATGAGAAGCAAAAATAGGATAAAGCTCATAATGTCAACTTATATATATATATATATATGTATATGTATATAATCTTATCTAAACTTACTTGAAAAGTGCAAATAGCATAAAAAGAATCAACACTTCACAGAGGATTAGATGTCACTAAATCCATGCATCCAGAGTATTGTCTTGATCTAGACAGCTTGAAGGACACAAAAAACCCCAAAGTACTTCCGAAAAGCTGGTATTCTTTTAATAGTTACATAAAAACAAAAAGGAAAATGAAGAGAAATAATTCTTTGATCAGTCACACATGATAATGCACTGAAAATTTTCAAACTGGAATAGCATCAAAGAAATTAAGATGAATCACACATACAGAATTATAGATCATGCTTTAGCCTAGTGGTGGTAGTCTTACCCAAAGCATCATATAGTCAAGAAAGAAAACAGTTACTACCAAGTAAAACAGGCTTGATCAAACTTCATAAAATATGTGCCAGCAGTTTCTATCCAAAATTTATGTTAAAAGCTATACCTACACAAATACTTAAGCTGCAAAATGTTAAGATCCTAAAGGCAGAACAGTGTACTGTGCTATTTAACAATACAATTAATAAAAAAAATAAAGAGAGGATCAAAGGTTCACACATGGCTTTTATTGATGCTAAAGAAGTATACAATAGAATTCACAGAGATGGATATGAAGAAAACAAAGAAGTATAAATACATTGTTGTTGGAAGAACAGATATTTATTATGGAGTTATCAGTAGTGTTGGGACAGGAGTGTTCAGGGGGTTCCCCATAACAAAAAGGTACTTGTGGATCTGTTTTAAGTCCACATTTTTTCACCTTGTTAAATGCATAATCACTAAGGATTATAATTAAATCTAAACCATCTTGTTGTTGGAAATTGTCTCTTTGTAAGATATGCTCTAATCATTCACATAAATTCCTTCTCCAAAAATGCAAAATACATATCACAAATAACCATTTTAAAATTACAAAAGTGGTAGTAAAACATCCTACTCAGAAAATATACTTATCCAATACATAAGATATCTTGTAACAAAAAAGAATATAGATCTCAAGCAGCATATCACTACATGAAATCGGTTCATTGATAAATAAGAAACATGAACAGGGCAAAGCAATCTGTGGCATGATCTCCATCCGGCCACCATATAACTCTCTACAATGATACACTGCATGCACCAGCTCAAGTGAAAAAACTGTTTGTATGTAGACAAAGTTTGCCCACAAGATCTCATTGCATTCATGTAGAATAAAAATGGCTCCAATATTGTCCAAGATGTGTAACCAAGAACCTGCTAAAATACACAGTGGATAAGAGAACCGACTGGGCAAAGATTAGACTAAAGTCACTAAACACACATGAAATGACCACGAACCAAAATTGGAAAAACCAGTACCACTGATACAACACAGATGACCAAAGATTTTATAGAAAAAAGGTTCAGAGCAAAATTAATGTTCATGAATGACAACCCTCATTTTGACAGGTCCCTTTCCCTACATCGTTTAAACAAAGTCTCACCGGATGCACTTTCGGTAATCATTCTCTTCACCACTGGTTATTGTTTTTTCCGTGATTTTGTAGGTATTTTTCCATATGCCATAAGCCTTGACCTCGACAGTTTCAATTCTGCTTGGCGGCGTCTTCTTCTACTACGCCTAGATGAGTTACTTACTTCCTCATCATTTGGATCCTCCATCTCAGGTACCTGTTTTTCCTTGTCTGGCTCTGTAGAAACAGAAATTCCCTTTGGTTTGCTCTTCTTGCTGCTCTTCTGGTCGGATTTCTCTCCATAAAGAATCAAATCCTTCTTCAATTTCTGATGGTATGTGACCTTCCACTCTTGCTCCCTATAAGGTGCTAACTTCTTCAGAGAAACATATTGGTTCAAATCCTTGTCATTTGCCATTAAAATATCCTCAGGCCGCATCCCATATCTACTAGCTGGAACAGATTTATATTTGAATCGAGTTTTGAGGTCCCCGATTGTATCTTCATAATCCAATTTATAGTACTCCTCCAATTCCTTATCAAGTTCCACCTTCTCCTTGAGAGAGATTTTATGCTTCTTCCTCTTCCTCTTACCATCCTCTTTCTCTGGTTCCTCTTCCTCCCTCTGTTTCAATATCCTGTTCCTAGTTGCTTCAAACCCCTCAGTTCCACTGGTATCCCAACACTTGGGAAGCCCAAGCAACTCATCCTCCATGTCGAAGTCTGGTTTCTCCAAATCCCCGTCTACCTGACTCCCAAATCCGGGATTGACATCCTCAGCATCATAATAATCATCCCCAAACATCTCTTTCATCTTCTTATCATATTCCTCAGGATCAAAGTCCTCCTCCAGATCATCTTCATCTAGCTTGACAGTCCCATCATCTCCAATCCCAGCAATGGATCTGATCTTCTCGAGCTTCTCCTGGATCTCCTTCTTCTTCAGATTCTTCAGGTGCTTCAGCTCCTCCTTCCTCTCAAACTCTGCCTGTGCCATTCTCTCCTCCTTGCTCTTCCTTTGCAACTTCCTACTGCTCGTCTTCTTCCTCACTGATCCCTCGATGACCCTCGAATGACCCAACACACGGTCCGCACCCCCTTCCTCAAACCTGAAGTTGTAATCAGCCTCGAACTTATCCTGCTTGTCCAGCTCATCCTCATCCTCTGAAACACCGAAGAGATCATCGAAAGAAGGCTTTTTATCCTTTTCCTCATCAATCCACATTCTGTTCCGCAGGTATTCCTTTAAGAACTTCTCATTATCACTCAGATCATCGTCCTTCCCGAAATACTCATCCAAGTTCTGATCCACCTTTTGGGTGTTCTCGTCCTTCTCTGCCTCTCCAGTCTTCTCCTTCACCTTCAGGATGTCATCCTCATCGTCGACGGATGCAAAAGCTGCCTTCTCCGCTTCCAAGAATGCCTTTATCCCCTCAGCTTGTTCCTTGTTGTAGACCTTCGAGTCATATTTGAATGGCTTCTCCTCAAATTCTGGCCCCTCTTCAATCAAATGTCGAGCGTTGACGTCCTTCAGGTACAAAGGTCGCTCCTTTTTGGCAGCCCTTGGCTTCTCATCCTCCTCCTCATCGGAGGAATAGATCTTCGCGTTGTCGGATAGGATGGCGGGGTCCTTTTTCTTGACCCTGACGAGGGTCTCGAAGAACTTGAGGTCGTCCCTCCCGGACTTATCCGGTTCCTCCTCTTCATCGTCATCATCACCGGAGGACTCCTCGGAGACGTCGGAGCCACCGGCGAGGCCACGCTTCTTGAGATCCTGCAGCCGCTGAAGGGCCTCGCGGCGCTTGTTGTGCTCCAACCGCCGGGCGTAGTTCTCGTCGACCTTGATAGTGGTAAGGTCGGCTTCCTCAGCGCTGGAATCTGATCCATCGAACAGATCGATCGCCATGGGATAGCCAGGAATCAGGGTCGGCGAAAACCCTAACTCTAGATGTGATGATTTCTATAGATCGACAAAACCCTAGTTTCTGTCATCAAATAAAAAAAAAAGGCCTTGGCTTCGACGGCATTCGGATCCTCTCCAATTCGGATTATACAATTTCCCGCGAATACGCAGTACTCACCCTTCATCTGTTAGATGTTTACATCCCAACCGTTCAATCCAACATGCCAAACAATACCCTCCTCCATTCAATCCTCATTTTATTTTATTTTATTTTTCCTAATATTTAGGATGAGTTGTACTAAAAATTAGACAAAATATAAATATAATAAAAGTTATACATATTGCTCAAAAAATAATACGTTATACGAAGTTGTTTAAAGATTTTTCTGAGAATTTTAGAATTAGGGGTTTGTGGAGCAAAAAAAAAAAAAAAGAGTAGCATTCTACTAAATGATCCATAATTATTTTACTAATTTTATTAAATATTAAAATATTTGAAAAATCGAATCCATAATGGATCAGCCAAAACTATAAATTAGGGGAATCAGAAACCTAATTCAAATGTATTGGCTATATGTCAACCCAATCTGATCCAACCATTGGAAGACCCAAAAATAATTATTTTAGTTTTCCAATATACAATCCTGATTCGATGAAACTGTAATCCTTAATCAATTGACTAATAAATCAAACTCAATATACTGTTTAGAAGCCTCCTCTATTAATTAGCATAGTAATTGGTGGTTTATCTCTAACTTTAAGTTCTCAGTAACACCTTTGGCAAAAGAGAACTCCCAGTTATGGCATTTCCAATGAGTATATATATATGGAACTTCTAAAAGGAAAAGAGTAATTTGTTTTCCTTGCAGAGATAGATCACAAGCAGATATATTAAAGCTGAGTCAAAGGAACTCCGATTCATGCTTGACAAAACTTGCAGTTGATTGATAAAGCTGGATCAGAACAGTACAGGAAGCCATTGAGCTTAGTTTCTGTTATGTTTCTGCAAGAAGAAGAATCAAACGAAACCAGTTAGTTCTTCCATGGATGCAGACTTCAGAGAAATGATGAACTTGGCAGCATTGTTATAACCCAGAAGGGTTACTGTGAGTTCAACACAGAGATGAGAGTTCCTCGGATCAGTAAGAACAAAATAACTCCATAAATTGGCCAAAACCAACCTCAACAACTGCCTCTAAGCTTCATCCATCAGCTGGTTTTAACAACTAGTGTTGCAGTCAGAATTTGGATTGCCTGAGCTTAACTCGGACTCAATTCTGATTTTGTTTTAAGTTGATCTTTGGGAATTCACGAAGTTGGGCTACGAATTGTCACAACATTGTTCTCTTCCTCGAGAGTTCCCTGAAGCAATTCAGAGTCTGCAAAAAAAAAAAAAATCCAAGTCAAACAAGTTCAACCCCCTCTTCAGGATCAAGTTCCTAATGGTCTTCTTTCTTCCCAGTTGTCCCATGTCCAGGTGAACCAGAGACACAGAGGACTTTGTTCTCATCAGTCTACTTGGAATCCAAGCTTGAAACTTGCGACTTGCATTCCATGTGGTGTTGCAGAAATCCATTTCCAGATGTGTCCTCTAATATTATTCTACCGACTGCGTGCTGCTGCTGCCATTGAAGGGAGAACTTGACACAGCACTTGAGGAGGTCACAGCAGCAGCAGCAGCAGCAACAACACTTCCTTCCAAACCAGTCAAACTCAAGCCACAGAAAAGGTCAGCTGAATCTGACACGATTAGGCCATTCCCACTCTTTCAGGTCTTAGACATGTTGTAATAAACAAGTGTTGTTGGCCTGCTAATTCTGCATTCTTTTCCTGATAATTTATTTGCATGAGACATAGAAAAAGACAATTCAGATCACACACACACCATCCTTAACCTCTAGTGTTAGTCCTTTTTCTACATTCATCTTTGAGAGAATAGATACCATCCAATTCCTTTTTGTCATGAATGATACTACCTGCAAACAACCAAACCTCACATGACAAACAGCTCCTCCCTCCTCTTGGACTTCACCAATCCCTCGAGAACACTAAACTTCGCATCAGAAAAGAACCGAGGGGAAGAAACATGGCACTGTAGAAGAAGAAGAAGAAGAAGAAGAAGAAGAAGACATTAGAACTACAGTTTAATTAACACCTTCAGAACAGAGGACTTGACTCATACGAGTAGTATAAGTTCATACAGGTTAAAGCACTTGGGTACATCTACAGATACACACATACGTCGAACACCTAATGGATGACCAAACCAAGGAAAGGATATGCTATGAAGACTTCCGGGTTCCGGCTACCAGCCGGCGACCATCACATAAGATTGCATGCATTCGGGTTCTCGTCGCTGAACACGTTGTCGTGCGGCGGCTGCATCGGTGCCGGCAAGCTAGGCTCCATGGAGCCGTAGTACAACTCCGGAGGCGGAGGATATGGCATGTACACGTACCCCTGCGAGGACGGCGGCATCGGCGAAGCGTAGTAGGCTTGGCTGACGGTGGGTTGCGCCATGTTGTAGCTCATGACGTACGCCGGAGGCGGGTGGGAGTACGTCTGCTGCGGTGGTGGTGGTGGAGCGTTGATACTGCCGCGATTTGGATTCGTTCCGACGTCCTCGGAGCTCCCTTTCTTTGACTTATTGTTGCCTTTCTTCTTACCGCCGCCGTTATGGCTGCTGGATTCACTGACGGCGGAACTCTTCTCAGTGCTGTCAGCCGTAGCGGCCGGCTTCTCAGGCTGCTGAGTAGAGGTGTCACCATTCTTTGCATCAGAAATCTGGGGCTCTTCTGCGTCGCTCACCTCGGGTTTGCTATCGGCTTTTGCAGGCTCTGTTTGAGGTTTGGCTCCAGCTTCGGTTTTATTAGCATCCGAAGCCTTGGCAGGGGCGGCGGCGGCGGCGGCAGCAGCAGTGACAGGAGCGCTAGTCTCACAAGGGATTGGCTTCTTCTCACTGTTCTCTGATGGATCTTTGGGTTTAGAGGAATCTTTGCTCGGCTTCTTACTGCTGTTGTGGCCATCGTCGGGATCCTGGTTGCTGGGGTTCTTCTCCGGCCACAGCTTAGCCTGCTTGCCCGACTTGGATAGCTTCTTGATGAGAGTTTCAGCATCCACAATGGCCTTGACTGTGACTTTGTGCTGCCTTGCGTCGATCTCCGAATCATAAACGCCTGCAAACGATGCAGCAGAGTGAAGTTAATTAATTAATCATAAGGCGACGCGGCTTGGACTGTGGATGAGCTCTGCAGGCCAGGTTACCCGGAATGCTTCTGAGGATTCTCTTCACCTTCTTCTTGCACCCTTCACAGTGGATGGAGACCTTTAACACCCAAGTCTGAGAACAAGAAAGATTGCGTTTAAGATACTAGTATTTAGAGGAGAAGAAGAAGAAGACTTTGAGGAGGAGAAAAGAAGCATCAGTACCTTGTATTTGAGAGATTCTGAAGGCTCTTCTCCTGATGCCATGGCAGTATCTGCTACAAAAGTGAAGATTGCTTGATAGAGGGTAGAGATGAGATGAGGATGGCGGATGTAAGACTCGGAAGGCGGATGGCAGAAGCTGATGCAAACAAATATATAGACGGGCAAGTGGAGTTGGAACAGATACAGTCACACAGACAGAGGGGAGAGTGTGTGTGTCATCCTTAAAGATGCGAGAGCAAAATCCATATCTATATATATATATATATATATAAAGAGAGAGAGAGAGAGAGAGAGAGAGAGAGAGAGAGAGAGAGAGATTGAAGGATGATCGATGAATGCATGGTTGAATGTGGTACGGAGAGTTGCACCCTTTTAGTAAAAGAAAAGAAAAAGGGAAAAAAAAAGAAAGAAAGAAAGGAAAGGAAAGCTGGATAACAACATAAAGACTTGAATTGATGAAATCGAAGGATTCTTCCATCAATCGGGAAAAAACACAAATAATTTTTTTTTGCAGGCATAGTCTATCCTGGAATCTCGGATGGATGGATCGATCAAATCGGCGTCGTCGTCGTCGTCTTCTTCTTCTTCTTCTTCTTCTCTATGTAGTCTCATACAAATTTTGATCAATAAGAGAGGCATAAATGCTGCCAAAAGAGGCTTCATTATTAAGAAGAAGAAAAGCCAGTGTACATGTAATAACCAAACAAAACCTCCAATCATATGATGCCGCCAACCACAGACAGACATGCATATGAAGAGAAGCTTGTCCTTTTCTCGCAGGCAAAGTGACGCCCTCCTCCTCCTCATCTTCCAAGAGAAATATGTTAGGCATTAATGGGATGATATCTTTTGGGCAAGGCAGAGAAAGAGACGATGTAATTAAAACTCCTTTTTCCTGTCAAATGATGCTGTAATGAAATGGATGGATCGGCACAGGAGCTTATGGGAGAGAGATGGATGACCGAGAGTTGCAGAGAAATCTTCTGCACCAAAGCTTTCACTGTTCAACACTCAGTGCTTCATCCAATGGTGGCAGCAGCAGCCTTTACCATCCATCAGCTCTTTATCACACAGAAAAAGCAAGTGAATTCTGAAAAAGGCCGAAAGGCAACTGGTGTTTGAATTACTTTTTCCTCTCCTCTTACTTTGGCCACAAATCTGTAACTTATATATGGTGTCTGTGCACTGTGAAGAACCAGATGAGGTCTGCATTGGTTGGTGGCTCTGGCAAAGCAAAAGGAAACACCAGGATATATATTTATTTATATATAGGTGGGGATGGTTTCCCATCGGAGCAGGAAGAGACCACCTTTTTTTTTTTCTTCTTCTTCTTTTTTCCTTTTTTTGGGTATTCTTTCGTGTGTGTGTGCTCTTCCATTTTGGTTGCATCCTTCGAGATGAAGAAGGGTTGAAGACGAAAGCAAGCGGAATAGTCTGGCTGTTGAGTCTTTAACCACACTTGTTCTCTGCAGTAGTAAACTGAGGAGGCTTCTTCACCTCATTCATATATATGTTAAGCTTTAACTCAAAAAAAAAAAAAAAAAAAACCTGCCATCACAGGCAGGCAAGCTCAGCACAGAAGCTGTGAGGTGACTCCACTTCTTTTGATGAGAGAGAAGCGAATGATCTCTTTGACTGTTAGGTACAAGGGTTGCAGTGTCCTCTGAAACTTACACAGATGACACAGAAGCTGTGAGGTTTGCTGTTTGCAGTGGCTCCTCGTGAAGGAGCATCCATAGGTATAATAATAATCCAACCTGATGATGATGATGATGATGATGATGATGATGGAAATGGAGCTCTCAGCTTCATCTTCTCGATGGCTAAAGTAGAAACCCTCTCCCCCCCCCCTCCCCCCACTGAACTGAACAAAGGCTGTGCTTCAACCTCGGGTATCAGAAACAGCAGTGAGAGAAAAGGAGTTCCAAAGAGAGTTCTTCCACTGTTTGGCCATCCAATCGAACAGGTGATCCCCACACACACACACACATAGTTATCGGCAAGAATTATTGGCCATTGCATCGCCCTAATGCTTAAGCCTGTTCGTTGGTGACGGCTGACACCGAGAACTCATCCTCGCTGCACTAATGGCTTCCACGATAGAAAGCTAAAGCCAGAAAAGAACGAAAGAGAGAAGAGAAGTAGACGCACACAAAGGTCGAATCACTGACATCAAACTAACAATACATCGCTATGGACTCACACGAATAAAAAAGATCATCTGATCTGCCAAATTACAGACTTATTAAATATATACTTTTTACACTCCATTTTATGGGTTGGGATAGATGCTTGTCTTATATATGATTATATACATATATATATATATGTATTGATAAATAGTTTTTTTTAATCTTTCTAAAATATCTTTGTTACTATTCAAAGGATGATTTTTGAAAAATTAAAAACTTATATAACGGTGAAGTCAGATTTTGATTCAAAAAAGTTTGGATCAAATCTTTAACCACTAAGTAACACTACTATCACCTTCAAAAATATAATAAATGATAAGCGAATTCGATACACTACAACCACATCAATGTTGCAAGTATAAAAGTTAATTGAACCAGGTTTCCAGCACTCAAAACACCACTATCAAACAGATTTCTATAGGAGTATAAAAATTATTAAATAAGATTTAGAATAAGCGCATCCTCATCTTTTTGAAAGAAAAAGAAAAAAAAAACTATGATTTTTTTCTTAAAAAATACTCTTTTATTTTAAATAATAAATATTAATTTTATTTTCTTGTTTTGGTCAGATATATAAAGTTCCTTTTAAAAAATAAATAAATAGAGAGACTGAAAAAAAAAAAACCCCTATAAAAGGTAGAGCAGCTTAATGTGGTCGATATACACCACCCAGCAGAAACTCCAGTAACTTTGCATGCAATTAAAAAAATATATATAATTATGATGATTATGCTGTGAAAAAGTACCGGAGGAAACATAACAAGTTCGGCAAATATGTATCATCTTATCATCCGTCATTCACATAAGTTATCTACGAGACACAATTTTACAGGCCAATATCATTATATATACAAATTATTATTATCTGTTTAACAAGAAAAGAGAGAAATTTAACAATACAAATTAGCAGTAGCGTAGCTATAGAGGCAAAAGACAAAACCTACTGCTAAAATGTATCTGACTTCAGAAAATTGTAGCATTCCAATTGTGTCATCTCCCCACCTGCCACAGGATCAAATTGGCATCGAAAGAAACTGCAAGCACAACCCAAAGTAACGACATATCATTACCCAAAAAGACAAATCGAGAACAAACACAAACCCACTCCGTAGCTCCCTCCCGGTCGATGCTTTTTTCTCTCGTTACCATGCAAAAGGTGTACTGAAAACAATCTCCGGACCCCAGCCCGGATTTGACATGTGTGTGTATATGTATAATTGGTGTGTACGCATGCATAACACTCTGTGATCCGCAAAGAATAACATGAAAAGATGAACTGCATACCTTCCATCCATACCAAGGATGACAGCCGTGTTCTTTTGGTGGCCAAATGCAACAATGTACTGCGAATTCTCATGCAATCGGAATTGTGCAACTGACCATTCAGAATTGAAATATTTAGGCAGCACACCTAAAACAATGAAATACCTTCATGTTACAATGCATTTCACTAATTTTTGCCAAGCAGAAGTCATCAAAATAAGTTTGGTAGCACACCTAAAACCAATTACGGTTTCTCTTTTTTTTCCTTATAAAAAATCTCAAGGGATAACAGCAGTTCCACCAGATTAACATTGACACAAGAATTCCATTTTGGTACAGATAGATCCAACAATTTCTAGCCTGGATAGATACACAACAGCACCAGACAAGAGTTACAAGTAACAGTTGGATCAGTGTTGGTATAGAAAGATCTTGTCTGATAAATCAGTGTTTGCTGCCGCTACACAAGCGACAACCAAGGAAACCAAAGACTATGAAGCACACAACCTATCGGTGACCAAGAAACCCAGATTCCAGGAACAAATTTGCAAGAAACAGACGTTACAAATAACTATTAAGAAGATGCTGTAGTTTTTAGCAAATCATATAGTAGGCAGTGAGATAGCAAATTTTTTACCTCAGAGAATTGATAAATTGCTTAAATAAGACTTGGATAGTCACAATCAGGAATCACCCGACGCGAGACCCCTGACAACTCAACTGAACAAAAACTACTAGGTCAAAATGATCTATCTTTACAAGAGCGATCATGTCATGGATGGCAGCAGAGACCTGGGTTTCCAAATTTAGCTGTCATTTGGGAAAATGTCTAATATATCCTGTCAGCATCCACATCCCATCGTTGTATTATTCCATATGGTTTCTCTTCCTTTAATGCCACATTTTGCTTCTCTCATATAACAACAACAAAACTGTAAGTCCCAACTATCTGGGATTGGCTTGAAATGCCTAGGTCCAATCCAGTTCATAAATGGTGTAGCTGTTCATTCGATCACCTATCCTATGAGACATGTATAGCTAAAACTGCTTGCTGCATGCATCTAGGAAGCATGTCCGATATGGTATCAGTGGGATTTTCCTACAAACAGGCAGGGTATTTCCTTAATACAACAAATTTTAAAATAAATATTAAAAAGATTGGATATAGAGTAGCTTGGGGATAGTTAGGAACTACACTTTTGGGAAACATTATTTTCTTCAAAGTTGATATTATATTGCAAATAAGATGGATGTAAAAATAGATAGATTGCTTTATGTTGTTAAAAAAATAAATCAGATTTAACAAAATTAAGACAATGATCTTTATTTATAATAAATTCTTGCTATCTAGTCTATATTCTTAAAGTACCATGTTCTACATATAATTATTTTCATGATGAATAGAATACCAATGCTAATTAATTATTTGTTGATATTTAACCAATATCTGACTGCATATCCTAGCACTATATTATAACTGGTTATCCACACAGTACGGTTAGCTTGATGCGCCAGCACATCTGTATGGTGTCATATCAGTATCTCTTATCCATGTAATATAATCATTTTTTCCCTCTATTCTCTTTCTATTTATTGCCAATCTCAATGTATGATTGAAGACACTTGAATCAAATGCACAGTGATTTGTCACGAAAAGACAGCCAGGATGTTGGTGAAGGCCGAAGGAGTTATTTTCCAATTAGTCTGTATTTTTAGTGATCAGCTCACCAATGGCATCCCACCGATTACAACTGAGGAGAGGCACCTGGCCTTGGGCATCACCAAGGCGAGTGCCTGAGCTTGCACACCGTGTGCTTGCTTCGGTCATCCCAAGTGCAAGTCAATAAATCTCATGCTCGTCGAGCTCAGCCAAAGTCCTTTGCTCCTATTCGTCACTTTTGAATTCTGTCGGTGTAGCGTCGATGTTGATACTCAATAGTTAATTACCGGATAATCATTGTTAGTCTATTGGATTGTCGCTGCAGTTTTAGGATCCTAAATCATGGCAACCATAGGTAGTATCTTTATTTTAATAGTTAAACTTATGTAATTCGATGTTTTACATAAGTTACGTAAAATGGTATAAAATTTATGTAATGATTGTCTTTAACTTTAATTATATTTTTAATAATCTTTTTACATTGGTGAGTGTCTTGTTTCGCTCAGGCATGCATCTAATGCCTAGGCATTTTGGAATTTTAGCGCCTTTGACAACACTGATTCAGAGGCATCATTTTTTATGTGGCTAGATATATTAATCTCTTTCTTAGTCTCACAACTTGTTACCTTCCCTGTCCAATAATGTGGTTGGCCAATTACTGAACGATCACAAGCCTTGGAAGGCCATAAACTACTTGCTGTAGCGTGCTGCAACAGCTAAGCACTGCCAGCTAGAATGTGCCTAGATTAACTAATACATCATAGGGAAGTTCATAAGAAAAAAAAAACAGAAGATAACAAAAAAAAACACGATTCACGATGACATCTTAAATGCTCACAAGTACATCCATCCAATGATTTCAATTTCAAGCACCAGATCTATATCAGTCCTAGCCCAAATTGGTACAGGTCCAAGCCATACCAGCATACTATGTCGATATGCTGGTATGTATCCAGTTTTAAAAAAATAAAAATTGGAAAAATAAATAAGTTAATGTTGGTACAAGATTTGTACCAAGCAGTATGCTTAGACTAAGTTTATCTTGGTCTTTGTGCCGATAGACTATCAAACCAATAAGTACCGCTCGTATCTAGCTATACTGGTTAGCAAGGTTCGCAATTTCGTACTGTACCGGTGTACTGCGCTCTGCTCGGTACGGTACGAGCATACCAAGCGATACGCCAACGTGTACAACTTGGTACACCTTTTTTTATTTTTTTATAATATATATATTTACATATATATAACATAAAAATTTTTTTAAAAAAGAGGGGATGTCGCCTCGTTTTCTTCTCCCGGCATGGATCAGGAGAAGCCTCAACGACTTCGCCGAGGCCACCTCCTCTTTTCCTCATCGCCTCAGACGAGGAGAAGATCGCGACGAAGAAGTCGCCGCCTCGTGAGGTTCTCCTCATCCGCAGTGCCATCCCGAGGTTCTTTGATCGCAGACGTCTCCCTCTTTCTCTTTCTTCTTCCTTGCTTCTTCTCCCTCTTCTTCTCCCTCTTTCTCGTCACAACCAGGCTGATACCGCCGGGTAGCATGCAACGACGGTTGAAATCGACCGTTACCGACTTATTTTGGGCGGTAACTGCGCGGAAATAGCCCTATATCGTTCGATACGAGGCTACATCAAGAGTACCATCTAGTAGCGAGTGGTCCGCATACCGATCTACTAGTGGACCAGTACGTACCTCCCGTACCGAGCAGTACGATGCGAAACAATAGACCTTGTTGGTTAGTATTGCCAACCCAGTATCTATCCCTATCATAGGATTATCCACCACTTTTTGGTGATGCGAAATAATTCTTCAAAGCACTTCTATTCTTTTCGTTTGTTATGAATAGCAATTAGAAAACCAACTGTATGAGAATTACTATTTCAAATCTAAGGAAAACCTAAAGCACCTATTCCATTAAGAAACATGGAACTATTCATGATAAACGGAGCTGTCAACCACCAGGAGAATAATTTGTTTCTCAGATAGAAGGATAATTCATGGTTAATGTGATATGAAACACCAAGTACATGCAATTCTCCAAGTAAATGAAGCGCACCTTTGATGAAAGAAAGATGTGAACTTGCAGTTGGCACATTTGGATCTGATGCAGGGCGAGGCTTGTCATTTGCTGTCAACCCCAAATTAACCTTGAGGTTGAATACATGGACAGTACCCTTGTCACTAGAGACTGCTAGCCATTGCATGTCAGTAGAGAAGGCCAAGCTATATATCTCTGCTCTATCAGCACCTCTTCTAACCTATTTCACCAAGGGTTAATAGCATTCAAAAACCAGAAAATTAGAAAAAAGTGCCCACGTAAATCAGATAAGCATGAACGATGTAAGCAGCTAAAGAATAAGTAAAATGAAAATCTTCAAGTTATGGTTTTCTGGGACAAGGGCTCAGTAAGTCGCATGCTACATTTTGCTGTCGTGGGTCAATCATTAAGTTCAAAATTTGCTAATACTACACCCAAAAAAGAGTTTAGTTAAGGTCAAAATGGCCGTGTGGTCCATCACAACAACAGCTAAATTGCGACAAAATCACTAACCATTTAATTAAACATAAACTTCTAGAGCCTCCTAAGGAATTTGCATTCCTTTGCTATGACCGCTAATCAGATTGGCTGAAAGCATATTGCGATGATAACTCACGATGCTGCCAAGGGAAATAAGCAATACACAGACACAAAAACCTCTAAATGCCTAAGCAGCGCCCAACAATTCATGAGAATACCTAGTAACGTAGGATGAATTCCGTTGATCCCATATGATGCACAACAAAAGCATGAAGAGTAACGAAAATAATTTTTCTAGGACATGAGCATACAATAACAACACGAGTGCAATGAAATAAAAAAAGAAAATATCACATAACTGCTATGACCATGCAATCAAATGGGCTGAAAGAACATAGTGATGATAACTCGTGATGCTGCGTAGGGAATTAAGCAATCCATAGACACAACAAACCTCTAAATGACGAAGCAGCTCCCAACCATTCATGAGAACTACCTAGTGATGTAGGATGAGTGCTCTTGATACCGATATGATGCAGAACAAAAGAATGAAGAGTAAGGAAAATATTTTTTTCAGGACGAGTATAATGGAATAACAAAAGAAAATAGCAGATCAAATAAAAGAAAAATTATGATTAAGTACCAGACTCACCTGGTTTAGATGTTAACTCTCCATAATAAGTTCTCACACATCCGCATGTCTAGTGCGTTAATGATGACACCATAAAAAATAAGTACCTAACTAGGTTTGGCTTTAGGAATAACTCATATGGATGCAGCCTTACATCAATATATAAAATGTGGCAAAGACAAATTCTAATTGTTCAACCATATTTTTTCAGTACACCATTTTGTCCATTTCTGTAAATTACCAAATATAAGAGGGAAAAAGAAGAAGGAAACAAAATTAAGAAACATGCAATCAAGAAAACCTACATCCGATAAATCAAGCCTAATCAATTAAAATTTGTTATTCTTTTCATTCTCTAAAAATACTTGATTGATATAGATTTCCTTCTTTATAGATTCTTCAATCAAGCTTCAACTTCATTGCAGGGATGTAGTATTCAAACAAGCCCAATTAGACTTCTTTCATTTTTATAAAAGACTTTAATCATCTCGCTTTCTAAAGTAAGTATTTACAATTATAAGTTCATGCAAAATCCAAAATTATACCACCATCTTGATTTCTCTCCCGATAACCAAAGCCCCTATACACCCCTTTATATTCACCATACATATTTCCTTCTCATTCAAATCTCCTCCAATTATAAGTTTCTCGATTATAGGTATTCCTTGAATGATATCATATATGCTTTTTCCAAAATTCCCTTTTAGTTTGATCAGCTAATCCGACTTGAGGGACATAAAAGTAATGATTTTCAAAACATCTTGTCCTCTGACAAATTTTAGAACTATAATTCTATCTCGAAATATTTTTACATCTACGACATTGTTCTTGAAATCTTTATCAACAACAATTCCTACACCATTGCTTTGTTTAACTTTTCTGATAAATCAAACTTTAAATCTAGTATTAGGGTTTGCAATACCGAATGATGCCGCTCGTATCGATGGTACATACCGATTTGCTAGCTGACCGGCACGTGAACCGCCCACTATCGAGCAGTATCATCCTGGTTGCAGCAAGGCTGAGGGAGAAGCATCGAAGAAGGAAGAAGTAGAATCGGGAGAAGAAGAGGGAGAATAAACCTCAAAGTGAACTCGTACACGCCCTTTCTCAATCCCGACCCGATGCTGCCCTCTCTCGATGATCCCGATCCAGGAGAGGAGTTGGAGGCACAGGGATAGGGGAGGCGGCAACGAGAGCAACAGAATCGAAGAGGAGAGAAGGAGACGACGACGCCAAGGTGCGATGGGGAGAAGAGGAGGCAACGACGCCGAGGTACGTACACCTCTTATATATATATTATTATATATGTTATTTTATATTTTTATTTTTATATATTAATTATAGATATATTTTTAAACGTACTGAGCGATACACCGTACCATACCGTACCGAGCAAAGCTCGATCCTCATCAGTACGGTATGGAATTTCAAACTTTGTCCAGTATTATCAATCTCTCTAGATTTTTCCCCTACCCACTTTATTATCTCTTGTGAGCAAATGATATTTATTCTTCTTTTAATTATAGTGTCTACCAATTCCAATCTCTTTCCTGAAAGCGTTTCTATATTCTAAGTTGCTAACATAATCCTTTGTTCTTGGATTAACTACTTTACTCTCATTGGTCAAAAGCAATCCTTGCCTACTCGGCACCACATTTGGGCGCTGATGTGATGGACCGCTTCTGGACGAGATCCCAGCTCACCGTTTGCAATTCAAGACACCTAGGTGGTGAACGTGCTTTGCGTCACCTCCGAGTGATGACCTAGCTCAAAATCGATTAAAATCCATGTTCATGAAATCTGATATTTTTACGTTGGTTGTCAGTGATCTAATGGCTAATGCAACCCTCCACCTTTTTCATCAAGTTTTAAAGTACCAATTAACAAAATTCCAATGCAATGCATCAAATGTATAATATTGAGAAATGACAGTGTCCTTTTTTAGCTACATAAAACCATACCTTCCTATAGCTCTAGATAGTGAGATGATTATGCAATTTTTTAATATTTTGTTAGGATAGAAAATAAAAAGATCTAGAGAGAAGTGCTTTTCACACTGGTATTCGAGATTTTATGAAGCAATATTAACACCCAAATAAGGATCTTTTTTGCTAGAAGTGATGATCTTAAGACAAAAAAGAAATTGAAAATTCAGGATGTATGTGCTTTTCATATACTTGTAGACCTTACATGGATAAGATGTATGCATTTTGGTGGAAGTAGAAATTCTAGATACTAGTGTAATAAACTATTCATTGTTTGATGCTTCTTTAATTATTTTCTTCATTTAAAGAGTTATTTTCTTGGTTGAAAAACATTGACATTGTGGAAAGAAGCAGCAATTTGCAATGGTTAATTTACAAGATCTAATATATTTCATTAGTTCAATTAGATAGAATGCGTTAATCATGTAGAAGAAAGCATAAGCGCTACTAAAAGAACTAACACAAAAATGCTAGATAGTGGAATTATTGGCTTAAAAAAGTTAATGCCTAAACTGATTGCTTAATCACATTATTTAAGAAACCTAGTACTCCTATGAGTATTTAAACATGAAAGAATAACAAAAAAGTATTCTTTTCTTTTATCCATATTATACTCTTAAAGGTGTCTGCTGCATAAGTACCCATTGCTAGCTTGTACTTGAGATAATTAATGATAAAACTACAGCAGTGTAATACCAAAAAACAGCAACATGGTTTATGAAGGCCAAAAGCAGAAATCGACATCAAGACTGTAGAAGCTCATTATGAGTCTTCAACATGGAGCATACATATTTGCGGTAGGCAAATTTCCAAATTCAAATAGATAATATAGTGGAATAAGATGCTAACATATTCAGAAGGATGACAACATAGTATCTAGAAAATCAAGTTTTTTTTAACCACTAGGTAGACTGCTCTTCGAAGTTTGTTGATAACACATACAACCATGTGGATCGGTGAGCTTTTATTTTCACCTTCATCGAAGCAAAGGAAAGGCATGACTACCGTTCAATTCTTATTGTAATAAGGAGCAACAAAGGGACATTTCAAACTTGAGAACTAAATGCATAATTGAGTTCTTTGGGTGTTATTTTATATCTGAATCCCAAAATTTTTAATCAAAATATACAGCTTAGTATTCACAATACCACGATTCTAGAAATAATACCTCCAGATATTCCTATTTGGATCAACCTCAGTAAATGAAATAAAATTTGCAGGTTATATACCATT
Organism: Ensete glaucum; assembly: GCA_021527575.1. Classification (NCBI taxonomy): domain Eukaryota; kingdom Viridiplantae; phylum Streptophyta; class Magnoliopsida; order Zingiberales; family Musaceae; genus Ensete; species Ensete glaucum. Next base: position 1,347,135 of record CM038559.1, read on the forward strand.
TCTTCATTAGAACTAAAACTAACAGACAATTAGTTCAGAGTAAACTTAAAAGTTCAGCACATCTAACTACAATCAAGATGACTTTTTAGGTTTTGATAATGTTAGCACTCGAAAAAAACCATTTCAGTGCGGAGCAACTGTTTTCTAAAAAAAGTTGATAGCTTTATGATCCAAAACTACTAATTGATTGTTTTTTATTCTTGACAAAATAGACAAAGAAAGTGATAGCATACCACATGATATTAGACAACAAAAGAGAAGATTCATCATGTTCATAAGGAAATATTCCAATGCAAGATCTAACCTCTTGAAGGAGTGTCCCATCAACTGTGCTAAATATCCTAACAAGTGTGCCTTTGGTGCTTGCGGTGGCGATCAGCCGCCCATCCTGTGACAGCGCGAAGCAAGCAATCCTTGAATCGTGTGCCATAATAAACTTTGTCCGCCGTGCCCCATAGTGCTCCACCCTAACCTGCCCCTTCTGACCACCGGGGCAAACAAGGACCAGCGAACCCTGCTGTTGTGAAACAGCACATAAGCCCTTGGGATTCGGCACCGTCTCGATCTGATGCACCAGCTTCAGGTCCGCGAAATTGTAGACAAAAATCTTGTGGTCGAGCACCACAATGATCCTGTCTCTGCGAAGCCGAACGGCGCGGACCTCTGACCGGAACGAGAGCTCCCCGATGCACCGGCTCTGGTGATCGTCCCAGATCATGACCTTATTAGGCGGGTAGTACGGGTTATTCCCGCCGCCGACGAGGGCGAGGATGTTGCATCGGAACAGCATCTCGACGACGCCGATGCCTCCGCCGTCGAAGTCCCGGCGGAAGATCTCGCGAAAGGGGTCACAGTTGTAGATCCGGAAGCCCCTGTCGGTGCCGGCGGCGAAGCAGCCGTGGTCCTGGTTGAAGGAGAGGTGGAGCAGCGACGGGGCCACCGCTTCGGCCACCACCTTCGGCGGCGACGTCGAGGACGGAACTGGAAGGAGCGACGACGGCGGCGGCGGCGGCGGAAGGGCTGCCGTCGAAGCCGACTCGACGGACGAGGGGAGATCCACGGCGGGCGCAACTTCGCTGCACGATTCGGGGGCGTCGAGCTCCTCCTCGCCGGGACCCATCGACGAGGGCCGGGAATCATCCATGGGAGGAGAAACGGGGGAGGGATCAGGGTCAGGGATTGTGTTCGCCCATGCGAGAGGAAGAGGAGTAGAAGAGGAGGAGGGAGGAATCGAGAGGGCAGCCATGGACGAGAGAGAAGAGAGATTGGTCGGTAAATCCTTAGTATCGACGAGGGTAAAATCGACCGCTCTGGGATAAAAAGTATGCGGGCAGAGGACCGGAGGCGTCGAGGAGGCCACCGCGTCGAGGACTCGCCGTAAAAGTGACACGGAACCGCGACGAAATTACGGTTATGACCCCCCCCCCCTGGGGCTGTGTTGCTATATGACGAGAGACCCTAAACGAAGGAGGACGACGCTTCGGGAGAGACAGCAACGCATCCTTTTCTTGGAGTGTCACGATAAGCCACCTAACTAAATTTGGGTTACAACTTATTTTTCTTTTTTCCCTTTTCTGCGTCATGCTCAAGGCATTTAGATATTTTTTAATAGTATTTTTATTTTAATGAATATTTAAATTGTTCCTTCAATTTTTTTTTCATATGTTACAATAAAAATATTATAGATGATCTAAATAGATTTATAACCTCAATCAAAACAACTATGTATTGTAATAATCTATTAGCAATGACAATAAGAAATATTTATAATATTTTTAGTATATCAATAAAATATTATAAATACTATCGAAAAATATTATAAACAAACCAAATGAAAATATCATAATAGTTAAAAAAAACTGATTAAAACGGGCAAAAATATTTGATAGAAAAAATTTTAGAGATATATTTTTAAATTAATTGTATTGTTTGAAAAGTACCTTTTGAAAAATATACAAAAAACGAGTTTTTTTAGAAAATCATCCTTTTATTTATTTATTTATTTATTTCAGGAAGTCTCAAAATTTAGGGTAGTTAACGGATGACTTATTAGTGATTTGATAGGGAAAAAATTCCCCATAAATGACTTCTTTCCCCTCGTAATATATATTATGCTTCAAAGTGGACAAGAAATTTTAAATGTATATCCTTACAAATATTCAAATTTTTATGATCATAAATTTCAATGTAACTTTTTTTTTCACAGGTTAATTATCTTTTTATTCAAGCCTAAAATCTTATGATAACCTGTTAAAATTTTTATCAGTTAAGTTAATCAGTATCTTAAAATTAATAATTTTTAAAGTTAATATTGGTATATATAATCAATAGTTAATACTAGTTTGTTTGAGTTAAAGAAGCATATAAACAAGTTTTTGGGTTGTGGAGACTAAATTACTTTATAAGATTAGTAAAACTAAATGAAAGATTGTGGAGTTTTGTCACTTAGGATTATTTTTTTTTATAGCATTAGACTTTTGAGTTTTAGTTTTTTTTTCAGTTTGGATAAGAGTTGCTTGTTTCTTATATCAGTGTGCTACTGTATTTTTATATATATTTGAAGTGTTTGAGTAATTGGATTCTAAGCATTTAATAATATTAGTAGTGCTAAATAGAGGTCTTAAAGTTACTTTGGGATAAAGTGATCCCTATTGTCTTTTGGTTATTTAATGGAAAGTGGTTGTCAAAGATTGTTGCTATATTATTATTAAAGACTAAAATGTTATTTTGCATTTCCTTGGGGATTCCTTTTGCTTACAATTAAATCATTGTCTCACCCATATAAAAAGTGTCCTTATCTTGTGAATAATTATTTTTTTTGGGGCCATTGAGATGCCATTTTCCCATAAATAAAATTTCACATCTGTTGAATTTATTTTCAATTTGAAATAATATGTGATGTTTGGCTAAAGTCATTGGGTCCTTTTTTTTTTTTTTTTATCTATCAACAATGCTAAGCACTTTCATAGTCATGGATCATCAAAATTTAGATTAGATGATGATGAGATTTGTTGAGTAATGATAGAAATTTTTTAATATTTTAAAAATATTTATATACACTTTTAATTAATATAAAAAAATATTTTATTTTTAGTTTCTCTATTATTCTCTTTTACTTTGAAGTTTTACAGAACAAAAGGTCATGGCAAGAAGAAGAGGGACGAGATAACTGTGTCTCTAATGGATGGATCAATCTTCCCAGATAGGCTTCTCCGCTCGACTGCCTCCTTGCCTCATCTGCTGCTGCAGTGGATGCAGACTCTCCATCCTCTCGCCATGAACAACAACTCCTCCAAACTGCTGCTGCCGCTGCTGCAGGTGTAGCCTCCTCTCTCCCCCAACTCCCAGGAAGTCGACGGTGTGCCTCAGGGAACCGTCAGCATCCCAGAACTGGTCGCCCGATCCCGCGCCACCGACTCCAAGCATCTGATACGAGAGCTCGTGGGCGTTAAATGGGTTGCATGGCCTCGTGCCGGTGGCACGGTGCGGCCCGGCCATCATGGAAACCAGGCCACCGTTCTGCATCATGCCATGGGCGATGCCGCCACCACCGACCTGCTCCGCCTCCTGCAGCAGCGCCGTGGCGGACATGTGAGTGACGGACCTGGACATCTGGGCCTCGATCGGCCCATCGAAGCCCATCGAGGTGGAGGAAGGGTTAAAGAAGGCGGATAGCGTGCCGCCGGCCATGTCCCGAGCCGGCATGAGGTGGTCGGTGCCGGTGAGCTGAACGGGAGTCGTGAGACCGGGGACATGCCCCTGCAAGCTCGAAGCCATGGTGGCCATCAGAGGCTGGCTAAGCTTCTGGTTCTCTTGAGCCAATGCATCGCAGAAGGCTCGGTGGCTGATGAAGCTGTCTCTCCTGTCAAACGAACAATGTGAGTAGGAAAAGAAAGAAATCGATCTCTCAGTCCAAACAAAAATAATATACAAAACTTGATGATAAGGTTACGTGTTTCATTCAGCACGCCAAGTAATTAAGGCAGCGTAGAAGACTTTGTTGCCTACGTGGGGGGACAAGGAGGCGGCGGTCAACTTTTCCTTCTCTTCTTTTTCTATCCATGTTAGGTTTGAACTTACAGTGAACCCTATCCATGTTAGGTCAACTTTGGAGCTCAGCTCAAGAATCAAAAGGAAGACTTTTCCCACCACTCGTGGGAAGCAGGAGGAAATCGAACCACCGGGGCCGATCTTTCTGACACCACCATTTTAATCCTGCTACAGTAGTCTTCATTGTTCATGTACCAGATTTAGTGGGTAAGTTTCATTTCTTAGTAACGTCGGCATTCTTCTTCTCTGAGGAGAGAAACGCAACATTCGTCGTGCGGACCTTTCATGTTCTTCTAAATGTATAGAGAGAGAGAGAGAGAGAGAGAGAGAGAGAGGGAGGGAGGGAGGAAGAAATGCAAACCTGGAGAAGATGGTACCACAGTCACATTTGTACTCTCTGCTACCGCATATCTTGGAGTGAGCCTTGCAGTCCGACTGCACGGCGTACTTCTTGGAGCACTTGTCGCACTTCCACTTCTTCTCGCCGTGCTTGCGGCAGTAGTGCTTCTTGACGCCGGTGAGATCACCGAGAGCGCGGGTGGGGTGGTGATGCACGCATGTGGGCTCAGGGCAGACGAACACCCTCTTCCTCGTCTCGGCGCTGCTCCGCTGCCTCAGCTTCCATGGAAGGTTGTGGCCTCGGCGGTGCAGCTGCAGGTTCTGGTCCCGCTGAAACCCCTTGTGGCAGATCTCGCACACGAATCGGTTCGTCGCCATCAGCGTCGTCGGCGAGAGCGCGATCACCTCGGCGTTCGGGTCTAGGAACGATGAGCACACGATATCCAGTGAGTGAGGAACTCAAGAATTGCCTGTGTAATGAATCAATCCATATTTCCGACTGCTAATGCTCGGATCTATCGATGCGATGAGGAACTTCTAAAGGATGCGCATGAACACTGTTGAAGTGCAACTATGTACGTATTACTGTGAGAAATAGAATCTTGCAAGGCTGTTGGATACGAAGCCATTGATTGTTCTCGTACTCTGTCCTAAATAATGCTCAAGAGCAGCTCAAATAAGAGTTCGCCATGACCAATAATTGACCCTATGACCAATCCCCAAGAAACAATAAGGAGAGATCTTGCTCATCACCTGGAGTTCCCGGAAGGCTGCGTTTCTTCTTCACAGGCAGCAGCTGCGAAGCAGCGATATCGATGTTCCCCGCGACGGCGGCCGGTGAACCATAGAAGAGACGGCGTTGCTTATGGACCTCACCTTCTCCTTTGTTGGTCCCAGATGAGAAGCTTCCACCATCACCTGTGATGTTTGACATGCCTAACTATGCTCTCCCTCTTCTTGCACTTGGAATCAGTTCAGCTCTTCTTCTCTCTCTCTCTCTCTCTCTCTCTCTCTCTTGTAGCTGATTTCTGCTTTTTGTTGGTGGTGAAGCCCAGGGAGAAGAGCTTATGATATGGGTTTCTTTTATGGCAAGAGGGGAGGGGTACATGGATGACATCAAAGAATGCATTGGTTGTCCTTTAGTCAGAATAATAATTTACTTCACTTGGTTTAGGGATGAGAGCGAAGACAAACTCCATTTCCTGTTGTGTATGATTTTTTTTTCTGTTTGGACACTATATATATATATATATTTCAGGGAAATCTATAGAAAGAGGAGATGCAATTGCTGCTAATTAGTTCAAAACTAATGCTTCAGATTTGATGTTTTCTTCACTTAAACTTGAAAAATCAGAGAGTTAAGGAGTTGTTTGCAGATGATTCCACAGAGAAGAACCCCAAGTCCTAAAAGGACAAGAGTGAGCTAAAACTCAAAATCGTGCACCTCATAGTTTCTACAAGTCTAAATTATTATCTTCTGCAGTGCAGCTACGAGGCTACGAGCTTCCAAAGTCAAAAATTTATTGCTCTCTGTCACTGATTTCTCATCTCCTTGTCAACACATTCGGCTACTGCTTCTCTCATGAATGAACTTGTTCCAAGTTTCAGAACCATGATTGCAATTCATATGCCAGAGCTCACAAGCATGACCATGTATCACTGTTGTTTACACAATGTTCAACAAGAACATGATTCATGTTGTAAGTGATGGTAGCTTTCACAAAAGCATGTCCTTATCAATACGTCAGCATGGTGTACATCATGTTGAAAACATGAGTTTGGAGAGCATGAAACAATAAATAGAGTCATCAAATGACTTTTTTCCTCTGCACTTTGTGTCTTTCTCATAGTCCAAGTTGAAGCAATCTTATGATCCTGTTCCATTAAAAAGATGGGAAAATAAAGCGATCGGATACGGATCAAACTGCAGAAACAGTAGAAAAAAGCTGAGAATTTTAGTATCTGATATGAAGATTTCCTCGGTTAGCTTTTATATCTAATGTAGATTTAGTCTCTCATTCATTCCCCTCTGAGCTGTCCAAGCCAGCAAATTAGTAAATAAACCTATGGCGAATTAGATTGCAGTAGCCATTCGTGAGCTCTAAACTTCTGTTTGATTACAGTCATAATATCTGCATGTTGGAGGGAGATGTCGGCTATATTGGATACACAACTTGGCCTCTAATTTAAAGAGCTAATGGCTATATAATCTTATCATACAACTGCTAATTAAATGTGGGTCATGCAAGTGATAGCATTTTGAGCAAATGGATTTGGAAGCTTATTTTTTTCAGGTGGTGGATAAACTTGGATTGATTAGAAATGATTCAGAAGGAGCAGCAGATAAGAGCCATATCAGAAAACAGTAGGTTGAACAGAGCAGAAAACAGCTTGCTAATTAATAGCAGTACTCCATAGAAATGTCAGTGTCCTAAACCTCCTTGTTTGTATCAACTAAACTTGGATAGAAACTAAAAGATGGATAGATAAAATAAGGTGATTGTATTCTTCCTCCTCTTTATTTATTTATGTATAATCCTGCATTGGCAAAAGCCTCCTCTGCACACTAAATTACTTGAATTTTACCACAGATGAAGAACCAAAGAAGAAGAGCCATCGAAAGAGACCAGTTGTCGTTGAATAATTCGGGAATTATCAAATGAAAAATCACATCATACACGAGGAGGAAAAAAAAAATTTCAGTCAATGATAGGAGGAGAGCAAAAAGAATTTTTTTTTTTTTTTGGTATCATTCATTGATCTATGTTGCAATGAGTTTTGCCAGGTAGATGCTGATGTCTGTGAAAGGTACAACATCTTTGTTAAGCTTATTCTGACAGAGATGTTCCATGTAGATTACTGCCAACCCAATTAAAAGAATGGCCAAATGGTAATGACTTCAGGAAATGAAAGTTGAGAGAGAGAGAGAGAGAGAGAGAGAGAGAGAGAGTCTAAATTCAAGAAGAATGGTGACTCCAAAGCATATCCTCAACATATGACAATGAAGGAACCATACTCTTTTCCTTGACCAAAAGGTCTTTACATGTCATGAGATGCTTGCTATAAGAAGGTACAAATACACATAATTTGTAAAGCATCTATGAAGTTGACAAGGCTGTTCCTTTTCAGACTTCACCCTCACCCTCAGCATGTCTCAGGAAACAGTTTGGGTTCCTAACACCACTGCAGGTCCAGAGTTGAGTACAGAATTCTCTCAAGCTCTCCTTTAAAAGGCAAAGAATGATAGGTGAAGGATTTGGTGCTGTGATGCAAGCAAGAATTTTTACTGATCAGAAGGCTTGAAGAGTTCTCTCATGATGGATGTCTTATCACTGCTTCTCAAATGTTTCCACCACCATAGAACAGCATTGCAGAAACAATTTAAAGAGATCATGAAGTCTAAAAGGAGAGGAAAGATTTGAGGACCAGTAATCCATCCACATCAGATTCTGCTGCAGTGTGAAGTCCATCCACATCTCATCTGCCCTACTGCTAAATCTAACCAAGCAAGCAATTTGACCTTTTGAGCATAGAATTGGTAAACCCTGGCAGAGTAGAGCAAGGAGTGTCTCCCCTAGATAGGTAGACCAAGACTCTATGTAGCCTCTACATATTAGGATAGAGAAAAAGATAATGAGCAAAGAGATTGATGTGTGAAGAAGCCATTCTGACCTCTATCTGTATCTTCACTAATGCTACCACAGCTTTTTGATCTTTCAAACCAAGTGTCCAAGATCTGCATCTTAATTCTTAAATGCATTCCAGGATCTCCGGCGCAGGATCTTCATGAACTCCTGTTCTCCACATGACTCCTAGTCTCCTATTGGTAAGACATCAAATCATTGGCAAGTTTCCTATGTGCATTTAGTATTGTTATGTGTTGTTGTTGTTGCTGCTGCTGCTGCTGCAAAGAAGGGTTTGAAGTGATTCAAGAGACTGCAGTAGAAATCAAATCACTCCTAAATTTTTCATGAATCTGTAAACTATCATCCTACAAAATCATATGAAAAATACAATATCCTCATGAATCTGTAAACTATCATTCTTGATGGGAAACTTGCTCAAATCTGTCCCTCTCGGAATTGGAACTTTGGGTTTCCATCAAAACTAGAAAAAAATCAATCTTAATGATTCCAGAACAAGGTTTTGCCGGAAGGAAGTATGCTAATGGACTTTTGGAGATTAGGAATGACAGTGGACCTATTGTTCTACCTTTACAGACTACAAGTAAATCGTGTAAGATGGTTTGGATTTCATCCACTTTAGTAAGTGTTGATGTGAAAGACTGGGTTGTTGTCCTCCAAGGAGAGAGCTCCATGGATGATGGTCAATGGAAGATACCGTGGTGACAGAAAGCTGGGCCTCGTCTTCAAGGTATTAAGAAAGGCACCCCTGAAACTTACAGAGCACCGCTGACTTCTCCTTGGTGGTGGCAGAAGGCCTGCTTTGGTTCAGTTCAAAGTAAATGCAGATGCAGCCATTTCTGCCAACCCAGTCTCGTGTCTCGAGAGTTCTCATCAGACAACAAGATTCTGTGTGCATTCGTCTCAAACCTGACTTGATATGGTAGCGGTGCAGCGTGAGCCACACCGACCGAGCTGCAAGAAAGGGACGCTGTGGTTGCAAGAGAAGCTACTCTGCTCCACTCAAGGAGGTAGAAGTGGCATTTGTTGTAGTGAACCATAGAATAATCAAGTCAAAACATAGCGAAAACATCCAACTTTGATTCTACTCGTCTCTTTCACCAAGACAAACACCCGTCAAGCCGAACCATAGCCAGCAAAATTTGGGCTTTCCACGCGATCCAATTGTTGTTTATGAGACATCACACAGCTTGCCTGTGAAGAATTGGATTCAGCTTCTGGATCTCAAGTGGACTCTATCGAGCACTCGAAAGACTCCCACATCTGTATGCTCATTCGAACAATAAAAAAGACTGGACATGTGATGTGAGGACTCAAAAGCAGGTGTGAGTATAAAGAAACTGATCTTGAGAACCCAATATGTGTTGTCTTTATCGGGAATTTTCAACTTGCTGTGTGTTGATCAGTGAGGACGGAGCTAGCTAATGAACTCCATCCGGTTCCAGTGATTGGCTAGCTTCGCATTGGCAAGTGTCACCTTGCAGTTTGCCGGAGACGCTGGCGCTGCAACCGAGGAATGCGAATTAACTATGTAAGTTCTTCCATTGGTGACCATGTCCATATCTCCTTGGTGGAGAATACTCACACTCAAGCATGTGAAGAGGGCATTGTTGAAACCCACCAAGAACATTAAAGATGATGGTTGGCAGCAATGGCATTACAGCAAGTTGGGGAGTAAGATATGAACATATTCCTCCCGTCTCCTAATTGAATCTCTGACATGTTTGACAGAAGATGATACATCCAAGCAATAATAAAAGGGTTTGTGGAATTTTTCTTCTGGAGAATCTATAAAGAGCCAGTTTGGATGTCTGTTTCTCATGGAAAGAACAAGCCTGATATGGGGGAGCATTTACAATGATGAGGAGAGCAAGTGTTCTGTTCTTGGATCTTCATTCCAGGATACATCAACATTGGCAGATTGCTCAGAATCATTCATATGGAAGTCCTTCAAGCATCTTAAAGCAATAAGAACAGGTCATTTTCCATTGCCAAATATGCATATATGGTCATCAATTTAGATGGGGGTTTTGGTGAAAGAGTGAGCAGTAATACCAAAGAACCATGTCAAACAACAGCAAATGAGAAGTCTGCAATGATCACAAGGCAATTCTTTGTTTGTCCTTCCAAAAGAGTTAGGATCATTCAGGTCCATGTGGATGAACAGTAGTGAGTTTGGATTGAGGAAAGACAGACAAACAATTTAATGATTTAGGCAGTAGAGGATTTAACTGCTGCAAAGTTTCTCTTGTTCCAATGTCAATTTTTACAGGAATTCCCAAGAAAACATGGTGACTACTGCCAATTCTTTGTAGCACTAAAAAATAAAAAACACACACACAATGTGGCATTTTTTTTTTCTTCTTCCCCAAAAGTTAAAAAGAAAAAGTCAGCTTAATGACAGAGAGAAAACCTTCCCATAAGTTTGAGTGAATTCAGCATTATTATTATTATTATTATTATTCTTGTGTGCAAGCCAGCCATCTTAACTGAAAACATAGGTATTCTAATGTCCTCAGTAACACCATTTTCATGGCACTGTATACTTCGAAAATATGAATCTATATGTTTTCCATGAATGATGAGTTATGTGGTCCATCTGTGGTGTATCAACTCAGTAAGCGTTGATCTTTGATTGGTTCCAGTTTTCAGCAAATGAAAACTCCGGTGCTTAGAAATTTTGGGATGACAGATTCGACTTCTTCATCCTAAAATGTAATCTGATCTCAGAAAAAAGAGCAAAGGGTGATCTGCAAGTGGATATCTATCCAATCCAACACAAATGATGCATGAGGTACTGATGAAATGGACAACTGGGGACAAACTTGCATCTTGCAGCAAAGTTGGTCGCTTTCTTGCAGCAAGAATAACACAGACTGTGGTCATCAAGAAACATTCAAGAAAGGGACATTAACCTACCACTCCCACACATAAGATGGCAATCATAAACCCCATCACCAACTGTGGGTGGTTTGACTCACCTTTTCCAAGGTCTCCTCCGTATCCGTATCCATATCCATAAGAGCTCTCCACCAACCTTCTTCTTCACACCCTCTGAGGGATCATGGTGGGTGGCTGCTGTGGACAAGAAGATGCGTGCATGCTACAGAGAACAGAAGATGATCAGTTCATGAGTCGAGGAATCTCTCTGGGGAGTTTGGAGGTGCAGCAGCCACAAGCACACGTGACAGATCGGTGCAGTACAATTATATAAGCTTTGGGTGAATCAAAGATGAGGAGGGGTGGGGAAGAAGGTAGGGGGACCATTCTGGCCTTTCATGATAAAGCTCGGTGGGGATGATGAATCCATTGGCTATGCATCCACCATTGCCTGCAGAGTAAGGACAGCAATTTGGGCAATGGCATGTGAGAGGCTCCTTCATGTGTCTTCACCAAAACCCAAGGATGCAGGAGGACCTCACCAGGCCACGAAATGAGTCTCTGAGATCTCCCCCTGCCCGGCCATGGTACTGCTGAACTCACTGTGTGGCACACCCAACATTGATCGAGGGCTGTGTCAGGGCATGTTCCTACCGAGAAGACGACTGTAGCACCGGGCTTATCTCAGGGAGACTTTTCCTACATACGTATGCTTATACGTACCTGTGGAGTTCAACCTATATAGGAGAGAGAGAGAGAGAGAGGGCAAAGTCTTAGATTCCATAGGACGGTTTGAGCAAGTCTGACTACTGTGTTGGACATGGCGGATAACCTGGGTAGCAGCATGGAGTCAGATGGCCATCATAACTACGCTGGCGCGGCTTCAGGCGACGGCGGAGCGAAGGAGCAAGACCGGTTGCTGCCCATCGCCAACGTGGGGAGGATCATGAAGCAGATCCTGCCCCAGAACGCCAAGATCTCCAAGGAGGCCAAGGAGACGATGCAGGAGTGCGTGTCGGAGTTCATCAGCTTCGTCACCGGCGAGGCCTCCGACAAGTGCCACAAGGAGAAACGCAAGACCGTGAACGGCGACGACATCTGCTGGGCACTCAACACGTTGGGGTTCGACGACTACGTCGAGCCCATGAAAAGGTACTTGCAGAAGTACCGCGTGATGGAAGGTGATCGAGCTGCCGGTGGCGGCCACAGCACCAAGGCAAGCAGCAGCTCCGATGCTCGAGATCAACCCTCCGCCGGTGCTCACTTCATGTTTGACCCCACGGAAAGGAGTAAACCTTCTGCATCAAGGGGTCTCTAAGACCATCTTGTGTGCCTTGCTCTGGTACAACCTCGTTTACCTTGCGTGCTTGTTTTGCTTGCATCAACGGTTGGCTATAAATTTCTGTACCTTCTCGATTCGCGATATTTGATATTGGAACACATTTGCTCGAGACAAGGCAGCTTCAGTTCTTGGCGACATGAACTTATCATACAGGGAAGCCATCGGCTTCGATCCTTACAGTTTGTCTCCTCCTCCTACATGGTTGGGTACATAGGGATTTCTCTACAAGTATTCATCTGAAAAAGTGCTTGCCATGCATGGATGATGCTTACAGCTGAGAGAAACTTAAAATCCTACTGGTAATATCTGAATCTCTAGTTTATAAACTGTCAAAAATATTTTTCTTCGAGAACTTGATATAAAACCAACCAAGTCACTGTTTGATATTTAGGCTCTTTAATTGGCTTTGTCCTCTTTGTATTCCTGGTCAATCTATGCACCCCTAAATCCAACATAAGATCATTGTCATGTTTGTATTAAGGTGACAGAATCACCATCTGCTAATCAAAATCTTACAGTATTCTAGGTCATCGATCTTGGAGTAGTCTGCTCTTTTTCTTTTCTAAATCTTTTTCTTTTCTTGAACAAAGTGTAAAAAGCAAAGACTGGGCACCAGTTGTGTGTTTTGCAGCTTAAGCAGCAGCAATCAGGCACACGAAACCCTGCAAATGGAGTGCTTCCAACTTAATGGATGTGCTTGGTGCTCCCCATGGTGTTGCACTAGCTTTCATGTTTCCTCGAGTTCCAGCCAGAAAACAACATGGACATCCTCCATCTCAAGGTTAATTCCTATGCTTCATAGCAAGAAATTTTCGACTGACTTCATCACATCATAAATTTCTGAGCTAGCTGCTAGCTTCAAAATAAACTGCAACGTAATGTCAGTAGGGATTGTTCCTCCATAAGAACCAGTTTTGTCAAGAACAATGATCTGTGCGTGCAAATGGATCTTAAACTAAAGCTGCTTTAGGATCAATCTACGTCGTACTGGTCAGCAGGTGCCACCACTATGGTTTTGTCTCAAGCTTTCTGTTGAATGATCTGAAAGCATCAGTAGCCAAACTCATTTCAAACTATGCTGCATCGAAACATATGTGAAGACACTTACTTGGAAGATGTCTCAAGCTGCATCATGATCTTTAACATGGGTTTATTAGTTTGTCCTCCGAAGAAGGCATTTAACTTCTTAGTTTATTTCTGGATGAAACAGAAAGCATGCCGTGACAGAACACTGGTTGGGAGCTACAGCTTCTTCTGGTTGGTGTGAAGAACATGTAAGTTAATCTACAGGTTTGAAGTGAGAAAAGAGAGGTCTTGGATTTTAAGATCACCAGGAACCTATCAGTCGAAGTTGGATATGGATTTGCATGATCCCCCAATTGTGGTTGTACAGGAAATTTTTTTATTATATGTTCTTTGACAATCCATAAATTTTGTCTTTGGTCATCTTTGATGTATTTGGCAATGCTTTGTATCATGAAGAGAGTGAAAACACACAAGATTTCAAGTGCTATGATAGTAACTTTGGTGTTCTACACATGATAAAAATGTATGAATGCAGATACAAATCTTGCCAAGCCAATACCAAAATTTGATGATACATTGTGCCAAAATATATAAGATGTCTTTTACAAATAATAGAGATGACACTCTCTCTTTCTTTTTTTTTTCTTGTTTTTGGATGGACTGAGTTACTTCTTATGCATGAGAGGAAGTCACACAAACTTTGACCAATGAGATCATAAGGAATAGGCATTTCTTACTTCCTTCTTGTATTTTTTTTCTAAAAAAAGAGAAAGTAAAATTTACTAAATAGAATAAAAAAGAAATTTTATGTATGTATATATAATTGATGGAAGGAAGGAAGGTTTCAATTCGGCCCAAACGGGAAACTTAGACTCGGATCGAACCGGATCACGTTGGAAATAAATCTGCCATTGAACCGAACCAAGCCGGAGCGGACAAAAGAAATGGACCCGTGACGAACTATCCCATTCGATAAATAACCTGTGCGGTTCAATTACTGGGTTCATCGGCTCCGGCCCGAGCGATCCAAAGGATTCCGTCTTCCTCCCTTCCCACGCCGACCGCCACGGAAGGAGACAGCGGAGCGTCAGCCGCCCGGCGGGGGAAGAAGCTTTGATCGGCTGGAGATAACGATGGGAAGGAGATTGACGGCGGTTGCTTGAGGTACGAAAACACTGACGGCGGCAGGGAGCCTCGCGGCGCAATCCTCGTTTCCCTGTCCGTACAAAAGGCGGCCGGATCTCCTTTCCCAGCGCATGTGCAAGGCGGCGGCGGCTTTCTTGCGTTAGGATCCCTCCGGTGGTGACTCTCCCTTCGCGGGCGGAGGTACCTTCTCCTCTTGTTTCTCTATCTCTCTCTTTTCCTCCGTTCCCCTCTCTCCCTCTCGCCGGTGCCAGTACTCGCGCTGCTCCCTCCCCCGCCCCTCGCTCCCTCCGGCCCTTTGTTGTATCAGCCTGCCGCTAACCCCCTACCTCCGCTATTCGCTTCTGCTTGACGGAGCTACCGCCCCGAGCTCCCTCCCTTCTCTCTGTTTCATGACTTGGACGCATCATCCAAGTGCAAAAAATCAACTTTACTATGACACATTGGCCTTTAAAGTTTTTAGCACTTTAGCATTCATATTGTATCCTATAGGAACAAATAATCTAACACATCCAATATCGAATGCAAAAGATCTCACTGAACTACATAATTTGACTGGAATGTGCATTCAATTTGTTGACAACTTGTTACAAAAATCCATTCTGGCTGGTCGTTAACTTTTCTTGACTATTTTTGGATATTATCACCCCATATCTGTCCTTTTTCCACAAATATCTCAACGATTAGCATGGGCAGTAGCCTCTAGTGCATTGGCCGTAGTTTTCTTTCTTAAGATATTTTTGGACTTTTGAACTGTCATTTTTTTTGACAGGATCTAATTGTCATCCGCTATATCTTGTTTCTTTCACAGAGTAGACCTCTCTGGTGTATGTTATTCGCCGATGATATTATTTTAGTTGATGGTAGCCTAAGTGATTAATTATAAACTTGAGTTATGAAGGCAATCTTTAGAAATTAAAAGTTTTAGATTAAGCAGGACTAAGAATGAATATATGATATGCAATTTTAGTAATAATATGAATAGATATGAGAATATAGTTTAATTGGATTGACAAGAAGTTCCTTTTAAGTACAAATTTAGTATCTTGGATCAATTATTTAACAAAATGGAGAGATTGATAAAATTATTATTCATAGGTTAAAAACATAATGATTAAAATGACACAGAGTGTTGTATCATTATTGGATATTTTTGAAATTAAAGGAAAAAATTATAAGATAATTGTTAAACCAATAATGCTTTATGGATTCGAGTGTTGGACAGTTAAGTAACAACATATACAAAAAAATTGTATTGCTTAGATGAAATTATTGAGGTGGATGTATGGAATCACTAGGAAAGATAGAAAAATAAATATTTTTATTCGTAAACAACTAGATATTGCCTTGATAGAGGATAAGATGAAAGAGAATTATTTGAGATAGTATGAACATGTGCTTTGAATACCTACGAAGGCGATAGTTAGAAGAGCTGAAATAATTAATGCTAGTGGTATAGGGGAGGCAGAGGAAGACCCAAGAAGATTTTAATAGAAATTATAAATAAAAATTTAAATATTCTAAACTTAACTAACATATTATTTTTTTTTACAAATCTCAATAGTGGTAAAAGATCCATGCAGCTGACCTAAAATAGTTGGGACTTATGGCTTTCTTTTTACTATTGTATATCTTGTTACTTTTCAAATACTTGTTTGTTTGGAAATAGCACAAAGTCATATTCGGTTCATTCACAGCATAGTAAAAAGGATCAAGGTCAAAAATCTCGTATCGGACAACCATACCTGATTGGTTTCAATAGGTAATTGCAGAAACAAAAAGTATTACAGTCTATTGCATAGGTCTTTGTATTGTAGTAGGAAGGCATGCTTTTGGCTTAGTTGCCTCAGCAATAATTAACATAAGGGAATTCAGTGTTTGGTATTTGGCATTGTTATTAGGAGGTTCTTTATTAAACTCATGTATATTAAGTGTTGTTTGTTACTATTTTGCTTTATATTTTTCAACATCCTTTTATTCTAAGCTGACTGTGTCATAGATTTTAGCAAATTTTAATGGTTAACAGTGTTTCATACTTGAAGCCATTGCCCATTTATATCAAAGCATCTGTCTAGTTGATGTAAGTTGTTGTTATGTTACTGTCAGTAACTATGCATGTCACCATTGTTAATTTTACAGATCTTGCTTTGTTACCTGGATAAGGATGAGTTCTGTTCAATCAATTTCCTTGTCTAATAGAGGTTTCCTTATTGGGCCCAATGTGACAAATGCAAGAAACTCTTCTTTATCTTGGGCCTCATACTCAAATTCTACGTGCTTATATGCTGTTCCATCCATTGAGTTCTCTCAATGCAAGTTGTATCCAAGATTGATTCATAGTGCACGAAAGAGTGAAAGATGTGCTCCAGTTTATGCATCTGGGAAAAGGGGTAACTCCAAGAGTGAAAATGAGGTACATCTTTTTATGGTTGCTTTCTCAGTTTTTATACAGAACTTATAAGCATGTGCTTGCCTTCGGTGGCAAGCTATGTGCCTTATCCATGCTGGCCATGCTGCATGGCCTCTGTCTGGGCCGGATGTGACAATGTTAGATTTAAGTGTGCATTTAGCACTGTTGTGCTTGGCCCAGCATGACATGTAACAGTTGGAGCTGCAAATTAGTGCTTATATTATGGATAGTGGAAGAAGCATTTTTTTTTTTCTAGTCAACCAGTGATCATAATTCTATTTCATTTTGTCACCATGTGCATAACATGCATACAATCAATGAGCTCATAAGTTTTTGTTTGCAGACCATGTTAAAATGTCTGCATTCTGAAACTGTTGTGTCAGTAGAAACTAGCATTGTAAGCTGGGCAATCAGCTGTGAGTTTTAGTCTGGATATATGTTCTCTTTGTTTTTTGGCTAAATTTTGGCATTTTGTAAATGTTTCTGAATCTGAGCAGCCTTTTTCATGGGAATCACTGAAGAAAGCTATTGGAGGTTTTAGAAGAGAGCTAACAGTGCAGGATATGTTGCGAGAGCAAGCACGGGAAAGACAATTTGATGGCAATGGAGGTGATGGAACTCGAGGGGGTGGTGGCGATGGTTCTGGCGGCCCAGAAGATGAAGGTTTTGCGGGACAATTTGATGAATTCCTGCAAGTGATTATAGCAGTTGTTGGTGTGGCACTTTTGGTAAGCTTTTCTTGTTGTCTTCATTTCCGCAAATAGCATTTGCCTTTTGTGACTAATTACCCATTGTTTTTTCTCTATATCTTACATCATTAGGCTAATTATGTACCTTACAATTTGTTGAATTTTGAAAGTTTGAGCATATTGTTGGTCTTTGTTAGGATTTAACAACAAACAGAGAACACAGGTAAAAAGCCTTCGTTACAGTCTTAATATAAGTATGTTCTATAATTCATGTTGTTTCTCTACTTGCCTTCTCAATTTCTGACAAGTTCCAATTTGTTCTTTGGATTTAGTATATAGAAAGAATTTCTTTTCTTGTTTATGGCCAACTGCTATCCCATTCTTTTGATTGTTAAGCAATAAACTCGATTTGGTAATTTGATTAAAGAGGATGCTTCTATCAGAGCCTGAACATATCCATGGTTTGGTGGCTTTATCAATCCCTCATCCCAAGAAACACGTCCATGGCTGTTGGACATTGACGATCAAGTGTGGAACCTAATAAAAAAATAAATTTCAGTCAAATGGAGGCTTGTTTCTGGGGATGAGTGATTAAAATTGCCCTCGTGACAAATAAATTTCAGTCAAGTGAATAAATTTCAGTCAAATGTGATTAAATAAATTTCAGTCAAGTGTAGCACCTGATAAATATCGCAAGAATGTGCCCCCCTCTCACCCCCACTTCTTTCCTCTTGCTTTTTATGATTGGAACTGCCCCAAGATAAGTTGATTCAAGACTCTGCCTGCGATCTATGAAAATCCTAGTGCATGCTATCTCAAATAGATATCAACAGTTTTTGCAGAAAATTAAATGAATTCACCACCACCAAAAAGAGTAGCCTTACATGTTAAACTTGAGTGGATAATTTTTCGTCTAGATTGCAAGGTGTATATTTCTATACCATCAAAATAATTTTGAGGCTCCTAAATATCGGGACCATTGATTTCTGCATTCATGCTTGGATGTCCTTCGTTACGACTCAGTCTAAAAACAAACCCACTGATAATTTTTGCTTGGTATTGCAGTATACCTTAATGCTTGGTGGTGAGGAACTGACTCGTCTCGCCAGGGACTATGTCAAGTATCTTTTTGGGGCTAAGCCCAGTGTCCGCTTGACACGTTCCATGAAGAAATGGCGCAAGTTCTATAAAAGAATTGCTCGGAAGGGCATAGTAAGAGAGGATTGGTTGGAACGGGAAATCGTTGCCACACCCACGTGGTGGCACAAGCCTAGGCGGCTGGCTTATCTGGTGGCGACAAACTATGAGAGCTACAAGAAACAAAATCGTTAAATATATTCTGTCTGTTATATGAGGGTTGCTGGTGTAACCAAGAAACTAGTGTTCTACTTATTTCTTTAAATACTCAATGTTCTTCGAATTCCTTCCCGGCCATTGTTGAAATTGCCAAAAGGGTTCTCTCACAGTTTGTAGGGCTATAGGAAGCACTGTAATCCCTCTCTCTTTTATCAACTGCATGATGTACTAGTTTGTTTTATATTTGAGTAACATAAGTAAACTGCTGCTCTTGTTTTTGTGAGCATAATTAACAGGCAACTCGGGCTCATAACATGTTGCATCATGGATATGGTTCTCTATAGCATATATATATATATGCTTGTTTTGTTTGGTTACATGTAGCATGTAAAATGATCAAGGATGTAGACGATACATGCAGATGAGTCACACTAGTTTCCACATATTGACATATAGATTTGGTAAAGTGGGATGTGAACCAATGAATGCTGCAGAAAAGGAAAGGATGGTGGTGTGTATATTACATTCTGATTCACTTGGTGTCACATTAATCCAAGCTCGACTATTGCTCTTGTCTGATACAAATCATGGATGAGCATATATAGACTTTATGGAGGGGAATGCGATAACTTTGGAGACGATGACCTTCTGTGCTCAGAGACTCGTCTGAATCCTCGCAAATTCCAACCTCTTCTTCCCTTCCAGCTTGTTGGTGATGTAGCGGCGACTGTACTCGCCATGGTTGTATCTCCTGTACATGCATGGCTTGTCATTCATCAGTTCAGGAACAGGACCCAACTCGATCTCGTAGCTGGGAGCGTAGAAGGTGACCAAGGAGAGCCTGTCGCTGTCTCGGTTGGTCACCGCTCGGTGTTCCACGCTCTTGTACCTGCCGTTCGTGAGCACCTGCATGGCCGTCGCGTCAGTGATCGGCCGCGCTGGATCGAGCGTATAGGGAGGGCTGCCCACGGAGCTCTTACCTCGAGTGTGTCGCCGACGTTGACCACGAGGGCGGTGGCGATGGGATGGACGGGAATCCAGGCGCCGTCTTTGAGGATCTGCAGGCCGACGGAAGCTGTGTCTTGCTGCAGGACGGTGAGGGCGCTGCCGTCGGAGTGCGGGGTCAGCCCCAGAACCAGGTCCGGCCTCGAACATGGCGGGTAGTAGTTCATCCTCACAGCTTGCACGGCCTCCCCAAACATCTCGTTGAAGAAGCTGGGGCGGAGGCCGAGGCTCTCGGCGATGAAGCCGAGCAATGTCTCACACAGTCGTCTTATGCTGTCGGAGTACTTCTCCAGCGTCTCGCTAAAGCAGCAGTAACACACGTATGAATGAATCGTGGCCATGGCGATCGATACGACAGCGGCGATGTGTTACCTGAAGGAAGGTGGATTCGTGGGCCATAGTTCCGGCTTTCTCATGAAGGCCGGCGCGAGGCCCAGCGCAAACATGTTGCACCAGTCCAGCTTCTGCTCCTCCGAGAAGACGAAGGCGTGGCCGTAACCCTGAATCCCACCGGGTGGCATCGGGTACTTCTCTTTCTCCTCCAAAGGCAGCATGAAGAACTCCCTGGCCAGCTTCTCCATCTCCTCTAGCAGCTCATGCTCCACTCCATGGTTGATTACCTGCACGCGTCATCGCCACGGTGCTGCATCGGCTTCGCAGGCGGCAGCGAGCTTTGCCATCTCTGGTGTTTTGCTGCTGCAGCTGCCCAGCCTCGATAAGTCGATGACGGGGACGTCCATGGAAGGGAGGATGGGTGAGGGAGCAGGAGAAGGCCTCTCGTTGCCATCACGCACGTAGCGCGCAGGGATCACCGTCGGATGAGAGCGCCGTAGCTCTTGAACGTCCTCGACGCGGCCTTGGATCACTCCGGTGTCGGAATTCTCCTCCTTCGTTGCCATCGCGTCGCGATCAGTACGTGTTCTTCTTCTCCTCATTTGCAGGGAACGCTGCATATAAATAAGAACATAAAGCTACAAGAGAAGACAATTTGGCATCTCCTTTTCGAAGACAGATCAACCAAAGCATCTTCGCGTTACAAAGTAGCAGAGACAGGCCGGTCTCATATCCAAATCTAACACATGATCGATGACTAGTTTAAGCACAGCCTTACGGACTCCATGACATCCATTGTCTCCTTTAATGCCTTTGATTCCAACATGAAACCCAACACCTACTCTCTGTGCCAAACAATTCCTTGTCGTATCTTCCCATAAATTATTTGCATGTATTATATACTAATAGATAAAATGTTGAACTGTATTATTATATAATTTTCACTTTGGCCTCCAACATCAGATCTGCCTCAGTATTCTTTTTTTTCTTTGGGAACTAAATAAAAGGGTAAAAGTATATAAGCAATGCTGGGATAAAGTAAGTAATCGGTAACCTTTGGTGAGTTGAAAGGCCAATCATGCAGACTTCTTTTATTACTTTTTTTTGTTGGAAGGAGGACTTCAAATACATTTTAGAAGCGTGAATGACTGACTTCTGAGTCACACAAAAGCTATAGTTAGTATGGGTGATTTGTTCCAAGTAATTTTTATAAGAAAACTTTGAATCAACGAGGACCTGTCAGTCGTTCTCTAAATCATCCGTTCTTTGTTTATATACAGAAAAAAAGTTCATATCAAGCCCTCTCAGCTCAGAAGACGCAACCTTGTTGTTGAAGTACATCTCAGTCACTGTGAGATGGAGACTTGCACTAAGATGATTGCCACAAACTTGATCTCCAGGAACACTTTGTTAACCTGTGAAGGTCAAAACTACAGCAGAGATGATAGTTTTCTACCCATTAGCATGCAACATGCTGTGTGTTTAGTAGTGCAGGGGACACACACACTCTCTCTCTTTCTAACAGGGTATTATTGTTCATTTGAGCTGGCCATCTTAGATTATGCATTTTGATGTCAACAAACTTATCTAGCTTACTTTAAAGAAGAAGAATCCTTGTGTCTGTCATCAAAGTCAATCAACATGTTCCCAACCTATTGCTTTTGTTCACGGACAGTAGAGTATCTGGTACCAAGCTGGGCTGGATTCCCAACCCCACTTACATCCACTGAGAAAAGCTCCTCCATGATCGATTGCACAAAGCTTCTCAGCCAGTCATTCTTCTCCAACTCTCTTCCTTTTCAAGTGGTCATTGGTGTTGGTGCTGCCATCAGATGTCAAACCCATGATTTCCAGCATCTTTCTTTTCAAGACCATGAATGACAAGCTACAGTAAAGTGCCCTCACAAGTACAGATGGGTGGTGGCTTTGTATTCACCTTAATATTATATCACACGTCCCATTACACACTAGGTGTAAATATCTCTACCACAGCATCCTTGGCCTAATCTTTCTACTTCATACATGTCGACGGAGTAGGGGACTGTACTTGGAGAAGTGTAGAGTCGGCTTTCTTGCTCAGTAGCTTGTCTGGATCTTGGCAAATTCCAGGTTCTTCTTGCCCTGCAGCTTGTTGGTGACGTAGTGGCGACTGTACTCGCCATGATTGAATCGCCTGTACCTGCATGGCTGCTGGTCATTGACGAGCTCAGGAACAGGGCCCAACTCGACGTCGTAGCTCGGAGCGTAGAAGGTGACCACCGAGAGCCTGTCGGACTCTCTGTTGGTGACGGCTCTGTGCTCCACGCTCCTGTACCTGCCGTTCGTCAGGACCTGCATTGCGAGTGTGGCGTCGATCAGCAGAGGATTCGGTGGCGGATTGAGATGGAGAAGAAAACCAGGGTGGATGATGGCGCCGACCTCGACCGTGTCACCGATGTTGATGACGAGAGCGTCGGGGATGGGGTGGACGGGCACCCAGGCGTTGTCTTTGAGAATTTGAAGGCCGACGGATGTCGTGTCTTGCTGCAGCACGGTCAGGGCGCTGCCGTCGGAGTGAGGGCTGAGTCCCAGCACGAGGTCCGGCCTCGAGCAAGGAGGGTAGTAGTTCATCCTTACGGCTTGCACGGCCTCGCCGAACATCTCGTTGAAGTAGTTTGGGCTCAATCCAAGGCTCCTCGAAATGAGTATGAGCAGAATCTGGCAGAGCCTTCGTATGCTTTTCGAGTACTTCTCCAATGTGTCGCTGTGATCGCATATACACGTTAGAGAAGCTGATGGCGATGCGAGAGGAAGACTCTCTCTTCTCTGTCGCGGTGACGGCAAGATGGGGAGTACCTTAAATTTGCTGGGTTTGCAGGCCAGAGATGAGGCTTTCTGATGAAGGCAGGCTCCACACCAAGCGCAAGCATGTTGCACCAGTCCAGCTTCTGATCCTCCGAGAAGACGAAGGCATGGCCGTACCCCTGAATCGTGCCTGGCGCCATTGGGTACTTCTCCTTCTCCTCCAAAGGTAGCATGAAGAACTCCTTCGCCACCCTCTCCATGGTCTCCAGCAACTCGGTCTCTATCCCATGGTTGATCACCTGCCGTCGCATGGTTGATGCAACATCGATCAGTATCCCAACCATTGCAAATAAGGGCTGAAGAAGTTGGTGGATGAGCTACCTGGAAGAAGCCCCACTCCTCGCAGGCAGCGGTGAGCTTTGCCATCTCTTCCTGGCTCTGTCTTTTGGTGCCGCAGACCAGCTTCGATAAGTCGATGACAGGGACATGCAGAGAGGGGAGGATCGCCGACAGGGCCGGCCGCTCGTTCGTGTCCCGCACGTACCTCTCGGGGACGGCCGTCGGCCGAGCTCTCCGCAGCTCCTGGACGTCTTCCACCTCTCCGATCCTGATCTCAGAACTCGTGGTAGAGCACGACACCGGAGCCATAATAGAGGTCGCAAGAGTGGATACCAACTGCTACTCTGCTGCAATTAGTTCGTGTTGTGCTTCTGCCTCGGGGGAGCATGGCCATATATAGAACCCATCGGCTCTCCCACGGCCGTCCGTTGGTTCTCGGCGCACTTTGCCCGCTGCACTAAGCCATTTCCTCGTGCACCGAAGACCCGGACCTCCCACTGAAGGAACAAATGGGCACATCATGGAATCAGAGGTGGTGATGGAAGTGGGGTGGGCAAAGAGGAGAGAATCTGAATTGGAGGGACAATGGGATCTCTCCATGGCCACCACCGCTCAACAAAGAATCTGTGCAGCATCTCCCCCTCCAAGTTTGAGAACAGCTGTTTCCTGTGTCCCAACCAGAGTTAGTGGCAGTGCGACCTCATCGGGGACTGATCTAACCGGAGAATCTGAGAACCTTAGGCATCCAATTCCCTCATGAACTCTTTGTCTCTGCTAAAGCCCATACACTTGTACTCTGAATGGACATGTGGAGGGGGGGTTTGCCGGTCAAAAAGCACGGCAAAGGGAGGTGGAATTATGACAGAGTTGAAATGGGTGGACCGTTCTTTACCCGAGTCCCTCGGCACCGTCCGCTCTCTTCTTCCTCCATGCGCCACTGGAAGCCAGGGACCAGAAGAGAGGGGATGACACAGCGGTAAGAATCAACTACAAAATTCTATGCAGTCCCCCAAGCAATCTTACACAGCAACGGGCATAAGCATCAAAGTTTACATAACATTATTAGATCTTATAAGGAAATTAACACCGCTATTATATGCATTTCAAAAGGAACTGCAATTTCTCAGTGCAGGGCTGTCGTGTTGGCCATGGAATACTGGCTGCTGTCCAATCCAACATGCAGAGGAAGGCAGTCATTGCCCCATAAAACAAAGGCATAAATTTTTATCAATGCATTTGATGGCACTGTAGAAGAAAATATGTAGAAATTATATATAAAATGGGCGTCTCTTATGCCGTCAACTTATCTTATGCTAAGATCGAGGAAGGCTGGGGGTGGCGCGTCAGCTTGGCCCTCGCCGGTGTGCCGGCCGCCATCATCTCCTTGGGCTCGTAACTCCCTCATCGAGCGTGGCCACAACGAGAAGGGCCAAGGCTAGCTATGCTCCGAAGGATCCGTGGCACCGATGGCATCGACGAGGAGTACGAGGACCTGGTGGCGGCCAGCGAGGAGCAAGAAGACGATCGAGCACCCTCGGAGCAACATAATAATGCAGCGGAAGTATGGGCCTCAGCTCACCATGGCCGTCCTCATCCCCTTCTTCCAGCAACTCACCGGCATTAACGTCATCATGTTCTATGCCCTGGTGTCGTTCGAGACCGTCGGCTCCGGCGATGATGCCTCCCTCCCTCCCTCCCTCCCCTCATGTCCGCTGTGATCAGTGGCCTCGTCAATGTAATATTAGTATATTTTTTTAAAAAATATTATATCAAATGAAGAGATCGATATTTCACTTGGACGATATTACACGGAATGTCTCAATAAATATTTAGATTTATGGAATATATAAATTTATTTTTGCAATGTAATACCAATCTGCCTATTTTGACACCTTCGGTATTCGTAAATTACAAGCGGATTCGGATATGGTTTTCCCGCATCCGATCCGTTTCCGGCCCTATTAAAATACGACAGACGAAACGGAGGTAATTAAGTCGTTGCGCTGAGGGAAATCGGGGATTTTGGAGTGCAGCGATGGCGGAAGAGGAGGAGGAGACTCTCCAATCTCTTGCCGAAGACGATCGTCGCGCGCTTCGCGCGAGCAAATTTGCGCCGCTACCCTTACCGCCGTTGTCTTCCTCCCGATCCCAAGCCAGGTCGTTTTCCCTTCTTTGTCCTCTTCTTGCCTTTTTTAGGATTAGGGTTTTCGTATTCTTCTTCTTCTTCTTCTGCTTGACTTGGTATTTTGTGACTATTGGGTTATAATGCATTGTGTACAATAAAAAAAACTGGCCAGGCATCTCCGTAGCTCTTGACAATTATAGGTTTCCTGGTTGACCTGGTGTAATGGAGAAGGTAAAGAGCGAACCCTGTGAAAATTTTAGAATACTTACATGGGAAAATAGCAATCTAATGATTCTAGTTTTCATGCTCTCAAGAGCTTGAAAGATGCGTGCGAGGGTTCGTCTTGGCATCTTCATGTTCTGTAGGGTTTGAAGTATCTTTTCATGTTATTTAAAAAACTTACTTGTATATTTCGAAATGTTGGATACTAATAAGATGATTTTGTGTATTAATCATGTAAGGGGTGGTGGGACTTCCCAAAAGCAACAGTTAGGTTTCTTTTAAAACCTAATGAATCCATGCCACTTTAAGTGTAATTTTGTTACCTTTGTAGGTTGTCTCATCTGATTTATCACTGAAGTAACACCCAAATGCAAGAATCTATCATAAGATGAGGCCAGTAGAGAAACAAACAAAAGTTAGCATGCAAATTGTGCCTGTAAGAAATGAAAAGTGCGACAAACTTAAGCTACATTTAGGATCCACATGGATGCCCGCTTTTACTAGTTGAAGTAACACTTGAATACAGAAACCATTTCTAAGATAATCCCAGTGGTGAAACAAATCAAAATTATCATGCAAGTCACCTGAAATAAGGAAATGAAGAAAGTGTGACAGAGGCTTCAAGAATAATAAGAGAAGATTGAAAAGAATTCAGAAATTGACTAAAGATATGAATCGAGGCTCAGAAGAATCAGACAGGAAGATACTTTAATGATTTGATAAACACAAGGCTGTTAAGGCTAAGGAGCTTCTCTTTATCATAATAAAGATATGAATATTTTTTTCTCAGACTGTTCTTTTTATTTTTAGCATATGTTCTCTTGCTGCTCGCCTAGCAATGTAGGTCATAAAGGTTTTATAACAGAACAGTTCAACAATTTTCAGTCGTTTGATGTAACTATTGGCCATGGTTTTGTACTGATCACATGTATAAACAGATTAGTAGTCAAATAAGTTGTTAGGTGCTTGAGTTGCATGGAAACAAAATTCCTGCACGTGCTTGTGATCTCTTTATATTCATACAACTTTCTTTTTTTGCATTTGCAATCTCTTCTATTTTATGATGTTTTTGTCATTTTTGACAGATAATTGTATGTGCATCATCACAGATGTTGAGAGTGTTTTATCAGATTATTGTATGTTTTAGTATCTTTTCTCCAGGTGCTCACCTAGCAGTGTAGGCCATGAAGGCTTTGTAAACAGTCTGACATTTTTAGTGATTGGATATAACTGTCGTTTTTAGTGGTTGGATATAACTAGTGACACCAGGGTTTTGTAATTATCACAGATATACATGTAGCAGACTAATAGCCAAACAAATTGTTGGTGCCTGAGTTGTATGGAAACAAAATTCCTGCAAGAGCTTGCGGCTATTTGACAATTAATTGTTGTGCATATGTGGCATACAAATTTAATTGGGTGTGACCTATAATGTTTTCTGTGATCTCCTGTTGTTGAGTAGCTAATATTTCTATGAGAGCTCTTACGACTTTGCTTGTTATATGCTGATACTGTTTTTATACACAGATTGGCTCACCCAGGTGGACCTATGACAACTAACAAGGCTGCTGCCTTAGCAAAGTTTCTTGAGAGGAAGCTTCAACAGCCTGATGGACTTAACTCTTTGGATCCTAATCTTGTTGAACTAGCTGTAAAAATGCAAAAGAAACAGTGGTTGCAAGTAAAGGTAAAACTTTAGTAATTTTGTGAGGTTGTTCATCTCAAGGTTTGCCGTGACGCCTTGTACTGCCCTGTACGGGTGGTACATACCAGTCCGACAGGGTGCCAGTTTGCGGACCATCCTGTACCAGGTGGTACAGATTTAATTTATAATATTTAATATAGTCTTATATAATATAATATAAATATATATTAAAAATTAGAAAAAATGAGGCGTTGCCTCGTCTTCTTGAGAGCGAGCCTATGCCTCGTTTTTTCTATATATATTTAATATTATATTATGAAAATATATATTATATTTTAATATATCGAGCAGTATGCACTGTGTGCATCGTTCGATACCGGGTACCATACCATACCAATCAGATATTGGTACACCGGTACGGACCGATACGGCAAACCTTGGTTCATCTCATATATAAGTTCTTATTGGAGTTCCTTGTAGTCTTCTTTTCAATCTATGGTACATTATGCTTGCAATCTATCGTCATTATCTTCCTTTCTTCCTCCATTTTTTAGTAAGAATAACCCAAATATCATACAATTTCAACTTCAGCATGCTTGTACGTAATGTTCATGTGAAGGCTATTGGGATGCCTTTTGAAGGAGATTTTGAGTGCTGAACTATATTGATTCTCTTAGTCATTTCACCATTTTCTCTATTATTGGATTTGTAAAATCTTCACTGCAATGCAATGTACTTATTCAGTCTCGTCCAAATAATACTAATCCCATTGTTTGATCTTTAACTTGGCTGGTGCTCTCCCTGATTGTCCTCCTTTCCCGTCTCCTTCGAGCATCCTCTCAAACCATTGATCGCCACTTTGCCAACAAAAAAGTAGTAGGACTAAGCCGACCCTCAGGTACCTCAACACTTCAGTGGTCGAGTGCTTTGTCACAACTGGACACTTGGAGAAGAGTTTTCTTGAAATATTTTTAAATTTGATAAATCTATTTTTAATTTTACAGTTTTTGAAATACTTACATTGACCTTCTAAATTTCTATGTAGAGGTAAGGTTTTATACATTAATTCTCCCTAAACATCGCATTGGCAGGAGTCTCGCTAAACAGGGTACACCTTTTTTTAGTTTTTAAAATAGTTAACATTCCTTCTAAAATATTGAAAGTAATATAAAAATAAAATATATAATTATTTTAGCTAGTACATATGATTTTTATATTTATATTTTAAATATTCAAATTCATGCTCGTGTCCCATTTTTGTATGTTGATTTTGGGATTTTAGTTTTTTCGTGGTGCCAGTGTTTCTTAAAATGAAGCATCAAAGATGTGGGATGTCCAAAATCCATATGGTATTTTGTCCTCCTTGTCCAAGCCAGACAACAAAGTTTGCAGCCTCCCCTAATCCAGTAGGAATCCACCACAATTTGAGAAACAGTTATTTTTGAGCTCATCTGAAGAGAATTTATACGGACATCTCTTAAAATATCTTAGACAATCTGCCCAAATGCTGTATGCTCACTGTCGTATGCTACTGTTCATGCTACAGCATATAAGTTTTAACCATTTGTGTTGTGACCCATCTTTAAAGAAAGAACTCAATCTTTACTAAAACTAAACATTAAACACATTGAAAACAATTAAAAATAGACTCATATAGACCTATTTTATAAATATAATGAGAATATAGATGCGCCAATTGCCATGTTCATGCCAAGGATTGTCCTATCTGAATAAGTTCGATTCGTTCTAATATCCCACATCCTATTTCTGCTGGTGGCAACACTAGGAAGTGGTTAAAGCTCATTACTTAGTTGTCAATCTGATGTTATCACTTGATCGAGTTCGTTCCTTGCAAAGATGGCTTACGTAGAGTGACTTTCTTGAAATCACAAAAGACTAGGTTGTTAGGTACTTCTGCCTGGTTGAGTTTCAGTTTATGCTCATGTGACAGATCCACTCCTCAAAGATCCACATATATTGTCATCTATGAGATACGAATTACAAGACAAATGGTTAAGTTTGTCTATATAGGCAGCTTTCGTTACAAGATAAATTTTGTTTTAATATGACTGAAATAATAAATACTTTACCAATATACTTTGCTAGAGTTCGAGCTTTGCTTTAGCTTTCTTGTTTATGCTGCTGCTTGTCTTTTAATCGTGCAGCTGACAGCCATGATCTTTATTCCCTTGTGATGATCTAGGGATGTCTTCAGCTTCGGGAAGAAAAATACGGCATGTTGCTTCTTTTGAGGACTCCGGTGAGGTAGAACTCTTGAGATTTTTCTTTTTTTCTTATTTTTTGTGTTTTTGGTAATGCACTGTGTAATATACTATGGATGCATAAATTTGCAGAATTTGGAAGAAGACGATGATAAAGCAGAAGAGAAACAGCAAAAGAAAAGGAAGAGGAAGAAGAGGAAGAAGAAAAAGGTAATGCAATTTTTTGCTTTCCTTTTCCTATCAATCCTTGCTTATGCTCCTTTCAGTTACAGGCGACACAAAGCTCATAAGACTGCAAAACGGAAGAAGCTCAAATTGTGATATTTGATAGAACTTTGTCTTAGTCGAGATTTAGCAGCTGGATTTTGAAAGGCTATTATCATCATTTTCTCGGGTCAAAGAATGACAGGCAAATAATTCGGTTTAGTCATTTGGGAGCTTGTCTTTGCTGTAACATATTTCATGGTCTTTTTTTTTTTTCTTTCGTCTCATTTGAGGTATAGCAGCTGGATTTTGGAAGGCTATGCATCTTCCAAAAAATGAGACTAAGATTGTTTAGTGCCGAGCCCGGAAAAACTAAAGAAGGGCACATTGATTTGTTTTAGATATTTCTCCCATGTGTTTTTAAGGGGCAAAGCCCATGCATTTCTCTTTGTATCGAATATAAAACTGTTGAAAAGTCTTTTCTAAGCTAACTTAATTTGTTTCTGCTAACTTTATTCCAATATGAACCTTTTATTTGTATATACTAAGGGACTGGACTGTCTTTGGGAGTAAATTAGCAGAATGGTGGGGAGCGCATCTGTTTTTTTTTTTTTTTGGGGTGGGAGAAAGCCAGCTTTCTTCAAGTATAATGGAGGAAGATCAATATTCCTGATACATGTATTTATTGGATGTATTTAAACAAAATTAAAGTTAGGGCATTGAGGAGCCAGTCAACATCATTTTAATGAGAGGCTTCAACCAGTTGAGAAGAATTGCTCTTAGTCTTTTGAATTGGCTTCCGTAGGTATGCTTACTTAACTTGATCTTTGGCAGCCTTGGCTTTCCCTTGGTTGTTGCAGCTTGTATCGGTGATGTCAAATCGGGTAATTGTCTAATTGGTAATTGTCTAATTATCAATTAGTTGGTAATTGTCTAATTGTCAATGCTGCTGCTAAAAATGATCGACAAAATTCGAATGTTATTGTGGTTGAAGAATTGGATTCTTCTTCTTGAATCGTGCAAGTTAGATTGTTCCCTCGAGTCTTCTTGAATCGTGAACTCCTCTTGATTCGAAGAATATTGAAAAAAATCATATTATGGCTTATGTCATTGTGGTTGAATTATCGGATGCTTCTTCTTGAATCGTGCAAGTTAGATTGTTCCCTCGAGTCTTGATTCTTTAATCGTGAACTCCTCTTGATTCGAAGAATCTTGAAAAAATCATATTATAGCTTATGCTACTGTGGTTGAAGTATCTGATGCTTCTTCTTGAATCGTGCAAGTTAAATTGTTCCCTCGAGTCTTAATTCTTTAATCGTGAACTCCTCTTGAGTCAAAGAATCTTGAAAAAATCATATTATTACTTATGCTACTGTGGTTGAAGTATCAGATGCTTCTTCTTGAATCGTGCAAGTTAGATTGTTCCCTCGAGTCTTCTTGAATCGTGAACTCCTCTTGATTCGAAGAATCTTGAAAAAAATCATATTATGGCTTATGCTATTGTGGTTGAAATATCGGATGCTTCTTCTTGAATCGTGCAAGTTAGATTGTTCCCTCGAGTCTTGATTCTTTAATCGTAAACTCCTCTTAAGTCGAAGAATCTTGAAAAAATCATATTATGGCGTATGCTACTGTGGTTGAATTATCAGATGCTTCTTCTTGAATCGTGTAAGTTAGATTGTTCTCTCGAGTCTTGATTCTTGAATCGTGAACTCCTCTTCATTCGAAGAATCTTGAAAAAATCATATTATGGCTTATGCTACTGTGGTTGAAGTATCGGATGCTTCTTCTTGAATCGTGCATGTTAGATTGTTCCTTCGAGTCTTAATTCTTTAATTGTGAACTCCTCTTGAGTCGAAGAATCTTGAAAAAACAATTATGTTGTATGCTACTATGGTTGAAGTATCGGATGCTTATTCTTGAATCGTGCAAGTTAGATTGTTCCCTCGAGTCTTGATTCTTTAATCGTGAACTACTCTTGATTCGAAGAATCTTGAAAAAATCATATTATGGCTTATGCTATTATGGTTGAAGTATCAGATGATTCTTCTTGAATCGTGCAAGTTAGATTGTTCCCTCGAGTCTTGATTCTTTAATCGTGAACTCCTCTTGAGTCGAAGAATCTTGGAAAAATCATATTATGGCTTATGCTACTATGGTTGAAGTATCAAATGCTTCTTCTTGAATCGTGCAAGTTAGATTGTTCCCTCGAGTCTTGATTCTTTAATCGTGAACTCCTCTTGAGTCGAAGAATCTTGAAAAAACCATATTATGGCGTATGCTACTGTGGTTGAAGTATCAGATGCTTCTTCTTGAATCGTGCAAGTTAGATTATTTCATCGAGTCTTGATTCTTTAATCGTGAACTCCTCTTGAGTCGAAGAATCTTGAAAGAATCATATTATGGCTTATGCTACTGTGGTTGAAGTATCAGATGCTTCTTTTTTAATCGTGCAAGTTAGATTGTTCCCTCGAGTCTTGATTCTTTAATCGTGAACTCCTCTTGAGTCGAATAATCTTGAAAAAAAATCATATTATGGCTTATGCTACTGTGGTTGAAGTATCAGATGCTTCTTCTTGAATCGTGCAAGTTAGATTGTTCCCTCGAGTCTTGATTCTTTAATCGTGAACTCCTCTTGAGTCGAAGAATCTTGAAAAAACCATATTATGGCGTATACTCGTGGTTGAAGTATCGGATGCTTCGTCTTGAATCGTGCAAGTTAGATTGTTCTCTCGAGTCTTGATTCTTTAATTGTGAACTCCTCTTGATTTGAAGAATCATGAAAAATCATATTATGGCTTATGCTCGTGGTTGAAGTATCGGATACTTCTTCTTGAATCGTGCAAGTTAGATTGTTCACTCGAGTCTTGATTCTTTAATCATGAACTCCTCTTGATTCGAAGAATCTTGAAAAAATCATATTATGGTTTATGCTACCGTGGTTGAAGTATCAGATGCTTCTTCTTGAATCGTGCAAGTTAGATTGTTCCATCAAGTCTTGATTCTTTAATCGTGAACTCCTCTTGAGTCGAAGAATCTTGAAAAAAACCATATTATGGCTTATGCTATTGTGGTTGAAGTATCGGATGCTTCTTCTTGAATCGTGCAAGTTAGATTGTTCCCTCGAGTCTTGATTCTTTAATCGTGAACTCCTCTTGAGTCGAAGAATCTTGAAAAAATCATATTATGGCGTATGCTACTGTGGTTGAAGTATCGGATGCTTCTTCTTGAATCGTGCAAGTTAGATTGTTCTCTCGAGTCTTGATTCTTTAATCGTGAACTCCTCTTGATTCGAAGAATCTTGAAAAAATCATATTATGGCTTATGCTAATGTGGTTGAAGTATCGGATGCTTCTTCTTGAATCGTGCAAGTTAGATTGTTCTCTCGAGTCTTGATTCTTTAATCATGAACTCCTCTTGATTCGAAGAATCTTGAAAAAATCATATTATAGCTTATGCTACTGTGGTTGAAGTATCGGATGATTCTTCCTGAATCGTGCAAGTTAGATTGTTCCCTCGAGTCTTGATTCTTTAATCGTGAACTCCTCTTGAGTCGAATAATCTTGAAAAAATCATATTATGGCGTATGCTACTGTGGTTGAAGTATCAGATGCTTCTTCTTGAATCGTGCAAGTTAGATTGTTCCCTCGAGTCTTGATTCTTAAATCGTGAACTCCTCTTGAGTCGAAGAATCTTGAAAAAACTATTATGGCGTATGCTACTATGGTTGAAGTATCGGATGCTTCTTCTTGAATCGTGCAAGTTAGATTGTTCCCTCGAGTCTTGATTCTTTAATCGTGAACTACTCTTGATTCGAAGAATCTTGAAAAAATCATATTATGGCTTATGCTACTGTGGTTGAAGTATCAGATGCTTCTTCTTGAATCATGCAAGTTAGAATGTTCCCTCGAGTCTTGATTCTTTAATCGTGGACTCCTCTTGAGTCGAAGAATCTTGAAAATAAACTATATTATGGCGTATGCTACTGTGGTTGAAGTATCAGATGCTTCTTCTTGAATCGTGCAAGTTAGATTTTTCCCTCGAGTCTTGATTCTTTATTCGTGAACTCCTCTTGATTCAAGAATCTTGAAAAATCATATTATGGCTTATGCTATTGTGGTTGAAGTATCAGATGCTTCTTCTTGAATCGTGCAAGTTATATTGTTCCCTCGAGTCTTGATTCTTTAATCGTGAACTCCTCTTGATTCGAAGAATCTTGAAAAAATCATATTATGGCTTATGCTACTGTGGTTGAAGTATCAGATGCTTCTTCTTGAATCGTGCAAGTTAGATTGTTCCCTCGGGTTTTGATTTTTTAATCGTGAACTCCTCTTGATTCGAAGAAACTTGAAAAAATCATATTATGGCTTATGCTACTGTGGTTGAAGTATCGGATGCTTCTTCTTGAATCGTGCAAGTTAGATTGTTCCCTCGAGTCTTGATTCTTTAATCGTGAACTCCTCTTGATTCGAAGAATCTTGAAAAAAATCATATTATGGCTTATGCTACTGTGGTTGAAGTATCAGATGCTTCTTCTTGAATCGTGCAAGTTAGATAGTTCCCTCGGGTCTTGATTCTTTAATCGTGAACTCCTCTTGATTCGAAGAAACTTGAAAAAAATCATATTATGGCTTATGCTAATGTGGTTGAAGTATCAGATGCTTCTTCTTGAATCGTGCAAGTTAGATTGTTCTCTCGAGTCTTGATTATTTAATCGTGAACTCCTCTTGATTCGAAGAATCTTGAAAAAATCATATTATGGCTTATGCTACTGTGGTTGAAGTATCAGATGCTTCTTCTTGAATCGTGCAAGTTAGATTGTTCCCTCGGGTCTTGATTCTTTAATCGTGAACTCCTCTTGAGTCGAATAATCTTGAAAAAACCATATTATGGCGTATGCTACTGTGGTTGAAGTATCGGATGCTTCTTCTTGAATCGTGCAAGTTAGATTGTTCCCTCGAGTCTTGATTCTTTAATCGTGAACTCCTCTTGAGTCGAAGAATCTTGAAAAAACTATTATGGCGTATGCTACTATGGTTGAAGTATCGGATGCTTCTTCTTGAATCGTGCAAGTTAGATTGTTCCCTCGAGTCTTGATTCTTTAATCGTGAACTACTCTTGATTCGAAGAATCTTGAAAAAATCATATTATGGCTTATGCTACTGTGGTTGAAGTATCAGATGCTTCTTCTTGAATCATGCAAGTTAGAATGTTCCCTCGAGTCTTGATTCTTTAATCGTGGACTCCTCTTGAGTCGAAGAATCTTGAAAATAAACTATATTATGGCGTATGCTACTGTGGTTGAAGTATCAGATGCTTCTTCTTGAATCGTGCAAGTTAGATTTTTCCCTCGAGTCTTGATTCTTTATTCGTGAACTCCTCTTGATTCGAAGAATCTTGAAAAAATCATATTATGGCTTATGCTATTGTGGTTGAAGTATCATATGCTTCTTCTTGAATCGTGCAAGTTATATTGTTCCCTCGAGTCTTGATTCTTTAATCGTGAACTCCTCTTGATTCGAAGAATCTTGAAAAATTCATATTATGGCTTATGCTACTATGGTTGAAGTATCGGATGCTTCTTCTTGAATCGTGCAAGTTATATTGTTCCCTCGAGTCTTGATTCTTTAATCGTGAACTCCTCTTGATTCGAAGAATCTTGAAAAAATCATATTATGGCTTATGCTACTGGGGTTGAAGTATCAGATGCTTCTTCTTGAATCGTGCAAGTTAGATTATTTCATCGAGTCTTGATTCTTTAATCGTGAACTCCTCTTGAGTCGAAGAATCTTGAAAGAATCATATTATGGCTTATGCTACTGTGGTTGAAGTATCGGATGCTTCTTTTTTAATCGTGCAAGTTAGATTGTTCCCTCGAGTCTTGATTCTTTAATCGTGAACTCCTCTTGAGTCGAATAATCTTGAAAAAAAATCATATTATGACTTATGCTACTGTGGTTGAAGTATCAGATGCTTCTTCTTGAATCGTGCAAGTTAGATTGTTCCCTCGAGTCTTGATTCTTTAATCGTGAACTCCTCTTGAGTCGAAGAATCTTGAAAAAACCATATTATGGCGTATGCTACTGTGGTTGAAGTATCAGATGCTTCGTCTTGAATCGTGCAAGTTAGATTGTTCTCTCGAGTCTTGATTCTTTAATTGTGAACTCCTCTTGATTTGAAGAATCATGAAAAAATCATATTATGGCTTATGCTACTGTGGTTGAAGTATCGGATACTTCTTCTTGAATCGTGCAAGTTAGATTGTTCACTCGAGTCTTGATTCTTTAATCATGAACTCCTCTTGATTCGAAGAATCTTGAAAAAATCATGTTATGGTTTATGCTACCGTGGTTGAAGTATCAGATGCTTCTTCTTGAATCGTGCAAGTTAGATTGTTCCATCAAGTCTTGATTCTTTAATCGTGAACTCCTCTTGAGTCGAAGAATCTTGAAAAAAACCATATTATGGCTTATGCTATTGTGGTTGAAGTATCGGATGCTTCTTCTTGAATCGTGCAAGTTAGATTGTTCCCTCGAGTCTTGATTCTTTAATCGTGAACTCCTCTTGAGTCGAAGAATCTTGAAAAAATCATATTATGGCGTATGCTACTGTGGTTGAAGTATCGGATGCTTCTTCTTGAATCGTGCAAGTTAGATTGTTCTCTCGAGTCTTGATTCTTTAATCGTGAACTCCTCTTGATTCGAAGAATCTTGAAAAAATCATATTATGGCTTATGCTAATGTGGTTGAAGTATCGGATGCTTCTTCTTGAATCGTGCAAGTTAGATTGTTCTCTCGAGTCTTGATTCTTTAATCATGAACTCCTCTTGATTCGAAGAATCTTGAAAAAATCATATTATAGCTTATGCTACTGTGGTTGAAGTATCGGATGATTCTTCTTGAATCGTGCAAGTTAGATTGTTCCCTCGAGTCTTGATTCTTTAATCGTGAACTCCTCTTGAGTCGAATAATCTTGAAAAAACCATATTATGGCGTATGCTATTGTGGTTGAAGTATCGGATGCTTCTTCTTGAATCGTGCAAGTTAGATTGTTCCCTCGAGTCTTGATTCTTAAATCGTGAACTCCTCTTGAGTCGAAGAATCTTGAAAAAATCATATTATGGCGTATGCTACTGTGGTTGAAGTATCGGATGCTTCTTCTTGAATCGTGCAAGTTAGATTGTTCTCTCGAGTCTTGATTCTTTAATTGTGAACTCCTCTTGATTTGAAGAATCATGAAAAAATCATATTATGGCTTATGCTACTGTGGTTGAAGTATCGGATACTTCTTCTTGAATCGTGCAAGTTAGATTGTTCACTCGAGTCTTGATTCTTTAATCATGAACTCCTCTTGATTCGAAGAATCTTGAAAAAATCATGTTATGGTTTATGCTACCGTGGTTGAAGTATCAGATGCTTCTTCTTGAATCGTGCAAGTTAGATTGTTCCATCAAGTCTTGATTCTTTAATCGTGAACTCCTCTTGAGTCGAAGAATCTTGAAAAAAACCATATTATGGCTTATGCTATTGTGGTTGAAGTATCGGATGCTTCTTCTTGAATCGTGCAAGTTAGATTGTTCCCTCGAGTCTTGATTCTTTAATCGTGAACTCCTCTTGAGTCGAAGAATCTTGAAAAAATCATATTATGGCGTATGCTACTGTGGTTGAAGTATCGGATGCTTCTTCTTGAATCGTGCAAGTTAGATTGTTCTCTCGAGTCTTGATTCTTTAATCGTGAACTCCTCTTGATTCGAAGAATCTTGAAAAAATCATATTATGGCTTATGCTAATGTGGTTGAAGTATCGGATGCTTCTTCTTGAATCGTGCAAGTTAGATTGTTCTCTCGAGTCTTGATTCTTTAATCATGAACTCCTCTTGATTCGAAGAATCTTGAAAAAATCATATTATAGCTTATGCTCGTGGTTGAAGTATCGGATGATTCTTCCGAATCGTGCAAGTTAGATTGTTCCCTCGAGTCTTGATTCTTTAATCGTGAACTCCTCTTGAGTCGAATAATCTTGAAAAAACCATATTATGGCGTATGCTACTGTGGTTGAAGTATCAGATGCTTCTTCTTGAATCGTGCAAGTTAGATTGTTCCCTCGAGTCTTGATTCTTAAATCGTGAACTCCTCTTGAGTCGAAGAATCTTGAAAAAACTATTATGGCGTATGCTACTATGGTTGAAGTATCGGATGCTTCTTCTTGAATCGTGCAAGTTAGATTGTTCCCTCGAGTCTTGATTCTTTAATCGTGAACTACTCTTGATTCGAAGAATCTTGAAAAAATCATATTATGGCTTATGCTACTGTGGTTGAAGTATCAGATGCTTCTTCTTGAATCATGCAAGTTAGAATGTTCCCTCGAGTCTTGATTCTTTAATCGTGGACTCCTCTTGAGTCGAAGAATCTTGAAAATAAACTATATTATGGCGTATGCTACTGTGGTTGAAGTATCAGATGCTTCTTCTTGAATCGTGCAAGTTAGATTTTTCCCTCGAGTCTTGATTCTTTATTCGTGAACTCCTCTTGATTCGAAGAATCTTGAAAAAATCATATTATGGCTTATGCTATTGTGGTTGAAGTATCAGATGCTTCTTCTTGAATCGTGCAAGTTATATTGTTCCCTCGAGTCTTGATTCTTTAATCGTGAACTCCTCTTGATTCGAAGAATCTTGAAAAAATCATATTATGGCTTATGCTACTGTGGTTGAAGTATCAGATGCTTCTTCTTGAATCGTGCAAGTTAGATTGTTCCCTCGGGTTTTGATTTTTTAATCGTGAACTCCTCTTGATTCGAAGAAACTTGAAAAAAAATCATATTATGGCTTATGCTACTGTGGTTGAAGTATCGGATGCTTCTTCTTGAATCGTGCAAGTTAGATTGTTCCCTCGAGTCTTGATTCTTTAATCGTGAACTCCTCTTGATTCGAAGAATCTTGAAAAAAATCATATTATGCTACTGTGGTTGAAGTATCAGATGCTTCTTCTTGAATCGTGCAAGTTAGATAGTTCCCTCGGGTCTTGATTCTTTAATCGTGAACTCCTCTTGATTCGAAGAAACTTGAAAAAAATCATATTATGGCTTATGCTAATGTGGTTGAAGTATCAGATGCTTCTTCTTGAATCGTGCAAGTTAGATTGTTCTCTCGAGTCTTGATTCTTTAATCGTGAACTCCTCTTGATTCGAAGAATCTTGAAAAAATCATATTATGGCTTATGCTCGTGGTTGAAGTATCGGATGCTTCTTCTTGAATCGTGCAAGTTAGATTGTTCCCTCGGGTCTTGATTCTTTAATCGTGAACTCCTCTTGAGTCGAATAATCTTGAAAAAACCATATTATGGCGTATACTCGTGGTTGAAGTATCGGATGCTTCTTCTTGAATCGTGCAAGTTAGATTGTTCCTCGAGTCTTGATTCTTTAATCGTGAACTCCTCTTGAGTCGAAGAATCTTGAAAAAACTATTATGGCGTATGCTACTATGGTTGAAGTATCGGATGCTTCTTCTTGAATCGTGCAAGTTAGATTGTTCCCTCGAGTCTTGATTCTTTAATCGTGAACTACTCTTGATTCGAAGAATCTTGAAAAAATCATATTATGGCTTATGCTACTGTGGTTGAAGTATCAGATGCTTCTTCTTGAATCATGCAAGTTAGAATGTTCCCTCGAGTCTTGATTCTTTAATCGTGGACTCCTCTTGAGTCGAAGAATCTTGAAAATAAACTATATTATGGCGTATGCTACTGTGGTTGAAGTATCAGATGCTTCTTCTTGAATCGTGCAAGTTAGATTTTTCCCTCGAGTCTTGATTCTTTATTCGTGAACTCCTCTTGATTCGAAGAATCTTGAAAAAATCATATTATGGCTTATGCTATTGTGGTTGAAGTATCAGATGCTTCTTCTTGAATCGTGCAAGTTATATTGTTCCCTCGAGTCTTGATTCTTTAATCGTGAACTCCTCTTGATTCGAAGAATCTTGAAAAATTCATATTATGGCTTATGCTACTATGGTTGAAGTATCGGATGCTTCTTCTTGAATCGTGCAAGTTATATTGTTCCCTCGAGTCTTGATTCTTTAATCGTGAACTCCTCTTGATTCGAAGAATCTTGAAAAAATCATATTATGGCTTATGCTACTGTGGTTGAAGTATCAGATGCTTCTTCTTGAATCGTGCAAGTTAGATTGTTCCCTCGGGTTTTGATTTTTTAATCGTGAACTCCTCTTGATTCGAAGAAACTTGAAAAAAAATCATATTATGGCTTATGCTACTGTGGTTGAAGTATCGGATGCTTTTTCTTGAATCGTGCAAGTTAGATTGTTCCCTCGAGTCTTGATTCTTTAATCGTGAACTCCTCTTGATTCGAAGAATCTTGAAAAAAGTCATATTATGGCTTACGCTACTGTGGTTGAAGTATCAGATGCTTCTTCTTGAATCGTGCAAGTTAGATTGTTCCCTCGGGTCTTGATTCTTTAATCGTGAACTCTCTTGATTCGAAGAAACTTGAAAAAAATCATATTATGGCTTATGCTAATGTGGTTGAAGTATCAGATGCTTCTTCTTGAATCGTGCAAGTTAGATTGTTCTCTCGAGTCTTGATTCTTTAATCGTGAAGTCCTCTTGATTCGAAGAATCTTGAAAAAATCATATTATGGCTTATGCTACTGTGGTTGAAGTATCAGATGCTTCTTCTTGAATCGTGCAAGTTAGATTGTTCCCTCGGGTCTTGATTCTTTAATCGTGAACTCCTCTTGATTCGAAGAATCTTGAAAAAATCATATTATGGCGTATGCTACTGTGGTTGAAGTATCGGATGTTTCTTCTTGAATCGTGCAAGTTAGATTGTTCCCTTGAGTCTTGATTCTTTAATCGCGGACTCCTCTTGAGTCGAGGAATCTTGAAAAATTACCATATTATGGCGTATGCTACTGTGGTTGAAGTATTGGATGCTTCTTCTTGAATCGTGTAAGTTAGATTGTTCCTTCGAGTCTTGATTCTTTAATCGTGAACTCCTCTTGAGTCGAAGAATCTTGAAAAAAAACCATATTATGGCGTATGCTACTGTGGTTGAAGCATTAGATGCTTCTTCTTGAATCGTCCAAGTTAGATTGTTCCCTCAAGTCTTGATTCTTTAATCGTGAACTTCTTTTGAGTCGAAGAATCTTGAAAAACTATATTATGGCGTATATTATTGTGTTTAAGCATCGAATGCTTCTTGAATTGCATAAGTTGACTATTC
Source organism: Ensete glaucum (assembly GCA_021527575.1). Taxonomy (NCBI): domain Eukaryota; kingdom Viridiplantae; phylum Streptophyta; class Magnoliopsida; order Zingiberales; family Musaceae; genus Ensete; species Ensete glaucum. Next base: position 1,388,070 of record CM038559.1, read on the forward strand.
CCTCGAGTCTTGACCCTCGAGTCTTGATTCTTTAATCATGGACTTCTCTTGAGTCGAAGAATCTTGAAAAAAAATCATATTATGGTGTATGCTTTTATGTTAAAGTATCAGATGCTTCTTCTTGAATCGTGCAAGTTAGATTGTTCCCTCGAGTCTTGATTCCTTAATTGTGAACTCCTCTTCAATCGAAGAATCTTGAAAAATCATATTACGGTGTATGTTAGTGTTTGAGCATCAGATGCTTCTTGAATCGTATAAGCTGATTGTTCCCTCGAGTCTTGATTCCTTAATCGGATACTCCTCTTGAATCGAAGAATCTTGAAAAATCATATTACAGTGTATGTTATTGTGTCTGAGCATCGGATGCTTCTTGAATCGTATAAGTTAACTGTTCCCTTTGAGTCTTGATTCCTTAATCCCAAACTTATCCTCAATCGAAGAATCTTGAAAAATCGTATTATAGTCTATGTTATTGTGTTTGAGCATCGGATGCTTCTTGAATCGTATAAGCTGATTGTTCTCTCGAGTCTTGATTCCTTAACCGCAAACTCCTCTTGAATTGAGGAATCTTAAAAAACCATATTACGTTGTACGCTCTTTGAACTCTTCATACAAACAAGTTTAACTTAGGAAGTTTTGCCATCGTCCAAAGTGATAATAAATAAATCATCATTAATCTCATCGAACCAATTCAAGACATGCCTCCAACATTCTGATGAGGCGAGACGTAATAGTGCATTGGTTACTAATCCTACTATTAGACAAGTCAAGATTAGCAAAATAAAACAGTCATGATCAAGCATGACTGTGTCATGTTAAAATTATCATGATTTTCTCAATATTTTGATACTATGTTATCATGTTTCTAGATCATAAAAATTATAATAGCATATTATCATAATTCTACCAATGATGAAATCATGATCTCAACATGATCTCCTAAACAACAAAAATAAAGATATCATGACTCTACACCAATTCATCTAATAGTTACTAGACCCAAAAATCAAGTCTTTAAACTAAATAAACGTTTCTTTATTTTCGTAAAATAATGCTAAAAAAACTATTTCTAGGCCTTCTACTGTTAATCAAGTCTTAAAAAAATTTTAAAAACGAGTAGCAATGTCTGAAAAATATAATGCTTTGTTACGACATGGTACATGCGACTTGATCCCATCACGTCTAAGTCAAAATCTTATAGGGTGCAAATAATTTTTTTCTATCAAACAAAATTTGATGGGTCAATAAATATAAAACAAGACTTGTTACAGAGGGATATACTCTTTAGGCAACCTCCCGACTTTGGCTTTATTAATCATAATCTTCCTCGACATATCTGTAAATTAGGCAATACTCTTTATGATCTAAGCTTTTGTATCATAAACTTCCAACACAACTAGTCTCAGTTACATTTCATAATTCTTCATGTAATTATCATATTTTATGATATCTCTTTATGTATATAAATTCATACTAGTTATCAATTTAAATAATCATTTCTTCCCGGTCATCAGATAGAGAGTCTGCTTGAGCCTCCCTGAAAAAGAACTCTCCAACTTCACAAGTAAAAGATAACACTGTGGGCTTTGCATAAGAGGAAGGGGAGCTCTCTCCACATCTAGAATAACAAACACCTCAATGGACTCTTCCACAGAATCATTTTACAGAATTCAAGAATTAGTTGAATCATGCATGAAGCTTCATTTGTTGTCAATGGTGTGCTTCATCAAAGCCACCTCAGAGATAATAGAAGTTGAGCTTCACCACTGATCATTACAGCCAAGAGTGCCCATTTACCACCATCAAAAATAATCTGGTACCGATGCTTTTAAAAGCCGTGATCTGGAGTCTGCACTGTGTCAAGAATCTAGCTGACTTGTGGTTCCGCGGACAAAAAGCTATGTTCTTGGACTTGTTATGATCAAATAACAGATGTTTCGTTTCTTCACGTCAAAGTAAATAACTGGCTCCCAAGGGTAACTATGGCGGTACCGTCACCCATGACTGTTGTCAGTGCCATCTCGGTCTCGAGAATCTGATCAAGCTCCACAGCTATCGCTCTCATCCTTGGACGGTTATGCCCAGATGGACTCAAGCATCGCAGGGTTAGTGCAATTAGCTCTTTCATTCCTTCAGAGGTAAAGCCATTACCAAGCCGGCGATCGATGAGATCATTTGAACCTGCATGTGCTTCCACCTTGTATAATGAAGCAAGATTACTCAGAGGTGAACTAAAAAAAATCGGACACAAGAAAAGGGGCATTTGAGGACTACTTATATAATGGATTGTCTACTAAAGAGCATTCTTGACAACTTATCAATCTAAAGCACTGTAACTAATCATAAATCCAGGCTAGAAGAAAAGAAGCACCTGAGGACTAGTGGAATTTTTGTGTAGTTATTTGTCAATTAAATAGTGTTCCAGACAACTCATTGATCTATAGCACCATAACTAACTAATGATAAATCCAGACTATGTATGAAAAGGCAAGTAAATTTAATTCTAAAATTTAGAAAGGTATTGTAGGCTATCCTACCGGATAAAATCCACTGTCTTCACCGATCTGAGATGTTGCAAAATCTGTCTTAAATATTCTGTAGTCTACTATGGTTAATAGTTATTAACCTGAGTTAGATTACTAATGATGAAACAAGGGACAAAAATTAGGCTGTTGTTAGATGCCCAAAAAACATAGCAAAAGCCATATTGAATAAGATTTAGAAATTCTAAAAAGGAATTAGATGCATAAAAACTCCAGCAGAAGCCATATTGAATAAGATTTAGAAAATAAAAGGGTTGGCCTTGTGTACAAGGCTCTTGTCAATCTGAGGTTTAGAGAGAACAAGCACACACACCCTTGCTCCTGCAAGTAGAAAAGTGGTTTTTGTGACTTGAACCTTTGTCGTCGAAATCATGAAGGAGCAACCTTATTATGGCATGAGGGCACTCTTAAGAAAGGGACAGCCCACTGTGTAATGCTTTGGCCAATGTCACTGTAGAGAAGAAATGTATGCAACTTTCTTTTTGCAAGTAGAGACTGCTTCTGTAACTTAGTTCTCAACGATATACCCAATTTCTATAAAATATTTAAAATATCAAAACATATTCAGCACATTAATGTAGAAAAAACTGATATAATTTTAATAAACCAACAATTCAGAATTTCATATTATTTAATCCTTGTTATATATCCAATAACCTTAACAACTGAATTAATTAACCAGCAATCAGATGTCACATAACTATGCTAAGTCATCAAGGTATCCTTGTCATCATGCTTGCTCAACCTCAAGGTTGCCAACCAAAATATTTTTGATGTCAAAAATCATTTGTAAGTTAGCTTCCAATCTATTCTTGTATAGGCTAACTTGTATTATAAAAATAGATTATATAATAAATTAATATATACAGTTTGTACTTCAGTTCAGACGATGTAAGAGTACACTATATTCAATTCTGAAGCAACTGCCATTGTTAATTTACTTGATGATTCTTTCTTTTGGTTTTTCTTTTCAGACAATGGGCTAAATGGGTCGCCAACCAACTAATTTATTTACATAAAACTTTTAAAAGTAAGCATGTCCTATCATAAAAATTTGGTTTAAGTTACTCACTTGTGTGATATTCAAAATGTTCAATTTTTTTACAGAATTTTGGAATAGCTTACACATAGAACTTCAGGTGTTACAATACTAAGTTTAATCTTATTGTTTAGGAATTTAGACTAGACAAACTTTATAGCAAATGTATGATCCAATTAGTGTCCTAACTCTGCATAAAAACAATATTTCGTATATAAGCATGAATGCGCATAACATATTCTGTATCCAATCATTTAATTTCATAGGATCGAGCTACTTAGTCAAGTATTGGCACAATAGTTGCCAAACACAATAAGGTTTGGCATGGCTCTATGCAAGACTATTACAAGATGCTGCTTGTCTTGTAGCAGCATATACAGTGCATGATGTTATGCTTTGAGTACACACCGTTCCTAAGGGTCATGCCTCAAAGAAGATAATTTCAATTGACATTTTACTTTACATCAGGTCTTCTTTGATCTCACCCTCCCATTTTCTGAACGAACCATATGTACCAAGGAACCCTTCTCCAACTTTCTTCAATGTTGCCTTATCAAGACTTAATCTCATATAGTTATATTGGCTAAACTTTATATAAAAAATGTTCAACACTTGAAAAGCTTGATCTCCTTGGATAAAAATGCATGTTCTGCAATTATCCTTGAAGATGATGGTACATCAACAAATTCAGATACCAAATATAATCACTCAAAAATAGAAATTAATGGCAATCTGTTATATCAAAATCTAGTTGCTCAATTCATTTCAAATATGAATTCCTTTTTTTTCTACAAATAATTTATAATTAAATTGAGCTACAGACTATTGATTTGAGAACTATCTTTGAGTGATAAATTACAAGTGGAACACACTTGTTTTTGCCCCCAAAATAAGATGGCAGTCCAACAAGTAACAGTTTGGAACCCCGTATCTAATTTTAGTAAGCATCAGTATCCAGTTCTGCCTGATCTAAACCAATTTACCTGAGAAATATTATGAGCGATAAATTACATGTGGAACATATCTATTTTTGCCCTCAAGTGTAAATGGCAGATTGATAAGTAAAAGTTTAGAGCCCCTTATCTAATTTCACTGAGTACGAGAATTCAGTTCTGCCTAATTTGAACAAAATAATTCTTGGTTTCCCAAAAGTAAAGAAAAAAAGTGATAAATGTCAGACTTTTACTTCTTTTCCCTAATTATACAGAAATTTTGAGAAGAACGTACTGAAAGAGCCCATGGATTCATTTGCAGACTTGAATGGGTCATGCAAAAAGGGTAATACATTGAATGAAGAGGGCATGGGCACTTGCAATTTAAGGGACAACTAAATTTTCTCTTCGCTAGTCTTGAATATGTCATTGAAGCTGCTCATTGTATGATCTTTATTGTAAAAGAAAGTTATACACATTTTTATCATGTTTTTTTTACAAAGGGCATTCCTCAGAAACAACTGACAGTGTTGTGATTTATGTTTATACTTTCACTTTTCAGCATGATAACATAGATTATTCTGCTACTAAATTTAAGAATATAAAACAAAATGGATATAGCACCAGCAATCTAATCCTAAAGTGTAAACCAATTAGTCGTTTGTACCTTGTGTATCCCGTTCCACCAGGTAATCATAAATGCTAATTGTTTAGCCATAAAATATCTCGGTTAAATTTGGTTCTGGCAGACATTTTGCTAATCTGTGAAATATAATTAGCATGAGGTTCATTGCTTATGCAGTTTTTAACTTTATGTTGAATGGCAATGGTAAATTCAAGGAAAACATATATTTGCATCAAGATATGTTCATGTTTTTTAAAAGCACCAACTCACACCACTAAAGAAAAGCTACATGACCTAAAACAGCTTATTAAATGTGTGTATAATATTACCCGCTGGGCTAAGAAACTTTGTGAATCTAGAGAGAAGCAATGTGCCACCTCCATGCCACTTATGAACTCTAGAAGAAACACACCAAAGCTGTAAACATCACTGGCTTCAGAAAATCCTCCTAACTCTCCAACCCTGGGAAAAAACATATGGTTGTACAATAGCCATATAAGCTAATATGATATTCTATTGGTTGAGTGGAAAAAATGAGAAGAAAATTGTCAAAAATTAATTTACTCCGGATCTTGGAAGATACTGCTACTTCCTTGAGGCCCAATTTCTCCACTTCCTTGTACTAATTGATGAAGACCTGCATCAGCTACTTTTGCAATAAAGTTCTCATCAACCAAGACATTATTTGTTTTGAAGTCTTTATGCACTAAAGGAGGTGCAAGACTGTGAAGATGTGCCAATCCTGCAATTTAAGATATCGAAACAGGGTTTTTTTTTTTTTTCAGCTTATAGCAAAGATGATTTTTGCTCTCTAGACTACAATCGATTAGCTTTTTTCCTGGTTTAGTCAATCAAAAATTTAAAAGTTACCTTTGGCTGCTCCAATAGCTATCGCAAGCCTTTGTTTAAATTCAAGCCTTGGCAATGAATGTTGTTTCCCATCTGCCAAAATAAATCAAGCTTGTCTTATACGTATAAAACAGTTTTAAAAAGTGCCTCTGATTAGGTTAATTGAACATTACCATACAAGTGACGAGAGACACCTCCATTCGGCAAGTATTCAAAAACTAGCATCTGCAAACCACCTTCTTGGCAATAACCAATAAGAGTAACTAGGTTGCGGTGCCTGATCTCTGATAAAAGTTCAACCTGTTTAAAAATCAAAATATGTGATTTAGTATGGATTGACACTTCAAAAGTGTAATGATTGCAGGCGCTGCTCAAGAAAAAGAAAATGTTCTTTGAAGGCAAATACATATGGACAAATTCAAGGAAAAAAGTAGAGAAGAAGCAACTCTCTATCATCTGAGCCAACCTGGAGAATGCATAACCATTCAGAATTTTTGAAGAAAGCATAGAACGAACACACAGGATTAAGCACAGAAAACAACTGGGTTGACATAAGTTGACTAGGACATGAAAACTAAAAAAACCAGGTGTTACTGATTAATAACAATTGCTTCACATCAGTGTGTACTATAATGACCTTACTAACATATCAATGTGATGAAACTATTTATTTATAGGCATCGATTATCGTTAGATTGACAAACTTAATATATCACATAGGATTCTTCTATGTGCAGAATTGCACGTCATCAAGGAAAAAGGAAATTTAAAGAGAAAGAGGCAGTGAAGAGTCAAAAGATGATGCATAAGAAATTGTTGAAATATTTTAATTCAGCAAGCTGACATACCTCTTCGACAAATTTCTGCCTCGGAACGCTTACACGCCTTTTAATTGCCACAAGAGTCCCGTCAAGAAGCAAACCTTTGTACACCAAACCAAAACTACCAGTGCCAACAAGATTGCTTTCGCTAAAGTTTTTAGTAGCTTCTTCCAACTCTTCTAAAGTAAATTGCCTAGCACTCCGACCGCATCCCGAAGATGATATCCGATCTCTCCTATTCCATTCCACTGCACATAACAAGCACCGAAAGAGCCAGGTTATCTGTCAAAAGATTAACATATGCAATCAGAACCTTAAATACATTCTGCAACATATAAAGAAGTTTCACTTACCTAGCGTAGATGGGTCGGAAGAACCAGTCTCAGAACTTTTATTTGCAGGGGTCCTAGAGTGAAAAAAATAAAACCACAGAAACCCAATGACAATCACCAAGAATGGAAGACCTCCTGCAGCTCCTCCAACTACGGCTGCAACTGAACTTGACATCAGTTAGAGGCTTGACTTGGCCCAATAAACCAAAACATTGATTCTTGGGTGACGAGCGACAGCACAAGAGACACCAATGCATGACCTATTCCATTAAATGAGAGTCCCCAGAAAGGAAGCAATTTGAAAACTATATCCCAACCACACTCAAAAATCTTTTCCAGTGATTCGATCGTCCACTGATCCACCAAAGAATACTTGTATGCCTGGCAGGGACACTGGATCCGATGCCACGCTTCTTTGGAACGTCACTGTACAAATCTTGCATGTTAATACTGCCAAATTGGCTCTTGAGGTGATTGATTGCAGGCAAACTAATAAAACTGACAAAACCACCCAACTGGGATGATACTCAGAATCCACTTAACCAGTGATCCATCCATCGATGCACAAAATGCCACTGCTTTTTGTTTCCACACACCATAACCTTGCGAAAACAAGAACAGCTCAAGCCGACATATACCATTTCCTACATTGTCGGTCGAAAATTCGTAGTAGTCGATGGTTGGTGACGTATATTCCACTCCCAGCTTAAGCTCACTCACTCACTCACTCGACTATCCGCAAGAGAGGCCCCAAGGCAGAAAGGATGAGCAAACCAACCGAAAGAACACAAAGAAGAGACGGGAGGCCCAGAACCCCCACATGACACAATTGAATGAGCGTAAGGAACAAAGGTCTGCCTGCCATGTGTTTGTTGCATTGTGCGTACCAGTCCTGCCAAATCTCTCAATCTGAGCGCATACTGTATACAAGTAGGACTGAGAAGAACGTATGCGTGGGGGCTGTGGCTGTAAAAATGTGGGAGATTTACCAGCAGGAAGTGGACAGGGGTGGTGAGGGGACGGTACCTTTTAATCGGACACCATCAATCAACGACGAATGACCAGAGTGGACACAAAGGGTTGGAGAGATGTGGTACGAGATCTCTCAATTACAGGACTCCTCTTTCCCGTTCCCTTCCCCTCCCTCCCCATGGTCTCTCTCATGTGCAAGGACAAAAGCTCGAGCTTCTGCTGCTCCGGTCGACATCGGTTCACCGCCACCAGAGCTAAGATTAGGTAGGGGAGGGAATGGAGAGTTGCCATGTGGGAGTTGTTGCGAGTGGAGTACTAGTCCCCCTCCCCATACCCCTGCCCTTACTCTACCGTAAAGGCGTGAGGTGGGGTTTTTTTTTTTTTTTTTTGGCTGCTGCTCCACTCTATGTTGGTCTCTGGTCTCTGTTAAAAGATGGGAAGGGATTTTTCATGTTTATTTTTTATTTTATTTTTGTTCTTATAATTGACCTCTTCTTCTTTTTTTCCCTCTGACAAAAAAAGAAAGTATATATATATATATATATATATATATATATATTCTTTGAAAGATCTGATGCAAAATTTGACCAAAAAATCTTATGCATGTCTTAATTGATAGAATATTACTGGAGGCAAAAACTGAGAGTTTGAAGATATTATACCTGGAGAAGGGTGTTCCAAGTGTGTTGTCTGTCTCCTGGAATAAGCCTGCTTGATGTTGGAGATCGTGAGGCTAACATATTTTTTTAAGTGCACCTTCCAAAAGCCATTTGCACCATATGATAGATCTGCCATTACAAGCCAAACATGGCTTGTTTGACCGTTTCATAAAGTATTATTAGTATGCCACTTCAGTTCACTGGAGATTCAAGGAACAACAACCAGGAAGAGCTTTTTTTCTCTACCTTATTTATCCCAGAATTCTTTTTCCTTCTTTTTTACTATTGACCATCATTATGTTCAAAGCTCAAGTCCAGGATTATGGATGTGAGTACCAACTTGCTTAACACCAACATTAAAGCATCCAACTTTGCATCCAGGACGCAAAAGCTTTCTTTCTGCAAACTAATCAGCACACTCTCGTTAGCGACATACATACCAAAAGATCATGAAGAAACAAGTAGAAGTAATATAAGAAACTTAATTTACTATTGACCAATGCTACTTTGCAGCAGGGTGGTCGCAGGCCAGCAAGCTACTCGTTGTGCACAAGATTTATTCCCATTACCTGATGATAAATTGCATGCTGTTGAGGCTGAGACACCAAATCGATTTGAAAGGACCACATGATTGCATGGAGTCGAGGAAGTATTGGAATAATTGGAAAGAGGGAGAAAGGAAACACATGAACTCCAGGGGGGGGGGGTGGGGAATCCAATGACTGCTGCATGCTCTTCTTCCAACTGCCTCTTCCTTCCAGCCTGTATGATCGATCAGTAATCGGACTTGTCCCTCCGACGCTTATATTCTAAAACCGTACGCAGGAGGCGTCCAAAGTCGTAGGTTGGCCGACGCTTCTCCAGCTCTGCAGCTCCCCCACCAGTACAGCAAAGCCAGCGAGGCTCATCACAGCTGAGCTCAAAAATATTGCACTACAGTGCGGGATCTACTGCCACCATAGTCCAAGTTGACTGGTGCAGTGCAGCACACAGCTAACAAGATCCAAGAAACCTCATTGGTGCGGGCGGAAGAAACAAATTTGGATGAGTTGGAGTGATCTCTGCTCCTGCGAAAAAGAAAATACACGACACATGCTATCCTCTGATCCTCCACCTACGCCAAATTGCATGTAAGAAGATCTGCATAATTTAGTTGAGTTCCCTGCGATGCTGTGACAATTTAGTAAGTTCTCAATCAGTGCGGGCTGTGATAAGAAAGATCTCATGGAAGGTGGCGAGGGAAAGCAGGCGGAGCTGCTTTTTGCAAACCATAACCCATCAATTATGATCCTGCTAAATCTTCCACAAACGTTTAAGTTAGCTTCTCTCATGAAAGAAGACTAAACTTGCAGGAGAATTTAATTACATTGCACCCCCCACCTTTCAGGATCCAATCACTTTCAATATGTCACACATCACAATAACAATAAAATCATAGGCCCCAATTATTTAGAATCGACTATATGAATCTTTTGTCATTATTGAGATTTATAAAAAGTTATATGTTTAATTAAGTTTAAAAATAATTAAATCTTTATTTATAATTTTTATTATTATTTTAAATCTTTATCTTCCTTTTCTCATACTATTAACATCAATTATTTCACCTCTTCTTATGAATATCGTATCCGAATGTCTCTTAAGCATATGCTCATATCATCTTAAATGATTTTCTCTCATCTTATCCTTTATCGAAGCGATACTTAATTGTTCACGAATAAAATTATTTTTTTTCATATCTTTCCTAGTAACTCCACATATCATCTTAGCATTCTCATCTGGCCAACACAAACTTTTTGTAAATGTTGTTTCTTAACCATCCAATATACAGATCCATAAACTATTGTTGGTCTCACAACTATCTTATAATTTTTTTATTTTAATCTCAAATAAGTCTGATAATCACACAAGACTCTTGATATCTGGCTTATTTTTACTCTATGAATAGTATCTCCATCATCTTTCTATCTTGTTAAATAATTAATTCAAGATACATAAAGCTTTTACTTTAAAAAAAACATATTCATCCGACTTCACTATATTTTCCTATATATTCCTAAAACATTTAGTTTGTAAGGATAGTCTCCATAGTCTAATGTCTGCATATCAACAAAAATAAAAAAGACAAAAATAAAAGACAATAATTAGTTTATAGAAATAACATTAAGATGTATGATTGGATATCTAGTCACATGTATGACCAACAATCTCACTCTATATAACCATACATGCATAAACAATAACCATATCAAAAGTGCCTGGTAAACTAAATCCATTGATTGCAATAAGTATATTTAGACAATTGTATCAAAATTATTTAAGCATCTTTGTGGTTTAGCGTTTAGAACGAAGAATCCTCTTTTACCAGGCCAAATATATCCTCTTTCAATCCTTCCTCTAAAGTAAATCCTTTATTAGAATAAAAATATCAAAACAGGATATTGAACTATAAATATCTATGGTGCTTAATACTGTAGTTTGTTAAAATTTCCTATAGCAAAAGCAAAATTATAGACCCAAAATTAGAAGCAAAAGAATAATGCTTACCAAATATTAACCCTACAGGAAAAGGCCTTTTTGTATAGCAGTGTGTTCAAGGCAGCACCGAGAAGTCCAAATACTCGTTGAAGTGCAGGAATTACCTGTTAGTAGTTAGTACAATAATGATGACTCAAACTACATTGGGGATTATTACATCAGGATTCAGCTATCAGTGATTTTATAGTTAATCTATCCATCTCCAAATAATTCAATCTTCTACAATCACAAAGATATAAAGATGATGTATTAAGTTTACTAATTATACAACAAGGTAAGAATGACCAATATAACTACTTCATGCTGAATCTTGTAACTGATAATTAGCTCCAAATAATCAACAACAGAAAAGCAAAAACTAACCTATCTCATCATCTTTTAAAATTCAAACTAACGTGGAAGACAATATGATATCTTTAAGCCATATGGTTTCACATTTCATTTTATAGTTTACCAAGGAAAATTCATACATGTAGTGGAAAAGTGATTTCATATTTCCAGTTTGAAAGCTATGCTCTGGACCTCAGGGACCATAGCCTACTGATGACTGGAGCATAAGTATAGCCAATTCATGTCTAAAGCAAATCTGACAACCATTACTTGTGCCTGAAGTAGATGGAATTTAGACCTCAACATATGTTAGTTATTTGTTACAGATGAAGTTACCCAATTGCAACTGCATAATTCACATGTATTTAATGATATTAAACACCTTCAAAGGATCAAATAGTTGAAGCAGCAAACCAAAGAGTTATAGATGCTCCCAACATATGGCAATTTAAAAGAATGACAATGCCCTTTCCAGAACCTACTGTGCATGTTCTAATTCTTTCATTATCAGCTTTACCGTTTTTGTAAGAGACAGGGAACACACCTCTATGAGTCTGCATCATTTTGAGAAACCACAAGTTACAAACTTGTCAGGCATTTATCAATCACAAGAACTAATATCTGAGTTCTAAACAGAAATCAAGAAGCAGAGATGCATAGAACACAGTTTAGAAAAGCCAAAAATCTGTCACCAGACTACTACCGGAGGCATGAAAGCCTGACGAAGCAATGCTGCCTGGAGGTGGAAGGCCCACGGCTCATGAACTTCTTTTCTAGCAGATTATTCACAAGTCAGACATGTTGTTCGTACTATAATTGTTGTTCTGCTAGACACATTTCACAATGCTATATACGTATTGAAAAATTCAAATTATTATTGTGCTTAACTTACAGAAACTGCAGAGTTTCTTACAAACCAAACTACATCTGCATGTTCACAATTTGCTGTTCAAGCACAAACAACACAAAACCCAGTCATAATGAGCAGACGAGATCAATTCCCTTGTCTCACCACTACTATAAATAAGTGAGCTTGTAAGACAAAAGGCATGACTGGGATCTTCTAAATATTAAATCTTTCTCATTTCTCTGTCCCTCCCCCTCTCCTATGTGTGTGTGTGTGTATATAAATAGGTACTACTTCCCCTCGAAGACAGTAGTCTCATAAGAGGAGATCCTTCCAACCAATATACTTCCCCTCTTCTTTGGTGCTCTACCCCAGATTGGGGTCCTCCTTTTGCAACCTCATGAACTCCTGCTAAACACCACCATAATGTTTCCCGAAGTCCCAAATGGTGACTACCATGAGGCAACTTTGTATTCATCCGATGGTCAATCAACAACTCTAACAAAGTTCTCCACATAACTACCCTGGCATCAAAGCCAAGCTCATCACATATATGAGGGAGGTCCACATATATCTATTGCTTGGAAAATTCATCTAGGTTGACCAACCAACTTCATAGATCAACCAGACTACTTCAATAATTACACAGGTGAGCTTGACAAATTATCAATGCTCTGAACACCACCAGAGGGTACTCTATACCAACTGCATTCTCAACCATATCATAGGATATTCAATAAAAATCTTCAGTTGTCGCAAGCCTAAGAGAAGTTTGGCCAGAACTATGGAGTTGTACAGGCCAATTTGGATAAGACATACAAAGGATACGATCCACCACTGCATCAAATCCTCCACGACAATGATAGTAGCACCAAAATAACATCTTTGGAAGTTGAGCAAACACAACTACAACTATTATTGCCAATAAACAAAATAATGCAAACCATCTCATCAACTAATAGTGCAAAATTTGTAAAATGAAGATGACTACAGTAGCCTAAAAATATGTTAATTTGCACTTCTACCGACAGTAAAGACAAGGACAAAGATCTGAAAGAAATGTTGAAGATTGATGGAAAATATGTGTACATGTTTTATTCAAATCAAAGTGTCCTTGGACAAAATAGATATTAGACGTGACTCCATTGCAACCCTACAATCTTTAGAAGATAGAATTGATGAGAACGTTGCCAAAGTCACACCAGTAGCATCTGAAGATGTTCCTTGTGAAGAAGAATATCACAAAACAAACAACTTTAGAAGTCCCTAAATCAATTCTTATCTCCACCAGAAGATTTTGATTAATTCAGCGTACAGCAGCCTTACAGTTCAACAGCATTGCAGCTGTTGTTAGGCTCTATCAAGTAGGATTTTGGGCATCATATACTGTTAGAAATCATAACTTCACCTGAAATTTCGACACAACCTGGGATCGTTTGGCCTCTGAATCAACCTGGAAACTGGTATCTGTTAGTGCAGTCTAAACATAGTTATTAAAAATTTGTTCGAAGAGTTTGATGATCTTATTGAAGACCTCAAGAATCCACTACCTGTAAAAAAAAATAATGTCATAACTCCCACCATGTTCTACAACAAAATTAAAAACATAATCGCTGCCACCACCTTGAGACAAAAGATGAATTCGAGAGAGAGAAAATTAGTATCATTTGTCCCTAATCTAATCTGGATTAAAGCAGCTTAGAGCTCTACCAGACCTAATACGACTCCCTCAAACCATCAGTCAGATGACTTTTTTATGATACTTGAAGATCCAATTTCGCCAACAAGTGTTTCGGACAACATTAACTGACACGCAATAACAATTTAATCTTCATCTTAAATCCTAAACTCGATGATGGGCTCCTTTAAAGACCCAAGCTCGATCTAGGTGGCCTATGTCGACGACCAAAGGCCAGAAAATTCTCCCAGCACAGTGCATTACCCCATTAAGTTCACCCTTAGATTAAGCTATTAATCACAGTGAAACAGTTCGAGTATGTACTGCAAGTACACTCAACTCCCAAGAACTCAGAACTAAGAACCAGACCTAGAACAACGCGTAATTACATCTAGACGAATTAAAAGCTGAGAGAGAGAGAGAGAATCATGGTGAATAGTACCAGTTGATTGGATATGCAAGTCTTTCTGCCCTGCCGGCGTAGAACCATTAATCCTTTTTGTCGAGGACCTCCTCCGCAATCCGCACTAAGAAACAATTGGCACCGAATCGTATGAAGCCACCGGCCAAAACAATAAATATCACCTCAACATTCTAAGCAAATCGAAACAAAGGAGGAGGACGACATAAGAGGACAACGAAACGTCGAAAGAAGCAGACCAGATGCCGACGACGCCGTAGGGTAGTGACGACGAAAGACGATGCCGAGGCTGAAGCGAATGATGATCGGCCCATCTCAAGCGGCGCAGCGACGGCGAGGAAGCAGAAGGGTGGAAGAGGAAGGCAAACAGAAGAGCAGGGAACCGAAGCCGGAGCCCGGTCGAAGGCGGGGGGGGCTTCCCTTTTCGCTCTTTTATTTTGTCCGCAAGACGATTTATGTCGGCGGGAAGACACCGGGTTACGGAATGCCTCACGTGGCGAACACGTGACAAGAACCAGGGGACGCCTCACTTGGCCGTTTTCTTTTTGTTCCTTCGTTTCCCTTCTTAAAATTTAGATTTTTATTTATGAGATTAGAATTTGATGGATACATTATTGTATCGGAGCAAGGCGATTGGGATCATCAGTTTCGTTGGGCATGCACACACACTGTTCGTCTTATTGTCTTCTCGACGCCACCGCCAACTAGGCGTCACTGTTCACGCTTTCAGTATATTTCCCATGCAGTACAGAAGACGACCCATTATCAAGCATGCGCTGCTTCACCAAGTGCTGTAATTTTCAAGCTACGTTGCTCATTGTGTTTTTGGGGATCAGTATCTTCTTTGCTATGAAGAAATTTTCAAGGTATACTGAATTTGATGGATTGTATTAGCATCATCAGTTTCGTTGGGCATGCACACACACTGTTCGTCTTATTGTCTTCTTCACGCCACCGCCAACTAGGCCTCATCGTTCACGCTTTCAGAATATTTCTCATGCAATACAGAAGAAGACCCATTATCAAGCATGCGCTGCTGCACCAAGTGGCTGTAATTTTCAAACTACGTTGCCCATTGTGTTCACGGGGATCAGTATCTACGTTGCTATGAAGAAATTCTCAAGGTACACTTCTTTTTTGCTATGTTGCTATGAACTCTTAAGTTGGAACAGGGTATACTTCTTTTTTGCATTAACTAACAATTTGTTTTGATGTGCAAAAGAAAACGATTGTTAAGAGCAAGAAATATGTTTTAGACAATGTATCTTGTTTCTGACTGTCATGTGCATGAAGTAATTGAGCACTTTTGGTTATTGCTCTGCACCTGTGATTTATATTTTACTGAACAGATTTGCCTGGAATGTTTTATGATCATTATGTTTATCTTTTTATCTAAATAGCCTTGATTCATTGTGCATACTAGTTCTTTTAGGGGGTTGATATCGATGTTGCTGTGTTGTAGGGTTTACCAACTTGCAGAAACTCCCATGGATACATACATTATTCTATTTCAAGTTGCCATAAATCTGTGAATATTAAGTAAGAACAGTATTATTCTATTTCCGTTCACTCCAAAAATTTATTTATTTAGTTCATTGTTTATTTGTTTTTCCAATATGTTTATGCCTAGCAAATGAAGGCAGCAAATTGGCCCTCCAAGAAATTTGCTTGCAAAGAAGTGATCCATGTTTAGTAGTCAGCCTTTATGATCTTCTATTGTGCTTTGTTTGACTTCAACCAATTTTGAACTTTGTACATAGTAGTCTATAAATCTCTAATCAAATTTTTTTTTTTTAATGACAGAAGAAAGTCCAAAGTGGAGCTGATGAGGAGAAAAGCCTCACACTTGCGGCTGGGAAAAGAATCAAATGAGTATATATGATCCTTTGATTTGTCAACCATGCATGGTGATGTTCAGGTAGAAGAGTGGCCCAGAGGTGCATAATCCTTCATCCTTGGGTCCTTTTCTTTGTCAGCTGGATATGGTGGAATAAAATATCTGAGAAAAAGTGAATGGTTCTTGTGTTTCTGACATGTTTAGCATATTACCTTTCTGAAATCTAATCACATCAATTCTCTTAATTTACTCTCATAATTTCTCACCTTAGGAGAATGAGGCAGTCATCAACTAGATTTAGGAAGATAAAGGTTGATATGTGGCTCTGCTATTGTTGCCTTCTGAAACATTGGTGTGCATAATACAGCTTACTTTTTTCTCTGCCTGTCTTCAACAGGTACTACTCATACAAATCCTCTGAGCATCTGATTGATTACTTGAGCAGCAGTTGAGCCCCAAAGATGAAGATTATGCTCCCAAAAGACCAGGTTTTACAATTTTTCCTGCTTGAAACAGCAAACACAAGCTTCTTTAAAGATGCCACTACACTATTAAGCTGTGCTAGGTGACCAGGTTTGTAGATGCAGCAACTCCATGATGTGCTGAAAGCTACATCTCGAGGAGGGTAAGCAACACAATGTGCATTCATCTTGCCCACACAGGTAAAGAAAGCAGTAGAAGTAGGCCATAACCATAACCTGAAGAGATCTGTGGCTTGTTTTTGTCTCCATGGTCTCAGAATCATCAGAGCCAGATAGCTCCTGCGTCACGGTGCAACGGGCACGAGCTTGCCACGGAGGTGAAGGGACATGACCCTGTAGGTTGGTCCAACAAGGCAGCCGCCGATGAACACGGCGGGCACCGGCGGGTTGCAGCCCAGCATTTTCGGCAGTGCTCCCTCCATGTCCTTCCCGTTGGGATCCTCGTCGAGCTCGTGGATCGCCGGGTTCACCCCCAGGTCGCAGAAGAGCCGCTTGATGGTGTGGCACATGCAGCATGAGCTCAAGCTGAAGACCTCCACCGCCCGCTGCGACGCCAGCCTCATCACTCTGTCCATTTTCTTGCAAGCTACAAAGGAAAGAAGATGATGCAGAGCAGCACCAAAGAGTTGAGGAAAGAAGAGCTCTCTCTCCCTTGAACCAACTGAGATGGTGATGAAGCTCCTCAGATGACTGATTAATGGATATAACCAGGCCGAGATGAAGATAGGAAAAAGGATGTGTATTGTATTGGTGAAGGTGTGCTTCCTGGTTGGAGCTTCTCCTCCCCCCCATGGTGATCTCTCTCTATATATATATACAGGTGCAAAGACGAGTGGTGGATTGCAAATGCCAAATGTTCCACAGGATATATATATATATATTTGCTGCATGCCCAAAGATGATTGCTCTGAAATGGATCCTGGGCTCACCCAGTGCTTGTCCAAAATTGCCTTTATACTTTGTTGTCTGACAAGGCTTGTCTCCTTCCTTTTCATGAGTAGCTATTGGCAGCATCTTGCCACAAGCTTCCTGTAAACCCTTTCACTTCTTTTTCATGTATGTCCCAACTCTAAAAGAAGCTTGAAGGAGAAAGGCACACTGTGATGGGCAACAGTAAACATGTATGAAGGAGGAATTCTTAGCTCAATTCCTGTTCACAGCAGTCAACTGGGAAGACCTTCAACATTGAGCCTGACCATGTTTTTGGATCAAGGAGTCACCACAGTCATCCTTAACCTTGCTGGAAAGAGTGTCCCAGTAGAATGAGAATATTGACTTCAGGACAAAGAGGCCATTTAGTTCAAGAAAATTTATAAACAAGACTAAATTGTCATATATAAAGAACGTGGAAAATAACTACTTATATCTCATTCCCATGAATTGAGAATAACTCAAAGGTACATTAATTTTATCTTCTTTTGCCTCTCGTAGGATTAGTAATGGTATAAGCTGAGGGGTTTACTGTTTTATCATAATGATAAGAGTCTCTAAAGCTTTAGAATATTAAAATATATATAATTGTGATTTGTGTGTCTTCATAATAATAAATTACCACATTATTGAAGACATCACTAAAGTTAGCTGATAAAAACTATCGATTCCTATACATTCAAAAGTTATATTGGGATTCATATACTTATGAAAGTTAAATTATTTAAACTAGTTTTTCCTCATTGATGAAAATATCACAAGGTTTATCGTTGAGCATATGTGGACTCTCTCATTTTGGTTTACTATTGAGTGTATGAGAAGAAATAGAGTTAAATATTTTAATTTATTAAATATAAAAATTCTAGTATAACTTTTAAAAGTGTAATATATATATCAAGATACATAAAACATCTAAACAATTAAATAGGGAAAGCCAGATAAAACCAATAATATAAGGAAATCTCTCTAAACTATGCAACGTAAATAAATAAATATATATATATATATTATTGAATAGACTTTTTTTTTAGAGAATTTAATCTGCTTACTAGACTAAGTTATATTCTCTTCCATGTGTATTATATAATAATGTAAGACTAGCTTATATTATGTTGTACTGTATTGTTCACATGCAAATTGAAGTGGAACTCGTACAATGTTTATATCACATACAATGCTTTTTAAATCAATCACTCTTGTGCTCCATAAATTATACATGTAGCATCACATCATAATTTTTTCAGTGCACAACAAAATGGTCAGAAAGTATGAAAAAAAATAGTTATGTTTTCTTTGCTCCCAGTTTTATTTGATATAGATAGTAGCTATTAGTGACCATAATAATTATAAACCTATGTTGAAATATAGTTAAGACAAATGCATGCCCAAAAAATGAAAAAACATGACATTAAACTTGGTACTATCTCAATTTTTTGTATAAATAACAATACATACTTGGTTTGCAATCCTTGCAAAAATGAGAACAAAGGAAAGCAAGTGTCTTTCTGAGGAGAAAAGAGTGAGTGGACTTCATCCCATGCCCATCCACTTGCTTGAAAGATTACTTCTCCACCCGCTTCTATTTTTTTAATTTGTCTTATAAAGCATCAAAATGATCTCTTGTTGATGCGATTGCAGTCCCCAAATTTATTGCATGGCCTATAGTAGTCTTCTTCATTATAAAATAGCAGATGCCGACCGAGGAGTTCAAGATGAACACAAGGAGGCGGGGGGAGGCATGGAACGAGGCTCCACTCATGGTGTTCGAGGTTCTCTTTTCCTCGGAGGAATAAGAGAAGGAAAAGTAAGTCCATGTCCCTCCTGGAGACGATGCTGTCAGCTCAAGCTTATCCTGACAAGTCCGTCGGAGCTGTCGTGTAGATGCAACATTCTGTTGTCGCCAATGGCACCTACGGCCTGTTGCTTTCGGCGGCCGTCTCGATGCGGATTTTGATCGAACACCTTCCCGGCATAATGTGCGACCTTTCACGTTGCAAGTCATGCGTGCATCACGAGGATTCGTCACTGCCTGCCACGTGCAGCTGGTCAACCCGACGACCCCCTAATTTTGACCCTTTCAATTTCCACCCCCCCCCCCCCAAAAAAAAAAAAAAATTGTCTAAATTATAGACATCAAATATTTCAACTGCAATGCAATCAAGATCCGATTGGTTCATTGATTAGATTAATTGAATCTTAAAAATGTTATAAAAGTGTACGTCTTTATTAATACACTTTTTTACCTCTATTTTTCAATGAATTGATTCGATTATAATGTTTTTACACCGCCTTATTAAAATATTATAATTATGTAAAAATATTATGATTCAAAAAAATACTATAAATTACATTGTGTTTATAGCATTTGAGAATTTTAGAAATAGAGTGCTTCTCTAGAATAACTCAAAAAAGATTTTTTTTTTTTCGGGACTTCACCCTATTTACTTTTCTTTGGCATAGCATTAACTTTCTTTTAGTTATAAAATTAAAAAAAATCTATTTTTAAGTTATTTTGTCATTTTCCGAGACATCATTTTTTTTTCTTATATTGTAAGATAATATTAATTTATTTTGTTGAAAGAAAATTGAAGATGCAATTAAGCTACTAAATTAGGTGAGGTATCATTTTCGACTAAGAATTGACCAAATCGATGTCTAATTATGAGCTTATGGGCTTTTTAATTTTACATCACTAATTAATTGCAAACATCTTTAGACCCAATCGAAGATTATATTCCATGCGAATTACGATAACTCTGTTAAGTGTGTATCCACTTTTAAGAAATATAGTTTTTTTATTATCAAAGATTAAATTATTTTAAGCCTAAGTCTCTCTATAAACTGAGAATTAGCCATCAATTTTGTTCTTGAATATTGCCAACATCATTTAGAAAATTCACATAAAAGATGAATAGATTCATTTCATATTTAGTTATTATATTATTATTACACATGCAATATTTTGTAGGTTTGAATCCGCGTATAAGCATCGTGTGTATATATATATATATATATATATATATATACCTAGAGACCATGCTAAGGATAGACGACGTTCCTAAGTGCGAGACAATGCTTTGTTCACGAACGTCGATGGAATTGAGACATTAAAAATATTTGATGTACTGGATGTGACCATCATGATCGAGACATCTACTTATGCTTAATGCGTCGTGATTTGACAAAAGTTTTAATAAGTTTGATGATCCAAGCATTTCATCATGCTTGATGCACCGACACAACCTATGTGAGATCCTTATGGTCAAAATATATATCAAAATTAAATGGAAGTGTTATGCGGCGTTTGTGACCAAAGTATCTCTATGTCTTAACTTAATTGCTTTATGTAATATTTATCTTCAAAGCCAACACAATAATGTTTTCACCTTAAATAAAAAGAGTGAGATCGATCAAATTTGCCTCACCTGATAAGAATATTATTTTAGACATTAGAAACGAAGAAGAGAGATTAATGAAATGTTATAATGACAAGAATATTGGAGCCAATTAATACTAAAGAGTATGAACCACGTAGTACACACTCAACGATTCGTAATCTTTAATTAATTCGATAATAGAAGTGGGCTAAGTGATACCTGATTTGGTTAGGTTAGGCATATTAATTTTTTTTCCTAATCCACATATTAACCCAACCTAACCCGCAATTATAACTGTCGTTGTGGGTGGTGAATAACAAATAGCAATAAGGCGTGGAGTTAATTGCAAATGTTACGAACGGACTTCACCTCTCGCTTCCGGGTTTGATCCGATTAGATTTGGACTCGGTTACCAGTTGGATCGAATGTGGATTTTGACCCGATATGATTGGTACGAGGAATCAGGATTTAGAACCATTTCCATCGAACGGTCACGATCACTCTGAATCATACAGCGACGGTCAGATTCCTTCTCCTCTTACCGCGATAAAACCCAACCCCTCTTCTCTCCGCCTCTTTAAGAAACCCTTCGAAACACCCGCTCTTCTTCCTGTTGGGCTCGGCCATCGCTTGCGGCGCCGCTGGCAGCACAACCCAAAGCAAAAGGTAACAGAGCTCTCGCTTTTCTCCCTCCTCGAGGTTGGTATCCGCTGCCCACCCAAAACCCTAAACCCTGAAGCCCAGCCGATGTAGATCCCTTGGTTTTTCCTCTTTTCCTCTTCTCGATTAAACCCTTCGCTTCTAAGCCGAAACCCGTGTAGTCTAGTCTGTCATTGAGCCCCTTGGATTGCTTTTTGTCTTGAAAAGATCTCATCTTGGTGCTGGGACCGCTTCGAATCTGTACTATGATCTAGTGTATTTCAAAAATCCCGATCACTGGATGTTTTTCTGATTTGTTGTTTGATTCCTCTTTTTTTTTTTTTTCTTTCTTATGTGGTGATATAGATTGCTGGTGTTAAGCCGACGTCGAGATGTTGGTGTTGTTCGAAACCCCTGCGGGTTTTGCCTTGTTCAAAGTTTTGGATGAAGGGAAGCTGGACAAAGTCGAGGTGACGACGTCTTCCTACCCTATATTTGTCGATTTGTGATATGTTTCATCATATCGACTTTCTTGCTTTATCGTTTTCCACGTTTACTATTGCAGGATTTGTGGAAGGAGTTTGCTACCTCAGAATCCGCTAGAAAGGTGACTGCATTTATTAGCCTTGGTTTTGGCTTATTTATGCGTCGTCTACACATCGCAGATAGGACTGTGCCTTGAGCTATAGTGGATATATCTTTATGCGCCCGATGGTTGCCTTAGGGAATTTGTATCTGCTTTAGTAGACTATAGAACAATAAACAGCAGTCTTGATGGTGCTTGTTATTCAGGTTCTTTGTTCTTTGATCTTAATGCTTTTACTTATTTTGCTTCATCAGATTGTAAAGCTCAAAGCTTTCAATAAATTCGAGAACACTTCAGATGCATTATCTGCTGCAACCTTATTGATCGATAGCAAGCCTAGCAAGGGCCTCAGGAAGTTTCTACGTACTCACTGTGATGGTGAAACCTTGGCCGTGGCTGATTCAAAACTTGGAAACGCAATTAAAGAGAAGCTGGTTAGCTAACTGCATTGCATGATTATGCATAGTAGATACGGTTGCATAATCTCAAATTTGTAGTCTAAGAACATTTGTTTATGGCTGATTTACAGAAAATAGACTGTCTCCACAACAATGCTGTAATGGAGCTAATGAGAGGACTAAGGAACCAACTGACAGAACTTATATCTGGGTTGGCTGTGCAAGATTTAGCTCCAATGAGCTTGGGATTGTCACACAGCTTATCTAGGTACAAGCTGAAATTCAGCCCTGATAAGGTGAGTCCTTAATTATGCATCACAACTTGTGCTAGAGGGTGTTAATGGAAGTGTTCAATTGTGTGTGTGTTCCAAAATTTTTATAACACGGTCATTTCCTCACTGATCAAGAGAATAGCAATACCTCCTGATCAAGAAAATAGATATGTATTTGTCTAAACACAATTTTGTATCCATCCATATTCAATTTTTTGTTGGGTCAACTTCTCATCAATTCCCATACACATGATTCTTTGGGTTGCCTCTATTTTAAGATAAACAAAAACATGGAAATTACATTTTGTAACAGTATCTTTCTGATGAACATTGTAGGTGGATACAATGATTATTCAAGCCATAGGTTTGTTGGATGATCTTGACAAAGAGCTCAATACCTATGCCATGAGAGTCCGTGAATGGTATGGATGGCATTTTCCAGAGCTTGCTAAGATTGTACAGGACAATATTCAGTATGCAAAGGTAGTTAAGCTGATGGGAAACCGTACAAATGCTGTCAATCTTGATTTCTCTGAGGTAAAACATTAGCTCTCGTACAAGAATATCAATTATACAAGGATCTTTGGTAATAGCCATTTATTTTCTCCATGCTAACAGGTACTGTCTGAAGAGACTGAAGCTGAGCTGAAGGAAGCAGCAGTTATATCAATGGGAACTGAAGTTAGTGACCTAGACTTGGCAAATATTAAAGAACTATGCGATCAAGTTCTGGCTCTTTCAGAGTATAGAGCTCAACTTTATGATTACCTTAAAAGCAGAATGAATACAATCGCGCCAAATTTGACTGCTCTTGTTGGTGAGCTTGTTGGAGCTCGACTTATTGCTCATGGTGGTAGCTTATTGAATCTAGCAAAGCAACCGGGTAGCACAGTTCAGATTCTTGGAGCAGAAAAGGTATGTTTTCCACTTAAATTTTCTGGCATTAGAATGCTTGTATATTGTTTCTCTTGAACACAGGAAAACTATCCTTTCTGCTCCTATCTTTTTTTCCTAATTTTGAGGTGATCAATCAGCTGGAGTTGTCAAAATTGACCAACTCCACTTGAGTTTGGTTGCTTAGTCTATGCAACTGACTTGATACATAAATCTGG
This sequence comes from Ensete glaucum, assembly GCA_021527575.1. Classification (NCBI taxonomy): domain Eukaryota; kingdom Viridiplantae; phylum Streptophyta; class Magnoliopsida; order Zingiberales; family Musaceae; genus Ensete; species Ensete glaucum. The sequence continues at coordinate 1,412,289 of CM038559.1, forward strand.
AGCCAACTAAGATAAAGTTTGATTTATTTTTCATGGATTTTGTTCAAAAATTTTCCAACAAGCTGACAAATGAGTGAAAAATGGATCAGGATTGGGCAAATGCTGATATGCTCATGCATATCATGTCAGGAATCGATTGATATCACAAAATATAGGTTTTGGCATTAATAGTAGATGTCTATGCCTTATGAATAATTGGTCTAGAATTTATATTTGCTATCATATTAAATAGAAAAAACTGAATGATTCTATCGCTTACCGGATGTGCTGAGAGCAACAAATTGATTTGCCCCAAATGGACACTGCCACCGCTGTAAAAAGTGAATGATTCTATCGCTTACCGGATGTTCTGAGAGCAACAAATTGATTTGCCCCAAATGGACACTGCCACCGCTGTAAAAATAGCCTTTCAATTAATTGAACGCAGTCTGCATCTCCCTTGCCACTTTGTGTACACTAAAAAAGTGGAAAGGAGTAAACCAAAAAAGGTGAAAAAAATAGAATGATCATCTTGGCCGCCTTGATTAGGTAGGATCTCTTCATTTATTGTATATATATTTTATTAGGACAGGATGAGTCACATTCATGGATGGACTGGATCTTAGGTTGGCCCTATAATATTGAATGATTGTGATATGAGATCTGAATGGTTCCACTTTAAGGAACTGTCAGAGAGGATTAACAAATGATCTTAATGGGTAAGATTTCTGGTTCTGAGGAGCAATGTTATGTGAGCTCCTTATGAAAGGAACACCCAAGTGAATTTTTTCTCCACTTAATCATTGTGGAGGAAGGAAAAATTAATTATCTTCAGAGAACCACTATGCTTTGGTGAAAATTGCATTACTTCTAGCTTCGTTCTTGTGAAATCTCGATTATCATATGTGTTCTAATGACATGCAGGCTCTGTTCAGAGCTCTGAAGACAAAACATGCTACACCAAAATATGGGCTTATCTTCCATGCATCCCTAATCGGTCAGGCAGCACCAAAAATCAAAGGGAAGATTTCTCGTTCTCTTGCTGCAAAAGCTGCTTTGGCTATTAGATATGATGCTCTTGGGGATGGTCAAGACAACACTATGGGACTGGAAAATCGAGCTAAGGTAGCATGTCTATTTAATCTCATGCCCCTAGTCTCGAGTTTGATTTAACATGAAAAATTTAAATTCTTGAATAGCTTGAAGCCCGCCTTAGGGTTCTTGAGGGCAGAGAATTAGGTCGTTCTGCTGGGTCAACAAAAGGAAAGCCCAAGATCGAGTTTTATGATAAAGATCGAAAGAAGGGTGCAGGGGCTCTGATTACTCCAGCAAAGGTATGGGTGGCCTCATTGTTTTTATTCCTGTTGGCACAATATTTCATGTTGCATAACTCATGCTGATGATCTATATGTTCCGTGGGCTATGTATCATTCATATCATGCGACCTCTCTTCATGTGAAGATTTTTACAAGTTTGTGATTTATGAAAGAAGCCCGGCAGAGGAACCTAAGTTTTTATTATGGTGCCCCACAACAATGACTTCAATAACTTTGAAGGATCAGTTCCTGTTATATACGTGCATCCAAGTAGAATATGGATTACAATATACATGATCTCTATTACTTGGATTTTAGATTGGCATTTTAGTTTTTTTATTATGGATACTTGTTCAAGAAACTGATAATGGAATTTTTCATTTTTCTTTGCCTCTGGAGACATATAATCCTTCAGCTGATCTTGTGTTTGGGCAAACCACTGATCTAGCTCCAAGTAAGCAAGCCGCTGAACAGGAAGCAACACTTAGAAAGAAGAGGAAGCATGAGGAAGCAGAACTGGAACCCACTGGAGAAGCATCTGAAGACCCTCCTGTAGAGGAGGGCAAGGGTGAAGGGGAGAAAAGGAAGAAGAAAAAAAAGAAGGTTGAGTTAGGAAGCACTGGTGATCAAATTTCCACCAGTGAAGCAGAAGAGCAGACCAAAAAGGAAAAAAAGAAAAAGAAGGATAAAACTCCGGGGGCTGAGTTAGTGAACCAAGACAATATCGCTGCTCCTGAATCTGAAGAGGAGCTTTCCAGAAAGGAAAAGAAGAAGAAGAAGAAAAAGCAGGCTGAAGAAGAGGAAGCTGCAGGTGATACATCAAACAGGAAAAAGGACAAGAAAAAAAAAGACAAGGGCCTGTAATGTTACTGTGATGTGGCAGGGTGCTTGGGGAAGGCTTTGCTGCTTTGTAGTTCTAGGTCGGTCTAGAGAATCAATTTCTGTATAATTTTTTTTCTATCCTTTAATGTTTGATCCTCTGAATTTGTTTTATCTTAATTTTGGTTATCTGCAATGACATTCAACTGATTGCATTGCAGTCCCCATGTAGCAAAGAGAAAAATGTTCTCCATGGTTTGACAGTGGTAATTCTTGAATGGTAAATTTCCTGTATCAGAAAATTTTTGGAGATAAAAGGTAGTCAGAAACAATGTCTGAGATATCATGACAAACCTTTGGTTGGATAATATCCAGATGAACAAGTTGTAGTTTTCAGAAGATTTGGTTCCCAACAACAGCTCAAGGTGTTTGATTTTATCATATCATTAACCTGAGGAAAAGCTCATCAGGTATGAATTGATACATTACAAAAATGACAAGCCAGTTGGAGAGAGAATTCTCACACTTTATCATCTATGGTGGACCAGGAGGAGGGCCCAGGGGACCTCCAAAGAAGGGCCCACAGCAGTCTTCAAGTAACCAGCAGCAGCAGAGGAAGTAGAAGCTGCCATTTAAGTTTAAAACAAGTGTGTGTCATAAGAAGATACCAAAATACATCTACATTAACTGTGCTGAATGCTGCAGCAAATTACCTAAACAAACCAACTTTTACTGCAATCTACATTGTGCATGATAGAGAGCAGTGACCTCTCCACTAAATAAAGCATAAAACTAAACATGACAAGCAAGCAATATGTCAAGTTATGCCAACTAGAAGGGGAGTTGCAGGAGTTCATTCATTCATTCATTCATGAAAGTAGAGAGAGAGAGAGAGAGAAGCTGAGAAAACCAACCATGAGGAGAGAAGGCCACAACAGCCTTCTGGTCCAGGTGTCAAACCTGGAGGTCCTCCAGGTAGGGGAGCCCACCCTGGTCTGGGTCCACCAGGTCCCATCAAGGCCTTTTTGGCTGTGCTGATGTTGAGGCTGCTCTATGAAGGCTGCTATATATATATATAGTGCTGGAGACTTTGAGGCTGTAACCACTGCCTCAGCTAACCTTCATTCATACACCAACCAACTGCTGATATCCCACCTACTGTTCCACAAGAGTTCTCCTGAGACACTGGTGATATGTATTGGCATATGGTTCTTAGTCTGGTTGGTGAAAAGAGCCTCAGCAGAACCTCATTGATCTGCAGGTCAAGGATCTAAGTGGTTCATTCCAAGGTGGAGAAATACTTAACATATGATATTGTAGGTGTAGTTACGAACTTCGGTTAATCATGAGCCTGAGCTATGCCTTGGGCAAGTTACGAGCTCGAGCAGCAATGCTCGGCCAATCACGAGCCCGAGCTATGCCTTGGGTAAGTTACGAGCCTGAGCAACAGTGTTCGGCAAATCACGAGCTCGAGTTATGTCTTGGTTGGGTAACTCATAAGCCCGAGCTATGCATTGGGCAAGTTACGAGCCCGAGCAGCATTGCTCGACCAATCACAAGCCCGAGCTATGCCTTGGGCAAGTCATGAGCCCGAGCTACACCTTGGGTAAGTCATAAGCCCTAACTAAGCATCTCGACCACTAACAAACCCGAGCTATGCCTTGGGCAAGTCATGAGTCCGAGATATGCACCTCGACCACTTACAAGCCTGAGTTGTGCATATCGACCACTCATGAGCCCGAGCTATGCCTTGGGTAAGTCACGAGCCCGAGTTATATACCTCGGCCATTTACAAGCTCGAGCTATGCACATCGGCCACTCATGAGCTCGAGCTACGCCTTGGGCAAGTCACAAGCCCGAGCTAAGCATCTCGGGCACTCACAAGCCTGAGCTATGCCTTGGGCAAGTCACGAGTCCAAGCTATGTACCTTGACTACTTACGAGCTCGAGCTATGCACCTTGACCACTCATGAGCCCGAGCTACGCCTTGGGCAAGTCATGAGCCCGAGTAGTAGTGCTCGCCAATCACAAGCCCGAGTTATGCACCTCGGCCACTCATGAGTCTAAGCTATGCCTTGGGTAAGTCACAAGTCCGAGCTATGCACCTCGGCCACTTATGAGCCCGAACTGTGCACCTCAGCCACTCACGAGCCCGAGCAATAGTGCTCAGCCAATCACGAGCCCGAGTAGCACTACTCAACCACTCATGAGCCCGAGCTACGCCTTGGGCAAGTTATGAGCCTGAGCAATAGTATTCAGCCACTCACGAGCCTGAGCAATAATGCTTGACCAATCATGAGCCTGAGTTATGCCTCGGGCCAATCATAAGCCCAAGCAGTAATACTCATCCAATCATGAGCCTCAACTACGCCTTTGGACAAATTATGAGCTCGAGCAGCAGTGCTCGACCACTCAAGAGCCTGAGCAGCAGTGCTCGGCCACTCACGAGCCTGAGCAACAGTGCTCAGCCATCACGAGCAAAAGCTATGCCTTGGGCCAATTATGAGCCCGAGCAGCAATGCTCGGCCACTTACGAACCTGAGCTACGCCTTGGGCAAGTTATGAGCCCGAGTAGTAGTGCTCGACCATGCACGAGCCCAAGCAACAGCCCTCAGCCAATCACTAGCCCGAGCTACACCTTGGATTAATCATAAGCCTTAGCATCAGTGCTCGGCCACTCACGAGCTCGAGCTACACCTTGGGCAAGTTATGAGCTTGAGCAGCAATGCTCGGTCACTCTCGAGCTCGAGCAGTAGTGCTCAGCCAATCACAAGCCCGAGCTACGCCTCGAGTCAATCATGAGCTCAAGCAGCAGTGCTCAGCCACTCACGAGCTTGAGCAGTAGTGCTCGGCCAGTCTGAAACCCAAGCAGTAGTGCTCGACTAGTCTAGAACCTTTGCAGCAATGCTCGTTCAATCCAAAACCCGAGCAACAATACTCAACCACTCTAAAACGTGAGTAGCAATGCTCATCCAGTTAGAACCTGAGTAGCAATGCTCGACCAGTCAAAACCTGAGCAGCATTGTTCGACCAGTTAGAACCCGAGCAACATTGCTCGGCCAGCTCAAGACCCGAGCAACAGTGAGGTTTCAGTCTCGACCAGCATCCAATAGGCTTTTCAATCCCGAGTAGCATCCAACGGGTTTTCAGTCTCGACTAGCATCTAATGGGCTTTTAGTCCCGAGTAGCATCTAGATGAGCTTTTAGTCCCGACCAACATCCAATGAGCTTTTAGTCCCGAGCAGCTTCTAATGAGCTTTCAGTCCCGACCAGCATCTAATGGGCTTTCAGTCTCGAGCAACATCTAGACAAGCTTTCAGTCCCGACTAGCACCAACATGCTTTCAGTCCTGATCAACACCAGTAGGCCTTCAGTCCTGAACAACATCCAACAGGCTTTTAGTCTCGACCAAGGGCTTTTAGTCCCGACCAGCTTCCGATAGACTTTCAGTCCCGACCAAGGACTTTTAGTCCCAACCAACATCCAATTGGTTATCAGTCCCAACCAACTTTCAGTGGGCTTTTAGTCTCGAGCAGCATCCAGACAGGCTTTTAGTCCCGGCTAACTTCTAGTAGGTTTTCAGTCCTGACCAAGGGCTTTCAATCCCAAGCAGCATCCAAAAGGGCTTTCAATCTCAACCAGCTTCCGAGGGCTTTCAGTCTCGACCAACATCCAGCGAGCTTTCAGTCCCGAGCAGCATCCAGACGGGCTTTTAGTCCCGACCAGCACTAGCAGGCTTTTAGTCCCGACCAGCACCAGTAGGCATTCAATCCTGAACAACAACTAGCAAGCTTTCAGCCCCAAGCAGCATCCAACGGGCTTTCAGTCCCGTGTAGCATCTAGATGGGTTTTGAGTCTCCACTAAGGGCTTTTAATCCCAATCAGTCATGTCGACTTTAGATCAACCAATTCACACTGACAGCTATTCAGTAGGACTTTGCATGACTCAAAAGATAACCCCCAGACAAAAGCTTCAAACATAAAAGATCCTTTCCCTTGCCCCTCTTCTAGGAACATCGGGAAAGGTCTTCCGGGAGGGAAGAATAATAGAGCCGTTGATGGGCCAGCCCAGCTACTCTTCAACATGTCATCCCCTGAAGCCACATCAGTCTGCCTACGATCAGGAAAGTTCCTACATCGGATGCCAACCTAGTGGCAAGTCCGTGTTGAAGGCTGACCAACCTTATGCAAGGACGACCGGAAAGCCCAGCACACCAACGGGAAGTGAAGCGGCCAATGACGCATGACACCATCAAAGGACCCGAGAATCTCGCAAAGGCTATACTCAGCGTAGTCGGGAACTGTAACATCAATTAATAGCCCTGTAACATAGCTCCCTCGATTGCAGATATAAAAGCCACCCCTAGGTATGGCGTTGGGGGCTCTTGAGCTCTCTTTCTCAAATTACCTTTCTGACCATCTCGGTTGGGGCATTGACTTGATCGTTGGAGGGGTCACGTCGGGCGCCCCTACCTCGACTAGGCCTTCGTGCATGATCCCGCAAGATCCTCCGAACAAGAGCATCCCGAGAGACACATCCAAGACCCGACGGACCTCTCTTGAGCTTTCTCGCCTCTTCCCAACCGACGTGGACGAGCTTGTGCACACGGGCGGAACCAAGCTGTGCCGACTCCTCGACCGCGACATAAAATTCCTCAACAGTATGTATATATATATATATATATATATATATATATATATATATAATGTCTTTAATATTTACCCGAACAAAAGTATCTAGACTATATGATAAATATAAGGTGGAAGAACATCTCCTTATATCTAATGCATTCACTTAGAACAAAAATATTTATAGTGTCTAGTACATAATAACCAAGCAAAACATTCCCCCATACTCGGTAAATTATCTCAATAATATATATATATATATATATATATATATATATATATATAATGTTCGATGCATCTTAATCGAATAAAATATCTTCTCGTACTTAATGTAATGCTTAGGACAAAGGCATATACAACATTTAACGTATTATAACCAAGCAAAACATCTCCTCATGCCTAATGGGTGGATTCCCGTAGTTAAAAAAAAAAAAAAACAACAATATGTACGTTTGATACATTATAACTGAGCAATGTATCTCCTTATATTTGATATGTCCACCCAAAATAAATGCATCCAAAGTGCTCGATATATCCTAATGGAACAAAGAATTGATATATAAAGAATTGATGTGTTTATCCAAAACAAAAGCTTCAAGATCATCCCACGCATCCTAATGGTTTAAAACATCTTCTTATATCTCGTTCATCAACCAAAACAAAAATTTTTTTGAAATGGGCGCAATATGTTAATAATATTTACCACATGCATTCATTCATCCACAACAAAAACATTCAAAGCATTCATATATTTTTTTGATCGAGCAAATTATCATTGCATGCATTATGCATCCACCTAAGTCCAAAAAAAAAAAAAAAAGTGTCTAAAGTACCATAACGAAGTGATTACATTCGACCAGGACATAAATGATGAATGGAACTTTGCTGGTTAATGAACTGAAACAATTAAGATGCAGTCCAGAACCAATCGATCCTTTTCCCATGGGTTTCTTTGTGTGATTTAGGTTGCTTTCATAAGCCATTCTAATTAATTAATAGTCTGTAGTATTCTATTCTGGATTAGGCATTGCATTGCATGAAATAATTATCACGTTGCAACCTAAGGCTCCAATTTATTTGGACTATACATACCATTCATTCTTCTTTCTCAAATGCTTTATCTTATTCTCTTTGGTCCGATTTCTTCTTCAAGCAAAATGATTGCATCCTAAGTTATTGGATGAGGTATAAAATTCAATTCCAAGCCATTTATTTATTTATTTTTATTGACTACTTGAAATGAGCTATATAAAAATACAGCTCGTGAGTTCTTTGCATACAAGCTGTGAAAGGAAACGGTGGAATCCAACCCCAACACCTTACTTAGTCTATTAAGTACATGGAAACAGTGGAATCCAACCCCCACACCTCTTAGTCTATTAAGATGATGCTAAAATGTTTCTTCAGTCGAGGAGAGGTATATGAATTGATTCCCACAGTAGAGATTGAGAAAACCCGCATTGGATCTTACAGGCGAAAGAATGATCAAGTCCCACTTGAGATTGGTCCTTTGATTGATTGAAGCAATCGAACAAATCGGTGGACATTTGCATGTTGATTCGGTAGTGAATCGGATGGGGTTAATGTGAGTCATTAGTAATTTGGAGGGAGGAATCAGATCGGTGGGAAGGATATATGGCATGCAAGTCGTCAACAGACGTGCATGCATTCCTTCTTCTTGGGCTCGATGGCTACATCAACAACAAGAGGAAGAGGAGGAGAAGAAGAAGAAGAAGAAGAAGAAGAAGAAGAAGAAGAAGAAGAAGAAGAAGAAGAAGAAGAAGAAGAAGAAGCATCAGGTAACTTTCTGTGTCTCCATTTGCCTTCTTTTGCTTATCGGCTTCGAGGTTCGGCCACATCTATCGATAATTTGCTGGTGTTGTTGCATGATCTGCCAAGTGAGGACGACGACGCAGCAGCAGCAGCAGCTCCCCCAGTCGTGGTGGTTCGGCAGTCTCAAAGGAGTCAACAGTTCCAGGCAATCTCCATGGCTGATATCAACACTCGCAGGTTTGTTTTCCTCGCTCGCTATTCCATGCATTCACAAAGATTTCTTGAATCCTGCTTCGATGGTGCTATTTTCTTTTTCTCCTTTGCCATCTCGTTGTGCCTTTTTTTTTTTTTTTAAACTTTGGTAGCAGATTCGATTAGTGTAAGGGTAATCCAAGCACAGGATTTAACTATAGAATGTGTCTGCATGGTTTTCTAGCACGTCTTTGGTCTCCCTATGACCGACCATTTTGATGCTTTGTCGTCGTCCCAACACAGTCGGCCTTCATGAGATCATCCTAACAACGAGTCAAAGACATGAAGATGAGAGCATCAGAGAAGCGAGATGTGAGATCTTAGTTTAAATTAGTCTGTGTCTTTGTTGGGATCGGGTGGATGGAAAGTAGTATCTTTTATCTTAATAAAACAGTGATGTGCCTGAGATTTTTTATTTTATTTTTAATCTTGATTCATCGTAAGCTGAAAAAAAAAGAAATCTTTCTTCAGATGCCAATGATATCTTCTTTGCTCACTTGCAGAGGTTGACGATAAGACCAAACAGATGCTGAGATTGGTGGAGGACGACGCCGACACCTTCGCCAAGCGCGCCGAGATGTACTACAAGAAGAGGCCTCAGCTGGTGAGCATGATCGAGGACTTCCGCCGCGCGCATAGCTCACTGGCCGTGCGGTACGATCAACTCAGATCCGGCGGTGCGGCGCGTCGCGTCGCCGCACCGTCTCGGTTGGACAGTAGCTGGGAACGGAGCATAAGCAGCAACAAGGGAGAAATCGAGCCGCGGAGCTCTGCCTCGGATTCCTCCTCATCCGAAGAGGATGATCCCGAACAAGGAGGCGAGCGCAGGACGAGGGAGACGCCAGACGCGGATATGGCGACGCCGATGATGGGTGAGGTTGAAAGACTCAAAGAGGAGAACGCAGCTCTGAAGTCGGAGATCGCAAGAAAAGACGAAGAGAAGAGGGATGTCATCCGGCAGCTGGCGTTGTCACTACAGATCCTGACGGAGGAGCGGGCCGGTCTCAGGATGTGCATCAACGATGGGAAGAAGAAGAAGAAGGGAGCCATTTCCGAGTTCAGAAAACTCATAAGGAAGCTTTTTGGGTGGCAATGAAGGAATCAAAAAGACAACTTAAAACCAAATAAATAAATAAAAAAATTGCATCTTTCGGGCTACGCTTTCTCCAAGATTGCTGGATTGCAGCATCGAAAGTAACTAAAAGTTGAAAGCCATTACACTGTGAAACTCTCGGCCACAACAACAAAAAGCATACCTTTTGTGCACAAAAGAGCTATCAATCAGTAAGTTTGACAACACGTTGAAGAAGGGCTAACCAACCTTCTTCTTCTTCTTCTTCTTCCTTCCATGTTTTACTTCTTGAGGAGTAGAGCTTGTAAGATGCAGGACGACGTCGTGGAAGCACAGCCCCACGCAGGTCCGGTTGGCATTTGAGATACACATATACATCGACGGAGGCCCTGAGGACCATCACGTCCTCTGTCAAACTCACCTGGCAGGAATTCCTAAAGTTGGATACAGGCAGTGTTTGACAGGAGAGAGATGCGTGCATATGGTTCTGCTTGAAAAAGTATTCATTCCTTGGATTAAAAAAAGTTTATTATCATATGGAATCGGGGAAGGTTTGTTGGGTTTGAGGTGGAGCTGCCAATCATCATCATCATCATCAACACCCACCAAAGACCAATCATGGAGGAACAGTCACTGCTTTTTAGGCCTGTTTTCCATCTTAGCTCCACCCAAATCAATCCAGTCTTCACTCTCCATTCCTTGTTTATTTTGATGCCCGAGTTTGTTCCTTTGCGCCTCTTTGTCGACCTGTGCCGTGCCATCCATCCATCCCCCCCACCCACCCACCCAATCATCCCTCTCTCTCTCTCTCTCTCACACACACACACACACACACACACACACACATACTGCACTTTCCCCCATCCTCCGCACGCACACTTAAACCCATCACCGTCGCGATGGCCACCGTCTCCTCCCTCCTTCCTCCCACTTTGCGTCGAAAGGAGCAGCTCTTCTCGGCCTTGGCCACCACCTTTTTGCTCCTCGTAACCACGCCCAGGCCATCTCACTCTTTTCCTCTTGCGCTGAAGACCTTCGCCATCTCGGCGGCGCCGGCGCTTCTTCCTTCCACGCCCGAGTTCTCGGCCTCGGAGCCCGCACTGGCGCCGGACGCAATGCCGGTGTTGCCCACGCCGGGAGGCAGCGCCGGGAAGCCGCCCGTCAGCTCGCTGCCGATCATCCCGTCGAGCCCGAGCCCGCCGAACCCCGATGAGCTGCAGCCCAATTCGGCGGTGGCTCCTTCCGGCTCGACTGCCTTGACGTCAGCGGCGGCGCACTCTGCTTGGAGCTCCGGCGGGGTGGGCATGGCTGTGGCGTGTGGGATGGTGCTGGTGTGGCGGTAAGTTTGCAGTGCAGTAAGTCGGGCTCGGTGGACGCAGTTGTGAGAGATTACTCGAAAGATGACTACTGATCTCGCCGGCCAGACTACTGGTGCGGTGTTCCATAAATAAATATTGTGAAGGAAGTGAGTGATTTGATATCGTTGACTGCATATTTAATTGGAATAAAGGTGGTGGTGAAATGATGTGCTCATTTCATGTACTCAAATATATTTGGGTTGTTCTCTCTCATCTGCTTATGATCATTTCCTTCCTCCTTTGTTGCGACAACCCCACTCTGTGTCCAGAAAGAAACCCTCTCTACGAGGTGGCAGTTTAAGTGCATGTAGTTTAGCATATGTATGAAGGAAAAAAAATTAATAAAAGAAATCCATCCTTCTATGGGGGTGATTCCAATCTATTAGATTGGAATGCGTTTTGTTATTAGTCATAAAAGCTTTTGGATCATGAAAATTTCTTTTTTCTATATGAAATTTAGAATGCTTATAGTAAGTACTAAATGTCTCTTTTCTTTAAGGTTTGGTTTTGACTCCTGATATAGACATGACCATTCAATTCATTCATTACAGCTGGTGTTTTGTCATATGAGGAATAGAATGTGTGGTTAACCTATATGCTGCACAATTAAGCAGTAGCTGTAATGCAATCATCCCTTTGTGGGGGAGAGACCAACAACTCAGTTTTTTTTTTGCTCAGTACTAGTCAGCAGCATGTGAATCCCACCACAGTGAGAACTGAGGACTAGACAGCAAAAAGGCATCAATCTACTAGACTCTGAACCTGATGGATTGGATATATCAGTCCCTGTCCCATGGTTGTGGTGGCACAAGAAAAGAAAAAAATAAAAGAAGGGCTTTGCTGTGGCTTCAATAAATGTGGCCCTGAATGGGAAATAATAGATTGGATATATCAGTCCCTGTCCCATGGTTGTGGTGGCACAAGAAAAGAGAAAAAAAAAGAAGGGCTTTGCTGTGGCTTCAATAAATGTGGCCCTGAATGGGAAATAATAGGGGGGAGGAGGCTTGGAATGGCATGAGGACCACACTGTGGAAGTAGGTAGGTAGTGAAAGTGATAGGGAACATGGGGGGCCTATTTTGGCTTCTACCTCCACATGTGATATGTCTTCTTCACCTCCAAAGATTGTCCAGCCAATCTGTGGAAAGAAAAAAAAAATAGATAGGTTTTCATTACTGAACATCAATACAGCTTTTTTTCTAACTCATTATGCATATAGTAAAAAGTTTTCACATAAATAATATCCTTTTATAATAATAATAAGCTAGATATAAGCATTTTACCTTTAAAAATAAAAAAATACACATAGATAATAAGAATAACTAGGTATATGATCAATTTTACCTTGAAAAAAGTTCAAATGTTGAACTTTTATCAAATGATGCCCCATAAATGATGTTTTTATCGAAGGCATCCTTCTTGGTTTGATTTGATAAAAATGCATTTCGTCTCCACCAACGACCTATGACTGGTGTCGTCGCTTGTCACCCCCTTCTTACTCCATGGGCGATGCCACCCTCTCATCCCATCCCCTTCCTCTCCTCCCTTATCGCCCGTGCTACGTCTACTATTGACGCCCTCACCACCTACCATCTACCATCGATAGTCACCGCCCGCCTCCCTCAACAAGGCTACAACCACCGTGACTATAACCCCCCCATTCCTAGTGATCAAAGATGGGGAGCTCACTGCATGCGCCGAGGATGCTAAGTGAGTGACAAAGTCCTATGGCCGGCCCTACTTATGTGGTCTCCATCGGAGGCGAGCAATGAGGGTACCAATGGCATGATATGAGAGCACCAACAACAAAGGCAACACAAGAACGACAAGAGAGGAGCAATGAGGAGAAGAAAGGGGGGAAGGGTGAAGATAGAGTGATACCACTCATGGTGGGATGAGACGACAATGATTAAAGATGTGAAAGAAGAGACTCCAACCAAATGAAATTTATTTAGGGGGGCACCATTTTGTTAAACCCCACTGAGAGCTTTTTTTAGGTAAAATGCCCAAGAATCATTACAAATATTTTTTTTGTTACTGCATTTTCTTCACCTAGCAATGAATACATTATTATTATTATTATTATTATTATTATTGTACAACTATACGCCAAGGAGTCATTATATTTTTCACAAGAACTTGCAAACCTTGATGCAGATTATCTACTTGATCAAGCAAAGTTTCAGGTCATAGGGATTGCCAACCTATGGCACAGGGAGCATGCAATTAATCATGTTTGGGCATTTATAAGGATACATCAACAGGTCCTACTGCACATAGCAGCAGGCTTTTGAATTAGAAAATAGTTTCAGCAAGCAAATTGGCTAACTTCAACCCCACATATTTTATCAAGGGTTCTGTTTTTGCATGAATCACACCAATTAATAAACACCACTTTTATGAGCTCAAAATTGTTGGAAGAACTTAAAACTTTGGAAATTCAGTTTGAGATCTTTTCAAGTGTCTTGCTCATCATTGACCTTTTTTTTTTATTTTTATTTTTGTTCCTTTTCACCTGTTCCATGTTTGTCACCCCCAAACCAAGAACTAAGGATAGCAAACCATGAATCAAATAAGCATACAAAATCGAATATGCAAAAAAAATTGAATGCTTATTCCATGGAAAGAGGAAAATTTCCACCAAACTTATGCTTATCTTGGATGTAAACATGATCAATCCGAAGATGGTGAATGAAGACAGGAATGAGATAGCCTATGCTAAAATAAACAAACAATATGGTCAGCATCTATAATTACGGAGCAAACTAATGTGAGCAATGCTGAAAAGCAGGATCAGAATTCTGTCAAAAAATTTTAACCATGAATTTGTAATAACCTTATGACAAGGAGATCTTCTACTACTACTAATCACAATCATAAACTACAGTCTGCCTTGGCTATTAAAAACGTAGCATATTCATTGTTTTTCACAATCTACATCCATTCGTTTAACTGAAAACATATATAACAACCACAAGCTATATCGTCATCATGAACATTTGTGAAAAGCAATAAGAGAGAACAGATACCGAACGACTCAGTAAGCATTTCACTGTAAAAGCAGATACTACTACATCCTTGTTTATATGCACCAACAGTGATCCATGATAAATCAACTTTAAGATACCTTCTATATTTAATTGCAATCCCTAAACAACTTTAAAGGTGAAAACAAGTAAATTTGTTAGCTGTCGTTAATGAAGTTCTCGCATAAAAGACCCCGACCGTTCTTCACCTTCTCTACCACTTACCTCAATATGAAAAATCACACTCCCAAGTTATTCTTAAAGTTGTAATTGCAGCGACTCCAAACAATTCTAATTTGTTTAGAGTTGTTACCTGAACTTAATGCTCCACAGCACCTATTCTATAGTAAATCACAGCGTGTTCAGGATCTCACATTTGTTGTTGCCAATTATATCATGTAATGAATGCTTTGAAGTTACAAGATCATGGTTGCGAAATGGAAACAGGTTCACAGAGGAACAAAATAAAATAAAATGGCAAATGAACTATAAATGTTTGCTCTTTTGGGGTCATCATAATTATGTCAAGCAAGGCTACTGTAATAAATTCAGAAACCAAGTCTAATGAATTCAAAGCGTACTACCCAGTAGCTGCACTGCAGATTTTTATCTTGTTTAAATTACCGTAGAGGCTCAAATGCTAGATAATCCAAATATAGAAACAACTAATGGTACACATGAAAAATCAAACACATCTAGCAAAGATAAATGAGAAGAACTGATTGATGAGACAATCCTGAAGAAAGCTAGTGGCAGATGGATGACTTCCATGTATGAAACCGATATTGGATTTAAGCAACAACAATTAGAATTGTGTTCCATTGTTCTTACACAGTTTCAACAACATACACATTTCTTCTTTACTTCTAAATTCATCGCAACAAAGTATGTTTAAAAGGAGATGGCCAGTTTAAGGAGACTTCTAAATATTATTTTATCTACCAACACAAAAGTGCACCTTATCAGAATATTTATTGAGAAAAGGGGGAATGAGACTTGTAAACCTATGAGTTCTTACGGTCATGTTTTTGCTTAAATCTTAGTTTTCGATTTAGATAAACAAAACCCACAAAATAACTTGCTTCTTCCCCTTGGACCACCCCAGTGAATCTTTTGGTAAGACGGTTGTGAAGGTCTTGGGAAGGGCCATGGCTATATCCATCTTTCCCGACCAGATGGATATCCAAGTTTGTTATATTTTTCCATCTCATGGGATTCCACACAAGTCATTTGACCCAGCTTGATGAATGAAATAAAGATTCCAGTTCAGAAGCCTTCAAATACAAAACATGCAAAGGACTCGTATTAAGGAAGCAAGGAGTAAGTGATCATTTAAGGAGAGGATGAACGACACCACGAAATTAAATGTTTGCTAAAGAAAAGAGCAATATAACTGTTCAACCAAGTGTAAAGTGGTAGAGAGCCTTGCAATGTAGTTCACAATTGATGGCGATGTATTATAACTTCTAGCGAGCCTCATTCAACAAAAGATATAGGAACAGATGATCAAAAGCCTCTGTGAGAGTTGAATAACAAAAGAAGCTAGTTACACATATTATTCACATTGCACAAAGAAGTGTTCTGTTCCAGTAAAATGTTCTACCTAAACCAAAATATAACCATTTACTGATGTAATATAAACGATTATATAATAATCAACAACAAATGTTACTCCAAAGAAGATGAATACATCATATCATCAAGAATAAGACTAGTAGATTTTCTAGTCCACCGTTGAGAAAAGACAGAGATACATACGGAGGCCAAATCCAGAAGCCAAACGAATTAATACAAAGAAGATGGTATTCGTGCATAACATACCAACAAATCACAAAATCCCTTTATTCAGTGTGGATGCCGAGTAAAGAATGCATCTAAAGCTCGAATGAAAGCGAATTCAGATACATTCCCATCGAAGTTTTTAGGGTTTCAGAACTGGAAAACCGAATGGGAGCGTAAAAGGGGGAAACCCTATAGAGAACCGAAGAACAGAAAAGAAACCAGAAAAAAAAAAAGGGAGATAAGATCAGAAAAAAGAATCTGATTGAGAAACGGAAAACATACCAAGCACAAAAAAAATCGATCGAATCGAAAAAAAGAAAATTTTGGACCAGTTCCCTCAAATGCAAGCGAATTCAGGACCATTCCATCCGAGTTTTTAGGGTTTCAGAACTGGAACTGGAAAACCGATTGAAAACGATAAAGGGGGGCGGAAACCCTCTATTGAGAACATAAGACGTAAAAAGAGACAAGAAAAAAAGGGAGATCAGATCAGAAAAAAAGAACCTGGTTGCAAACCGGAAACAAATCGACCACAAAAATCGATCGAACCGAAAAGAAAGGGGACCATATCGCTCAAATACAAACGAATTCGGAAACATTCTATCCAAGTTTGTAGGGTTTCAGAACTGGAAAACCGATTGAGATCAAGAAAGAGCAAAAACCTAACCTCAAATCATAGCAAGAAACCCAGCGAATCGTATCATCCTTGCGCTAATAATAAACCCAACTGGCGATCGAGAGGTAACCGGCAACGTGGGACTAACATTTACTGTTGCTCAACTCCGACGTGACCCTATTATAGATACATACCCGTACTCCAGTTGGAGACGAAATGGTTTTGGGGTTCGTCGGACCTGTGAGGCGGTGATTACCGCCCTCCGTTCTCCGTCATCGACATCCAAAGTAGTGTAATGTATCATATCAACCTAATTTTTCCTACCTCCATGACACGAGATTGGAAAAAGAAGATGCAGCTTCTTGATTTCAATCTTTCACCATTTATTCGACCATTTAATTGACATATCTATCAATCTATCATATGTTAAGAACGGACATGTATTTTCTTACCAAAATGAATAATGTAAAAAATTCTTCAAATAATTTAGGGGAACACAAAGGTTTTCTGCAACTTTAGACACTGGTTTGGCCAAATCTCGATCGATCTAAATAATGGAACCTCAAGTTCAACATAAAATATTTAAATTATATAATTAGATAATATATATATATATATATAAATTATACTATTAGATAATATAGTTGTGAAGGGTCCCTTTGTTATATGAATGAATACATGAATTTTTACGGCCAAGAGTGACTGACAGACAAATATAACGATGCAAATAAAATAATAAGAATGAGGACGAGAAAGGTAAGTGAAGGAAGAAAACGATAACAAAATAGCATTGACGACGAGAGAGAACACAAAGGATATATAAAAAATGCAATTTAGAAATAGTTGTTGGACTTGGAGCAGTGACCATCGCATGTAATGTAACGAGAGAGAACATTGCATTCCCAGTCACAAACAATATATCACAGTACTAAATATATAAAAAATATATATATATCAATGTGTTACTGGATGCAGCATGCTACTAATTACTACATCTCTAAAAGATCCAGTTTGCTGATTGAATAGATATCAAGCATGTTTATGGTCATGCTGACTAATAAATATAACAATTACAGTAAAAAAGAAGAATTTGTAGGAAACACAAGTGTTGCCGCATGCAATAGCAAGTCATAGATTTAATTTGAGCAACACTTTGTTCAACTGCAAATTCACAAAGTTTCAGGTGTGCACTGACATGAATCGAAAGCAATCATCCACAAAATCTGGGAGACTGATCAAAGGTGCAAACAGGAAAAAAAAAAAAAAGCTAAATATAACTTCCATACGAGACTCATTTTTCCCCATTGAATTGAATTCTTCAAAACTATAATTTACTACTCAAACACGAACCGCATTATGCACAAGCAAATAATAAATTCAGCACAAGAATAGGAGGAGGAAAAAACAAGCAAAAGCACACCATTTGAATGGAAGATGCACACCAGCCACCCTCCACTCCTTGATATGGAAACCCTTCTTTTCCAACTAGTAAATTCACAGGAATTTGAATTTTTAACAATTTGAAAAGATGGAGAAAACAACATGATTTGACAAGGCTTTGGACCAACAGTGATCAAAGCTATCCAAAGTAAGCAACCCATTTGGTATGATCATAAGTAGAAGCAGAATTCTTCCTCAATTTGGGTTCAAATAAGAATTAGAATTAGAGCTTGAAGCGTGAAAAGGCCACATGTTTGACAATCGACTCCTTAGACGTTGTCCACTGTTCCTTGAACCACTGCCTGAAGTTTGACCACTGGAACTTGAACTCCAACTACCAGAACCCTGAGTTGGCATCTCATAGCGGCAAACTGGACATGAGTTATGCTGTTCTAACCATGGGATGATGCACTCAGAGTGATACAAATGCTTACACGGCATCTCTCGTGCCTCGGATCCTATTTCAAACCTCTCCAGACAAACAGGGCACTGCGAGTCCACACGAAGATGCCCCTGATTGATTTTTATGATGGGCATAGCATCAATAGATGATCGTGATGCAGATGGAGCTCCATGTCTATCATTCTGCATCGACTGCTCAATCAGTTCATCGAGGCCTGGCTCAACAAAATGGTCTGCCATGTCGGCCTGTCGAATTCCAACACCGTAATGCCCATTAAGGAGGGTGTCCGTGGATCCATGTCTATTAATCTGCATCAACTGCTCAATCAGTTCATCGAGGCCTGGCTCAACAAAATGGTCAGCCATGTCTGCCCGTCGAATTCCAACACCATAAAGCCTGTTAAGGAGGGTGGCCATGGATCCATGTCTATCATTCTGCATCAAATGCTCAATCAGTTCATCGAGGCCTGGCTCAACGAAAGAGTCTATCATGCCGGCCCGTCGAATTCCAGCACCATAATGCCGATCGAGGGAGGTATCCAATCCATGGCCCTCAGGTCCATGAACTGGAATCTGATCCCTCCTAGGGGCTACCAAAGGGCCTGATCCAAATTCCATACCAAAATCTGAATTCGTGTTGAGCATTCTAATGAGTCCACCATGATGTCCCCTTCTCACCCTCCTCCTTGCCAAAAAAGACATGGTCTCCATTATCCTAATCCATGGATCATGAACAGCGTCAGGATCCACCCCAACATGGTCGCTCATCGTGGCATCTATCTCATCAAGTTCCTCCACAAAACCAGAATTACAATTGGGGCAGACCATGTGCCTCTGCCTCTGATGAGGTTGGACTCTTTGCCTGCACTGGTAACACCAGTGTGTACTACTATTGTTTGGCATCTTCCACCTTCTTCAACTTCAACCTAACGACCAACACCAAAATCAAGATCAGCAAAGAAGGAACTCAAGCAAAATCCATCGAAATCTTCACTTCACTGCAAGCAAATTTATGATACATTTCAAACATCAATTGAAAAAATAAATAGACAAACAACCTAATCCATAGCATCAATCAACAGGCACACTAAAATCGGGTTAAATGTACGTTTAAGTTTAATCTTTGCTCATAAAGAATTAATTAGGCCAACGAGAATTCCTACTGTAAATAATAAATCTACATTTGAAATTAGTTGCCATTATTTTCTCAGTAAAATTTTGTTGCTTCTATCAGAAATAGATATGCAGCAGACTCATAATATAGATGAAAAGCTAGTGACAGCAAGCGCTCCAGATATTGCCCCTCAGACTCCACATATGTTACACATCAAAGAAGATGGTTTATCCACTGAAAATTCAAACAGAAGTTTAACTCTAATTCTAAACCGCTGATACATCATAAGAAAAATGATCAGCTTGAAATCAGGGCTAAAAAAGGGCAATTTTACACTATTTGGTAGCTACATTTCCACTTCCGATCAAACAAAAAAAAAAAAATCAACTACCAAAGTAATTAAACCAAATGACCTAGGAAAAATTCTTGCTATATCATGGACTATAAAGTTTAGTCCAGCTACTGCCCCTAAAATAACAAACAAAGACTAATGGAACAAATAGAAATCTACTGTTAAACTGAATAATATATTGAAAAAGAAGCCCTGGATCGAGTTCTCGACTCCAGTTATCCAATCTTGCTCCGGTTCCCTGCTATAAATCCTAATGATAGGTAATATCAAATCAAATCAAATCAAGAAGGGAATCGGTAAAGAGAGAAAAAGAGGCCAAAGCGAGCTCATTTACCGGGCAACACGATCGAATACAAGCGTTATAAAAAATAAAAATTAAATCAACTATACCTCGAGCAACAGGAGATATGAAATCCAACGCCGAGAGAGATCAGATTACGAATTCACGCCGGTTGTCGACTCGACACAGCAAAGAGAGGGCTTCCTCGCTCTCCGCCACGGGATCGTACAAATCGATTGACGATTTCGTGATGGACGGTCAGCTTTGGTTCAAATTAACCTGCGATTGATATCAATCAGGATTAATCCATATATATATATATATATATATATATATATATATATAGACATAGATATATAGGTGACCCGGTCTAATTACAATGTTTTTAAATTAAAATATAGTACGTTTGGTAAAATTGTAAACCTAAACAAAAATATTATAGATGGAAGAATAAAGACACAACATATAATATAAATAATTTAAAAATAGATATTCATATTAATTTGGGAATAAGTATATTATTCTAAACTTATATTATAATTAAAAATGTAATATATAAGTATTTTTGGTAACATGAGCCTATACATAAATATAATAAACAGAGGAATAAAGACTCAACATAAAATATAAATAATTTATCTTTATTTGTACGGTATATATATATATATATTAGTTTAAGAAAAAAAACATATAAAATCCTATACTTCCATATACGTCGTCAGATTTTGTGTCATAGATTGGGAGTCAGTACGATACAGTTTGGCTCATGTACAGGATCATTCGAGTTGGACTGAGAGACTTGGGGTGGCTTGGTTGGGACGTTATGCTTCATTCGATTGTAGCTTATTGAGTTTGGAAGCCCACAGGTTCGGCTTTGGTACTTTAAGAAGGCCATCGTGGGGAGGGGGGGTGGGGTGTGCCCTACGTGATTCCTCTGATGGCTAAATTAGTTCTCCGTATGGAAATTGGAAGTCGAGGTACCGAGAAGGTTGGGAGAGTTTCGAAGATAAGTTTATACTTATGGGGCTACAATGACAGTATTTATATTTGTGGGATAGAGGGAGGTCATACCGAGATGTTTAATAGGCATGACAACTTCGAAAGACCTACGGTTATAGCTCTGCGTGGGCCATTACTCTCATTAGTTCCCGAGACCTCTTTTGGTGAGACCATCGATTGTCAGTACGGCCCACTGAGCAGGCGACATTGCGTGACGGGCCACTTGCGCTTGTTGAGACGACTATCGACGTGATCTGAGGGCCTTGGAGTGCCGATGTGATCGTCCAACTGATGTGGTCAGATTGACAGGTCGAGCCGACGTGATCGGACCGGGCCGATGAATCCACTATTTACACTATCAATATCAGTTATAGTGTTTTTGAATAAGAGTTTATTATTAGTTTTTATCTATTAAAAAAAATACTATGGCTAAGAATCAATGTCTCACATCACAATACGAGTTAGTTGAAAGTATATATTTTTATTTGATTTGAGAACAAGACAATGAAAAATAAATAAATCTAATTTAGTCACAAACAAAATCCAACACCCAAAACGCTAGCCAAAGAAAGGAGAAAAGAAGAGTGATTAAGAGAGAGAGTCATCATGAATCAAATCAAGGTGGCTGGATCGATTCAAAAACTGTGCAACCATGTTCTTGATCGCTGGGTGGTTCGCATCTACTTGCGGATTATGCATCAAATCCTTCAACTTCTCTTCTTCCTCGGAGGTGGTCAAGCCCCATCGTTTCATGCTTCTAAAGATATACAACAGCTGGAGCTTCTGGAGACGCGCGTTGGGCACTTTGCGAACGCCGGCGGCAGGGGTGGGCGGCGGCGACCACGTTTCAAGCTGCCGTCGTTTTCTTTTTGCTGCGTCGTTGATGGCTCTCTGGGTCTGTCTTATCACACACAACACCTGTTGACCCTGCAATCCGTGTGCACATCGTATATATATCTATATTAAGAGCACATCGGTTATAGGAAACGGGAAGTGAACTAACAGGAGTATAGAGATGATAACCGGGCGGCCTTTGGCACTGGATGGAGCATGACGGCTACTTAGCGCGAACTCGTCCATGACAAAGCCGGTGGAATTCTTCGCGTTGCTGAGGTGGAACGAAAGGTGGCGCTTGAACCACACGATGACCTTGTACCCGCCGGCGACGGCCAACTTGATGGGAACCCCTTGCTTACTGGTATTGAGCCTCCAAGTGCCCCTCCCGGCCCGGCGGGCCACCTGGGACGAGTTGCGGCTGGAGGGCCTGAGGGTGGTGAAGAAGTATGCCTTCTGCCGGCCGCGGAGGAGCGCCTCCGGCTCTCGGGTGTAGACGTCGGCTTCTTGGACGACATTGCGACAGAGCTGCAGGCCATGGATCCACCTGAGGAGGAAGTGAACGACGAGATCTTGGTCGGAGGGCTGGAAGATGAAACCCGGCGGAAGCATTGGTCGCTCGGAGAGTACCTACCAGTCACGACAGCGAGCGGCCTTCCTTCCTCCTCCCTATATATAGACGCATGTTTGTGGCTTTCTTCACAATTTAGCTGATGGCCGCTCACCGTGCCTTATCTCACACGGAATCTATTCGGCTTTGCGTGCCGTCTTAAGAATCCGACGACGAAGAGCACTTCCAGATCCGAACCATGCAAAATAAGGAAAAAAAAAAAAAAACACGAGCTATCTGTATTTGTTACCGCTTAGTCCATTGCATTCGAGTCTAGAAATTGATGGTGACACTTCCCTTAAAATTAGTTTCATAAAGATAGTCACCCCAACCTATTTTATCTCTATCTAATTATTTATATTTTTTAAATTATTAGATCTTTAATTAATAATCTTAATTTAATTTCAATTAGACTTCATGCAATAAGATCATCAATATTGTGTCTCATCCAATAATAATATGAGCTTATTAGATAACTTATATTTAATTTTTTACTCGTTGCAATCATCCGCCATATGTGTGTAACTCTCTAGCCTCAATGCCGAATTGGTTATGAGTTTTATCTGTCAACTCATCGATTATGGAATTACTAGTCCATTATGCCATAGTCCCCAGATGGTACTAGGGATTTAATTCATTGAACATGTATATCTTTAATTACCATGTATAGTTCCTTATCTATATAATATCTTAGAGATCATATATTAGGTATGGTACTGTCAAACCTCATATGGAATATATTCGAGTCTCGCTCTAATCAGATTCTTTTAGAGAACTCCTTTCTCAATCTAAACAACCCTAGCTAAGGATTTTCCTAAGCGATAATACACGTGTATTCCTTTCACGATACCAAGAGTGGATGATCATTTATTGACACTCAATTACCTTCATAAGTTTGACTATCAATCCCGATAATCGATTGTACTATATTTGAAACTTTTCATACTTGTAAGTTTAGTGTTAAATAAAAGAGTATGCAACTAAGACATAATTGGCATCTCAAGTCTAAGGACTAGACACACAACTGGAGCTACGAAATCGTAGTCTAACATTATGTATCATTAGCTATCTAGCATTTCATAAGCGGATCAATGAATGGACTCATTCTCCAATGAGCACATGTATTGTACCATTAGTGTCCCCATATAAGTGACTGTGAGATTAGCCATCTCTATTTTATGGATGATATATAATATATCGATATATCCGATTATCTCGATGTTCCTCTCGAGTAACCTATGATCGAGATTATATAGGGTCTATGTTTAAAGGGGAATTAGCCTCATTATCATGATCTTATTATAATCTGATTCCTATTGCAGATCCAAGGACATCACAATACATGCAACAAACAACATAAATTGAAAATTTATCATTAATAATAATAAACAAAAAAGATAATATAAACGTTTCACACGTGTCATCACTCACATGATTGACTTACAGGACACTTATAACTAGTAGAAGGGTCAGATGTAGGAGATATGTAAGGGCATTAGTGCGTATATACTTGAACATCCACATAAGGGGTATCTAACGTAGAAGATACACAAGGACATTGAAGTGTGTCAACATGAACCCACCCTCAAAATAGGAGATGACATATGTAGGAGACATGTGAGGGTGTTAGTGAATACTGATTTAAATCATTTTATAGGGATTGTGAGGCATAGGAGACACACATGAGTATTGGGATGTGCCAACTTGAATCGTTCACATAGGGTATCTCGTGTAGAAGATGCACGACGGATGTCATGGCATGCTAACATAAACTAAACCATACGGGGGATGTCGCATGCCATAACACACAAGGATATTAGCAGTGTAATAGTTTAAATCGATCACATAGTGAGTGTTGATCACTATAAATATGTCCAAGGTGTATATCATCCCCTTTTAAATGATCATTTATGGAGTACCACTTAAATTGCCCATATGCATAGTATAGAAATTATTATATCATCCATTTTTAAATGTTTGGTTGATGAGCTGGGAACCAAGAAAGGTAGAACCAGAAAACATGTTGCCATTAATCCACTATTTGTATAAACTTCTTCTAATCGGAGGAAAATGACATTTCTTGGAACTCTGGTTTGCTTTGATTTTAATTGTGATTGACGTTTGGATAGTATTCACTAATTCCTTTTTGTATTATTATTTATGAATATATCATATATATCAAATGCTACGTGTTAAAAGAAAAAAATATTATTGACATCCTTATCAGCCCGATGTGACCCTAATTCATATGGGTAGAGTCCTCTGAGATAGAAATATCGTGCTCCCGAGATGAAAATGTCATGTTCCCAATGTATTACCTATACAAAGACCAAAGTCAGAAGGAACTTTTCGAGTTGGTCATTTTGATGCTCAAGTCAGTCCCAAGATAAACTTATATGGGTCTATGTTCTCAATGTTAGTACCCTCATCGAGAGTTGAGAGTGTTTTTTTATATCTGACCTTGGTGACCATGAAGATTATGCAGGAGCGGTAAATTATAATTATCCCAAGCTACCCCTCGAACTCCTATAAAATATCCTTGTGAATATTCTATAGGGAAGATATCTTTGAATTATCCTGAACTATCCCCTTGGACTCGAATCTGCATAAGTATAAGTAAGCAGGTGGCATGCCATTTAGGTTTTTTCCTCCCACGAACCTTATGTGACACTTGTATAGCAAGTAATGTCTAGCTAATTATGTGTTTCTTATCATTTGTCTCCTCCCAAAGGTATGTTTTTCGGGGCTCTTATAAGAGAGGTTAGAAGTCAATCATTTGGTTTGACCGACAAAGGGGCATTCAAGATCTCGTTTTATGAGTTAATTTTTCCAATTCAGGTGTTTTCAGCATGTTTGACCTATGTTTCAACTATAATAGATTTCTTTTAGTGCGAGCCAAGTTTTTCTAACTCATATGTCTTGGGTACATTCATATGTGACTATCGTAGTGAATTT
The DNA here is from genome assembly GCA_021527575.1 of Ensete glaucum. Classification (NCBI taxonomy): domain Eukaryota; kingdom Viridiplantae; phylum Streptophyta; class Magnoliopsida; order Zingiberales; family Musaceae; genus Ensete; species Ensete glaucum. The sequence continues at coordinate 1,437,895 of CM038559.1, forward strand.
ATCTTAGCATAGATCGGGTTTTTTCAACTTATGCGTTGTAGAGTATTTTATCTTGCACCTCTATCGTAACATATGTATTTTGGCATGGATTAAGTTTTCCTAACTCATACACCTCAGATGCATTTGACATTTCACTTTTATTATAGCAGATTCTTGTCCATCATCATCAAGCTTACTGCATTGGATTGCATGGCAGAGGAGGGGTGGATGAATGGATGGATGGAGAATATAACAAGTGCGCTGCTGCATTTGGTGCATTGCATTGGCCTGATGCTGATTGCTGGGTGATTGTAAGAAGAAGAAGAAGAATTGTAATGCTGTTGTTGTGTGTTTGATTCAATCACCAATTGATATGGGATGTCCGAGTCACTGTGAACAGTGTTTTTTTTAGCATCAAAGATATGCCAAAGCAATCAGCAGTTCAATGGTCGGCCCAGCCCGGCCCAGCTTCTCGGTAAGTAATTATACTTTAGTCCCACATTGGCAGTATTAAGTTACTTATTATCGTTTACATATGATGCGATCGGCTACCTCAGTGTCTCTTCGGAGACATCCGATAAAATTGGAACGATACAGAGAAGATTAGCATGGCCCCTGCGCAAGGATGACACGCACAAATCGAGAAATGGTCCAAATTTTTTCTTCTCCTCCTCCTCCTCCTCCACCTTTCTTTCTTCTTCTTGTAAGGTTTTTGAATCGTTTTTTTTTTTTTTCTCTCTTTGCTTTTTTGATTCGCTCTTTCTGATGATTTGATCTTCTTGCTTTGGTTCGCTCTTTCTTCTTTGATCTGTTCTCTTTTTTTTATTCTCTGGTTCTCGATAGGGTATTCTTCTTCTTTCTCCTTTGTTGTCCTTAAACAGAGTTCTCGCTTTCCAGTTCTGAAACCCTATTATGAGATCATGGACGGACTCCTGAACGTAAATCTAGGGTTCTTTTTTTTTTTTGCTCATCTTCTTAACTTTGTTCAGCTTTCGGATTTGGCCTCCCCTTTTATCTACTTCATTGCTCAACGATGAATCAAGTATCGATCTCCTCTGTCGTGACATATGTTATTGGTTACCTAATCGTTCCTTCTTCTTAGAATTGGAAATGGATGTGTTTGATTAAGAGAAATTAACAATTAATTTGCTTTTGTTTTGTGCAACAAAATACATCGGGTAGCCTAATTATTAATTGCTATGATATGGAAGAATCTGATTAGTTTATTTATGTGCATTTTGTTATTTATGTCCTTTGTGTGATAGTAAAATGAATCTGTTGATCTGTCTTTTCTTTATCTGTGAATTTTCTAAATGATGTTGGCAGTATGTAAGAACGAGTCTGATCTCAAAAAACTCTTTGACTGCGTTCATTGTTTAACAGGTATTACTCATTTCTAATACTTGTCGCCACAAATTTATGTTGGCGTAATATGGAACAACTCTTCCAGCATGCCTGAGTCGTCTCCATCTGTCAGAATGATTACAAGCTCAGTGTCCAAGTTCAAGCAAAACACTGTTTTGTGAAATCGAGGGAGCAATTGTGGTGATATTTAGTCTCTCCTCAAATCATCATTTAGCCTCTCTCTTATACTATAAAATCCTTTGCATTTTCATTGTATCAGTGCTTCTGAACTGCCCTCCTTTTTTTTGTTCGTTTGACTTGCTTATGCCATTCAAATCCGATCAATAAATAGAAACATAGGATCCCACAAAATAGGGAACATTGCAGGCTTGGACATCCGGCTGGTAGGCAAAGATGGCTATAGCTATGGCTTCTCGAGAATTTAACCGTCTTTCCCTGTAGAATCACAAGGTGCGACATGTCTAAACTCTCTATTAGCTTCTTATTCATATTTAGGACAAGATGTTCTTTTGTCTTTGCAACCATAATCATATTCAGAATCTTAATTTAAAGTCATCTCCTATTAAACATACATTATAGTGATGACTTCGGCAATATCATATCTGTGTATACTGATCAATTGTGCTTCTGAACTAAAAGACACAAATTTGATCATTGTGCATGTATCAGTATTTGTTTGGTACATGGAGCTCATCCGCCTGATGCCAGCTTTCATCAGGATTGTATTATCAACAAATTCTTCTCAACTATAATGGCAGCTTGTAGTTTTTTTTTTTCCTCTCTTTTCTGTCTTCCATTAGGTGTTTCAGTGTTTGGTTCTTGCACTGGTGCCTTTATGCATAGTTTGAACTTTGAACAATCTCAACCCTGCAGCAACTGAGTTGCAATGCTTGAAATTGTCAACCCAGGTATTCAAATGTATGGTATTGCCTGCTTGTGTTTCCACATAATTGGTTGTCAATCAGAAAGTTATCTACAAACATTTTCTTTACATAATCATGTCCCACAAAGCACAGATACTTGTGTTCATTTGAAACTGATTTTTTTAGTTTTCTCTATTTATGCGTTTGAAGTGTTTGTTTCACAACATAGTGTGCATAAATGTCTACTGCAGAAGTAGCTGCTATACAGCTTCAATAAAGTTCCGTATAGAAGCAATTGGGAATAGTATATGACCTATTTCTGGACAAAATGAACCATATCAAAATGTACATGTCATCAGGATTATGTGCTTTAGCAATGACTAATGTGTTTGAATATTTATATGGTACTTCTCTCATCTGTGTGCTTCTTATGCTGATTCCCCAGTAATGCTATGGTGAACCAACCTACAGTGAAGATGCAAGGGAGTAGCAATTTCTTCTCCTGGCTGCAAACCACAATGAGGGTAATGTCTTTGAACTGTATCCTTAGCTTTGATGACAATGAGGGTAGTTGATAGTGTTAGGATTGAGTTGGCACTAAGAGGGAGATGAATTAGCGCAAGTGTTAAAAGAAAAATTCAGTTCGAAAAATTTCACTTAAAGCAAAACGGAAATCGAAAGTGCTTTTGGTTTGAATTCGTTAAGAGCAAATTAGGGAACGATTTAAAATCAAATGTAGAAGCTTGAGCTTTTCTTAGTACTAGTTATAAGCTGCTAAAATCAAGAGTAAATAAAAAGAAGGACAAGGAAGAGATGTTCACAATATTTATAGTGGTTCGGTCAAAACTTTGACCTACGTTCACTCTTGATCCCTCTTCACTCGAGGCCAACCGGCTTCCGTTATCGATCTTCTTTCACGGGCGAAGATCAAACACTCATTTACACACCTTTCTCCTTTTCACATGCTCAGGAGAATAACCTCTACACTCTCCTTTTTTTATACTAAGGAGATCAATCTTTTTAACTCAATCAACCCTTCCTTTAAACTCACTTTTCACTTGAAAGACAAAGGGAAGCTCTCAATCAATTTTAACAAAATTTACTCAAGTGTTTTTCCCACTTTCTTGCTTTTCCATGCAAGAATTCTTGGGGTATTTATAGATGCCAATTGGTTACAAAAATTGGAGCCAAAATTCAACCCATCTCTGAAAAATCTGGGTACGGACGGTACGGTACTACCGCCGAAAGTGCCTCGGAAAACTGGGCGGCAATGGTACTACTACCGCTTGGGTGATACCACCGCCTCCTGAGCGGTACTATTGCCACCCACTGACATTACTATCATCGAAAAACTCGGAATAGTACTTTCCCATATTGTTTAATACTCGAGTCGTACCTTCTCTTGACCCCTTTCCTGGTCAACGAAATGAGCTCTATCATGAGCTCAAATCTAATCCAAAGTGGACCCGGTTGGCCATTAATTGAGTTAGTAAAATTAACTCTAATCAAGATGCTAACTACGATACTGAAGACAAACAATTACAACATGCAATCTTCGTTGTCCGACATGTCAATCAATCTTTCGGCAAACTCCCGGCATCCTTTCGGCGAACCCTCGGCGAGCTTCCGATCTCCTTCCGGCGAACTCCCGACATCCTTCCAGCGAACTCTTGGCGATCTCTCAACAACCCATCGGCGAACTCCTGGCAAACCTCCAGTGAGCTCCCATCGCATCGTCCGAACCTCGGCCCGATGCTGGATTTTGACTTCAGCCGAATGACCGACTCTTCCTTAATTGTTTTGCCTTTTCCCAGTCGTAGTTAATCCTGCATCACTTATCTCTAACATATAGGTTACATCATAAACACACAAATTGATTTTATCATCAAAATCCGAGATTCAACAGAGGAAGCGGCGGAGATCGTAATTGCGGATGAAGGAAAAGAGGCAAAGGTAGGAAGGCTTGAGGCAGAGGTGCGGGAGAGCTAGACCACCACATCGTAGGCATAAAGGGTGGGGGTGTCGAAGAGGACCATTGCGTGCCTAGCGTTGGACTGTTTGATGCACATCCACCTAAGGCAGGATCGGAAGCTCCTAAGCTTGTCGCCAACAAGGGATTGGTTGCATGCGTACGATGCCCTGCTAGGCAACAACGGCTCGGTGGTGCTGCTAATGGTCACTTTCATGACGATGCGTCCTTTGACCATTGATGGTGGTCTTAAATTTTTTTAATTTAAATTATACATACTATTATATTAATTATTTATTATAAGTCAACATGTCATGTAGGTAGGCTTTAACATCTGTCAACTCAAACTCGATAGGAGGGGCATATATGCTATATTTTTTTAATATGTAAGGGTGATTTTAGACATGAGCAAAATCATAAGGACTTAAGTGGTTCATGATCAAAATCATATGGGCTTAAATGGATCGTTTCCTTAAACGTAAATTATATATGTCATTATATTAATAGTTTATTATGAGTCAACATACCACGTAAGCAGACTATAACTTCTGTTAACTTAGACTTATCGAGAGGAGCTTATATGCGATGTTTTTGAAAGTATATGGGTTATTTTAGACACGAGTAAATCATAAGGGTTTAAGTGGTACATGACAAAAACCGAAAGAGCTAAAATGGATCTTGATCCTAAAAGAAATCTTTAATTTTATAAAATTCCTATCGAAAGCTTTCACTATTAAAAGTTTCCAGACATCTCTTCTTACATGAAAATATCATTTTATCCTTATCTTCATCAAATCAATCGCATCACCCCGTCCTTATACATCTTGTCGTCGTTCTCGTTTGTGATCACGAACATTCGTCGGATCTATTCCTGCGTGTGTCGCTTTTGTCATCCTTACTCATAATATAGGTGACCAACAATGAAGTCATAAACAAAGAGGTTGTAGTCATAGACATAGAGGTGGATACGACGAGATAGAGGAGACGGGAGTTAAAGCAATAAGGGGCCAACGATCACTTACCGACGAGGGTGAGACGCATAAGGTTGGATCTAACGAGGTTCGGATCTGACAAGGGCGATAAGTGAAGGTGGTGGTCGATAAAAATAATATCATTATTTGAAAATAATTATAATTTTTTAAAGTTAAATATTAACTGATATTTTTTAAAAAATAATTTTTTTAATAAATTTGATTAATTATTTATGTATTATTATATTTTGTTTTATGAATCAGGGACTATAGCCAGATCCGTATATCAACTACATAGATAGACAAATAGAAATATTAAAATATACAGTAGCTTCGTCTACTACTTGTCACATAAGCATGAAAGATTAGGTTGATGCAGTCTTGGAGGAGGACAGTGGAGAATGGAGTTTGGTGCAGTGATAACAACAAAGACATTGATTTGTGCAGGTGGCGATATCATGGGAGTCACTTCATTGTTGGTGGATGTTTGGTCCGAACCTAAGTCTATCATGTGTTCGGTGCCAACTCGGGTTCAGTAATATATGGCATGGTCGGACGAGACCTACGACCACATGACAAACTTATATATTTAGATATAAGTTTGTCGGGCTCGGAAATATAATGAATGGTATCTAAATATATAAGTTTGTCGGGCTCGGTAATATATGGCATGGTCGGTAATATATGTGGTGTTTTGCCTACTCATCTCTACAACATAAATTGAAGTATCTTGTTTGTCGGTTAAGAAGTGATTTCTACTCGGTGCATTGGATTGCATGGCAGAGGGTGAGAGCAGTGATGGATGGAGAATATAACAAGTGCGCTGCTGCATTTGGTGCATTTCATTGGCCTGATGCTGATGCTGGGTGCTTGTAAGAAGAAGCAAGCAGAAGAAGAAGAAGCAAGCAAGCAAGATAAAGAGCACTACTAACTTGGCAGAAAGAAAGAAAGAAAGGTTGGGGTTGGGTTTGGTGCGTGAAACATAGCAACAAGTGTTTTGATTGCTGGGTGCTTGTAAGAAGAAGAAGAAGAAGAAGAAGAAGAAGAAGAATTGTAATGCTGTTGTTGTGTGTTTGATTCACTCACCATTGATATGGGATGTCCGAGTCAGTGTGAACAGTGTTTTTTTTTAGCATCAAAGATATGCCAAAGCAATCAGCAGTTCAATGGTCGGCCCAGCCCGGCCCAGCTTCTCGGTAAGTAATTATACTTTAGTCCCACATTGGCAGTATTAAGTTACTTATTATCGTTTACATATGATGCGATCGGCTACCTCAGTGTCTCTTCGGAGACATCCGATAAAATTGGAACGATACAGAGAAGATTAGCATGGCCCTGCAAGGATGACACAAATCGAGAAATGGTCCAAATTTTTTTTTCTCCTCCTCCTCCCCCTTTCTTTCTTCTTCTTGTAAGGTTTTTGAATCGTTTTTTTTTTTTTTGATTCGCTCTTTCTGATGATTTGATCTTCTTGCTTTGGTTCGCTCTTTCTTCTTTGATCTGTTCTCTTTTTTTTATTCTCTGGTTCTCGATAGGGTATTCTTCTTCTTTCTCCTTTGTTGTCCTTAAACAGAGTTCTCGCTTTCCAGTTCTGAAACCCTATTATGAGATCATGGACGGACTCCTGAACGTAAATCTAGGGTTCTTTTTTTTTTTTTTTTTTGCTCATCTTCTTAACTTTGTTCAGCTTTCGGATTTGGCCTCCCCTTTTATCTACTTCATTGCTCAACGATGAATCAAGTATCGATCTCCTCTGTCGTGACATATGTTATTGGTTACCTAATCGTTCCTTCTTCTTAGAATTGGAAATGGATGTGTTTGATTAAGAGAAATTAACAATTAATTTGCTTTTGTTTTGTGCAACAAAATACATCGGGTAGCCTAATTATTAATTGCTATGATATGGAAGAATCTGATTAGTTTATTTATGTGCATTTTGTTTTTTATGTCCTTTGTGTGATAGTAAAATGAATCTGTTGATCTGTCTTTTCTTTATCTGTGAATTTTCTAAATGATGTTGGCAGTATGTAAGAACGAGTCTGATCTCAAAAAACTCTTTGACTGCGTTCATTGTTTAACAGGTATTACTCATTTCTAATACTTGTCGCCACAAATTTATGTTGGCGTAATATGGAACAACTCTTCCAGCATGCCTGAGTCGTCTCCATCTGTCAGAATGATTACAAGCTCAGTGTCCAAGTTCAAGCAAAACACTGTTTTGTGAAATCGAGGGAGCAATTGTGGTGATATTTAGTCTCTCCTCAAATCATCATTTAGCCTCTCTCTTATACTATAAAATCCTTTGCATTTTTTTGTTCGTTTGACTTGCTTATGCCATTCAAATCCGATCAATAAATGGAAACATAGGATCCCACAAAATAGGGAACATTGCAGTCTTGGACATCCGGCTGGTAGGCAAAGATGGCTATAGCTATGGCTTCTCGAGAATTTAATGGTCTTTCCCTGTAGAATCACAAGGTGCAACATGTCTAAACTCTCTATTAGCTTCTTATTCATATTTAGGACAAGATGTTCTTTTGTCTTCGCAACCATAATCATATTCAGAATCTTAATTTACAGTCATCTCCTATCAAACATACATTATAGTGATGACTTCGGCAGTATCATATCTGTGTATACCGATCAATTGTGCAGAAGTAGAAGACACAAATTCGATCATTGTGCATGTATCCAGTATTTGTTTGGTACATGGAACTCATCCGCCTGATGCCAGCTTTCATCGGGATTGTATTATCAACAAATTCTTCTCAACTATAATGGCAGCTTGTAGTTTTTGTTTTCTTCCCTCTTTTCTGTCTTCCATTAGGTGTTTCACTGTTTGGATTCTTGCACTGGGGCCTTTATGCATAGTTTGAACTTTGAACAATCACATAATTGGTTGTCAATCAGAAAGTTATCTACAAACATTTTCTTTACATAATCATGTCCCACAAAGCACAGATACTTGTGTTCATTTGAAACTGATTTTTTTCGTTTTCTCTATTTATGCATTTGAAATGTTTGTTTCACAACATAGTGTGCATAAATGTCTACTGCAGAAGTAGCTGCTATACAGCTTCAATAAAGTTCACGTATAGAAGCAATTGGGAATAGTATATAACCTATTTCTGGACAAAATGAACCATATCAAGATGTACATGTCATCAGGATTATGTGCTTTAGCAATCACTAATGTGTTTGAATATTTATATGGTACTTCTCTCATCTGTGTGCTTCTTATGCTGATTCCCCAGTAATGCTATGGTGAACCAACCTACAGTGAAGATGCAAGGGAGTAGCAATTTCTTCTCCTGGCTACAAACTACAGTGTGGGTATGGTAATGTCTTTGAACTGTATCCTTAGCTTTGATGACAATGGGGGTAGTTGATAGTATCTTTTTCCTTGGAGGAAAGAAGAAATGCGCTAAGAGAAAAAGAAGCTGAAGCGAGACGGAAGGCTAAGAGAATTTCAGAGAATTTCAGAGATAGATAGAGAGAGAGAGGGATTTTAGAATAAAAGTTTTGTTGATATTAGTATTTCAATTCTACATTGGAAAGGCTTAAGAATAGTCTTTTTCAGGATTGTCACTCTTCCTGTGATGGTGTTTGAATATAAGATCATATCATTCTTAGTAGATCATCTCTGACAAGAAGCGAATCTACATGAGACTCATCTACCACTGTGGTGTGTGAAGTAAAATTTGATTTGGTTGAGTTTGGATTGAGCCAAGATTCTAAAGGTTGAATTGCTATTTGTAAACTCATGTGATGTTTCATGTCCATCTGATCCTACTTGGATGAGTCTACCTGTCAACATGCTTCAGGTGAGCTCTTGGCTTGTTATATGTATATTTTCTTTTTAATTCATTAACTAATTCAAATTTACATTACCTAATGTAATCTAAAATCATTTATTTTATAAATTTGTCTTTTTTTCATTTTTAGTAGTTTACTTTATATTTACTTATTTTTAAAAAAACATTTTTATTTATGTGTTATTGAACCAAATAATACTTCCAATATAACAACCAATTAAAAACATACATGTGGTAAAAAGTAATGATATATATATATATATATCTATATAAGTTTGTCATGTGTGAGTGTGAGTTTGTTTGTTTATTTTTTTTTTTTTGCAAGTGCCTGAGGATAAGAATCTGAGCTCCATAACACGTTTAGGATTCATGATTGCCTCCTTCAAAATAAAGAAAAAATAAAATCAAACATCAAATAATTCTTAAAATATAACAACCAAGTAAATACATACATGTGGTAAAAAGTAATGATATCTAAATATATAAATTTGTCATGTGTGTGTGTGTGTGTTTTTTTTTTTTTTTCTTACGTAATAAGTGCCTGAGGATAAGAAATCTGAGTTCCATAACACTTATAGGATTCTTGATTGCCTCCCTCAAAATAAATAAAAATAAAAAAAAGAAAAATATCAAATATCATAGTTCAATATTTACACCGCCCATCACCGTGGCATGCCAAAATGAGCCACAGAAAGTGCTCAAAAAGGGTCTCAAACAAAAGCACTACATAAATGAACAGTACCAAAAACCCTAACAGCCATGGCAGCTGCATGCGTGCCTCCAAAGAAGTAAGTAATAGCTGCCCTCCCTCCCTCCCTCCCTCCGTAGTTACTGCTCGGAGCCTATTCAAGATTCCTTGCTTTGTTGCCACAAACTACAAGCGCTCATCACTCGGTGCCATCTTCTTCTTCATGGCTGGTAGTCAAATAAGCCAACGGCGGCACCAGCCTTCATCTTCTACCCCCGTCATCACCGCTCACTATCATCCTTTCGAGTGAGGTTATGTCCACAGCTCTCCTGATGTGATCTTCCTCGCCCAAAGAAGGGCACAGATATGTGGGCAGAGGCGGCAGCAGCAGCAGCAGCAGCTTTGGGAGGTACGTGGATGATGGTGCTCCTGTGTCTTGTGGCGACTTGGTCATGGTTTCACCAGCGCTACAGGCCACAAGGAGGCGAACAAGGATATGGCGAAGCAAAAGCTATTCCCTCTCCCTCCACAGTCCAATGGCCACAGGTCAACACGACGTTTGGCCTTCTCGCTTGTCCTCGTACGGTTTGATTCTTTTTGGGTGCTAAAAACAAATGGCATTCACGCAGGCCTCCATTAAGGGAGTACTCAAAAGCTTTTTTTTTTTTTCTTCTGTCTTCTTCCCAACGACTGCGTTAAAAATTCAAGCTTGGCTGCGTCGGGCTCCATCTCTTTCACACAATAATTCCCTTTGGGTTAATTACCTAATGCGTCTGCAACTACTAACATGAAGGTTTGTCTTCTTCCCAACGACTGCGTTAAAAATTCAAGCTTGGCTGCTTCCAGCTCCGTCTCCTTCACACTCTTTGGGTTAATTATCTAATGCGACTGCATCTATCATGAAGCTTTAGGGGATCCGATAAAAAGATCAAACTACATGCATAATATATGCGAGAGTATATAGATGTGGAAAGTTAGGAAGGAGTCGATGCTAATACCGAGCTTGACTATGGTTTCTTTTAAGACCCAAATGTTGCAGAGGGACGTCCATGTTTGGTTGACCCCAAGTCTCACCCCTCACTCACTATGTGGTTGGTACAAAGTAGACAACTTCTGCTCTACAAATCAGTAGATATGGTATATATTATTGGGTGAAATATGGATCTTTCTGGTTAAGTTTGGATTCATAAAAGGTTAGAGTATTCGTTACACCCGCTTGCTCAATTATAAAATTACATATGACTATGTGTATACAATGTCCTATTTGATGGTAGCTTATAACGCCTCCTCTTATCATTAATGGTGATTTTAATTTTTTATTTAACTTAAATTATATATATCATTATATTAATAATTTATTATAAGTTATCATGTCATGTAAACAAACTCTAACGTTTGTTAAGTCAGACTTGACGGGAAGAGTTTATATGCTATGTCTTTGAAAATATGTCGACTATTTTAGTCACGAGCAAATCATAAGGGATTAAGTGATCTATGATCAAAACAACAAGGGTTAAAATATATCTTAATTATTTTTAAATTTAAATAATATATGTCATTAAACTTAATAATTTATTATGAGTTAGCATGTCACGTAATTATACTATAATGTCAGTTAACTCAAATTTGATGGGAGAGATTTATATACTATATTTTTTAAAATATAAGGATTATTTTATATACGAATAAACCATAAGAATTTAAAATTAGCTTTAACTAAGTTCTACGATTAATTATACTGCTTTGAGTCCAATAATAAAAAAATATGTTGAAAAATCAACATATATATATATATATATATAAAGAATTCACGTAGGTAGTAAATACAATGCTGATTAAAATATTATCATATATGTGATAAATCTTGATGGTGTCATGTTGACTAATGAGTCGACCCAATTGATTCATCGTTCAAGATGTAGGCATATTATAATGTTTCCTCTTAGTTCATATGGGCACTTGAGATGACAAAGCAGCATAGGAAGTTCGACATAAGGTTGTTTTATCAGTGGAGACCTAGTCTAGGATCAGGGTGGACGGGTAGATAGGCTAAGATCTTCTTGGTCCCCTCTCGACTACTAGGATGTCCTTCGTTAACTAGATTGCCTCTAGGACGTTGGTGGTCTTACATGATAGTCGATGTCGAGGGTTGCTCGACACGATCCCTCTGATACTTAAGTCAGTGGAGTAGAGAAGAATACATTAGTGTAAACTAGATGATTTAGTGTCCAGAGCTCCCCCCTCAGCATGAGCTGGTGGATGACTTATATACCTAAGCATTGGACCTTGTCTTGGTTGGCCCGAGATAAGATCAAACAAATTTCTTGATCATTTAAGAGAAATCTCTTCCTTACTCCTTGACCGTTCATCATAATAGGAAAAGATGATTAATGAGAATGAGTCAAACTGTCAGTCATTAACGTGAGGGCAGATTGGAGAGTGATCATACTGTGGTACTATTTGGGAGCTGGTGATGTAGAGTCTCGCTTAGTTATATGATTTCATGGTAGACGAGCTGACATACGGTAGAATTATCCCTATCAGATTATATATATATATATATATATATATAGAGAGAGAGAGAGAGAGAGAGAGAGAGAGAGAGAGAGAGAGAGAGAGAGAGAGAGAGAAGGATAAAAAGAAGAAGAAGGGATTGTTATGAGGGGTTCATTTGATGGTAGGAGATAGAATTGAGAAGGAAGCCATAGGTTTCCGTTTCTTTCTTTCTTTAATGGTGGGTAGGAGATAGAAATGTGAACGGTTGAAGAAGTGGGAACGATGGCGCCATGACAAGGGCCAAGCCCACTCTTCTCCACCTTCGTCGCCACCCGCAGACGTCCTTGTCCCGACGGCCTCATCCTCACCAGATAAAGACGGGGGGGGGATGGCCATGCCGTTCGCTGCAAGACAAAGGGGAGGGTTTTGGAGGCATCCCCGCGGAGGGCCTCCATGCACATCCCCCACACACTTCCTCCTCCCCGGAGAAGAGACAAAAGCACTCGGAGAGTGGTGTTTTGTTTTGTTGAGGCGCCCTTGGCGGCTTGCGCGGCGAAGGAATAAAGAGGCCGCGTACTTATTCGCTCGCTCCCCGACAAACCTCCGAACTCGAGTCGCAATTAGCGTGGTGGAAGAAGCGGAGAGGGTAGCCGAGCCTTGCCCGATGAGGACACCGACGCGAGGCGGACAAAAGGCTTCGCTTTTGTCGGTCGCCAGATCACGCCCAGCTTTGGGTTTCGTCGACAGTCTCGGGTGGCTGGGAACGCTGGAGTCGTTCTTGAACACAGAGAGAGAGAGAGAGAGAGAGAGAGAGAGAGAGAGAGAGGCGCCTTCCTAACATCTCAGGTGGCGGCGAGCTTTTGGATCCGTTGCAGGAGGGGTTGATGGGGACGTCATGCTCCTGATGAACTAAAACCTTTCTTTCTCTCCTGCCATAAATTACCTTGAAGATTACTGCACGCGCCCTCCTTGAGGTCTTCCGTCTTCTGAGTTTGTTCTTTTTGGGCTCTCGCCCTTGCCGACTGCTTCTTCTCCTCTCTGTCTTGCTGCTAGCTAGCTAGCCTTGCTCTCTTTTTCGCTTGTAGCAGTTGCTTCCTGGCTGAGAGCACCCTCCCCGTCTGCTGCTCCTTTGTTTGCCTTAATCAGTGCTGTGCTGTCGACGGCGGCCTCACTGGAGAGGGAGAAGCGGGCGGCGATGGCGCCTTTGACGGCCAACGTAGCCCGAGACGAGGGGTCGTCGTCGGTGACTTCGTCCCCACTCAAGACCTTCTCCCTGATGTCGCTCTCCCCACCTCCCCTCCCGCCATACGCCCCGTGGTTGCGGGAACTCAAGTCCGACGAGCGCGGCCTCTGCCTCATCCACCTCCTCCTCAACTGCGCCAACCACGTCGCCGCCGGTAGCCTCGACCGCGCCAACGCCTTCCTCGAGCAGATCTCTCTGCTCGCTGCCCCCGACGGCGACGCCATGCAGCGGATCGCCTCTCACTTCACCGAGGCCCTCGCCCGCCGCGCCCTCCGCCTGTGGCCGGGCCTGTACCACGCCCTCGACTCCACCCGCACCGTCGTCCTCCCCCTCGCGGAGGCCGCGGCCGCCCGCCGCCACTTCCTCGACCTCTGCCCCTTCCTCCGCCTGTCTTTCGTCGTCACCAACCAGGCGATCGTGGAGGCGATGGAGGGCGAGCGTGTGGTCCACATCGTCGACCTCAATGCGTCCGACCCCACCCAGTGGATCTCTCTGCTCCAAGCCCTCCGGGCGCGGCCGGAGGGCCCGCCGCACCTGAAGATCACCGGCGTCCACGAGCACAGAGAGCTGCTCAACCACACGGCGGTGCGCCTCTCTGAGGAGGCCGAGCGGCTCGACATCCCATTTCAATTCAACGCCGTGGTGAGCAGGTTGGACGACCTCGACGTCGAGAGCCTTCGAGTCAAGACCGGGGAGGCATTGGCCATCAGCTCGGTCCTCCAACTGCATTCCTTGCTCGCAAGCAACGACAGCGCCAGCGACCCGCATAAGGCCCAAAGAGTCGCGCGGATCAGCCAGCTAAAGTTAGGCGAGTTCCTGGACAAGGATCACGCCGCCGCCAACGGACACAGCCCGAGCGTGGAGTCGGCATTATCGTCGCCCTTCGCGTCGGCATCATCACCGGCGAGGATGGACAGCTTCCTGGCGTCGCTGTGGGGTCTGTCGCCCAAGCTCATGGTGGTGACGGAGCAGGAGGCCAACCACAACGCGCCGGCTCTGAACGAGCGGTTCGTGGAGGCGCTCTTCTACTACGCCGCCATGTTCGACTGCCTGGACTCCACGGTGCCGAGGCAGTCCATCGAGCGGCTGAGGGTGGAGAAGATGCTGCTGGGGGAGGAGATCAGGAACATCATAGCGTGCGAGGGATGGGAGAGGAAGGAGCGGCACGAGAAGCTGCAGAGGTGGGCGCAGCGGATGGACTCGGCGGGGTTCGTCATGGTTCCACTGAGCTACTACGGGCTGCTGGCGAGGAGGCTGCTCCACAGCTTTGGCTGCGACGGCTACAAGGTGAAGGACGAGAACGGGTGCTTCATGGTGTGCTGGCAAGATCGATCGCTCTTCTCCATCTCAGCGTGGAGGTGTAAGCGCTACCATTGATTCAAACACTTTGCTTCTTCTTCTTCTTCTTCTTCCTCTTCCTCTCGTTCCATAGTTTGGTTTCATTTCACGTGAAACTGTTCCGTTCTTGTTCATGTATAAATCATTTTTTTTTGCGCTTCTCAAAGCACGACTCTTCGAAAAATGAATCATCAGATGCTTTCTCTCTTTGCTATCCTATGGTTTTGTTCATATTAATTTTAGTTGCCTAATGGCAAGAACGGAGAGAGATCGAAAAGTGGAACCAAAATAATAATAATACTAATAATTTAGACATCAACAACCAATAAACATACCGACAATAATTCTTGTTTTTTCTTTTACTTGCAACTGTGCCTACACCGACACTTTCTCATGTACATATATCCGTGATGCAGTGAGTGAGTTGGAGAAGGTTGATTTAGAGGTCAATATTGGGGGAGAAATATGCATAGATAGATTTTATTGACATAGTATTTTTTTTTCTAATTAGTTACTTTAGTATCTCAGTTATATTAAGGTTGTTATGCTAACGTAACTTAAATAATTAATTTTATTTATCCTCATGTCGTAGATTTTACTAACGAAAATATCACATCAGTAAATGCTTAGTGATAAACTCGATGATATTTTCATTAATAGAGTCGATGACGTAAGAAGAAATGAAGCTAAATTTTACTATCATAAATATAAAATTTTTAAAATAAATTTTAAAAATTATAAAGATCAAGATACTAAAAATTAGTAATTATAAAGGTAACAACATGTAACTAGCCCTTGATAACTCAACTCAGCTTTTTCTTACACTGCATTTTAATGCACATGAATATTATTGACCTGCATTTGTGTACCAATGATTAAAATGTCTACTTATCATGAATGAAACATCATCACGTTGATTCATGGTAGGCAGACAAAAGACATACTGCCACTGACACTGTTCATCACTGTATCTTATTCTAAAGGTCTCTCTGTGTGCGTTTAGTCTTACATTTATTTATATATTACAATCCTTCTCAAGCTTTCTGCTGTTTTGGATATAACCAAATGTACACTACCGGAGGGACAGGCACTTAACAGCTACTGTGTGGAATTAATGGACTTCTCTGCTATAATTGCCAGAAACATTCGAAGTTTTTTTTTTTTTTTTTTTAAGCCAAGTTTACTTTGACTTTACACATAAAAAGTTCTCAAGAGTTTTAATTGTTTTTCTACAGTAGATCATTTATGTTGGTATTTATACCATAGAAAAAGTTTTTAGCTTCTTTCTTCACAAGTAACAAATTTCTTGATCTTATTTGCCTTGTGTAGCATGTTGGTTTAACTCAAAGAAATGTCTACATAAACTTGGCCATAAGTTATAATAAATAGAGGGGGTTAGGTTTCTAAATCATCATCATAAGGAGAGTTTAGATTGTTCCATCTTATTTGCCTTGTATTGTTAGGTTTAGCGTCATGGACAAGAAATTAGCATCATTCCGCCCGTGTGTATAGGATTGATCCAATGGTGTTTGAAGACTCGGGTAAGCCTGGTGGGACGGTTGAGCCTCAGGCAATGGCAGTTCCTCGGGTCAGGAGGTCGACCGGGTCGATTTTGAGAGGTGTCTAGGTCCTGCAAGAAGGTCTTTATCGGGGGTCTTTGTCGGGGATGTGTGTGTGTGCCCATCTAGGCCCCTCCGATAACTAAGTTAGTATTCGAAAATAGAGATTCCGATCGAGGCTCTGAAGGTCCCATGCAATTTTGAGAAGGGGTCGGGAGTCCAGGAAAGATCCTCATCTAAACTACAATAGGGGGTATTTATACCTGTCGGACGGAGGAGGGCACTAACAGTATTTAATAGGTGTGACGCTTTCCGAATCGGGGTACGACCCCGCGCCAAGTGATACCTTCGTCGGTTCACAAAGTCTCGATCTGTGGTCGATTATCGGTATGATGCTTAGAGCAACTAGTGCGATCTCCGATCTGGTATATATGGGCCTGTTGGGTTACCGAGGTGGTCGTCCACGTGACCTTTGAGTTGACATATCGAAGCGGATTGATCGGGACGACGTGACTATCCACGTGATCCTCGAGTCACCGAAATAACCGTCCACATGGACCTTGGACTGACGTGATCGGGTTGGGCCAATGAACCCAATATTTACCCTATCACCTTGTCTATCTAGCAAGTGTTTAACAAACTTGGTTGCACTCAAGAAATGTAAACTTGAGTTTAAATGCAGGATTTACCTAAGAGAGGGTGGAAGTCAACATACTACAAGTCTATATCATCATTGGTATTATAACTTGTGATTCACTTGTAGGACTCGATTGTGATTAATATTCTATACAAAATCTTTCATCACCTTATTTTTCTTCCATGCTGCAGATAGATATAAACATGAAGTTCAAAAGAATTCCTAGGAATTAAAATACCAAGATAAAACTTGGGTAAAGAGAAGAAGTATTTCCCAAATACATGCAAGTAATATAAATATTCTGAAATAAGTGATCTTCCTCCCAACCCATTTGTGAATGCATCAAATCATATTTTTTGCAGGATCAAATAGCAGTCAAGACTGGAATGTAATTTTTGCTAGCACTTAAGCTGGAAGTGAGTTTGACACAAGTATAATTGTGCCTGCCATCCACCAATTGCCACCAAAATGCATATGAATGTAAGTTCAGAAGTCAATTATATGAATTATTGAAAATTTTCCAAGCCAGAAATTACATACTTTCTATCTTTTTAGCTCAATTTTAGGCTAATTGGATCAAAAGAATAATAACTTCTTATAAATTTGGATTTAATTCCATGGATTGCCAATATATGAAACTTTGAGCACTGTAACCCTATTACAAGTAGTGTCTTTTTTTTTTTTTTTGATCGAAAAATGGATCTGATTAATTTTATACTCTTCCCTAGATGAGAAAATAGATCAGAATTTATAGGATCAACAAACCTATGGAAACTTATGGCATGATGGAAGGGAATCAAAAGAAAAAGAGAAAAAAATCAAAATAAAGGGCAAGGAGAAGTATGATATAATGCTAATTAATGTTTACTTCCTACACCCATGAGGATAGTGTGACCACCAATAGCCTACTGTTCCAAAGGTGGTGAAAATATTTGGATGGATATAATAGGATCCATTGTTTTTCTTATCACACAAACAAGTGAAAAGATTTAGGGTCTCACTACAAAGAACAAATGAAAGATATTATATAGGGCAAGAGTAAATTAAAAAAAAATGGAGATGATTCACAACATGGAGCATATCTATGATCTGTTCAACAAAAAATGTGTGAACTTTCTCCTATAGCATTGAAATGTTGTGATAACATTGATATGTTCTCAGATGATGTACCTGGTTGTATCTGGCCATTGAACAAATGGAGAGCAATTAAGCATGAATTCATATTTGACCTCTTTCTATTTGCATCACAGGGGCAAAAGTACCAGTGAGAGAATCTATGTGCATGAGTGAATCAGCAACACACGTACATATATCAAGCACACACAACAAAATCTTTCACAACCACTCTCACAACTAGCTGGAGTAGCTTCTGCATTCAATCTTCTACACAAGTAGTTCTTCATGCAATACAACTTTCCTATGAACAACAAACCATAGCAGTCATGATCTTAGTGATCTATGTTAAGGCAATCTTATCTACAGTTCAGCACTACTACTTATAAAATCTGCAGTTTATTCTTAGAATAATACACTGTTGCTAGCTCAAGAGAAGCTATTTTCTGAGCTGAAAGTTTATAAACGCAAGCAATCCTTCCTTGTTTGTTTGTCATTTAGATCAGGAGGTCAGCTCCAAGAACACAGCTTTGGGACAAATCACCATGGTTTCAGAAGGGATGAACATGATGGAGGAAGTAAAAAGGATCAGCAATTCTTACCTCCTGACAGATTAATTTTTAGCTACAAGCTTGCATTGGCCTTGGACTGGAGAAGCTTTGGGTGACATGTCTGAGGGGGGGCTTGTCACGCACAGGGAGTGGAATCACCGTCTCGAAAGCTTCCACGAGCAGTGCCACTTTCTGCCGCCTTGCCGGAGCCAGCTTTGTCACTGCCTGTTGGAGTGCGTAGTCTATCATCCACTCCTCCGAGTTCTTTCTTTCATCCATCATCTGGTGCCGGAGATCCACCTTCTCTGCTTCTGGGTCAGGCTCCTCCGGCAGAAAGTTGGGTGGCCGTGGATTGAACCCTCTCGTCTCCTCCTCTCTTCTCTTACTTGCGGTATTCGTTCTCTCATTCGGATCACCATCATCATCATCATCGATAGACCTGTTGAGTTCAGCATTACCGACGGTGCTGAGGTCATCGTTCTCAGCTTCTGGTTCTGATCGGATTTGATGGTCTTTTTCTTCTTCTTCTTCTTCTTCTTCTTCGATATCATCATCTTGATCGGCAGAAGGAATACGGAATTGTAGCAGCGAGCTTGTATCGGCCTCTTTGATATCAATCGAAACTGCTGTATCTGAATCAATGGCACTGTCCTCCGATCCACCGTTGCCATTCTCCTGCAGTGATTCAGCTTCCGGTGCTCTCGAGCATTCTTCACGGCACGCCTCTGCCTGGGACCGATGGTTGTGAACCTCGTTCTCGAATAGCATTCCGAGGATCGTACCCAATTCATCGTCGGAGAAAGAACTCTTGCCATCAGCAAATGGATCCACATCTTCCTCCAATTCGATCTCGGAGGGCTCGGAAACCTCCGCATGATCCTTGCCCGTTCCAGCGCTCGTCCAACGTTCCTCTGTAGTCGAGCTCCGGAATTCCTCACAACTCACATACTCGAGAAAGGTCATCATGACCTCCGAATCATCGACCGAAAGGTCACTGCTGTGGTCGACATCGCCTTCCAAGATTGCATGCTCCTCGTGCTCGAAACACTCCATGTCCTCCTCCTGTTTCACATACATCTCCACGAAGTAATCACTGCCCATTTCTTCGATCAGGGAAGAAAGCTTGACGGCTGCTTGTCCTGTATCCATCTGCTTCGTGTCCTTGCTGGAGCCGTGTCTTCTGAACGGAGAAACCCCTTTCTGCTTCATCCACTTGTGGGCTTTGAGCATCTTCCTCCGGGACGCCAAGAAGCACCCGAGAGGAGGCAGATCGGCATGCCGGTGGCCATTCAGGGAGCAGTACTTGTAAGGGCAGACCTTCGTGACGGAGGTGCCCTCGGCCTCGGCGCCTCCAGGGCGGAGCTCCAAAGCCTTCGGAAACTTCAAATCCTTGAGAGTCGAGGAGCAGGTCGCCCTGTTCACCTTCCGCCGGGGACATGGATGAACAGCGAAGCTCCTCTTCGACGAAAGCAGCCTCAGTAGCTTCGAACTAAGCTTCCTTCTCAAGGCTCTTGCAGGTTTCGGCCCCGCTTGAGAAGACGGACAAAAAACACAACTCTTCTTGCTTCTTTTCCTATCAGCACCGGCGGTGACCTGCCGCTGCTCCTTCCTGGCGTCCGAACTGGTTGTGGGCTTCATATAGTTCGGCATGACCCCCGGTGGCTCCTTGTTCATCCTCATCTTGGTACCTCCTCCTTCCTTGGCACTCGATCCTTGTTGCTGATGCGAGGGGAGATGCCCGATCTTTCTCTGAACCATGGCTGAGGAGCGTGAAGCGAAGAGCGGAAGAGGCGGGCAGCTTTCCTTCCTTCCTTCCTTCCTTCCTTCCTGTGATCGGATTGGAATGGGAAAGGCAGCGAGGAAGGAAGTTCGTGTGGTGGGGGAAGGGAAGATGGAGGAGGAGCTCCAAGAAGAAGAGATTCTTCTACGGACGCTTTCGATGCTTTGTTTTAAGAGTGGGTATAGCCCCTTGTTTTATTTTTTCCCCTTGTGCCGATTGCCGTAGCCCAATCTTTGAATGGGGTTGATGTGGGAAAGATGATGTCTATCTTCCTTGTGGGTGGTGGGGATGATGGGGTTCTTTTATTTGCCCGTCTTTGGGTGTGGGCACTGAATCCTCTTTTTGTTCCATGATACGCAGGATATTGGCCCTTTGTGTGTGTGATTACTCGTCACATTTCTGCACTCTTTTCTACTTGCGAAAACTAAGCAAGATAATCTATATATATATATACATATATTGCTTCTTCTTCTTCATGGTGATGATAGAAGAGGGATCAAATTCTTGCTTGTTTTAGGAGAGTTGTCAATACCATTTTATTGCGTAATATTTAGTATAAGTTTTCAGCTAAAGTTGTTACTTAATAAAATGGAATCTTTCTTGCTTATATCAAAATAATATGTTCTTTTTAGGTGTACTAAATATATATCATCATATTCTTGTGACTCAAGAAATCATATATGCATGCATTCTGCTAAAAGTAAAAAAAGCAGCCATTAAAAGAACTTGAGGCAAACTTTCTTGGGAATGTTAATGTTATGATACTTCAAAGGTAAATTTCGTAATCTCTTTATTAAATGGATTTATGAGGGGTCTTTTGGAGAGGCCATGAAAATCAGAAAAGAAAAAGTTGTAAATAGTTTTGATAATCAATATTGAAATAAGATCATTAGTTAAAACTAATATTTTGAGAATGGATGTACATCATGAATCCAATCATTTTGTAAGAAGAAATTTGCTGCATTAGCATAACTCAAGATTTTGGTGGTACGCTCGTGTTTGTAAAGCCAAGACGAACAGCCTTTCCTCTATTTCTCTAATGTTTGTTTTTTGTGATACTCTAATGTAATAGGTGAACATTATATATGTACTTTTAGAAGAAAAAAAGGAAACGAGACCATTAAAACAGCATGCAATACATTTGTGCCTTAATAGCATGAGTTTTGATGTTATGATAAATTATTTCTTTGCACCTTAGATGGCCAGCGATTGAGTAATCAAAATAAACTCTTTGCTAGCAAATAATGAGATGGTGTAGGCTGATATTTTGTGTTAGTAAAAGGTTCATTCACATAATTAGTTTCTCTTTTGCTTTGCTATGGTGGATGTTATGCTGCTATTTCGGATTAAGTTAATAGAATTTTCCCTACTATATATCAAATATATAGATATATAAGGTATTTATAAAATAATCAAATTTTAATTTCCAAAGTATCTGTGTTTGTCTTTTCATACATGACCTTTTTATCCTACGGTATTGATTCTGAGAATCCAAAAATACATCTTTAACTCCAATAATAAAACTGTAAGATAATTAAAATAATTCATTTATTTAAAGTCAAAATTGCAGTCCAATCTGGCTTCTATTTGAAGTGTTTCTATGAATATGCAGGGATTTTAATCTCTTGGTTGCGGGAATAGGGGAGTAGACTCTGTCAGCAAGGGGACAGACATGAAGCTTACACGGTCTCACGTGATTGAGACAACGTATCACACACATCGAGCGTCGCGAGGGTTCTCGATAATTATTATTGTTTTATATTCAAAATAGTTTACTCTTTCCATAAATATTATGTACACTGCATGATCGCGGGACATTAGGCCTTTGGAACGGTGGAATTCACATCATTTTACTGTAAGCGATGGATGAGGGCGTCTGGGAATTTTAAATATATAATAAATAGATCGTGGGATCCGGTCGGAAGAGAAACGAAGGGTCGTGATGAAGGCGCGCTGACGCAAATGAAAAGACCCGTCCTCGCAATCCAACGCAACAAGGAGATAGTGGAGGCTGCCGCTTCCCTTTCGGGGCCGAGACAGGGAACATGTCTCCCCACCACAATAAAAGGCGATGGTCCTCGGAGAGCCCCCGAGTCACGGTGCTGTGTCGGCGAAGAAACAGCTGTTTCCTGCCTCAATCGAGACACGCGCGTCTCCACCGGACAAATGACAAAAGAGGATACGATATGGGGTGGGTGTTGGGACCCGGTTAGGTCTGGTCGGCAAAAAGAAGCTGTCTTTTTGGCCCGGCACAGAGAGGGAAGAAAAGAGACGAAAGAATCGTTCTTACCTCCCCTCGTGTCTCCCATTTCTGCCGCCCCCACCGTTTCTTTCTTCCTGTTTGCTTCAGGAAGAAGGACACCTTATCTTTTGATCTTTCTATAAGAAATAGTATCTCAGCCGACACTCCCATCCTTTGAGCCGCCCGCCCCTACAGAGAAGACCACGCAATGAGTGTTCCTGGGACGGACCCCGGATTTCTTTTCAACTGATACACCTAAATTAAAATATTTGTTGCTTAGATCTAAAATTAGTGCGACAATTGAAGTCGAAGTTGAGTTCAATAAAGGGCAGATATTGTTAGGAGCAATAAACATTCAGGTCTATAACTTAGAATGATTTCTAATACGAATATGCCCAAATTCATGAATAAGTTATCCTTGGACATTACAAAGCAAGTCATCTGTTGAGGGTCATGGACATCCATCCTTTCCCACCAATGGAGGTCAATTCTCTTACGCTTTGCAGCGGAGAAAAGAAGGCACACTATGTTGCCTATCAATTCTCCTGGGCTTTTTGGTGTGTTTCAAGGAGGGAAAAAGAAGGCAAATTGTGTTGCCTTTATAGATTTGCATGGTTTAGCTGCAAAAGCTTGTAAGAAATGATGGTGATTTATCATCTGATAATAAATGTTTGTAATGATGATAAATAGTCGAACTCAAATCTCTTGGATCGCTTGGAAGGTAAAAACATAGACTTCAGGAAATAAAGTCTATCATTTAATAAGTTGAGAGTTCTCACTGCAAACTCCTTGTGGCTGTTGATGACTATCTATTTCACAACCATCGGTTGCAACCTTTTGCTTCATGAAATAAAGCCATTGTAATGTCTAATGATCAAAGATGTCATCATTCTTTCTACTTCCAACAGAACCATGGCATACCTCTTCAGTGAGAAGTTTCTTGAACCTCCAAACGAGTATGATTAGTCACAACATGATAATTCTTTCAGTATCAAGAATGTGATTGCAGAGGCAAATTATATCATCAAAAATCGACAAGGACAATCAGTGAGAAAAAAAAGCCCGCAAGCTATTAGATCAGGAAATCCAATGCAAACGGAATGCTGGGCGACATATGACCTACCAAAGAAGGCACCACAAAAGGTTTCGTCCAACATCTGGGTTCATTTAGATTGTCAATTACTATTTAACCTCTTTAATAATTCCAATGCCAGACCATGGAATAAGTTCAACTATTGCAGTGCTTGTGCGTGTGACACAAACGAATTGTGTAATAGGGTAGAGATCAAGAAGATATAAATCTCATGTGGGCTCATCTGCAGATATTGTCATTGGGCCACTAACAAGAAAAACCCAAAATTCATGTGGAATCTTCTACAATGGTACAGTCATATTGAAGGCTTCAGCTTCGAATCATAGCAATATATTAGAAATCATACTTTTCAAGAATTTGAATTTAATTCAATCATCACCTTCTACAGAAATCTTTGTTATAAAAGTATAGACTATAATAAAAGATGCAATTGTTTCTCCTGTCAATCTCTTTCCCTTCTCTGCCCTTCGCTTGTCTTTGTTATTTTAATTCTCTGGTAATATTATTCTTTTATTTAAGTAACATTAAGATCTCCACATATCATCCAAGGTATGCTCAAGTGTTTAAACCTGCATGATTTGACGGATTGAGATTCTATGTCACTTTCATATCAAAGAACTCCATCCTGTTGTAATTCCACAGACTCCCCAATAACTCAAGTCAATGTGTTTCATTCATCGACGAAGTTCTTGCTCATGCATCTTAATTTCTGATCGCACATCTTTGTTAAGATCCCCTACACATGAATGATGTTGCACTTGTTATCCTTGGGAATCCTCCTCACCTTTTTCTTTTATTTTTCACACCTCATCAAGATTTTGAAATTCCATGATTGCACATATTTTTTTACTCCACTACTTCTATAACATGATAGCATTCCATGCACCAACATCATGGAATTTTATAGTACTTTATCGACTACTGGGAACATTGTTTAGGGACATCACACCATGTCACTAGGCCCTTAAGGCTTTCACCTTAACTTTTAGTTACTTCAAATTTAGTCTAGGGTCAAATCCACATTGTGTTACAAACTAACATTGCATTTGTAGAAATATTGTTCATGACCAAGGTGGTTGTGGAGCTAAGTTGGCCATTTGGTCTTGTTGAGCTTATCAAAGGAGAGAAGTAGCCTAGTTCCATCTTTTTCTCAGTATAATGGTTTTTTATTTCGTAATTTTCTCTTGTTGATCACAAAAATATGCACTCCTTTTGGCAACTATAGGCCCATGTTGGAAGGTGCATTTCCATTTGTTTTATGAATAATGGGTATTGGATCTCTAAGTTTCTATCATCATAAATTGTCCCCACCATGTGATTGTCTATTGTTTCCATAGCATTCTACATATACTTCAGAACTAGCCATGAATCCACCATCACCACTCATCTAGCATCATGGTTGCAATGGCCACCATGGCCATCATCATCACCCATGAAAGTGGTGTTGACAGTTTAGATCTTGGTGGGGTATTGTTGTTTCTCTCAACCTGTCCCCCATAACCATTTACATGTTCAACTCTTTGTTCGAGTGGAATAGAAGGCCCACCAAATTTCAAGTGACAGGGACTAAATTAAAAACTAGTATGCATTATCTAGCATTATTATTCTGACGGAATGATCTTAATGTGACTAATTAGTTCAATAAACTCGAGAACTATCTTCTTTTATGAACCCGATGTCCTAAGATTAGGATACTATCACAATCCTCAAGTCATTAAACTTTAGGGGACTCTCATGAGCAACCTCTAACATTATGTCTCGATTAGAGAATACCATCATAATACATGAAGTTAGATGAGCTTGGTTTTCCACTCCTAATCGATGTACTAGTCCTTTGTAAGTACATGATCAACTTGGTTTCTCAATTGCGTTCCTCTCTTAAAGATAGCCATAACACAGAACTCCTTCAAAGCATCCATGAGGGTTTGGGCAAGTCACAAGAAAAATCTAGAAGCCAGAGATTGGAATTGGAACAACCAACTCTATCATCAAAAAGGAACAATGGACAGAACTGATCTAGGTTGTAGAAGCTATTTGGCTTTGCGATGAGAAGAGCGTTAATAAGAAAGGGCATGGTAGGGAGAAGGGATCCAAGGGTGAATCCAGTGGAGTGTTTAAAACAAATGAAGCAACAACGGAATCCTTCACAACCATCTCAGTCACATAAATAGTAGATCCACCTGGTATCACATTATAAATAATGGTGATGCCCAAGAAAAACATTTGAAGCATCAAAACTTCAAGGAAAGGATCGAAAAGCACGGGAGAGTTTCCGGGGCTTAAGGAAAAATCACAAAAAAGGAAATGAGATTTAGTTGAGGGAAAGGCCACAGTTTATAAAGCACAACTTGTTTGAAGGTAAGATAGGAGGGAAGTGGATGAGAGGGAAGAAGATGATGCTTAGAGAAACAGAATGCAACTGGATGGGAAAATGAAGAATCAGTTTATTCTAGCTATCTTAAATTAATATTGATGCATTAAAGAATTACAATAAAGATGACAAAAGCCCTATAAGAGTGTTAACTGTAAATGAAGGGATAAATCGATTCCAACTCTGAAGAAGGGATTGGTAGATTTTGCCTCTAAGGTCACCACTTCCAGAGGTAGCGGTGATTGGTATTCACTTTTAACCTCAATTATGACTACTTGTGGTGATTGAAGGTGATCGAATGCTCTTATATTTGGTGAGGTGAAGGGGGTGCGACAAAGGAGGTTCAAAGGTGGGTGATCGGTGGAGAACAGAGGTAGGCTATGCTAGTGGGGTTTGCATTTGGAGAAAGAATGTATAGTTATAAGAGATAGGAAGTGCAAAAGTCCTCGCATTACAAAAAAACCATTGAATCATGAGATTATACAGCCCTCAACAAGGTGGAGGGATGGTCGCATGAATTCTACTACTAGCAGCAGGACTATAAACAAGCTAGGATTATGTAGGATAGAAGAGGAGATGTGAAGAAGAATCAAAGTTCATACTCTGATAATGGAGAATGAAGCTAAAGACGAAAGAGGAGATGGATTGACAAGGCAGGTGATGAGGAGGATTTTTAACTTGGCTTTTCATTTGAGCAATAAATGCTAAAATTAGTAAGTTATAACCAGCTTATTTCCATAAATAATGATCAAGTTATTCGAAGCACCATACGATTAAGTTACGCCTAGGATGTCATTTGCTGTTTTCATTTGTAAATATGAGCATTTTAGTTCTTGTCTCCTCTTCCTAAACCATTTGTCCCCCGGACAGCATGATCATAGTTTCCACAGTCTGTATCTGTGGATTCTCCGTTAATGCCACACGTTTAGTAATCCACAAGGAACCAAATATAAATATTTGTACTTATTTATCAGTAAACATTATATTAGAAGCGTTAGTAATGCAAAATATTGTCAAAGTGATTGTCGCTAGGGAATAATGCAGCTGGACTTTTCAATATCTATGAGTGGGAGAACATGTACTACAAATAAATCTTCTATACTAATCCAAAAATTTGAACGCTACTACTACTACTTCGATCACTCAAACAGGATTAGATTACTCGATTGCCTTTTGAGTCAAAACTAATTACCGGCTAAACATAATCAAACTGAATACCAGAAATATGATGACAGAAAGAGGTCCTGAGGAGTTACCCGATGCCCTCCCTAGCGATGCGCCGGATCGGGAGCGGCGCGTCGCCCTCCTTGTGCCGATCGCCGGATTCTGGGAAATTTCCAACAAAGAAGGCACAAATCAAACGACTGTAGACGATTCTATTTCTTGATACATGCATTTCATCGATGAGAAAAACAGGAAACCTGGAAGAGGATGGCGGAGGAGACGGGAATCAGGCGGATCGGCAGAGGAGGGAAGCGGAGAGCCGCTCTGCCATCATCTCTCTCTCTCTCTCTCTCTCTCTCTCTCTCACTCATAGGGACGAGGGAGGGATATGAAACGAGTTGTGCCCTCAACAAACACACCTTAACCAACTCGTCCTACGTCACCCGCAAACCCACCTTTATTGTGAATGGCTGGCAACCGAGGCCACATGGGATGTCGTGTGTGCTCGTATGGTACGTAAGCCGCTTGACGAACGGAGTGGCGCCAGATCTCGTGCGAGTTATTCGCTTCACAAGATGGAGCCCGCATAGGTCCCACATTGTTCTAGCCAATCAACCCCGGAGACCTGGAAAACGATGTCTGGGCCAAATCGCGGGCGGGGCCTCGATTATTTGAATTGGCCTTTATGTCATCAAGCAAATTGAAGGCAAATGATCTCTCTCTCTCTCTCTCTCTAAGGAAAAATTAATATGTTGATAACTTGTTTTCTATGTTTAGGCTTCAAAAAAGAATCATCCCCCATGTCAGAAGTCATTTCAACTGATAGATCATAATAACATCACCCATGATGGTAAAGGAAAGATGCAACCAAGTGGACCAAAAGATGCACTCAACCTTGTAATGTCCACTTCGGTTTTTGTTCGGCCTCCATTTACGAGGATCACACTGTGAGTGCATTGTTTCTCCTGTTGATGGTGTCGTTGTCGAATGCTAGCTGTGATGAGGGAAAGAGGCAGTAAAAAAACAAAAAAAAAAAGAAATGCTCATCTGCATCTTGTTCCTGAGAGAAGGAACATATCCAGGTGATCGATCATATGGAACAATGTTCTACTTTTCTCCAATCACAGAAGCGAGACTAGAGGAAGAGGAAGAAGAAGAATATATCCATGCACGCATGTGTTCCTATCAGAAGACTTCTCGCTGAGCAACCCGACCACTACAATTGCTTTGGATCTCATAAAAGGAATAGAATGCTACTTCCAAACGATCAGTTTCAGAACTGCAGTTTGATTCCATCCATCAATAATGTCTTCCACGAATCCTCGGTTTGAGGAATAAATTCAATGCTGATTTCCCTCTCTTGAGGTCAAACTTCTTCCTTAGCAGTCTCTTCCACCATCAGTGATGTCGATAGATTTTTCTCGCTAAATTTGTGGATGTTTTAGAAGATGAGTTTAACAAGTACTTATCTCATGCATTGCCACTATGTATTCATTAAATTGTATCTCCATGAATCTGAATACGTAATTCCTAAATTTATCATGAATTTGATGGGAACATATGCATTGCCACTATATATTGTTTGACTTTTATACTTGTTGGTGATCTAACCACAGATATATTCTTGTCGATGGTTTTCCTTTCCTCTAGTTTTTTTTTTTCTTTGACATGAGGTAGATTCTATTGAAGGCATTCAAATTGATCGATCTTTTGAGCAGTTTACATATATTAGACGGAAAAAAAAAACAAGAATAAATCTGATAGTGCATGAAACTTTACATGCTTTCCTGCCTTGAAAAATTGGCTCTACAACTTTGAAGAGTTGGTGATAAGATGAATAAATCTGTACACTTGCAAGCAACTGGAAATGTAGCTACTTCTTCTTCCTCACTATTTCAATATTCTATCCGTTCCGCAACTAAATAAAGATGAGAACTGCAACTAAAAGTTTCAAGGATCATCCGGTAAATGTTGGAACCAAATATTAGTAACATCATCCTTTAACACAAACCTTTTTTTATGCTTATTTCTACATGCAAGTCGATGATGATAGCTTTTTACTAAATGATCAAATGCACAATAGGCATACAAGCACATGGAGCAATAAGAATCATCATCCAAGTGCAACAATATGTCATACTTCTTATTTTGTTTAAGATAGATTTCTGTTTCTTTAGGCCAAAAACAATTTCAAATTCAGTGTGCATTCTTCTAAAAATGTAGATTTTACCTGAATGAATGCAGAGGAGCTACCAAGCCAGAGATTAAAACGAGTTTGATTTATCAGAGATTTTACCTGAGTGATTTCGCTTACTTGACGAATGTAGTTTTCGCTAAAACGAAAGAAGAGAAAAATCTTAATGAATCTATTGGCAAATGCTACACACTTCACAAAAAAAAAAAAAAAATGACAACAGGATTTGTCAACAAGAAATATTCAAATAGAGTCCTTTTAGTGTCAATCTAATGGTATTCAGTTGGTTAATCATCTTTGACAAAAATCAGAAATTTCCTGTATAAACAACATATGTTGGTTGCTGAACATGAAACATCACTTGATCTTTCTTACACAAATAGCTAGCACTTGTTGTTATCCATAGCAGTGCATGAATGAACACACAATGGGTAATTTTCCTCCTATGTAGGAATCTAGGAGTCTTCATTTGTTTAATCATATCTATTCAATGTATCTGATAAATATTGTCTTCAGACATTTCAGTCAATAGTTGAATGGTCATTTACACTAGTAACATCAGTTATCAGATGATTGAGCATTGCCGAACCAAAAGTTATCAGGTAAGATGATTGAACCCTAGAAGAAATTTATGATTCAACCAAGAGAATTATGTGATTGAATATTGACATGAAATTTGACCTCTCTTAGGTGTTGTTTAGCCATTTATGATCTCTATTGTACACCTGTTACCATGTGTTACTCATCTGGCATAGTTTTCTACTGGTGGTGTATGACATATAGCAAACATATGCTGATGAGGATTTTAAAAGAGGATAAAAACACACATGTATATTACATCTAAAGCATTAAATACTTGTTTGCACTGACAAATTTAGTAAGTTAAAAGGCATTCAAAGACAACTCATGTTAAAGAAAGTAAAGAAACAAATATTAAGGATGTAGATTTCACATATTACATTAACTATAGTACTATCCCTATAGTAGTGTCAAGGATGCATATTGTAGGATCAATAGTATGAAGAAATAGAACTATCCCTCATATGTAATGTAAGAAGAAATAATATTTATGTATTCTTGGATACTTTGGCATGAAAATAGTGACAGTTGACAAGATAGGAACTAAGGTTCAGCACAAAAAAAATGTAATAATGGGTCACAGAATTGGTTGCAAGTAGACATATAGTGGATAGCTAAAACTACATGAAAAATGTTTAGGGGCCACACATTTATACATGCACTTTCCATTAAACCTATGGCAGAAGAAGTCATAAAGGAAGCCATCAGCTAGTTTACAAGTGTTATCATATATAGTTCACTGTTTACTTTTTAGTATTACACCAGTAGCAGTAACTTGAATCCTGTGTTCATACATCAGATTTCTAAATCAGGAGGAACCGAAGGTAAAATGGTTGATGTGATTCTCCTTCTTCTTGTTGTGGCGGACAGAAGAATCTTACGGTGAGGAGGAGTAGACTTATATGTGAGAGGAGCTTTACCATGGAAAAGGAAGAAAACAAACGACAAGGAGTCATGGGCAGGGGTGAAACATCTAGGAAAAGGCATGATGTAGCTAAGACCAGCACAGAAGCATACTATAAGTTCATCACACAGAATGTACAAAAAGAGCTTCTCCAAGAGAAAGCTGTTTTGAACCTCAAAAGATACTGAAACGGAAGACGAGGAGTACTGCCACTGTTTGAGTAAAACAATACGGCATATTGCACCCGTGCAAGCCAAGAGTTCCTTTTTGTCTATAGCCGAGTGATCTCTTTGGCTGTTCTATGGTGTGTAGAAATGTGTAGCATTCAAAAAAAAAAAAAAGCCTTGGAACAGGAAAGAAATGCTCAAACTGTTGTGGAGGAGACATCTCATACATTGCCTTCACTTGTATGTTGCCCGGTGCATCATATATATCCAACCAAAGTTACCATACGAAGACCAAGCACACCCAGTGAAAGTGATCTTTGAATGGGAGAACCCACGAAGCTACAGTTGCTAACTATTGCAGCACATAACCTACCGAAATAGCATACTGCACTAAGTGCAAGGGAACAGCAACTTTTATATATATATATATATATATATAGAGAGAGAGAGAGAGAGAGAGAGATGGTCAGGAGGAAGGGAAAAAAATAGATCGTGAAGATGATGCTTTGGAGAAGCAAACGAGAAGAAAGGTTTGGGGAGGGGAGAGAGACAGAAGGTGAAAGGATAGAAGACCTGCGTCTTCTTCGTCGTTCACAGCTCGCTTTAATTCGCGTCGAGGCCCTCTTCAGCCAAGACACTAAAAGAATGAGGAAGAACCAACAATCCAAATAAGGTACTAGTTGATTTCTAGATGCAACTAGACATGCGCATTAATGCTACAAAACGACATGGTCTGTGTAGAACCTGATACACCACAGTGATTGAGAGATGAGGAAATGGCATGGTCTCTCCCGCACAACCTCGATTCCTCTTTTTAAATTTGACACCCCCCCCCCCCCCCCCCCCACCTTGACTTGCAGTAGATATTAGATTAGATAGAGAATGATGCAATTAATGTGAGACAGATGGTAGTGAGACATGAAGTTCTTTCAAGCTTACAAGGCAGCGGTCGGGAGATTGGCCAGTGCTGCCTTTGCCACCACCATCTTGGGATCTCCTGCTGCTGTTATCTTTGGACTTCGTTACTCATTTAGCACCCCGAATTGTGCCGCCACAGTCTCAGATTCAGATGTTTAAGGCTAAGAATGCTACTGTTTGAGCTATTTGCGCTGCAAGTGCTGATTCTGGGTTCATCACGGGTAGATGTCCGAGTGATGATGACTGCCACCGCCGCCACTGTAAGCCTGCTCACGGGAGA
Source organism: Ensete glaucum (assembly GCA_021527575.1). NCBI lineage: Eukaryota > Viridiplantae > Streptophyta > Magnoliopsida > Zingiberales > Musaceae > Ensete > Ensete glaucum. Next base: position 1,470,174 of record CM038559.1, read on the forward strand.
TTACGAGTGCCGCCGACTGGACTAGCTCGAGGCAAAGCCTAAGCTTGTTCGGCTCGATGTGCGATAAGCCCGGGACAGCACCTTTGAACAGGAACTCAGAAGTGAGGCTTCGGAGAATGTCGAGCGGAGTTACCCCGTCGACGGTGCGGACGCTGGGATCGGCATGGTGGTCGAGGAGGACGGCCACCATGTCAGGGCACACCATCTCGGCGGCTATGTGGAGCGGCGTCTTTCCAGTGGGACCGGCACGGCAATTGACGTCGGCAGCGCCGAGCTCGAGGAGCGCCTTCACGACCTCGCGGCTGCAGTTCTCGACGGCGTAGTGGAGGGCGAGCGCATCGTCGAGGTTGAGGCCCTCCCCCATGACCATCAGCTTGACGAGCTCGACGTCGGAGGAGTCGAGTGCACGGCGCATCCGGCGGATCTTGTGGTGGTCGTCGAGCTCAATGGATGGACCAGCGACTTCAAGAGCCTGGTGGTGCGCGAAGGAGGAGAAGCGGGCGAGGGAGGACTTGAGACGGATCTCCTCGATCTTAGCCACGACGTCTATGGGCAGGTGCTTCGCGAGCACCTCGGGAGGGAGGCCGGACTTGGCTACGAGGTGGGAGCAGGCGGTCCACAGCTGGTGCATGTCTTGCTTTCTCGACGCGATTAAGACCTTCATCACGTCTTCGATCGATGCATTCTCCACTATGCTAACCAATTGCTTCTGCACCCAAAGATGTGTACAATATTTAGGAGCTCATTTCATCAACAATAATGGAGGAAAAAGGGAATCTGCTGATCATGATGACGTTGATCGTCAATAGTATACAACAGGCGGAAAAGGAGATTCAGGTTTTGTCTGCATAAAATATAGAAGGGATGGGAACAGGGAGAGAGAGAGAGGTGGTGTTTGGGTTTAAGAGCAAGGGGGGAGGACCTGTAATCCAAGAAATGGATGGGATTGTGGATGCAATAGGACAAGTGAGAATGCATCATTGGGAAAGGGAAGGGAAACCCTAATGTAGGTTTGTGGATGGCTTTGCTAGGTGAAAGATGGTCCGATGCGGCTTTGGAGGAGACAGATGACACTATGCCATACTGCTGCAAAGGTTCTGTTAACACAGTGAGAGGAGGGAAGGAATTCGAGAAGAAGCGAAGCAAACAGTGGAAGGAGATGTCATCACAAAAAGAAAGAAAAGCACATCACATCACCAGTAAATGCAACAAATATGAGAAGGGAAAAAAAAAAAAAAAGAGGAAGGAAGCAGCTGGAACTCATCCTACAATAAAGATTCCACTCCATTTGAGAGGGGGAGGGGGTGTGAGGGGGGTGGGAGGGGAGATGAAGGCTGAGCCCGCAATAATAAAGTCCCTTTGAGATGTACCGACTTGGGATCGGCTCGAGAGAGAGAGAGAGAGAGAGAGAGAGAGCGAGAGAGCGAGAGAGAGAGCGAGAGGAAGACAGATCTGTGGCGGACCTGAGCGAGAAGCATGAGCTGCTCGACCCCGAAGGACCGAGCAGCAGCGAGAGTGTCGAGGGCGAGGTCGACGGCGGCCGTGCAATGGGTGTGCCAGCAGCCGCGGTCGCTGCAACCGGGGCGGAGCTCGTGCTTCTGCGGCACCAGCGAGACCTGGCCGCTGTAGAGGAACTGCAGCACGATCAAGAACACCTCGTAGCTGATGGAATTCACCCCGATCACGCCGCCGGTCGCAAGGGACGGGCCACTCCGGGGGGAGCTGCCGCCAGAAAGAGACAGCGGGCTGTGCTGGGATTGGTGGTGGTGGAGGAAAGGAACGTGCTGCGAGGGTGGCTCAGCCCCGCAGAAGAGGTTGCGGAAGAAAAGGCTGCGGGCGGCGAGGACGCAACGGTGGGCGTGGACGAGGCGTCCCTCGACGCTGAAGGTGACGTCGCTGAAGGCCTGGCCGTTGATGAGGAGGTTGAGGTAATCCACGGAGAGGGACTTGAGGGACTCCTCCATGCCTTGTTACCCTCTCTCTCTCTCTCTCTCTCTCTCTCTCTCTCTCTCTCTCTTTCCTGATGTCCTAGTTCGGTGTGTGGGCTCTGCTTCCTCAAGGTCACGCTCTCTCTTTAAGGTTCAGATGCATCAGATGAAGTCTGGAAGAGAAAATTTTGTCAGAGACGAGAAGAGAGGGAAAGAAGAGACACCAGTGATAATGGCAAGTGAAGCTTCTCCCCACGAACTCCATAATATTCCCTTCATCTCTTCATCCGAGCTCCTCCTCCTTCTCCTTCTTCTCCTGCACCATGCCCTGTGTCTGTGGTGGATTGAGATTTTTCTCTTTCATCAATTTTCTTTTCTTTTTGTCGATTTTAGGAAGACAAAGACAGAGAGAGAGGGAGGAGGGAGGGAGAGAGGGGAGGGGAAAAGAGAAGGCAATATGTGTGGCTGTGGTGGAGATGGAGGGGGACGACTTACTAAAATAATTGAGCTCGTAAAAAAAAAAAAAAGCGTAATATGGATGGAGATATTGTGACATGCAAAGTTTGACCTCCTTGGGTGCCATATATTACGCCCATTGCCACCACCTAGAACGATTAAATGGATTCTTATATTTGTTTATGGGCACCACCTTCGTACCAATAAATAAATTGCCTGATCAAAAGTCCTAATCACGAAACAGATGGGATAAAGCTTGTCCACAATCTAAGCCGACGGTACTTATACTTGCAGCAATCACAGCGAAGAACCATACCCTTCCATGCAAGACTAATCAAGCATGAAATTTATTAGTAAAATATAATTATATATATGAAAAAAATGTTCATATATATATATATATATATGTTATATCAAAACTTTGTGAGATTGAAAAGACAGATGTGCAAAAATCCTCGCTTCCTAAATTACTTATACATGGCATTAGGCAACGCTTTCGAAAATAATCTAAGAATTTTGTATTTGTTTGAAGATTTATAATAAGCATTTGAAATATGTATCGAATTCCTAATTTTTGGTATATGATGGACATGTTGTTTCACTATTTTGAAAGGATTCAATCACAATTAAATGACACAAGAAAGATTCAACTTGTTTGCCTCTTAAAATTATTCAGGGAAAACAAATGATTTTTAGGTTCCTTCTAATAATGATTGATTTCTTCAACATAATATTTGAAGATGCCATACAATTCGTAAGGAGACTTTTTCTCTTTCAATGATGAATTATAAAACAGGATTTAGCTTTTGCACATTTTGGAAACACTTAAAAGTTTCACTGCCTTTCTAAATATTGCCTCATAGTTGAGGCTTTTGCCTTGTAAATGGAAGTTTCTACTTGTACACCTTCTGACAAAATTCTACCACTAGTTTTCCTTCAAAACAATTCCTTCTCTTTCAAAAACCCGATTTCTTTGTTTTCTTCCATCACATACATAAACATAATAATATTTTTGTCCCGTTTTGGAGACTCTAGAACAACATTTCAACAATATTCTCGACTCGATTTTGCTCTCATCAGAGATTAAACCCTCCTTCATTCAATTTCATTGAAGTCTAACATCTCCCTAAAATTCAATCGTGCCTCTAGAAATTTAAAAGAAATTATTTTTACACCAAAAAAAGCTAAATCTTTAGAAGTGATAATATTATAGGTGATAGAATCATTAGGCTCTGGCAAACACTTGTGTTATATATGCCCTGAACTCCGATGATATTACAAAAAAAAAAAAAAAAATCGATAGACCCTATGTTTTGAAGTTATATAGTTTCGCTCCTACTTCTCGAGCAATCTTTAAGTTACAACATGTGTTGATCTCTTGTTTATGATTAGTTCACTTAAGAGTTTATTTAGAGACCAAATGTTGTACGATAGAATCTATAGCATTTCTATAAGAGCTCGGACTCGCAACTAATTAGCATTGTTATGCTTACAATTGACTTCTTTTCTTGGTTTTCTAAGTACTCGTGACAAATTGTGTGCTTCTGAATTATATGTCGAGTGGTGAGTGGATGGATCTAACAAGGGAAACTTCTTGAAAAGACCTAAGAACTAATCCTTCATCCAAAAGAATAATGATATTGGCATAGAAATTTTAGTCTGGAGGACACTGGGAAGAGGCTGAAATTATAGGATTGGGGATATTTTTATTTGAGTATTTTGCTTACTTTGCCTTGCTTAATTGCTAGGTTGTTTTAGTTTGAGTCTGATTGGGTTTGTGATTCTCAAAATTGATATTTAGTTCTGAATTGTTGTTAGACAACCTAAATCAAACACTATTAGTTTGCTATGCTCCTAACACCATTTTAATGAAGCTCATTTTGATAAGATTTGGTTCCTCTAAAGTAACACTTCAACTCCAGGGATTGTAACCCTACTTTCCTCTCAGACACAATTTTCCATTATGGGACTTCATGATTTAGAAAGAGAACCTTTTTGGAATTGCTATATATATATATCATGATCATCTTTGATTATATCATAATCATTATGTAAAAAAAAAAAATCTCAAAAGATTGGAAAATTCATGAGGTATGAAGTGACATTATTCCTTAAGAAATATGGAGTCCAATCACTCACTAAAGGGTTAGATATGATTGACTGGGATTTAAAGATGTTGTAGCAAGAGAAGATGCTCCTGCATTAACCAAGATAGACCTTCATAAACTTGCTAGATATATTTTTATTACCTCTCAGATGTATCTTTCTCCACACTTGGAAATCCCTAGAGTTTAAACTGGTAGAATGCAAGTCCCATTCACCCTTATGTGGTTTGGTTCCAAGAGAAAATTTTCATGTTTTTTTTTCTTTTTTAATTTCAATTTCAATTCATCCAATCCTAATTTTATTATTCTTGACTGTGTATATGATTCTCATCTACCATAGTCAGAGGTGTAACCACTGTATTTACATGCATAATGTTGACAAAACCAAGTAAGATTTCTACTATTGTTGTCTTCACTATATTCTGTACTTGTAAAGTTTATTGTTTGCTTTAGTTCATTCATTTTGACACTTTTTTTTTTTTTTAATGTTCCTCCATAGTTGTGTGGGACAAAATTTTCTTACATTCAATGTTGGGTCTGCATCTAGAAAAAGAAAGCAGACCAACAAAATTTATTGTCATGTACCTACAAAAAAAAAAAAAAAAAAGTGAATGTTTTTTACTTTTTTTTTTGGGTTAGATGTTCAGATTGAGTTGACTGTATGTATCATCACAATGTGATCTCAAATGCACTATACAGACAAAGCATGCCTTCATAAAGAAATGACATCAGTTTGATACAGACTGACTCCTCTAAGCCACCCATATGATGATGCTTCATCTAGTAAATTACATCTGCTAAGGTCAATCTATAAGCCTAAAGAAATGAAGCATCACGCCTACCTGTGTTGCGATTGGAAGCAGAGATGGAGGCCAGTTCTTCCTGAAATCACAAGCCGGGTATCCGAGAGGGTAATGTCTCTCTCTCTCTCTCTCTCTCTCTCTGTGTCTTAAGGCTCTTTCCTTCGTCTTCTCCAGCCTGAGAGATTGATCGATCACTATTTGGGTATAAGATGAACTGCAGGGCACACTCATATGTATAGTTTGTGGCATCGTCGCTCTCGACAGCCGCTGTAGCATTCTTTTGTGGAGGTACAGGGTTGTGGGTTCAGAGGAGCAGTGGGGGTTCGTAGGAGGTGACCAGAAGTCTTAGCAGCAACAGTGGAAACATCTTAAATAAGGGAGGGGGAAGAGACAAAGCGGGGTAAAAAGGGATTGAGACTCGGGTTTATTGGTGGTGGGAGTGGGGAGCTCCGTCCGCCTCGTGCTCCACGTCGCGGGGCCGATCTCCTTCACTCTCCCTGCTACAATCGTTGGAGCCATGGGGAGTCGTGCCGGCCGAGAAATGGTGGAGCGGGGGAAGGGACAGCACTGGCAGTGGCCGTGTCCACGGCCAACACAAAGCCCTCTCTTTTCTCTCTCAGAGACGTCGCAGTCCGCACGTGCGAGGCGTACGACGTCATGAGGGAGGGAGGGAGGGAGGGAGGGAGGAGGGGAAATCGGAGTCGATGGACGTCTCACTGACCGTCTTATGATTTGAGGCGTTGGGAGCAGCGTTTGACCGGTCATCCTCTTCACCACGCTGCTTCTCTCCCTCCCTACACCTGCCGCTGCTACAACCAGCAGCAATGCAAGCCGTGGCATGACACACCGAACGACGACGACGACGACGACGACGAAGTATACATACCTCCTTCTCCCCCCCCCGTACGTATTGTTGCACTGTGAGATCTCTCTCTGCACATATTACCCCAGCTTTTTTGTCCCCCATTTCTGGGCCTGCTCGGTTTGCTAATTCCGACTTCCGCTCGACCTTAGTTTATGGTAGCTACCTGCTCATCAGTCAAACCTTCTCACTCAAAGTCAACAATTGTCTTTTTACATATCTAACCTTCCTTTTTTTTTTTAGCATAGCATATTTACCCTTCCAAAGCTCACTACTACACCTATATACTTGGAAATATTTATATTTTATTTTCATTATATATATATGTATATATTATTGGTGAACCTCACGTCGTGATTCGAATGCGCAAGGCCATCCGAGTGTATCATTTGATAATTTGTTCATAATCGTGTCGATCATCTCGTAATACGCGCCCTTCGCTCTAAGGTTATGTTCCCGCAAGAAGGCTTAAGTCGGGAGGTGTGTGCTCGACATAGGTCCTTTAATGACTGAGTCATTTGAGTAAAGTGGATAAGAGAGTCTATGATGGCTAGCTCAAGAAGTCCTCAGGCTAGCCAAGAGATCGACTTTTTATATCTATGGCTAGGGATCTATTGTACACAACCTACTAAAGGCGACTGTTTCCTCGGTCGACTCAGTCATACAAACTATGAGGCTAAGAGCACAAACTTCTGTGATCTTAAGCGACTGACATGACTCTAGATGTCAACACCGTTTTTCGGGATCTCGAGTGGTTGGTACGGTTCAAGGTGCTAGCGTCGTTCTTCGTATTCTCGGATGACTTGTGCGGTTGAGGAATTTTGTTTTATTATATATATATATGTGTGTGTAAAAAATATATATTATAAAAAATAAAGAAATTAAAAATAGTGAAAACACACGTTATCATATTGGAGTAGTCATGAGAGAAGTCCAATCTAGGTAGCTTTAGCTTGTATATATTTGGAGCAGTAGGCGTAGCATTGATTCGTTGTTCCCCGTGAATGCATAGATATCAGATCACCATTAATCATGCCTTTGTCGGCATCCTGGAATTTGAATCGTAGAGCATTAAAATTTAGTCGAAGATTCAAGAAAATTTATTATTATTATTATTATTATTATTATTATAGCTAGACACTTATATAGACATCAAAATCAACAAGATGGAATGAATCATATATAAGTGAGTAATATATGATATATTTGTGAAGGATGGATGGTGCAGTGTTCCCAAACCCTGTGGCCTAGTCATTTTAGGCAAGGAACAGGTCTCAAGGCTCGGATGTCTGTGGGGCCTTCCCTTCTAAATATGACATGAAAAGGAATCCAATCTTGCGTGTGTGTGTGTGTGTGTGGGTCTTATGTCCTTTTTGGCTCTCTCTCCCCATGTCTCTCTCTCTCTCTCTCTCTCCCCATGTCTCTCTCTCTCTCTCTCTTTCCCTAGTTTAAATAAATAAGGATTGTATCAGCAGAAACCATGGCACAATTCTTAAAAGACCTACCAAAGCTTGTAGGGTACGGAAGTCTGCCGAGGACGATGATTAAACTATAGTGCTTTGGTTTATCGTTGGAAAGTGTGTTGGCAACCAATGAGCCCAATGCACTCCACCAAACCTCCTCATTTTGTCATCCAATTTAGAGGCATGATGATAGCTTCCTTCTCTATTCTTATATTTTAATACCCAACGCATTGTTGAATACTACAATGCATTCTATGTTCGATTTCTAGTGTGAATATCTTTTATACGATTAAATATAATTATTTTTTTAATAAAAAATACTTATTATATATATATATATATATTATAAGATCAATGTGCAAAGAGTTTCTTGCTTTCAGTAGCCTTTTTAAGCATCATAAATTTTCCATCAGAAGAGTTGCTCGAGCTTTTTGTACTCACTCCTCCTCCATGGTTGGTGAGTGGTGGATTTACTGCCACCATCGGACCACAGGAAGAAGTTGAACAGCCTTTGCAGATCTGAGAGATTGCTGGGTTGATTCAGATCTGAGAGATTGGTTTATATTTTGGAGGAGTTACTGTATGCATGATTACAATTCTTACATGTTTACTATGTTTGGCAGCAACTGAAGCAAACTAAACAGTACAGTCTCTATTCAATTAGTTTCTGAATCATTGGGTTTCTATTCTACTAAGTTTAGAGATATTGTTAATGTGATGTGATGGTTAGATTACGTGATTCTATCTAATTAAGTAAGATATATTATGACTATAATTATATTTTAATAATGATAGTTATTATGGCCAAAAGAAAATAAGTTAAATTATGATAGGATTCCTTAAAAGATAATCTTGATGGGAGTAACTCTCCTAATTATCTATTCTAGACTCTTTTTTTTTTCTCACCTATAAATAGATAAAATATCCTAGAGACCCAAAATACAATAAATAATAATAATTAAATATATGAAAATGTGTATACGTGAGTATGTGAATGTATAATATGTAACATGATCGAAAGATTATATATCTTCTCTAATCTTCTCTAGTAACATGAACTAATCTCAAAATTCATCAATCCTATGTTCTATGAAGGATGGTAATAGTGAGGTAGACGAAACTAGTTTTCTTTGTAGATCGACATCACTATAGATTTCGGATCCGATGATAATGTGCTCAAAGCTCAAAGAAAAAAATCTTATAAATAACATCGAAAGTTGTGCACATTTGCATCAAACTAACCAAAACATGGGGGTCAACCCTCCCATAAGCACACAAAATATTTGTTAGCGCGAGTATAGCTCGCCAACCAATTTTTTTTTCTCATACCATTTTATTCTTTATAATTTAAATTAAAAAAATATTTTTATTACAAAAATGTCACATATATATGTATTAGAATAACAATAAAAATATGAAAATTCGATTAAAAAATTATTATCATAAAATAAAAAGGTTTAATAAATAATTTGGAGGCATTTGATCACTATCTTAAAGTAATGTTTTAATTGATTCTTTGATATTTCCACCTCACCTATATTATCCTTTGAAATAATAAGTAATTCTGAGGATTAAACTAGTATTTATATTATTTTAGATGATAAAAAAATAATTAATAAAGTAGGGGTAATGTAAAAAGGAGTCCACCTTAGTAGATATATAGCGTCACCATGGTTGGTATAATGACTCACCCTTAAAGATCAAGAGTCGTAGAATTAGAGACGATGAGGGTGATCTACCAGGGATTTTATTATTGATATTATTAAAGTATAGATTTGACAATTTAATAGAGGGATTTTATTATTGATATTATTAAAGTATAGATTATTAACTATGATGAAACTAGAAATCCATAATCCATCTTAGAAAATTTAATAGAGAGAGAGAAAGAGAGAGAGAGAGAGAGAGAGGTATTTAGACATAATCAGAGATCACAGAAGCATTTGTCATGTTAAAATCCTTACTATTATTATTATTATTATTAGTAGTAGTAGTAGTAGTAGTAGTAGTATATGAATAGTTGTAGTGAGTTCAAATCCTCAGTTATCTACCTATCAGGGGAGCTTCTTTACTTAATGGGTATTCTATTTAAATGCTCACCCTACTCTCTCATCTCTATAGGTAGGCAATTGCATCGCTTGTCGCTATCGATATGGTAGGGATCTCAAAGGAGAGTTTAGAGTTAGGAAATGAAAGCTGCTGGCCATCATCCCCCACCTAGTACGGATCTCACAGGAGAGTTAAAGAGTTGGGAAATGGTAGTCTTTGCTTGCATCACTCACTATCATCATCCACAGTGCTGGGAACGAGAGAAGAGGAGGCTTTCTTGCAATCGAGCACCGAAACCTGACGCAGGTCCCTGTCATCTGACTCGGAGAAGACGATGACCTGCGACCAACATAAGAAATATACCGATCCACGCACAGTAGCATCCACAGAGTAGTGGTTCTTACACCATAAGAAATATACCGATCCACTACCTACGTACGTGAAGCTACGTACTCTTGCATGCATGCATGCATGCAGCAGCGTCCGTCTCGCACTCCCACCACCTCTCTCTCTCTCTCTCCCTCCTCCGTCTCAATTATCATAAAAAAACGAGAAGTCTGTATGTAGCATTCATATAAATTCGCAATCAGAGAGGCAGCCATACTTTAGAATAATATATCAACTATAATAGGATCTAACTTGGTATTCATTCCACATATCTTGATAAAACTTATGAAATGGTATAGCATCATGATATGCCGCCCCATGTCGAAAGTGGTATCGTAGAGGATTATGACACTACATAGGAATAGATGGATGCATCTATAATCACTTAGATCTAGATATTTTTGGGTTTATGTTTCCAATAAAATTATTTTCCTTTTGCAATGGATCTAAAGATCTTTATAGATGAACCCCAGACATATATTTGGAATCAAATTTATGTCATGCATATTATAAAATGCTTCCTACCACAATTTTGTCTTTTTTCGATATCCCATCAAAAGATTCAGTCCACTGTGCATGTACCCACACAAACACATGCATCTAATGGTTCTATAAATACAAGGCAATATTGTGCCCTATGCCATACACTGCAATATTATTCTCTCTCTCTCTCTCTCTCTCTTCACCAATAAGTATCATTGGTTCGATTAGCCTCTGAGTGATGTGTGCATATTTTTTGGTGGGAGATATGGGATCAGACTCTGAACCTTATGCTCACATATTTCATTCCAGATGAGAAGAAAGGCATAAGGTTCAAGTCTCCTCCCATGTTTCCCATGCAAAAAATAATAATTATAATAATAATAATTAAGGAGAACAAGGAAGGTTTCATTTGGTTGCCCCATCTTGCTTATGCAAGGTTCACTAGTCCTCTCTTTTCTTCTCTTTACAAGTTATTTTATTCTTTCCTTTATTGCCATGTGTATTATATATTATTTTCTTTTTTTGCTTTTTCTCTTGCACATGTCCCACAAAATATTTAACTAAAAGGACCAAATTGAGTCTATATGGTTTCATGTTTATCCCTTTAATTGGAAGTCTTATATATATATATATATATATATATATATATATATATATATATATATATGATTATGTTTATATCTTTAGGAGATGGAAGAGACTCTTATAATTACTTATCTTAGTCCTTCCACTCTCGTTTATAAATAAACAAGACTCCAAAGGGACTCAATATAGATACGTGATGTGAGAGATTACATAACATCTGTCATGTCTCTTTAGTCATATTATATTTTAAAATTATATATTAATTCTTAATCTCCCTTAGTCCTTAGTCAATTGCTCAGAGCCGTCATGTCAAGGATAGATAGAGAGGAGAATGCAAGTTTAGTTCTTGTAGATCAGCATTATTATAGCATTCAGATTTGATGGTAGTGCATTTTGCAGATTAGATAAAAGCTTTCTACGTAGCATCGTGAAGTACGGATCATATATTCAATCTATTATTATTTGATTACAATTTCTAACATTAAATTTTTTTTTGAATAATAGAATAATAAATTAGACTTAGTATGACAGTCACATTTGAAATCAAATATTTTAGATTTGTTTATAGCATCCTTTGCTTGCAAAAAAAAGAAAAGTGTTATTCAATTTTGATTTATGTGCTCTAATGATATATCTGTATTGACGATATGCCTTTATATCTAGTCTATCTTATCATTTATGTGAGATTTCTTATGTTAACTTATTGTTGATTGATGATAGTATTATTAAGAGGAATACCATAAGGTTAAGACAGTGCATGCATAGCTGCTTTTTTATGCAGTAGCCTTTGCAGCGACCACAGGTGGCTGCAATAGAGTGCTGCTGTCATGGCAGCTACAAATAATACTATCTAAGCGCAGCAACGACTGTGGTAGTGCTGCTATTTGCGACAGCTACAATGGGGGTTGCGATTGACATCAATTAGATGTTACAAGTTATGATTCCCACAATGAAATGAATAAAATAGCTACAACGATATGGTCATTGATCAACTGCGTGAGAATAGCTATGCAATCTCAACACATTGATCAAACAATCAACCAATTTCATTGTTTTACTCAAATAGTTTGAAAGTGGTTTAAATTGGACGAAAGAAGTTGAAATATGTCTTTCCACCTTATTTTACTCTCCCACATCCCTATGTTAATTCTTATATATTTTACTCTTTTAAACTCAATAAAATTATAATTTTTATGGATTAAATCAAATATGGCGACTTGATTTGGATAGACTAAGAGGAAGTACATTTTAATCCAGAGTGTTATTTCGACCCTTGTGATGCTCAAAGATAATATAAGACAACAGTTTTATCAATGGATCTACGATGTTATCTTCGAATGAAACTATTTTCATCGCTACATCTATACGCCTTACAATCTATCTAACTAGGTGGAACCTTCTCATAATATACTTGGACTTCTAATGAGACATGTGTTTTTTTTTTTGCTTGAGCAATCATCACGTTGTTGTCGTAAAAATGTACTCTACTTTTGTGATCGAGTCAACATTAGTCTCTTGCTTGAAATTCTTTCAGCTTACTGCTCCTCCATTCATGGTGAAGTCAAACCTTGAGTTTGACTTGCTATCTGTTGAATCTTAGATTTTGATGATGAAATCAATTGATGGATTTAATGATCTAAACTATGCGTTAGAGATGAGTGATGCATAATTAACTATGACAGTGAAAACATAATACAATCTAATGTTGGGTCAGAGTCAAGTTCAGGCATCAGGCCGGGGTTCGGATGATGCAATGAAAACTCGTCGGAGATTGTCGGGTAATCGTGAGCTTGCCGAGAGTGCACCTGGAATTCGCCAAAAGATGATCGAGAGATTCGTTGGGAGTTCACCGGAAGATGATTAAGAGACTCGCTAGGAGTTTGTCGAAGGATGATGGGAAGTTTGCCGGGAATTAGGAAGATCGATTGATGTGCCGGACAACAAGAACTATTGTAATTATGTCTTAGTATGTCGTAGTTAGCATCATTTGTTTTGAGTACTAATTGAGTTAGATTTGGAAAAAAAAGAAATTAACTAAATGAGAGACAACCTAATCCACTTTGGGTTAGGATTTGAGCTAGGGTTGAGCTCATTTTGTTGACATGGAAAGGGGTTAAGGCGAGGTATAAGTCGGGTATCTCCTAAGCAGCGGTAGTACCATCAGTGAGCAAGATGATATCTCCCAAGCAATGGTGGTACTACCCAAGCGATGATAGTACCATCGCTGCCCTTGTTTTTGAGGCACTTTCTATTGAGAAACCTCAGCGGGAGCATCATATGCACAGCGAAATTCAAAACAAAAAATCAGTTTTTCATGTAAATCAAATCGTTGTGTAAAAGATTGAGGTCATGAGAAAATTATAAAAACTAAAAAATCATGATGTATGAGAAATTAATTTTACCTAGAAAGATTATATATCCATGTATTCCAGATTTGGATGGAAAGGATAAAGGAAGTCAAGCGTCTTCCTCTCTAGTAGTATCTATATGATAGATCTCTGCAGCAAAACTCCTCTAATCTAATCTCGTAACTCTTGCACGGAGGGAGGAAGGAGAATAAGAGGGGGAGGCCAAAGCTGCATCCTATCAACTATGAGTCTCCCCCGTATTTATAGAAAGCTATCAAAAACCCTAGGGCTCCTACCTTAGTGAGTATTGGATCTCTATCCAATAACCCACTAATCTTGTATTATTATATCTCAATTCAATAATCTCTTTAGGCTTCTAATTAGGTCTTAAGCAAGGAGCTCATCTGTATAGGGTCTCATCTAATGAGAATAGGAGCTAATTGAATCTCCAACTAATCCTCTATTCGCTGAAATATTCACCATATATGTGTAACCCTCCAGGCCCGATACCGAGCTGGTCATGAGTCACTCCCATAAGAACTTCTTCTGGTATAGTGAATTATTATCCCCATAATAATTCACTCGACTCATCGACTATGGATGTACTAGGCCACTACTCCATAGTCCCCAAACGGTACATGAGGGATCCAATATATCGGACCTGTCTGCCCACAGTTATCGTGTATCTATAATCCCTCATCCAACTAATATCCTAAAGACCATATATTGGACATGGTACTGTCAGGTCATATACGAACTTAATTTGTCTTACTCTAATCAGATTCTACCGGAGAACTCTTTCTCTCATAATCCGAATGACCCTGACTAGAGATTTGTTTGAGCAAGCACATATGAGATATTTCTCTCATGATACCGAGAGTAGATGATCCTTTATTGATATTCAATTGTCTTTGTAAGGTTGGCTATCAATCCCGATAACCAACCAGATCTGGAACTTCCCAAACCTATAAGTCTGACATCAAAGAAAAGAGTACTCATACAAGACATCCTTAGTGTCTCAAGTCAAAGGACCAGATACACAACTGGGACTATAGAATCACTGCCTGACATTAGTTATTATCAACCATATAACATTTCATAAGTAGATCAATCAATGAACTCATTCTCCAATCAGCACCTGTACTATATCCTTAGTGTCTCCACATAAGTGGCTATGAGACTAGCTGCCTCCATCATATGGACAGGTATATAGTACGCCGATCTGTCCAGTTATATCGATGTCCCTCTCAAGTAACATATGACTAGGATTATTTAGGATATGTGTTTAAAGGTGAATCAATTTCATTATTGTGATCTCATCATGATCCGATTCTCATCGCACAGAACCAAAGACATAACAATATATATGCTACAGATAATATAATGTGAGAATATGTCAATATTAATCATAAGCAAAAAGATTACGTAGTGTGTCACACATGCTATCACTCACGTGATTGGCTTGCAGGGCATTTGTAACTAGCACTTTCAACAGTAGTATCATCGGTGTCGATGGTAGCACTTCTCGTACCTTAGATTCCGAGGATTTTAGAGTTTTGGCTCCAAATTTTAAAGCTAAACTGAGATCTATAAATACCGCAAGCCTCTAGTGATGATCTCATCATCCATAATTATTGAACAACTATTATTCTTAAAAATTAATTTATATCCACTAATTGTTAAGCAAGAGATGAAAATAATATTTTCAATAATAGAAGGGACAAAATAACATGTATCTAATGCAATAATAGGTCCACCAAGCAGATATATGATGACCTCCCTAATAGTAATTGTAGCAACTCTTGCTCCATTGCCCATCTTGAAGTCCATCTCATATCTGGCCAATCTCCTAGGTCTTGCCAGAACCTGTAATAAATTATAGATATGATAAGCAATCCCAGTATTCAATACCCATGTGTTATCATGAAAGTCTGACAAGTGAAGACTGATCATGAATATACTTGAAACTTCTCTAAGCTTCTGTTTCACCTTCTCTGCAAGGTAGTCTTTACAGTTCCTCTTCCAATGCTCATCTTAGCCATAGCAGAAGCACTGTCCTTTATCCTTTGTTGGGTCTTTCTTAGCAACCTTTGCCTTACCCGGTCATTCTTTACTCTTGCCATTCTTAAGGGTCTTACTAGCCTTCCTTTTCATATTGGTCTCACTAATATAAAGAATTGACTTTTCTTTTCTGATGGTACTCTCAGCTTCCCTCAACATATTAAGGAGCTCAAATAGAGTCACCTCAAACTTGTTCATATTAAAGTTAATACTGAACTGTGAAAAGAAATTTGATAGGGACTGAAGTATAAGATCAACATGCAAGTTATATTCTTTAGGACTATCTTTATACTTCACAAAGCAAGCGATCTCATCCTCGCTTGTCCTTTCCTCTAGTGTGGGCATAATCGTATGAAGGACATATACGATTTTCTCTTTCGTGAGAATAAATTTTAAATTACGGAGCCTTTGAACCAATGAGGCAGTTGGTATCAAGTATGCCACATAAGGGTTTTACAAGTGACAAACAAGATATAATATAAATAAATAACATGCAGATTTTACAGAAAATACTAATTAAGATATAGACTTCTATCTTAATATACTCAAACTATTTTTCTAGCGAATCACGTAACACTCTCGACACGTGAGACGAAAGTCTGCAACAGACTTCTAGTAGGGATCAGGATCTAATTGGTGTCTTCGTGCAATCTCGAGGGACTCGACCAATTACACTTAACCCAAAAGGTAAGCAACTCTTGTTAATCACAACTCTTTGTGATTTCTGTCATGTTCGGTCTCCAAATCATCATGGTCTCAAGAGACTCGACCAACCATGACGTTTAGTTAAGTCATCACCATCGTTAAAGATGAGTTTGAATCGATGATATGCTCTCGAGAGACTCAACCTAGCATACCATGTCCTTAGGAGTGACATCTCTATATCGTATGTAAGATTTTGATCACGTAGATAGGTGAGCCTCCAGGGCCTCGACTAACTCAACCTATGTCATGATTTAATTTCTTCCTATAACGATGAAAGGTCATATGGGTCAATTTTATTACCTCATGCTTACTGACTTAATATTATCATAGGAGGGGTTTTTATTTTATATTGATCTCCTAATATATCGTGTCACACACATACATATTTAATATATATCCACATCACATGTATATATATATATATATATATATCTAGTAGGTGTATAACATATTATATATAGTCATACCGGATGATCATGAGCTATCATCTAATATGATTAAGCCCGAACCAATGGGCCTAATCATTCACAATAGGATCTATGTGTGCATCGGTGCATCTCCATGCTCTGTGATTGTTGATCTCCTCATCATTGGTTCTGTCAGATCATCGTCGCATCACCATGCGTCGTGATCTCCCGCCATGACATCATGGGTCCCGCTATCACCTCTATACTCTCGTCGCATCTCTCCATGTAATTACAAATAATCACAAACAAGTAGACCCAACAATAAACGAGAGAAACAGAGGCTCGCACGCCATAATAATAATAATAATCACAATTACACACATCATAACATATGGCTCATGATCATCCATCCATATCATACATCACATGTACATATCACATAATATGTAGGATTACTAGATATATAATAATTAATTAAATTATTTAATTAATTAATTTTTTTGGAAATCAGGATATGCTCATAATTTTTAGAATTATCAAGGGCATTTTTAGAATTCTGGATGAGAAAACAGTCCTCGAAATTTATAAAATTATTGAGGGTATTTTGAAAATTTTGTACATGAGGACAATCCTCGGTATTTCCTACGTTCAGAGGGGTAAAATAATCCTTTTTCCAAAAAGAAATCCTAGCTCTCCCCTTCTACCCTCATCCAGCGATCGACGCACAGACGATGGTGCTACGTGCCTCTGATGGCTACCTTGCCCATGGGCGGCCCCGACAAGAGTCGTTGCTCCTATGGGCGGACAGGTGTCGGTGCCCCTCGGGCGGTAGCTCCTGCGGGCACTGTGCCCGCAGTCACCTCCCTTGCAGGCTGGCACCGTTCCCAAAGGGCGCACCTCCGTGGGTCGCCCAGTCGCCTATGCCGCAAGTGCCACCCCTGTGCTCCAACCATGATCGTGGCGGTTGCGCTGGCGGCCTTACAGTGCCACGGTTGCCGGCCGCCCCTGCAAGGGTCGTGGCCATGGCCGACCACCCCTGCAAGTAGCCTAGCCGTAGCTGACTGCCCCTCCTCGCTACGTTCACTGCTAAAACGCAACAAGAACATGTAGAATGATTCTACACGATTCAATCTCATCACACACAGTTTAAAATCAATCTTTCGCATGAAAACCTTGGCTCTGATACCACTATTTGGAAATCTCAATGGGAGCATCACATACGCAGTGGAAATCAAAATAAAAAACCAATTTTCCACGCAGATCAAATCATCATGTAAAAGATTAGGGTCGCAAGAAAACTGTAAAAACCAAAAAATCGTGATGTGTGAGAGATTGACTTTACTTAAGGAGATTGTATATCCCTATATTCTAGATCTGGATAGAGAGGATGAAGGAAGCCAAGCGTTTTTCTCTCTAGCGATATCCATAGGATGGATCTCTGCAGCAAAACTCTTCCAATCTGATCTCACAACTCTTGTGCAAAGGGAGGGAGGAGAATAGGAGGGGGAGGCCAAAGCTATAGTCTATCAACCATGAGTCTCCCCTCCTATTTATAGAGAGCTACCAAACACCCTAGGACTCCTGCCTTAGTGGGTATTGGATATTCATCCAATAATTCACTAATCTTATATTATTAGATCTGTATCTAATAATTTCTTGGGGCCTCTAATTGGGTCTTAAGTAAGGAGCCCATCAGCATAGGGTCTCATCTAATGAGAATAGGGGCTAATTGAATCTCCATCCCATCCTCTATTCGCTAAAGCATCCACCATATATGTGTGACCCTCTAGGCCCGATACCAAGCTGATCATGAGTCGCTCCCATCAGAACTCCTTCTGATATAGTGAATTATTATCCCATAATAATTCACTCGACTCATCGACTATGGATGTACTAGGCCACTACGCCATAGTCCCCAAACGTACAGGGGGGATCGAATCCATCAGACCTGTATGTCTACAATTTTCATGTATCTATAATCCCTCAGCCAACGAACATCCTAGAGAGCATATATTGGATATAGTACTATTAGGTCATATACATAATCAGTTTGTTTTGTTCTAATCGGATTCTACCGGAGAACTCTTTCTCTCTCAATCAGAATGACCTTAGCTAGGGATTTATCTAAGTAAGCAAATATGAGATATTCCTCTCGCGATACCAAGAGTGGATGATCATTTATTGTCACTCAATTACCTTCGTAAAGTTAGCTATCAATCCCGATAACTAGTTATACTAGATTTGAAACTTTCTAAACCTGTAAGTCTGACGTCAAAGAAAGGAGTACTCATACAAGGCATCATTGGTGTCTCAAGTCAAAGAACCATATACATAACTGAGACTATGGAATCGTTATATGACATTATGTATCATCAACCATACAACATTCTATAAGCAGATTATTCGATGAACTCATTATCGTGTCTCCATACAAGTGGCTATGATACATAATGTCATATAACGATTCTTTAATGAGCACTTGTACTATATTCTTTAAGTACAAGTGCTATATGAACTCATTCTTTAATGAGCACTTGTACTATATTCTTAGTGTCTCCATACAAGTGGCTATGAGACCAATCGCCTCCATCATATGGATAAGTATATAGTACCCTGGTCTGTCCGGTTATCTCGATGTCCCTCTTGAGTAACCTGTGACCGAGATTATTTAGGATATGTGTTTAAAGGTGAATCGATCTCATTATCGTGATCTCATCACGATCCGATTCTCATTGCACAAAACTAAGAACATCATAATATATATGTTATAGATAATATAATGTGAGAATATGTCAATATTAATCACAAGTAAAAAGATCATATACCGTGTCACACATGTCATCACTCACATAATTGGCTTGTAGGGGACCTATAACTGGCACTTTCAATGGTAGTATCATCGGTGCCTATAGTAGTACTGCTCGTACCTTAGATTTTGAGGATTTTCGAGTTTTGGCTCTAAATTTTGAAGCCAAATTGGGGTCTATAAATACCCCAAGTTTTCTTACTTAGGAGAGTAAGAAAATAACAAAAAAGGTGAAAATATATTAAAAAATACTTTTAGAATTTGTTGATAACTTCCCTTGTGTGCTTCAATTATAAAGTGAGGTTAAGGAAGAGTGGAAGATTGTAAATGTTTCTCTCCTGAACCTGTGAGAAGGAGTGTGTAAAGGTTCTTCTCCTGATTTTGGTAAAAGGAGAAAGGTGTAAAGGGTTTTGATCTTTACCTGTGGAAGGAGGACTCGGGAAGTGGACTTAGGTCAAGTTGGTGACCAAACTCTATCATCGATATTGAACTGGAAATACATGTCCGTGTAGCCTTCAACTTGGAGGGTATCTCCTTCATATATCAGTAAAAGATATTTAGTCCTTCTCAAGTACTTAAGAATGCACGTTATTACCTTCCAATACTCCAAAGTTAGATCAGCTTGATATTTACTCATGATACTTAGAGCATGCGCTATATCAGGTATAGTATATAACATAACATATATGATAGACCCTATAGTAGAGGCATAGGGTATCCTATCTATTGCAGAGACACAAATACATCACAATATATATATATATATATATATATATATATATATTTACAATAATATATAGTATGAAAAAATATTAATTATTATAATAATAATATAAAAAAATTACATAGCGTGTCACACGTATTATTATTATCGTGATTGGGTTATATGGTACCTGTAATCAGCAACCTCAAACCGATTTGATCCAATAATTAAATAGTTTTTGATTAGATCAAAATACTCCAATAGTTTGTATAAATTTAAGGATATTTAGAACATTAAATTTTTTATAGGGCACCTGTGAAGATATTTTTATTTTATTAATCTGTGATCACCTTTTAAGGATTTTATGTATAGTTATCAAATAAGAACCGTATGTATTAATCATTTTTTCAAGTATAGTTATAAAACAAAATTTCAGTTATTTATTTATTTATTTTAGTTAGTTCTATAGAATATTTTTTTTTGTACATTTGTGCATTAATCTCTATCTCAAATATAATATGTTTTTGGTTTTTTATTTGAACAATAATTTATATTTCAAGGATAATTATAAATATAAAAATTCTCATATATTAATCTCTATTTGAAGTATAATCATAAAAGTAATAGTTCAGATTTGAGTCTTGAAAAGATTTAAATACTCGTGATTTTTGTTTATTATCAAATATGCTGAAATTGTCAATGGTATTTTTCTTATAACAAAAGCTCAATATGTCTCTTTCATTCCTATCATCCTCTTTCATTATCTTATACTTTTTTAATAATATTATTTATATATTTTATTTTATTTAGTAATTATTCTGAACTTGCAAAATTCATATTTGTATTTTGCAGTGCCTATAAAGCTTTACTTTTAATGTCTATTTTTTTGTGATTCTAAATTTGGCTTCCCACTAACTCAAATCTTTTCAAGAAGTATTTAACACTCCACTCCCACAGGGATTTGAAAGATTTAGCCAAGCTGAAAATTATTGGAGCAAGGAATTAAACTCCTCGCTACGATAATAAACATGTTTCTACTTTTTTTGATCAAACACAACATGATATCTATGGATTCGGATTATTCATAAAGTTCAACTGAATAACCCATTTACATGACAAGCTTAATCAAGCTTTCGTTAGAAAGCCACTCATTTTTCTAATAGAAATTTTCACTGACCAACTTAATCGAGTTATCTTCTTTCACCAAACAATTTGTTCGGTATCTAAGCAGTTACTCAGATTTTAGCTTCATCAAGGGCAGAAAAGATAAAACGCTAAAGAGTACTGAAACCATAACACAAGACCTCTCTTTCGATGACACAAGACCTCTGCTTGATCGTCAACAGATGCTGTCAAGGTTGGCCAAGAAGCGATGGCCTGTAGAAAGCTTGACTCTGAGCCAGCTCGATCCTTTCACGAGGATCATTCATAGTTTCATCTTGTAGCGCTTGAAGAATGGCTCGTGAAGGACACTCCCTGAACATTACAAAGAATTCTTTTAACAAAAGAGGTTTTAAATTAAGTAAGAATACTTGTATTCAGCTTGAACGACGGAATAACCGACAAAGACATACACCCATCTTTCGTCAAACCCCATGAGACTATTAGTGCTATTGTTTTAAACAAAGAACAGACTAGGCACTGAAATGAGGTGACAAGTGCGACGATGACGACTACCTAGGCTGAAAGCTGAAGATATATATTTCATTTTTATGGTAAGGTAGGTAAACCTCCGGTAAACCAAGAAAGTAGAGCAACCGTAATGTCAAGGAAAGAAACCCGACCTTCTAATCAGTATTCTGTAAAGTGTTTTGAGGATGGGACACAGCTCAGCTGGAGCAACGGGCGTGTTATCCTCAGGATGCAACACGCTTAAGCTAGGCTGACTAAGTAGCTCATAGAATGCACCAATTGCAGAAACACCCTACAAGAAGAAGAATCTAATTAAATATCACTTGACTAAGAGGTTCAATGAAATAGGAATGCAGTGCCATGCAAGATCATAAATGAAAACATGTAAAAAAATTGGATCATCAAAACCTAGACAATTTGAATTGTTGTATGAAAAGTAGAGCTGCAAAGCTATCAATCATCACATACCTGAATCATTCCTTTCCCTTTGATGCTGTCACCCATGTCAGGACTCAGTTCTCCCTTGGCAAGCATTTGCCCGTACCATGCATTCCGACCCTTTAATAGGGTCACATAAGTATCCGCTAACAATGGACCAGCCAGTTTTTCTGGTTGTTCAGTCAACAGGTGAGTAATAAATATCATTTCAGATGTGCAGTGGGCAAAGTACACTGATTTGCTTGTTGCACTCTCATTTGTCAGAGCTGCTACCATTCCTACATAAAATAAACTATAAAATGAGTATGACAAGCAGTACATTTTCAACCGATACAACTTAATAAGACATAATTAACAAATCATGCCAAAATTTAATTTGACATAATCCTACATCAGTTTTTTAGACAAATCAACCATTTATTTATAATCAATAGACCAAGTAAACAAACTTTTTTATTGGCAAACTGGAACGAGTGCCCGTAGTAACTGTGATGGAAGATGTTTTGTCGAGACTTTCACATGAAGTATTACATATACTCCATTAACACACATATATATCTTCTAGGTCCCAAGTATTATATGAGATGCAATTTCTAGTTCCTGCCACCTTTTAAAATTTCAACTTCTTTTAGTTAAACGGTAAGGAACTCATTGAACCTCGATCTAGTTTTTCACATGTATGGACTTCTATAATCATCTACTGAAACTCATGCACATCTTCAATAATGATTCTCTCCTTTCCATTTCACACTAAATTAAAGCAATTTCTGCTTGTTTTAAGTCTGCTACTAGGCAATTAACTTCTAAGCTCATCTTCAGCAATCGTTAAACATAAAGAGACTCCGTAGTTCATTTACCTAATCTCTCTACATATTTGGACAAGTTGGCTACCAAGATGGATCATCGCTCCTTTATCTCGTCATTGTAACATTGGATTTATCACTAGCATAGCATTGGATTTAAAGGGCTTACCAACACTTCTCCAAGGACAATGGTTGAGAAATAGCCTCTCTACTTTGAAGAATGAGATATTTGTGTCATTGTGCTAAGTACATTACCTCTTTAAAGAAAGGCTGCTGCCAAATTCGTTGAAGCCATTTTTTACAAATATCTTTATCAATTATCAGCACAATCCCAAAACAAAAGTTAAACAGAAGAAATTACGGTAAATCATATATGCAGAAATTCTGTTATGTAAATAAGTGACTAAATTAAAGATTCTTAATTGCAGAAGTCATATGAAATCATATTCAAATGAATGGGTCACTAGTGGATGCAAAAGGCCTTAAAAATATTTCTTGCAGACAGTACCACATATTAAAGCCTTAACTTAGAAAATAGGAAAAAGCCTCAACTCCTCCAGTGTGGTGTAGCTTGGTCATTGAGAAGAATGGTTGGCATACAATTTAGCGAGAACAGGGAATGTTGAAAGGAAACTTACTGTTTAGTTGCCAGAGCTTTTCTAATTATTTAAAGCAATGAGTTTCTAAATACACAAGTGTTGTGTTAGTGTCCATAGAAACTGGTCCATATGCAGTATGCAGATTCATATTCAATCAATATTTCTATTACTAAAATATGTAAGATACAAAATGTTTGTAACCATACAAAATGATATGGAAGGGTATAGCGGTGAAGAAGACAATCAAGTAGTGAGAAAGATGTTTTCAGCCGGTACCAGTTATTTTAGAAATTGGTCATCAATCTTGTCCTATTTCTATTAGGACTTAAGTTGACTAAATGACTTTTTTTATGATCAGTGCCTGCAGTTCACTCTCCAGATTTGGAGTAGTCCTTGTTCGTTCCACTAGTAGGTTAAATGCCCATAAACATGGTGGCGTCTCTTCTATGGTTTTGCAATAAAGATACATGGTCTTTCTCTGTGATTATCTCAAAATGTGTTTCGTGAGGTGATGAGAGAGAGGTTTTCAAGGGAATTTTAGCTAGTTACTAACGCTAAAGGGTTTCTCAATTAGAATTTAAGGTTTAAGTTGTGTGAACCATAAGGTGAGAGCAGTGTGATCCTTATTCCCGATAGTGGAGAACTCTCACTCTCCAGAGAGTATAGGCTAGAAACTATCATCTCCATGGTCAGAATCATCGTTACTTATCTGTTCTTTTCCAGTGAGTAAGCACGGAAAGTCTCAAAACATTAATTAGAGTCTAGCATGATTTTATTGCATGCTCAACTCATGACACATCTCATAAACTGATATAAGCTACTTGTTTTATCCAAAAGCTGACATCACCAACATCGCTTATAGATACTAAGGCTACATGCAGTAAAGCACATTGGGGGATTGCTTTTCCATTATTACAGTCTATCCCAAGCAATAGCGTTTAAGAACATCAAGCACCAACCAATGCACACAACTAAAATGATGATCATTGCTAGCTACCTGCATCTATAGCTATGAAATAATTGAAGAAAACCTTGTAAGTTCCATTATAGAAATTCTTATGAATAATACCAAAAATATCCTGCTAATTAAACTACTTGATAATCAGGTAATGAACCACAAAATGAATTCTTGGTAAGTCACATGTTCAATGAATCTTGTGCTAATCCAACCAGTTAATGCACTCAGCAAACAATTATGAATTGCTGAATATGGTTTTCCTTTTTGGGGTAGAAAAGAAGTATTGGCAAGAGAATAAAAAATTTACCAGCACCAATAGCATAGACATTCTTCAAACCACCCATCACTTCATGAGTAACTAGGTCACTGTTATCCCATACAATGAAATATGGCTGTCGCAGAAATTTGGCGAGAGGTTTGCTCAACTTCTCTGATCCACAGATTCGAGCATTAGCATATTCCTTGTTGTAGATCTCTGAAGCAATGTTTGGACCCCCAAGATAAAGAATGTTCTCAATTGGAACTCCAGCTGCCAATTCATGTTCATTAAAGAACTATGAGAAGATAATAACATTCATAACTACAGTCAATATCATGCCGCGAGTTGCAGAAAATAAAATATTACCAATGACCACAGAAAAACCATAAAACAATTTATATATGAATTAGACTTTGGCTTAAAGATAAGGAGTGTTTTTATATGTTGGCTACATCAGCAGCAATAAGTGCATTGGACACCCAGAAAGATAGTGCATTAGCTCTCCAAAATGATGTGTATCAGGAGTATATGCTTTGTGCAAATGTATATAGCATATTAACAGTTTAACACATCTATCTAATGACTGCAAAAGGGAACATTACCAAACCATAATTGTTAAAGTGGTGGTATCACATTTGACATGTCGAAGAATGATATCATACTTTTCTATGTTTTCTTGTCTATTATTCAAGTAACTTGTTTTTCTTTTTTTCCCACTCCTTGCAGAGATGAAGGGATGGAAGTTGTAAAAACTAAAAATAGAGAACAGATATATCATAATGGAAGCACAAAATGTATTGGTGAGCCTGGGTAACCAATGTGATTATGCATTTGCTTATATATATATATATATATATATATATATATATATATACAAAGAGGGAAAAAGATTTACTTGCACATTTGATCATCTGAGTAGGTGTAATTATACGTGGGACGGGATCCAAAGCTGCCTCTATACCCTTTGCAAGAGAGATAATGATGGGAACAGTAATTCTCTCCTTCCAATACCTACTAATTTCCTCAAACACTTCCCTCGTCTCCGTGGAAGGCAAACCATTCACCACAATGTCCGCATCCCATACGGCCTCCTGCAAATTAGTCACAACCTTCAATGGGCAAAATGGTGTATCAATCATGTTTAAGCAGAAACCATCCCTCAATATCTCATCGGCATACAGTGTTCGATCACCAAGCCTTGCCTCCACATACTTTAAATAGGCGCATCGTCTGATCAAACGCCTTAAAACATCCTCCCTTGAGTTGATAACCTCAAACAGATGCTCAGCTGTGGATCGATCAACTGATCTACCAGGCCGTCTCCATATCCTGATCTGAACCTTATCACGAAAATGACCATAAGCATCTTGCAGGAGGGCAGCAAAGACACTGCCCCAGGCACCGGCTCCAACACCAACGATCTTTAGCAGGTCACCATCAGTTTTTCCAAGGAGGCGGCGAAGCTCATCTAGCTTTTCTTCAGCACCACTGGAATTGTGAAGGGAACCGTTTGAGTTAACAGAACCATGATTCATTTCGACAGTGCCAACCATCTTGCGCTCAGAGTAGTGAACACAGCAGAACTTCACTGGTTCAGCTTCAGTGATAAGATTTGCTAAGAAATAATAGGAAATAAACGAAGAACAGGGGTTGATTTGGATGATGCCGTTAATGTGATCTCCCAACTCCAGACATCTTCTTCTCCTGGAGGGGGGGGGGGGGGAAACAAAAAAACAGAAAAAAAACCCCGAGAACTTGGTCAACCAAATTTGCAACAAGTTCACAACCTTCATGCCTCTTCACCGTTAATTTTACCTCACAGAAGCAGAGAGCCGGTCTCCAACATGCCGGCCGACCAACGAACCGTAGATCTTCTGGAGTCAAACTACAAAGCTCCCAGCTCACAGGCATAAAATCAACTCCAGCACGCATCAATCGTCCGATCCAACCATCTCTGACCAAATCAAACAGCAAAAAGAAGCAAAGAACTAGAGAAAGCCTTGGGAATTGCCGTCGGGAATGTTCATCAACCCCACCTCACAATGAAAAAGATTTTGAAGGCAAAAAGTTGTGTGTCGGAGGCTCGAAAGCTACTAAAAACCATTCCGATCTCTCTCAATCTCTTGTTCACTCCCAAGTTTTGAAATCAACCAAAGACCGCAACAAAAAGAGAGAGAGAGAGAGCTCCTGAGAGCAAAGCACTCACACATAAACGGGAAGCGGAAGGCGATAGGAAGCACCTTTTTACTGGTACCTGGGGACTGCCAAGATCCAAACTCGAGTGGATTTCTTCGATGCAGTGGGCGGGAGGAAGAATGGGAATGGAAGAGAAAGAATGGTGGGGTGTTTGGAACAGCTGGGTGGGGGTTTTTAAAGATTGTTGGGAGGGGCATTAAACACTCGGGGAAGAGGGAGAAGCTTCCCCTTTCAATCAATTAGTGATGACGTGTGTGTAGCATACATATAAAGAGGAGTAGTTGAGACTGTGTGTGTGTGTGTTACCAGCATTCGACTGCTTAAGTAATAACTTTGTTTTGGTGAGCCAAATTTGATACAAATGCGGTTAAAAAAAAATAAAAATAAAATCCTGTCCCAATAAACATGAAATCGATGTCAATCCTTTAACCACCTACCTATTAATGCTACTACTGTTTGTCTGTTTTCATGATTGAAACTTTGTTGTCGTTTGAAAGTGAGTAAAATGCTGAGGGGGAGGCAAAGTGGTGCACCCACAGGTATGAATGAATAATAACAATTAACATTTGGTTGGGGGACCGGTGAGCCACCAACAACGCCTACCACATTTATTGGGAAAACCAACCAACCCCCCCCCCCCACCTTAAAACACTTTGATCTCTTTCGACTTTGGTTGACATTTTGGAATCACGGGGGCCGAAATCACATTTGGAACTCAGACAAAGACTAATCAGATTTAAGGATACCCATCCAATATATGAATAACACAAGCAAAATGAAAGAACGAAAGAAAGAGAACAAAAAAAAAAAAACGCACCTGATTGAATGCAGTACAGTACCTCTTTTGTTCCGACGCATAAGAACCACAGCTTTCTTCCGATACAATGACATGGTACCCAGCAGCATAGATAATTAAAAAGTCTCACTCACATCGATAGATTTAAAAAAAAAAAAAGGTTCTATCTTAAGAAAACAGTTGCAAGCATCAAACCTAATGACAAATCTTCCAACCGGCTAAAGACTGGACGACAGCATCCACAGAAAACATAACAGACCATAGTACCCCAGGTATTTTTTTATAAATAACTGGTCTCTCCTTTTCACGTCAACCACTGCATCCAAGAAACCTTCATCTTACGGGTAAATTATCTCATTTCGGCAGCTAGTTAAGTCCCACGCTTTGTCGCCTCAATCTGTTGTGCGTCGCCTCAATCTGTTGTGCGGCTCCTGCAAAATGAAACGACAATACATGCATTGTAGAACAAAACTACAAGCTTTTGAACCGTAATAATAAAAAGGAAAAAAAAAAAAAAGTAGCATACCCCTCCCGTAGTTTTTTGAGATGTGTGCAATTCGAGAGAGCAAGTTCGGTCACAGGTAGTGGGGCCAGCACAGGCTCCCCCTGGACCGAATCCAGTAATTGGTTGGCTGATTGCTATTCAGAATCTTCATCATATTCCTCATCAGATAGTTCATCGAAGGCCCTCAAGTCCAGCTGATAACGAAGGATTCCACCAATGCCACCGAAGCCTCTGCAAAACTGAGATCCCTCCTGAGATTTGTTAGTGACAAATTCAAGAGTACATCCAAAGCGCTTGTATTCATTTGCAAACCACTCCAGCAGGGAAATTTTCTCCTGTACTTCCAGCTCCGCGGAGGTTGCAGAATCCAGAAAATTATTCTGATCTGTTTCCTGATCCTTCCGCAAATGCTTTATGACAGTCTCACCACTAGTACTATGCTTCAGGACATACCTGTTTATATCCAAATTTTCCCACACGATCAAGGTCTCAACGGCACCCATCTCAAGAGCTTTCAAGGTGTCCTCAACACCAAAAACATACTTTCCTGTGTCTTGACTTATTTCCTCAAAGTACTTGCCTATCAATTTCTTTTCCTGTATGAACTTGACATTCGATAGAATCTCAGCTGATAGCTCGATGGCTTGGTTGAAACCATTCTCGCCTCCATATGACACATCAACCACATTGAGAATTTTAGCCTGTAGTCGTTGATCAAACATATCAGATTGGCTTAACTCTGTCTTAAAATCAGCAGACCCAGCCAGAATTAATCCTGCAACATTAGGCTGACTTGTGGCAGGATTGATAAAAAATTGAGTCGCAAGCTCAGCAGTTTTGCGGACATAGTTATGGCGCTTCTCCATCCTAAGGCGAGCAAATCGTAGCGCTGATTGACCTCCTCTACCATGCTTTTTTGGAAGGTCAACTGTGAACTTGTGCAGAACTTCACGTGTATTTCCACTTAAAGTGCCAAAGAGTGTGCCATTGCCGTCCATAACTATGAAACCAAACTTGTCATCAGATTCCAAAAGTTCATTTAATGCCTCTGTATGAAACTTGTTATCACAGAGATAAAGAGATGCATTGATGGGCTTGAATGGCTCAAAATCAATCGTGACCTTCTTCTCTTTCCCATCTTCAGTAACAATAGTTCCGGTGTATAAAACTAGTCCATTCGGAGGAACCTTGTTGTATAGCTTGAGTCTCTGCTGAGCGGAAGTAATGGCACCTAGAACAGACTGTCGATTGACTCTGCTTTTGATATTTGAAGCAGTTCCATATTCATCACCCAGCATCTTAGTGACTCGTGAAACTTGATCACGAGGCGGCATAATTAGAGAGATCATGCTAGTGCCATTACCTCTAGCTGCTTCCAGAGCCCTGATCAATTTCTTGACTTTCCAGATCTCAATGTTCTTATCCGTTTCAGCCATTTCAGCTAGCTTTTGCCGGAGTAGTCTACGAAAACCTACTGCAAATGATATGGAAACTAAGAAGATTTGAAAGGAATAGGCACCAAAAAAATTCCTAGAACTAAGCCAGATAGCTTGAGATATTTTGCTGAAGGTCATTCCATAACAAGGATAATAGCAGTGTGCATAGATAGTATATGTTTTAAGATTTAAGATATGCACAAGAAACATCAAAATGGTGCAAAAACAGTAAATACTGATGCTATCCCAAGGTCACAAAGACATCAGCGACAACAACCTAAAGTAACAGGATCTCCATGCAATTCAAACAAAATCCACAAGTTTTGCTTCAGAAATCAGTTAGCAAGAGTTCTGCCTTACACTGAGAAACAAAATAATAAAAACAATAATATGCAAGACAAGGTTATACCAAAATAAAGTATAAGGATTTTAGAAAGAGATCATATGCAAAGTATGGAATTTGGATGAGAGAAGTAATATGACAAAATGAAGTCTCTCAACATCAGAAACTAATAAAATGGTCATCTTTTTCAAGGGAAAACCTAGGTACCAACCTACTCTGTTCTTCTTAGGACCATTGAAGCATAATTTAGAATAATCAGTCACATAAAGATGGGAGAAATGCCAAATTATTGACTTCAAAAGATTCTGAGGTTGGACTCTTAGGAACAAATACCCAGCCATGTACCAATGATGAAGGAAAACTCTATGCATTCTTCTAGTTATGGTGTGTGCAACTCACTTAACGTACTTATAATACATTAAATAGCTTAAGACATTCCAGTGGATTGTCAAAAATCAAGAAATCTGATTTGACCTGTGATCCATGAATTTTGGGGCAGGGTAATCATGGCCAATCCCAGTTAACACTGATAAAAGCACTGGTATTTCAACCCATCATAATCATACCATACTACACTGTTTTCAATATAGAATAATTCAGCTAAACCATAAATGATTCAGAGGATTCCAATCTATCTCAACCTAGCTGGAAAATGCTGGTCAATCCCAAATTAATCTGGTGAACCTGGCTGTTCCAATGTTAACACTGAGCAACTCCGGTCTGATGATGTATGATATAATTTGGCTGATACGGGCCGATTCCAATCCCAATGTTACGATGTCAATATAGACTTGGTCAATTTCTGAACCTCAGTTATTCCGTATAGACTAGCATTTTGCTAGGCAAGATTCTAAATGAACTCATCCTCACAGCAGTTCAAACAAGCTCAATGGAGATCATTACATCACTGCACAAGTTTGTTAAAACTTAGTAAGTCCAAGCCTAGGTTATCCTCTAACAAAGTAAGTCCAAATTACCCTCCAACGAATTACATACCATCATTACATCACTGCACAAGTTTTTTGAAAATACAAATCACCATCATTCAAAAGTATAATTTTAAATTGACTATAAATCAATATCAAATTGCCTAATCATCGAAAAGTATTGTTGTTATGATCGATAACGACAAAGAATATTGAGTTAGGAAACACGAAAAGAATCAAATATCATACTAGACAATGGCAGCTATATACAGAACAGGTGAAATCCATTCTCTTCAGCACCACACTCAATTATTACTAAAAAATCATGTGTTGAAATTTGCACATTTCTCAAGTAATTGTCAGATCTTTTTTTCAGACAAGTGACAAGAAAATAAGGTTGATTAACATGGCTAGAAACAAAATTTATATGCAGCAATGAAGAATGGTTGATATAGGAAAGAAAAGCGTTAAACGATTCACACGAGAATCAACATTATATTATGGTTTAAAAGAAAAAAATAAATATTACTAATGCATTGAAAACTGCAAAATGCATAGGTAAGGTCAGAATGTTTGAAGGATTTCCACTTCCATATGACAATTCTATCAATTGTATGAGACAGAAGAATTCAAAGATTAATAAATAACTAATGATTTTAAACAACTACCTTAAACATCCAGGCTATGGAAATATGTCTCTTAATACTTTCGAGACTATACAGAAACCTTAACAAAAGATGTCATGCTGTCTTGTCAGTTTGCACAAAATTATTTCAACTAGTTTGGGTGACAAAACATCAAATCAAGCTTCTAGTGACTTCACATCTTAAAGTGACCGTGGTCTAAAGATTTTAAGAATAGTTTAGGTGTCGAGGATCAAGGTCAAAGATGCACCTAAAACTTCAAATATAAGTACATTAACTTGGCAAACTTGGTGCCAGTAAAGTAGCTTCATTGCGACCAAACTGAAGTTTCAGTCCTGGTAACAGACTTCTTCTATTACAATTTGCAATGCAAGGCCGTGTATATTAAACCTTGTCATACCACATTGACAGAAGTCTCATGCAATAGGCTGCCTAAATTAACTGCAATTAACAAGAAAGGATCCACTAATTCCTTATCGTATTTTATATCATTTCTAGTAACCCAACACATCCATCTCTATGACACTAGCTTCTTCTACATACTAATTCCTAATTGCACAATGTTTGAACACGTAAATCATTGTTGGCCTTAACATTGTATCATAAGATTTTATTTTAATTTAATATCCACACAACATAAAATGTTTGATGTCCTCTTCTACTATGACCATCCCATATCAACTCTATAAAAAATGTCTTTACATTGAATGTGAATCCAAGATATTTAAAAGTTTCAGTTCTAGGAAACGCTTGTCCATTCATCGTTACTATAATCAAAATTCTTCTCTTGGAATCATCAAAGTAACTTCATGTACTTTGGTTTTAGTTCCATATTATCTAAAACACCTAGTTTATAGCATTTGTCAGCAATGGTCAAGTTCCAATTAAAATGCAACTAAATTCTCATCAATAAGAACATCATTATCAAATAACATACACCATTGAAGTTCATCTTGAACACGGAAACTTTATCCATAATCAAATTGAAGAGAAAAAATACCCAAAAACATCCTTGATGTACATACATAGTTATAGAGAACATGACTAGACCCGCAGTCATAAATGCTAATCACAACTCTATCGTGTCTTCTATCACATTAATGAAACAATTAAATAGCACTGTCTTATGAAAAGCCTATTGAAAAGCTCAATTCTAGGAATATGTAAGATCAATAAGAATAATACACATGTCCTTCTTCTTGCTATTATTTTTATATTAATTGTCTTGATAAAATAATTTATGTGGTTGATCTTCTTAGCATAGAACCAAATGTATTTTTGAAGATACTCATTTAGCATCTTAGTCTTAGTTCAATCACTATTGCCTAAAGTTTCATATTGTGGCTTATCAACTTATTCTCTATAATCTAAGCAACACTAAATTTATACTAGATTATTATACCAGGATACCAATATGCTCCTCCTTTAACAACCTGTCCTGCTTTGTTCATCATCGAGTGAACCTGGTGTCATGTATTTTAAAAAGATTAATCAATTAACAAGGACAGGTTCCAGTTCATCCCAACATGTGCTAGGATACCTAACCATTATCCCTATCACGTCTCTGGTTTGCCACTCTTGTCTTGTCTCCTCGCATCATCTTGTCAAGGCTAGACAAAAGCAGAGATTAGAGAATCAGCCACTGACCAAGGACGCAAGTAGATAGCTCTTTTTCCTTTGGAAACTCATTGTTGTTCATTTTCATTTTAGATCTAGTAGAACATCCAATTTATCATACCATGCTGTTGGTACATACTGCCAGCTGCCAGCAACTAAACCATCGCCTGCAGCATCTCAACAGCATAATTCTAAATGCTAGTGCATATACATATGACATTCATAGTCAAACCATCATCTTTTCTGTTCTATTATGCTGATGCTAACAGTTTTCCATGTAACAAGTTTTTCTATCCTAACAGAAAGTTGTGGCATCCAAACCTTCTTATTAATATAAAACCTATAAAGTGTGACCCATCATAATAAAACACACATCCACGGAATTCCCGGCCAAAAATCACAATATAGAAATATTAAATTTTTTTACAATTTTTAGTTTCAGTTTAATAAATTTCAAAACAAGAGGGGAAAAAAGCTAAAAAATTAAATCTACAGATCAAGGATGAAACAGCCACCTTTTGGCAGAAAATCATCAAAATTGTGATCTATCACCAGTTTTGCATGACACTACATTGGATCCAAGGAGACCTCAGGGATAGATGTCCTATTTACTAAATAAAGCAAAAGCCGCACACAAACGACCATAATACCGTAGTACAACAATCAAATATGATAACAAGTATTCATCTTATGATCTAGATGTCAAGAAGAAAAATAAAAATTTAATAGATTCCATGACAAATAAGAAAAAAGAAATTGAGAAAGCCCATATATTTTTTTTAACCCAAAACGAGACATCTGGACTCTTCTCCCATGTGCAAAGGCGGAGAGTTGCAGCAGCACAGACCATAGCAACAGCTCGTGGATCAGAAGTAAGCCCACAAGGGATCAAACCAAAATGGATCGATTTCAGATCGGAAAAAAGGAACAATCGAAAAACACTAAATCAACAACTTGGGTAAAGAACAGAAAAGGCACAAGAAAAACCAAGAGAGGGGAGATGGACCTGGACGGCGACGTGCGGGAAGACGATATCGCCCCCAATAGACCGAAGCAGAAGGTTTGTTTCTCTCGAGGCGTCTGGGATTGGACTACCGAAAGCAAACTTGCAAAGATATAGATAGGCGCTGTTATGACATGAGCCGGTGGCCCTCTCGCAGCCGTTAAGATCTCAAGATCAGACGGTCATCAAAGCGTCGTATCTTTTTTCCTCAATAAAACGAAACGCAATTCCTTGCTGCGTGGGACCAGGATCTCCGTTTCAACCACATGATTCCTGCGCGTACACCGCGCGCGTACGTCGTGCGCGTGAACGGCACATTCAGGGAAGTGAAACCGGAAACGGATGCCCGCCGGACAACATACCCGCGGGCGTACCCAACGGCATCGCAAGTGGGCGCCCACACGACGGGCGCACAGAAAAAGTATTGCTATAAGGTGGTGATCGGGAATCGATTCGACGCTTCCGAATCGATTCGATTCTAAACCGATTAAAAAGAGATTGAAAAAAAAAAAAAAGAGGAGAAAAATAAATGGCAAAATCTTACTATCAATTGGGCCAAAACAAATAATCCTCAAACCAAAATCCAATCATCGATAACATAAATAGAATTTATCCACTCGGAAAAAAACACAATTGCTCCTTCGATTTCACAAAACAGTGTTTTGCTTGAACTTGACACAGAGCTTGTAATCATTCTGACAGATGGAGACGACTCAGGCATGCTGGAAGAGTTGTTCCATATTACGCCAACATAAAATTGTGGCGACAAGTATTAGAAATGAGTAATACCTGTTAAACAATGAACGCAGTCAAAGAGTTTTTTGAGATCAGACTCGTTCTTACATACTGCCAACATCATTTAGAAAATTCACAGATAAAGAAAAGACAGATCAACAGATTCATTTTACTATCACACAAAGGACATAAAAAACAAAATGCACATAAATAAACTAATCAGATTCTTCCATATCATAGCAATTAATAATTAGGCTACCCGATGTATTTTGTTGCACAAAACAAAAGCAAATTAATTGTTAATTTCTCTTAATCAAACACATCCATTTCCAATTCTAAGAAGAAGGAACGATTAGGTAACCAATAACATATGTCACGATAGAGGAGATCGATACTTGATTCATCGTTGAGCAATGAAGTAGATAAAAGGGGAGGCCAAATCCAAAAGCTGAACAAAGTTAAGAAGATGAGCAAAAAAACAAAAAAAAAAACCCTAGATTTACGTTCAGGAGTCCGTCCATGATCTCATAATAGGGTTTCAGAACTGGAAAGCGAGAACTCTGTTTAAGGACAACAAAGGAGAAAGAAGAAGAATACCCTATCGAGAACCAGAGAATAAAAAAAAGAGAACAGATCAAATCAAAGCAAGAAGATCAAATCATCAGAAAGAGCGAATCAAAAAAGCAAAGAGAGAAAAAAAAAAAAAACGATTCAAAAACCTTACAAGAAGAAGAAAGAAAGGGGGAGGAGGAGGAGGAGAAAAAAAAATTTGGACCATTTCTCGATTTGTGCGTGTCATCCTTGCGCAGGGGCCATGCTAATCTTCTCTGTATCGTTCCAATTTTATCGGATGTCTCCGAAGAGACACTAAGGTCGCCGATCGCATCATATATAGACGATTATAAGTAACGTAATACTGCCAATGTGGGACTAAAGTATAATTAGTTACCGAGAAGCTGGGCCGGGCTGGGCCGACCATTGAACTGCTGATTGCTTTGGCATATCTTTGATGCTAAAAAAAAACACTGTTCACACTGACTCGGACATCCCATATCAATGGTGATTGAATCAAACACACAACAACAGCATTACAATTCTTCTTCTTCTTCTTCTTCTTCTTACAAGCACCCAGCAATCAAAACACTTGCTGCTATGTTTCACGCACCAAACCCAACCCCAACCTTTCTTTCTTTCTTTCTTTCTGCCAAGTTAGTAGTGCTCTTTATCTTGCTTGCTTGCTTCTTCTTCTTCTGCTTGCTTCTTCTTACAAGCACCCAGCATCAGCATCAGGCCAATGAAATGCACCAAATGCAGCAGCGCACTTGTTATATTCTCCATCCATCACTGCTCTCACCCTCTGCCATGCAATCCAATGCACCGAGTAGAAATCACTTCTTAACCGACAAACAAGATACTTCAATTTATGTTGTAGAGATGAGTAGGCAAAACACCACATATATTACCGACCATGTCATATATTACCGAGCCCGACAAACTTATATATTTAGATACCATTCATTATATTACCGAGCCCAACAAACTTATATCTAAATATATAAGTTTGTCATGTGGTCGTAGGTCTCGTCCGACCATATATTACTGAACCCGAGTTGGCACCGAACACATGATAGACTTAGGTTCGGACCAAACATCCACCAACAATGAAGTGACTCCCATGATCTCGCCACCTGCTCAAATCCATGTCTTTGTTGTTATCACTGCACCAAACTCCATTCTCCACTGTCCTCCTCCAAGACTGCATCAACCTAATCTTTCATGCTTATGTGACAAGTAGTAGACGAAGCTGCTATATATTTTAATATTTCTATTTGTCTATCTATGTAGTTGATATACGGATCTGGCTATAGTCCCTGATTCATAAAACAAAATATAATAATACATAAATAATTAATCAAATTTATTAAAAAAATTATTTTTAAAAAATATCAGTTAATATTTAACTTTAAAAAATTATAATTATTTTCAAATAATGATATTATTTTTATCGACCACCACCTTCACTTATCGCCCTTGTCAGATCCGAACCTCGTTGGATCCAACCTTATGCGTCTCACCCTCGTCGGTAAGTGATCGTTGGCCCCTTATTGCTTTAACTCCCGTCTCCTCTATCTCATCGTATCCACCTCTATGTCTATGACTACAACCTCTTTGTTTATGACTTCGTTGTTGGTCACCTATATTATGAGTAAGGATGACAAAAGCGACACACGCAGGAATCGATCCGACGAATGTTCGTGATCACAAACGAGAACGACGACAAGATGTATAAGGACAGGGTGATGCGGTTGATTTGATGAAGATAAGGATAAAATGATATTTTCATGTAAGAAGAGATGTCTGGAAACTTTTAATAGTGAAAGCTTTCGATAGGAATTTTATAAAATTAAAGATTTCTTTTAGGATCAAGATCCATTTTAGCTCTTTCGATTTTTGTCATGTACCACTTAAACCCTTATGATTTACTCGGGTCTAAAATAACCCATATACTTTCAAAAACATCGCATATAAGCTCCTCTCGATAAGTCTAAGTTAACAGAAGTTATAGTCTGCTTACGTGGTATGTTGACTCATAATAAACTATTAATATAATGAGGAAACGATCCATTTTAGCCCATATGATTTTGGTCATGAACCACTTAAGTCCTCATGATTTTGCTCATGTCTAAAATCACCCTTACATATTCAAAAAATATAGCATATATGCCCCTCCTATCGAGTTTGAGTTGACAGATGTTAAAGCCTACCTACATGACATGTTGACTTATAATAAATAATTAATATAATAGTATGTATAATTTAAATTAAAAAAATTTAAGACCACCATCAATGGTCAGAGGACGCATCGTCATGAAAGTGACCATTAGCAGCATCACCGAGTCAGTTGCCTGGCATCGTCCGCGCAATCCCTTGTTCGCGACAAGCTTAGGAGCTTCCGATCTTGCCTTAGGTGGATGTGCATCAAACAGTCCAACGCTAGGCACGCAATGGTCCTCTTCGACACCCCCACCCTTTATGCCTACGATGTGGTGGTCTAGCTCTCCCACACCTCTGCCTCAAGCCTCTCCTACCTTTGCCTCTTTTCCTTCATCCGCAATTACGATCTCCGCCGCTTCCTCTGTTGAATCTCGGATTTTGATGATGAAATCAATTTGTGTGTTTATGATGTAACCTATATGTTAGAGATAAGTGATGCAGGATTAACTACGACTGGGAAAAAGCAAAACAATTAAGGAAGAGTCAGCCATTCGGCTGAAGTCAAAATCCGGCATCGAGCCGAGGTTCGGACGATGCGACAGGAGCTCACCGGAGGTTTGCCAGGAGTTCGCCGATGGGTTGTTGATAGCTCGCCAAGAGTTCGCTGGAAGGATGCCGGGAGTTCGCCGGAAGGAGATCGGAAGCTCGCCGAGGGTTCGCCGAAAGGATGCCGGGAGTTCGCCGAAAGATTGATTGACATGTCAGACAACGAAGATTGCGTGTTGTAATTGTTTGTCTTCAGTGTCATAGTTAGCATCTTGAATGGAGTTAATTTTACTAACTCAATTAATGGCCAACTGGGTCCACTTTGGATTAGATTTGAGCTCATGATAGAGATCATTTCGTTGACTGGGAAAGGGGTCAAGAGAAGGTACGATTCGGGTATGAAACAATGCGGGAAAGTACTATTTCGAGTTTTTCGACGATAGTAATGTCAGTGGGCGACGATAGTACCGCTCAGGAGGCGATGGTACCGCCCAAGCGGTAGTAGTACCATCGCCGCCCAGTTTTCCGAGGCACTTTCGACAGTAGTACCGTACCATCCGTACCCAGATTTTCCGGAGATTGGTTGAATTTTGGCTCCAATTTTTGTAACCAATTGGCGTCTATAAATACCCCAAGAATTCTTACATGGAAAAGCAAGAAAGTGGGAACAACACTTGAGTAAATTTTGTTAAAATTGATTGAGAGCTTCCCTTTGTCTTTCAAGTGAAAAGTGAGTTTAAGGGAAGGGTTGATTGAGTTAAAAAGATTGATCTCCTTAGTATAAAAAAAGGAGAGTGTAGAGGTTATTCTCCTGAGCCTGTGAAAAGAAGAAAGGTGTGTAAAGGAGTGTTTGATCTTCGCCCGTGAAAGAAGATCGATATCGGAAGCCGGTTGGCCTCGAGTGAAGAGGGATCAAGAGTGAACGTAGGTCAAAGTTTTGACCGAACCACTATAAATATTGTGAACATCTCTTCCTTGTCCTTCTTTTTATTTACTCTTGATTTTAGCAGCTTATAACTAGTACTAAGAAAAGCTCAAGCTTCTACATTCGATTTTAAATCGTTCCCTAATTTGCTCTTAACGAATTCAAACCAAAAGCACTTTCGATTTCTGTTTTGCTTTAAGTGAAATTTTTCGAACCAAAATTTTCATTTTAACACTTGCACTAATTCATCTCCCTCTCAGTGACAACTCGATCCTAACACTATCAACTACCCTTGTTGTCATCAAAGCAAAGGATACAGTTCAAAGACATTACCCTCATTGTGGTTTGTAGCCAGGAGAAGAAATTGCTACTCCCTTGCATCTTCACTGTAGGTTGGTTCACCATAGCATTACTGGGGAATCAGCATAAGAAGCACACAGATGAGAGAAGTACCATATAAATATTCAAACACATTAGTGATTGCTAAAGCACATAATCCTGATAACATGTACATCTTGATATGGTTCATTTTGTCCAGAAATAGGTTATATACTATTCCCAATTGCTTCTATACGTGAACTTTATTGAAGCTGTATAGCAGCTACTTCTGCAGTAGACATTTATGCACACTATGTTGTGAAACAAACACTTCAAATGCATAAATAGAGAAAACGAAAAAAATCAGTTTCAAATGAACACAAGTATTTGTGCTTTGTGGGACATGATTACGTAAAGAAAATGTTTGTAGATAACTTTCTGATTGACAACCAATTATGTGATTGTTCAAAGTTCAAACTATGCATAAAGGCCCCAGTGCAAGAATCCAAACAGTGAAACACCTAATGGAAGACAGAAAAGAGGGAAAAAAAAAACTACAAGTTGCCATTATAGTTGAGAAGAATTTGTTGATAATACAATCCTGATGAAAGCTGGCATCAGGCGGATGAGTTCCATGTACCAAACAAATACTGGATACATGCACAATGATCGAATTTGTGTCTTTTAGTTCAGAAGCACAATTGATCAGTATACACAGATATGATACTGCCGAAGTCATCACTATAATGTATGTTTGATAGGAGATGACTTTAAAATAAGATTCTGAATATGACTATGGTTGCGAAGACAAAAGAACATCTTGTCCTAAATATGAATAAGAAGCTAACAGAGAGTTTAGACATGTCG
This sequence comes from Ensete glaucum, assembly GCA_021527575.1. Taxonomy (NCBI): domain Eukaryota; kingdom Viridiplantae; phylum Streptophyta; class Magnoliopsida; order Zingiberales; family Musaceae; genus Ensete; species Ensete glaucum. The sequence continues at coordinate 1,510,586 of CM038559.1, forward strand.
CACCTTGTGATTCTACAGGGAAAGACCGTTAAATTCTCGAGAAGCCATAGCTATAGCCATCTTTGCCTACCAGGCGGATGTCCAAGACTGCAATGTTCCCTATTTTGTGGGATCCTATGTTTCTATTTATTGATCGGATTTGAATGGCATAAGCAAGTCAAACGAACAAAAAAAACGGAGGGCAGTTCAGAAGCACTGATACAATGAAAATGCAAAGGATTTTATATTATAAGAGAGAGGCTAAATGATGATTTGAGGAGAGAATAAATATCACCACAATTGCTCCCTCGATTTCACAAAACAGTGTTTTGCTTGAACTTGGACACTGAGCTTGTAATCATTCTGACAGATGGAGACGACTCAGGCATGCTGGAAGAGTTGTTCCATATTACGCCAACATAAATTTGTGGCGACAAGTATTAGAAATGAGTAATACCTGTTAAACAATGAACGCAGTCAAAGAGTTTTTTGAGATCAGACTCGTTCTTACATACTGCCAACATCATTTAGAAAATTCACAGATAAAGAAAAGACAGATCAACAGATTCATTTTACTATCACACAAAGGACATAAAAAACAAAATGCACATAAATAAACTAATCAGATTCTTCCATATCATAGCAATTAATAATTAGGCTACCCGATGTATTTTGTTGCACAAAACAAAAGCAAATTAATTGTTAATTTCTCTTAATCAAACACATCCATTTCCAATTCTAAGAAGAAGGAACGATTAGGTAACCAATAACATATGTCACGATAGAGGAGATCGATACTTGATTCATCGTTGAGCAATGAAGTAGATAAAAGGGGAGGCCAAATCCAAAAGCTGAACAAAGTTAAGAAGATGAGCAAAAAAAAAAAAACCCTAGATTTACGTTCAGGAGTCCGTCCATGATCTCATAATAGGGTTTCAGAACTGGAAAGCGAGAACTCTGTTTAAGGACAACAAAGGAGAAAGAAGAAGAATACCCTATCGAGAACCAGAGAATAAAAAAAAAGAGAACAGATCAAAGAAGAAAGATCAAATCATCAGAAAGAGCGAATCAAAAAAGCAAAGAGAAAGAAAAAAAAAACGATTCAAAAACGTTACAAGAAGAAGAAAGAAAGGGGGAGGAGGAGGAGGAGGAGAAAAAAAAATTTGGACCATTTCTCGATTTGTGCGTGTCATCCTTGCGCAGGGGCCATGCTAATCTTCTCTGTATCGTTCCAATTTTATCGGATGTCTCCGAAGAGACACTAAAGTTGCCGATCGCATCATATATAGACGATTATAGATAATGTAATACTGCCAATGTGGGACTAAAGTATAATTACTTGCCAAGAAGATGGGCCGGGCTGGGCCGACCATTGAACTGCTGATTGCTTTGGCATATCTTTGATGCTAAAAAAAAACACTGTTCACACTGACTCGGACATCCCATATCAATGGTGATTGAATCAAACACACAACAACAGCATTACAATTCTTCTTCTTCTTCTTCTTCTTCTTCTTCTTCTTCTTCTTCTTCTTCTTCTGCTTCTTCTTCTTCTTACAAGCACCCAGCATCAGCATCAGGCCAATGCAATGCACCAAATGCAGCAGCGCACTTGTTATATTCTCCATCCATCCATCCATCCATCCACCCCTCCTCTGCCATGCAATCCAATGCAGTAAGCATGATGATGATGGACAAGAATCTGCTGTCCATCATACTTATATGCAATGCCCCATGACCAACATGTCTTCTCATACTTGTTGCAATACAGAAAAATACTGGCTACATGGAGCAGCAGCAGTATGAAAATTACATTAGTATGACCAGTTAAATCGTGCTTCATCATCCTTCTTAATTACAATTATTATGAAATATAGGAATTGGTAATCCATTGAAATCCATGAAATATAGGAATTAGTAGACTTAGGTTCGAACCTAACATCCACCGACAATGAAGTGAATCCCCATGATCTCGCCACATGTACGAATCCATGTGTCTGTCGTTATCAATGCATCGTACTCCGGTCTCTACTGTTCTCCTCCAAGTAATGATCAAACCTAATCTCTCGTGCTTGTGTGACAAGTAGCAGACGAAGCCCCTATAGATTTTTAATATTTCTATTTATCTATCTATGTAATTGATATACGGATCTAGCTATCAGGGAATTCTATTTCCTTGGTGACTCCTATAGTCCCTAATTCATAAAATAAATATAATAATACATAAATAATTGATCAAATTCATTAAAAAATTATTTTTAAAAAATATCAGTTAAATAATTAATCAAATCTATTTTCTCTTTTGTAGGTCCTAAGGGACCCTAGGAGGTTTCAGGGAGGCTGACTTTTGCAGACGGATATGCAAAGGTGTCGCACGGCTTAGGTAAAATCAGTTAAGCTCATGATAGCACACAACGTCTCCTGTGCTAGTGACAAGCTTAGGAGCTTTCGGTCCTGTATCAGGTGGATGTGCATCGATCAGTTCGACGCTAGGCATACACTTCGGTATTTTCGTCCCCATCGCCTTCTACTTCGTCCTCTCCGACACCCCCATCCATCGTGCCTATGACGTGATGATCTAGCTCTCCCTCATCTCTACCTCCGGCCTCTCATACTTTGTCTCTTTGCCTTCGTTCGTTGCTACGGCCTCCGTCGCTTTCTCTTTCTCGACAAAATGGACTTTTTTAAAACTTAAATTATACATATCATTATATTAATAATTTATTATGAATCAATATGTCATATTATGTAAGTAGACTTTAATGTTTGTTAACTAATATTAGGTGAAAGAGGCTTATGTTTAATTTTTAAGGATATAGGAGCTATTTTAGACACAATTAAAATAATAAGGATTTAAATGATATAGGATCAAAATCACAAGAGCTAAAATAAAATTTTTTAAACTTAAATTATATTTATTACTATATTAATAATTTATTAGGAATTAAAATATTACTATATTAAAATTTATTATAAATAGATTTTAATGTTTGTTAACTTAAATTTGATAAGAAGAAGATATATTTTAAAAAATATAAAGATTGTTTTAGATGTAACTAAACCATATTGATATCAGTGGTTGATAACCAAATCACAACTAAGGTCTTCCTTTTAACCCTTTTTTTTTTTTTCTAATAGATTCAACCTAAATAATTTCCGTTTTATTATATACCTAATGTAACCATTTATATAACAGTACGGAATCCGTCAGTGTCCAAACGACAGCCGCCTGTAGGTGGAGCCATCTGGTTCGGAGCGAAAGATAGGTTCGGACTTGGCTTTATGTCCCAAGCCACAGCCTCGGTTTGTAAAGCATCCCCTCCTTGGCTCTTTATATAATACCCAAAACCTCTCGCCCGATCTCTCACCCTCGCTCGGCAAAATATTCCAATAGGTAATTGTTTATGCTTTCTTGATTGCTTGGGGATCAATGTCGGTTTTCTGTAAATTTCATCCGATAAAGTTAAATTTCTGATGGGTTTGACTCTGCTTAGATTTGGACGATCTGAACATTCTTTAACTGATTTAGAGATTTGGGGATCAAAACCATTTCATCTGGGGTACTGTTCTGGTACCATGACGTCTTTCCAGTGCAGATCTGCTAATTTAAGCTTGTCGGTGTGATCTATCTTTCAGAGCTTGTGGTTTTTTCCTTCGGATCTTTGTGGTTGGTACTTTAGTGCTAGATCTACTATATATGGTACCTTGTTCTTTCATAAATTTGCTTCGGTTAAAGGGAGACAGGTGTTTGAATTCCTCGTTTTTCTTTGATCTTGTTGGAGTACCTGTTCTGTTTAAGAACTTGTTGTCAGATCTGATGCTATAGATTGTGATCTCTTGAGGAGAACATGCTCGGAAGATTATGATTCTTGTGGATCTCGCACATATGGGTTCTTACTCTTCGAAAGAACTTGGGGTCTGCACTCTGACAACTGGGAGCTGTGCGTTGATGTTTTTAGAGGCAGTAGTAGTTTTTTATATAAAAAGGTTTTTTTTTTTCATCTTAATTTAGCAGTGACTTCCATTTTCTGAATAAAGTGATGACATCTTTAGATTCTTCCTTTGGATGTAGTAGAAGCATTTGATTAAGGTATGTGATCATTAAAAAAAAAAGGTTATATACAGTTTTGGATAATTTGATTAGATCCAATTAAATGGATTGGTGTTCATACTTATCTAGTCCATTCACTTCATAACAACATTTGATTTTTCCTCTTACTGGTTACTGTTTTTATTTTCTCTTGCTAGACATGATATGTAGAATCAAGTTCAGATGTTGAGGCTCCACCTATGTTATGGTCCCATCATCCATTCTCCAAGATCTAACAAAAGTCTATTCTAACTTCTTTTATATCTAACATCCATTCGATGTCTATGCTGTGCATTTGATACATTGTATTGGTACCATTAATTGTGTGTATTTTGATGAGAAAAGGTTGCTGATACTTTTACATAACTTCTTTGTTTACTTCATTTAACTTCATCACATGCATGTGACTTCCAATGCTATTATTATGTCTTCTATAATTGTGTTCTCATGGATTATTTAACTCGGTGTCAACTAACTGAACATCAAATTCTAAGAACAATAAAGCACTGGTTTTTGTTCACATTGTAAAGTCCTGCACTAGGTACTGTTATTGTGCATTTTTCCTTGAACAATTTTCTTATAAAGGAATTCATCTTTGGGGTCGGGAAATATTAACAACTACTGGAGATTCAGCCTTTCATGAACTGCCAGATTAAACTAGTTTGCAGATCATGAACTGCCAGATGTTGCTTATTAGTACTCTTTTTATTTGTTGGTAAAAAGGACAATGACTTGTGATAGCATGTCGAATGAGGAGAAGGGCTAGCTTGAAGTGATGTTGCAGCTTGGACATTTGAGAACAATTTGATAAAGTAGATCATAAGAAGAGTACAGGGGGATTTTTTAAAGCTAGAATTCTTGGAGCAATATATAAACCTATGATGATTCCAAAAACCACAGTCCACAACTAAAGTCTGCTGGATGACTGGAAGTTCTTTGCAATTTGTAGAATGTGCATGGATTTAACTGGTGGGAATGTCTGGCTTTTAGTGTTTCTGACATGCGTGAATCATCTCATCTGAAGCACTCCGAGTTACATTTTCTTTGTGTTTTGCTATCAGAAAATAAAAGCAAGCTGGTTGGATAAGGATGAGCACTATGGCAGTGTCATCTGGAGCAGTTGGAAGGTCATCATTGAACCCAAATGCGGCACTTTTCATTCCAATGTCGTATCAGCAGGTTGAAGATTTCTCCCCCGAATGGTGGGAGTTGGTGAAGACAACCCCATGGTTTCGTGAGCACTGGTTCCATCAGTACCAGGAGCAAGAGACATTTGGCAACGATGAGGACATGGCAGACATGTTGCCGGACTCTTTCGATCTTGGAATCACTGAATTCTCTGTGCTGGAGGCGGAGTCTGACGGGGCAGCTTACCATGAACCTGCGGGAGAGATGATTTCTGGTGCTACAGAGCGAGAGAAGATAGAGCATGCTATTCAGCTGTATTGCAGTTTGATGGAAGGTTACGTATTATACACCAAAACTGCCGCCATATGCAATTTTACGCTTGCTTTGTCAATTGAAGCCTTTGTGGTAGCGCGAGTCTAATCCTTTTCCTCTACGTTGGTTATATGAGACAGATCACTACAGCGATGCAAAGGCAGCAATCAAGGATCTGAGCCTGAAATCGCCAAAGAATGGTGTTAAGCCATTGTCTGTTCCAGCGAAGTATCGCGAGAAGCCTCTGCAATGCGCCAGTCCAAAGTACAGCCCCCGGCGCATCATTCACCAGCCACGCTGAGAGTTGCGATCCCTTCTTTGGTTGGTTCGCCAACCAATATGTCCAGTGTTGTACGTCCATTGTATGTACATAACTAGAATGCAGTTATGTAGCTGCTGTTGCAGTTGTAGTAGTTGTTGTCTTAGCATCGTTTAGCTTGTTTGGACTTCATGTCGAGTAATCTGTCTCTCAAAACCAAAAAAAATTCCAACATTGTAAAAGAATGTTGTGCAGTTTTATGAGTTGCATTAGTTTCTCTCTTTCATGTTAATAATTAAAAAAACAAAAAAATCCATACTAACAACTGCCCTCCATCTGCATGTTTTCCTGTGTTTATTAGGACAACAAACATGGACTCATTACGAGGGCCAGTGAATCTGGACCAAACCACGGCACCATGCTTTAAAGGCAGTCTTTTAACAGTTGATCCAATTTAGAGAATTAAATTATTGCCTGCCAAATGTTCCATTAAATTATTGCTGTAATTTAAAATAATTATTTATGTGTTCGATCTTAAATTAGACACCAGAAGACGACTCCTTTCTTTTCGAGAAATCAAAATGAATCATATTATAATTTTAATAATTAATCTAGATTTTTACTTGTACGATTGTATTTAATTTTTTAATGTAAAAGGTTAATGAGGAGGCTATAATTTGAGCTCAATATATATTATGACATACTATCAAGATCTTTATTAATGAAGTTGGTTGATATCTTTTGTTATATTGAATTAAGACTTGAAGATCACGTTAATAATATCCATTAAAGATAGTGTTTTATGGGGGCAACGACTATTAATTTTGCACCGAAGATATTTATGTCATATAAAATTTAAAATAAATTATATATTTTTTTTCTATTAGCTTACTCTTTTGGAATTATTGATCCTCCAATCCAAATATTTATTTGTATCTATATTCCTCTCTCTCTCTCTCTATCTATCTATCTATCTATCTATCTCTCTATCATATTTATCTATATTCCTCTCTCTCTCTCTCTCTCTATATATATATATATCTATCTCTCTATCATATGTAGAGTTAAAAAAAAAAAAGCCTAATGGAGAGGAATGTTGAAGGGATAATTAAAGAAAATGGACAGGTTGAGGATATTAGGAGAGGAAGAAAATAATATTTTGGGAATGTATAGCACATAAATGGAAAATAGGAGAGAGAATATAAGTCTTTTAAGGGTTAGAATATTTTGAATGGGTGTAACTATAGTTCAAACTCCTATTTTGTCCAACATCTCCCAATTCAAATCCATGGCTATGCCAAAACATTAGGTCCTAATTCAAATTAAACGCCACTTTTATTAATATGTAATTACTTGAAATTTGTATTTCAGAAAGAAATAAGGCAGTGGGCTTCTCAATCAGTGCCTGCTTTAGATTAAAATAGAACTAAAAGCTTATAGAAATATGCATGATGTCAATAATAAAAAAGGTCACACACCAAGAGACCTAACTACTGGTCCAAGCATCCCTCCTTCCATTATTTCTATTGCTCATTGTTGTAGATCATTCAAAAAAAAAAAAAAAAATCTGGGTTTTCTGCAGCATATTGAATGTTCTTTTTCTTTCAGAAGCTATGCAAGTGCTGAAGAGTTTGGAATCAGTCATTATCAGTTGCTGAAGCACCTCTGTGTCCTTTTAGTGGTGGCTTGATCACCAATCCTATGGTTCTGTGTCAAATGAATGATGTGAAGGTCTCTTCCCAGAGAACAACAGCAGGTAAGTTTGCATGATTAATCTCAAAAACAGCTTCCCATTAATGCATCTCAAACAATAATTCATATAGAAAAGGGAGTCATGGTCTTCTTATGCATTCATTCACCTGTCAGCAGCACAATTGATCACTGTTTGGTGATGACAAAGTTCCTCATTGCCCTTTTCTTTAATAAGCCACTGAAACTGAGAAAGCAACAACATTTCAAGATAAAAGCATCATGTCAAAAATTGCCTAAATCTTTGGAGATGCAGGTGGCTTCCTTATTCCAGACTTGTGAACCTCTTGAGCTTTTCAGCAAGTTTACAGAGAAAGAACTTTCATACAAAAAAGGTGCAGTGTGAAAAAAGGTGTAAAAAAGAAAGCTCTGCCATGAATAAATTATGGCTAAAGACATGTCCTCCAACTCAAAGGTCTGCAAAATTTGCTTCTTCAATTGAGTGCAAAGTAACATTTTGAGTTTGGCAGAATTGGATATAATTTTCTTCTCTTCTCTCAAACATTTTGAAGCTCATGTATCATCATGATTGACTCCTAGTGTCACCATTGATTGATGACAACAACACCATCAGACCTCTCTCTCTCTCTCTCTCTCTAACTTGTGTAGCACCAGACTAGAAACATCTTGAAGCTGAGATGAGTCAGGAGTGTTGCATGATATCTCTCTGCCTAACCTATGAGTACTTTTGAGATTAAAATATATATCTAGTGAATAAATGTGGAAGCACTCTTGTGGCATTAGAGTTCTCTTGGCCTACCTACTACGATCCCTTTCACCAATCTTCTATCTGTGTGGTCTCGATAAATCTTGTGTCGGCTGTGTTCATAGAATAGCAGTTAGCATTCCTTCCTCTTCTATAGAAAAAACATAATAAGGTGTTTTTGGATTTACAAAAAGTGTTTCGTCCATAATCTATCAACTATTTTAACAACTATAAAATGGAAGTCTCAATTATTTGCGACCGACTACATGAAATCTTTTGTTATCATTCAGATTCATATGTTTTGTTACATTTATAATACTTCAATTTTTATTAAGATCTTTTTCTATATCTCCTCGTATCACTAATATTGATCATTTCATCTCTTCTATCACATTGAGAAGTTTTGTAAGCATATGCTTAAATCAACTTAAATGAGTTTTTCTTATCTTATACTCTAGCGAAATGATATTTAGTTATCCATGAATAAAAATATTTCTTTTCCTATCTTTCCTATATGTTATTTTTTAATTAATTAACACTTAGATCCATAAAATATTATTGATCTCATAACTATCTTATATATTTTTTATTTTTAAAAGTAGACGATCACACAAGACTAATAACTGACCTCACTATTTTTTTTTTTTTTACTCAAAAGTATCTGATGATAACACCGCAAATATAAATCTTAAGCCTACATAAAAAGATAGAGTTAGGTTAGGTCAGTGACAACCTGTGTAAAGTTATGTCATATCTCATCAACATGAATTTTCAACTAATGTCTAAAAATTAGAACTCCTCATGTAACATCAATATTTTCTTATTGCAATATAATCTTATTTTAGACTTTTAGAAAGTACTAGATAAAGACAAGGTTGAAAAAAAATTAAAATTTATTAATAAAATCACACATATATCCCTAAAAATAAATTTATAATATATATATAACACACAAATGTAAAAAAAAAAATTATAACTAATCAGTTCAACCCTATGGATCGATCCATAAAATAAAAAAAATAGATGACTATAGGTATTCTAGGTATTAGGCAAAAAAAAAAAAACTACTATTAGAAAATTTTGAAAATAGAGATATTTCATAGAAAGAAATCCGAAAATTTTAATTCTTTCCAATGATTCGATATATATATATATATATATTTATTATGGAATAAAACTTAGTCAATTGTTTGTATGAAAAAAGGGTTTTTTTAAAAAAAAAAAAGGAGGAAGAAGAAGAAGAAGGAGTAGCCGTTGAGCTGCTGTGTCCTCAATTTAAAAGTTGCAAACCCACCCAACCAATCCAATGCATCCATTTTTTTTTTTAACGCAAAGAGACCCCTTCCTTCCTCAGTCCCACAGCCGCCCGCTCCTCCCTATCATCTCCGACGTCTCTCCCTTCTCCCGCTACCTCTTTCCGATTCCGTTCATTTGCTCTGTAGCAGATTTGTTGCTGCTGCTGCTGCTCCCGCAACGATTCAGGCCATGGCCTCTTCACAGCCCACGATGTTAACCCCGCTGCTGGAGAAATCCAAGTGGAACCGCAACAGCAGCGACTCCCAGAACATACCAACCCCAACACCACCGCAAGTTCATCACTGCATTCCCTGCGCCGGCTCCGGTGCCGGCCGTCACAAGTCGTTGGCCGTCCTCTCCGGCCACGTCGGCTCCGTCTCCTGCCTGGCCCTCTGCGGCGAGTTCGTCCTCAGCGCCTCCCACGGCAAAGACATCATCGTGTGGCAGCAGCCCGACCTCCGAAGATTCGCGAGGTTCGGCCACGGCGACGGCTCCGTCAAGGCCCTCGTCACCGTCGGCAGCCGCATCTTCTCCGGCCACCAGGACGGCAGGATCAGGGTGTGGAAGGTGTCGCGCGGCTCCGAGAACACCTTCCGGCTTACGGCCACCTTGCCCACCACCAAGGACTACCTGGGCCGGTTCCTGAACCAGGGCAACTACGTGCAGACCCGGCGCAACCACCGGCGTCTGTGGATCGAGCACGCCGACAGCATCTCCTGCCTCGCGGTCGATGGTGGCTTCGTCTATTCGGGTTCCTGGGACAAGACGCTGAAGGTGTGGAGGTTGTCGGACCTCAAGTGCTTGGAGTCGATAAGGGCGCACGACGACGCCATCAACGGGCTAGTCGCGCACAGGGGTGCGCTCTACTCGGCGTCCGCGGACGGGAAGATCAAGATTTGGGGGAAGGAGAAGAGCTCACATCGCCTGAAGGGGGTGTTGGAGGGTGGTCACAAGGACGTGTCATGGAACTCGGTGGTGGTCGTTTGCGAGTACGGCAGGCTCGCCTACGGCGGAGGGTCGGACGGGCGAATCATGGGGTGGGAGGGGGGAGAGGGGGCCGGAAACTGGAAGCTGGTGTGCGACGTGAGGGCTCATGAGATGAGCGTGCTGTGCTTGTGCGCGGCGGGGGAGTTCCTCTGTAGTGGGTCGGCTGATAAGAGCATCGGGGTGTGGAGGAGGAGAGGTGGTGGGCTTTGCAGGGTGGGGATCATCGGAGGCCACGAGGGGCCAGTGAGGTGCTTGCAGGCTTCAGCTCACAGTGTGGGGGAGGGGTTTATGCTCTACAGTGGCGGGCTCGACAGAAGCTTGAGGGTGTGGTGGGTGTCGAGAGAGCACAGTGAAGTGAAGAAGGTGGAGGGGGAAGAAGCATTGGACAAGCTGAGCTAGCAGCAGCAGCTTCTGCAGGTTGGTGAAGAGGAGCTTGATGTTTTCGGTCTGGAGATTAAAGGTGGAAGAAGAAGGAGCACGATTGAGTGTCCACCTCTGTTCTTCTTTGTAGGATCAAATTGTGAGGAAGATGAATACTGCATACTACTGCATGCACCAGTAGATGCATTAAACTTGTCAAGCATCCAAATAAATTTATTTACTTTTTTTTTTTTTTTTGGAGTTGTAAGATCCATTATGCTAAGGCCTCTTCTTCTCCATTTGGAATTGGATGCCCCAAAATAAATGTTCATAAAGCTTTTTTTTTTTTTTTTTGGAGTTGTAAGATCCATTATGCTAAGGCCTCTTCTTCTCCATTTGGAATTGGATGCCCCAAAATAAATGTTCATAAAGCTTGTTCTTGGTTTGTTCCATGTTTCATTTACTGCAGCAAAAAGTATGCTTTACTGTTAGTAGGAACTTAACTTGAAGCGGTTATAACTCATACCATTATATTTTCCTGAATTATAATGAGACTCTAATTATAGATTACCTGCTCTAGTTAGATGTAATTAGAATGACAACAGTCCTTATATCTAAAAAGTTTAAATTAAGATTTTTATATATATATATTTAAAATCATCAGTTGTATTGATGGAAAAATATAAGAATATATATTGGATTGATCCAAAAATAATGCATAAAAAAGATAATTTTTAATATTTCTTTTATTTTTAATGATTTTATCTGTAAAGAATAATTTATATTTAAAATGAAATGAATATTAAAATTATCTTTTTTTAATCCATCAATTTTACGTCGATTTTATGCATATATTATGTTTCATCGATATAGTTGATAAACAAAATTATTTTAAAATTATAAGAATCTCAATATGAATTTTTTTAAAGTACAAAAGCTATGTATGTTATTAATAGAGAGAAGGTCTTATTGCAAAACTTTTCAAAGGACACGCTTAAAAATGTAGACGGTGGAACAGAAGAATAGCATAAAGTGTTTTCTTCTTGGATTTGTATTATTGTGTGATGAATCCTATCGGAGATTTATGAAATGACAAGTCACGAAAATATATATATACATATATATGGGGGCAGAAGGAGGAGCTGTGGCACGAAACACTAATCGAGTTAGAGTTGCCTAACTATGGTTTGACAACTTATCAAGAAAGAAGTAAGACCACTTCGACATCATGTTTGGACAATAAAAATGTTCGACTCTATTCCTTTAGGTTTATTAAAAAGACAACAACTTTCTAATCATGAAGGATAGAAAAATTGGCTTTATTCAGCTTGGGATGAGACACACGATGACTTTTTGGTAGTTCAATCTCCAAAGCTATAGCCCTTGTGTTCCAATCCATTCAGATCATATCATTAATAATCAAATCAAATTTTAATTATTATTACTGTTATTCGATTCAATTAAAATTAAATAATTTAAATCAATATCCATTTGGATCTATCTAATCGAACTGATTCAAAATGGTTAATTCAGTTCGATTACTCAGTTAATTAGTTTATAATTCTGACTTATGATTTTTTAACTTATGATTATGATGTTCTTTTTTACCATCACAAAATTTAATTGAAATTATGCGTGTAATAATTATTTTGATATTTTAACTCTCTCTCTCTCTAGAAATTATGCGTGTAATAATTATTTTGATATTTTAACTCTCTCTCTCTCTATTATTTTGATATTTTAACTCTCTCTCTCTCTCTCTCTCTCTATATATATATATATATATATATATATATATATATATATATATATATATATATGATGTGTGTAACGATTATCTTTGTAATGATTACTATAAAAAGTCACTAAAATTTATGATTAAAATTATTTCAATTTAAAATCAAAAACTATAAAAGATTATTAATTTTTGAATTTATATTTATTATATTTTAAAATAGCGCATAGACAATGAGAGCTTGGTTAAAGCTCCATCATTAATTAGTTATCATCGTCAAAAAAAAGGAGAGATTGTTGGACCCTAGATTTTGATAATGAAATCAATTGATGAGTTTATAGACTAATATATTTTTGAGATAAGTGACATAGAAAAATCTTTGATCATAGACTCAAACCATCGAAGAGCATAAGTTCGCTGTCAAAGTAGAAGAATCGAACGTTGGGTAGAATAACTATTATATTGAAAATTGGATGTCAAATAGGAGGATTGATCAACGTGAATAAGATTGGATTTCGTGCCATGAGTTTGGGCATCATACCGGAAGGATCATGTATTACGCAAAAGATGAGATATTATGGGAATCTTAATATGTTAATAGATCAGGCAATATATCGAAGGAAAGGATGATGCGCCATAGGTTCGGATGAAGTGCCGGATGATTAGATGACATGATAGAATGCTGGACAATATGCTGAAAGTTTTGTGATTGTGTCGAAAATGTGATTAGATTGTTTATGTCTTGATTGAGATCTTTTGGAGTCAAATTGTATTGGTATTGGCCAAAAATATGTCAACGTGTTTACAAACCTATTTAGCTTGAACCAGGACCGAGTTAGGCTCGTTATGAGGCCAAAATAATGGCTTTGAGCAGGCCTAGGCAATGGTACCACCAAGCCCAAGCTGTCATGGACAAAAATATAAACAAGTGTTCGATGTAATGCTCATGTTTGTTTATGTCTTTCAATTTTTATATATATTTTGTACAATAATTAGCGGGCTTGTAGTAGGCTTGGTAGCCCTTGTTTGGTTAGTTTTCATGTTTGGCTTGTAAATGAGAGTCATGTGATGTAGACACTTGAAGTCATTTGGGTATATAGAGACCCCACTCATTATTGTTTGAGAAGCAAGAATTGAGATTAAAAAACTTGTGATTTTAAGTGTGCAAATGTTATTATAATCTCTTGAGAGTTTCTCTCGTATTAAAAGTTTAGAGTTCATTCTAAGGTAGGTGTTAGACTTGTAAAGGTTCTCTTATAAACCTATATAAAGAAGAAAGGTTGTAAAAAAGTAATTGATTTTCATCTATTGTAGGAATATCATTAGTGAACGTCGATAGCTTCGACGAAGGAGGCATCAAAAGTGGACGTAGGTCACAACAATCGAAGCACTATAAACTCAGTGTGCATTTCCTTTTATGTTCTTCATTACTATTTCTTTCTGATTTAACTACTTATAGCACTTTCCAAGTCAAAGCATACTTTCTATATCGATTTTCATCGAACTAAATTTTCAAAATAATATTCTAAGTTAGTTACATTTGATTAGAAAGATCATAGCCTGTAAAGATGTAACAATAGAAAGGTTCCATCCAAAGATAAAATTACAGATCCACCGACAAAGTCGTTGGCTTAGATTTTCTTTGAGCATCATAGGAGTTTGATAAGAATCAAGTATGTAGGTGATTAGCTTTAGATCATGTGGGATATTACTGGTTATAGGTATTCTATAAGCCAATCACGTGAGTGATGGTACGTGTGACATGTTGCGCGATCTTGTTTTGCTTATAATTATTATTGGCATATTCTTATATATATATATATATATATATATATATATATATATATATATATATATATATATATATATATATATATATATATATATATATCGTGATATACTTGGTTGTATGTAATAAAAATTAAATCATGATGAGATCACGATAATGAGAACGATTCGTCTTTAAACATATATCTTAAATTATTCTAGTCGTAGCTTACTCGAAAGGGACATCGAGATAATCAGACAGACTGGTGTATCGTATATATGTTCATATGATGGAGGCAGATAGTTTCATAGCCAGTTGTGCGGGGACACTAAGGATACAATATAAGTGCTCATTGGAGAATGAGTTCAACGATTGATCCGCTTACGCAATGCTGAATGGTTAATGATACATATGGTCAGACAATGATTCTTTAGTCCTAATTATATATTTGGTCCTTAGAATTCAAACACCAAGGATGTTTTATTTAAGTAATCATTTCTTTAACGTTGGACTTACAAGATTCGAAAGTTTCAAATATGGTATAACCATTTATCGTGATTGGTAGCCAACTTTACTAAGGTAATTAAATGTCAATAGATGATCATCCACTCTTGATATCACGAGAGGAATATCCCGTGTGTTATTACTCGCACAAATCCTCGATCGAGGTCGTTTTGATTGATTGAGAAAGAAGAAGTTCTTCAAGAGAATTTGATTAGAGCGATATTCAGACAGATTCAGTATGTGGTCTAATAGTACCATGCCCAATATACGATCTTTAGCATATTAGATGGATAAAAGACTATAAATATATAATAATTAAGAATAAATAAATTCAATGGTACATTCGACTAGTATATCCATAATCAATGAGTTAAATAAATTATTATTTCATATTTATTAATTAAGTTAAAAAAATTGAAATTTCTTTCCATTAGCAAATAATTATGTTTTTCACGCCATCAAAGGCTAGACTGAGATATTCTGCAAAATGCCACCTTTTATATTATATTTCGAAACAATTTCTTACATCTGCACAGAAAAAATAGATTTGAATCGGAAACTTTATCGTTTTGATGAGTATGCTGCAGCGAGGAGAGCAGCTCCGATTCCTGCTCCATCTTCTGAAACCCTAATTACAATGTTTTGGGCAATCTCCTCCCCAAGTAAGTCTGTGATGGCTTCATTCAGGTATACTCTAAACATGGAATAATTAGTGTAAAGCCCTCTCTCGATTGCCACAACCGTTCTCCTCGGTTTGACTTTGGTTCTCCCATCTCGTCCTATTTTCTTTAATATACCAATTATCCCCGCCGCAGCTAACCGAGCGGCTCTTCTGGTCACTGTGTCGCAAACTCTCACGACGACCATTTTTGCTTTCAAAGATAGACCGGACGTCTGACGAGATCCAGCAAACCAACAATGTTAATAGTCAATGATTACAACAGCGAGAGCTATGATTTGAGAATGTAGTTAGGAACCGATGATGCATTTACCTGCAAACTCTCTTGGAGTATCCGTCCAACTTCTCTCAAGTCAGGAGAAACATCTTCATGCATGGCAGCCATCAAAGGTGTCCTGAATTATGTACAGAGATGGTAAGTTAATGACCTCAATATCGTCCACCAACTCTTTTGTTATCTTACGACATAGTTTTAAAGAAACAGATTAGATAGATGTCCATAGCATATTTAACATATCGTGCGGAAAACAGTACAAAAATTCTACAGAAGCACCATAAATTTTTTTTACCAGTTTTGTACATTAAGCTGGAAATGACATTAAGAAGGCTATATATGAAGTGATGAAACAAGAACTAGAAACAGAGGAAGCACATAACTGGTCAAACTGAAGTCACCACGAAAGGATGACCGACCGCAACGATTCATAGAGTGACCATGCAAGACTTGGTTGATGCAAACCAAATGTTATTATTGAAAGAAAGCGTTCAATCTGTGATCAATGTTAAAAATTAACCACTAAAACAAACCAAACAAACAGCCAAATGTTCTTTTAACAAAGCACCCATGCAGCTAATCCATGATTACATACATACAAAAACTTGCAGCTAATCAAATAATAGAGGAAGTTGCACAATATTACCTCTATTTTCTTTTTTCAATACAATGACAGCACCATACCCAACGAAAATCACAATTATGTTGAAATGGATTAAGCAAAAGAAAATAAACTTCATTAAAAGCAAGGTTTGACGTACCGAAGCATACCGCTCGGTATGGGTGGTACATATCGAAGCATACTGTCCGATACGGGTGGTATATCGGTACACCATAGTGTACGTACTATGTGACGGTATGCTCGGTATAGCTTGGTACATATCGTATCAACAACTGGTTGATACATCGGTACGGACCGGTAATACGAACTATGATTAAAAGTATAATTTCTTTTGAATTTTCATAAAATTTTTTGGCTTGAATGTAATTTAAGGCATGTTAACTTAGCAGTATATCCAGAATAAGCAAAATATCAAATGTGATTTTCTCAAAATCGTATTGTCTTTTGTTCCATGCAATAAATAATGCAAAGGAGGAATAATGCCAAACATTCATATGTAATCTGAGAAAGATTGCCTCTAAAATACAAAAGACACAAAAGACAAGGATATCTGCAAGAACAGATGCTCTAAGACCAACACCTTACCTCAAAATAAATGGTACAGAGAGATGATGAGCAGAATCTCCAAAAATATCTGACACCTCTGCAATCCTACAAAGAACCCTTCTAACAATTTCACCCAAATACATCCCTGAAATCATTTTTTCATACCCCTAAAACCAAGGGACAGCATGTCAAATAGCTTCTCGAGTGAAGCAACTGCAACTATATGTAAATAGAAATGAATGGCATTTCAACAAACTTACTTGATCATTTCGATTTGGGCTTTCATCATCTAAAGCAATATCATAGGAGGTCCTAGGAAGATGTGAAGACCAGAAATTTCCCCACTCCATATTGACAATCTAGTATAACATCAACATAAACGAGCATGTGAGCAAACTACTAGCGGATCATGTGATGGGAAATAATAATAACAACAAAAGATACCATGAATCCAGAGTCAGTAAGAAGTCCTTGATACTTAATAATTGCATCAGATCGCTCAACATAGCATGCATTGGTGCCAGATCCAATCATCACTGCAGCAACAGTGTCTGCATCATCATAATGTCCGACAGCTAACGTGCCTACTGGGTCATTCACCTGCATAGATGGCCAGAACATAAATCCCACTACTTAACTTGGGCAGCACACACACACCACAATCTTTGATGTGCATGAAAATGAGCAAGAGCAGTCAATAACAGGAGAAAAAGGATGGCTGCAAAAAAATATGTTCTTATGTTTCCATAAGATTCTCGAAACAACCATCGGATAGTTTCCATGCCTATCAAATCTAAGCAGTTATCCAAATTTCCATGGTTTCAAATGCACTTAGCACACTCTTGTTTTAAGAAAAATCACGATTCTCCACATTTTACTTATCGGACAATTGTCAAATTTATCTACCTTGGTTTGTGCATAGTTGCATATATTATCTCTGGAGTTGATTTCTCTCATCTTTAGGTCAACACTACAAGCCATTAGAGATTTTTTACTGGGAGCCAATACAAGCCATCAAATTGCCATAAATTGAAGTTGTGTGGAAAATGTCCGATATCTATTACAAACCATGGAAGAGAAGAGAAGGATATGTGTTAGACTCCACAATTAGTGACCATAACAATAAATTGACATCTTTGTAACAAAAATGCAAATTATAAGCTGCTTTCCTACTGAGGTTTCACAGAACATAATTGGTAAGAAGCTTCTTTTCCTAAAAGGATCATAAAGAGTGTCCGGAATAAGTACTTAAGAAAAAAAGCAGACAAATATGCCACAAGTACCTGAGCTTGTCACAAAAATGAAAATGTAACCTTACAATTGACAAACTACAAATATCTGTGGAATAATCAGATATCAATGTATTTATTTCATCTTCTGAACATTGAAAAGTTTATCATAATTTGCACAGTAAAGGCAGTATCACCACGGCAACAGATCACTTTTCAAAGTCAGAGCCAAATATTGCATTTCCATGGACTTGTAAGCCAAGTACAAATTTAAGGTTCATATCTTTATACCACAGTAACTGAGAACTATTCCAGCCAAAATAGAATTAAGGTTTCAAAAAGAACACTAGAATTATAGGTGGGTACTACAACAATATAAAAATATGACTGCATTTGGTAAACCAGAACTGTTTATCGAGCAAATAGGATGAGAAAGTATTTATGCAACCATGACCAAATAAAAACTAAACATATGGTAAATTAGCAATGAACCTAACGAGTTAAAACTATGGCATTAAATGGCCAATTATATTCTTTTTTCACCACAATCAAGGAATGTGACAATTCTTCTCACCTAACATTGTGTTCTTTGCAACCAATAATTGGTTGTTGGCTACATAATATATTATTATAAATGCTTCAGTTGCTCTATCACTCCAACAACAACTCCAAATTCTTGGTCATAATTTCGAAGAGTATGCTGTGTTGTGTGTATGGATACACAAGCACATGGTTTGCCACCTGGCTGTGCTGATTTTGCTAGGTTGCAGTGTGTAATGAATAATTTACTTAAGCTGCTTACTGTATTAGGTAACTATTTATGGTTTTACAAAGGAAGCAAATTATGTTTTCAATTTGGTTCTGAAGACATAGGTGGCAAAAGAGTTGAAAGTTCTGAACTTCTTAATAGTTTAAATTGTTCAGAATTTTTTCTTTTAATTTTCTTAAGGATTCGAAAGTAGAATGTCCAGTATAGATTTTTTATCTTAAATTAATTTAGATCTATAAGATTAAAGCATTTATGAGATCAGCTCATTAATATCATGATCTAAATTGCATACCACAGCAATCCAGGACACCAAGACAACCTGGAACCACATCATAAGATCAAAGTGCGGTACAGTGATCCTAATTAAGATTTAAAATATTAGGACATTACTCCTGAGGATTTAAATTTTTATTTTGGGTGAAATCCTCAAGCCCCCAGTTCTTGATAATTGTAATAAGGCAACTGTAGGTATTATGCCCAGATCCCTCTGTATGCTGCTATAAAAGGAAATGAAAGGTGGGAAGAGAGGATGCCAGAGAATCATAGACAAGTGTGTGCTTGTTTTTCCTTTCTTTTTCTTTCATTAAAATATTTATTTAAATATTTTCTTTCTGAGAATGTTGCTTAAAGAAAATTTATCCAAAAGATAGGTCAATGTGAGTGTGTTTTATCTTTTGTTTTATTTCACTTCTTTTTGGGTGGAGAGTTGTGTTGGAGGGTATTCAATACCTATATTGAGGTAGTTGAATAAAAAATGAAATGAGATCATTGCTCTCCTCACCATGCATTGCTTCTGTTCTTATATGTGTTCTTTTAAATAGGCTGTAAACCAAGGTTCACCGCACTGATCTGTGCCGGCATACCGAGTTTATCTCAGTATGGTATGATACCCGGTACCGAGCGGTACGTATAATGTGTATCACTCAGTATAATATAATATAATATAATATATATTAAAAAACAAAAAAGGGGCGACATCACCTCGTCCCTTCTCCCCGGACGGGGAGAAGGAATCGCTCACGGGCGACGGACCGCGCAGGAGAACTGAGGAAGAGCATCTTGCATGAGGTATTGTTCTCCCTCTTCTTCTCCTTCTTCTTTCTCCCTCAATCAATTGCTAAAGGTCGATATCGATCGTCAATGATTGACCGCCAACGGTCAAAATCGACCATCGACGATTGACTGCCAATGGTCAAAATCGATCGTCGACAACCGAAATCGACCATTCGAAGGCCGATTTCGACGGTACCACCCAATAGTGGGTGGTCCACGTACCGATCAACTGGCGAATCGATATGTATCGCCCTGTACGGGGCCTTACCGCTCGATAAGGCAATCCTTCATGTAAACCCATCTCTAGTTTTTTCTACATTTGCTCAATATTTGTTAGAAAACCAGAGGATCTAAAATCATACCAAAGCTGCCACCTGCATATGCAATCCATTCTTCAACATGGCTTCCTCTAAACATTGTGAAACATCTTTTCCAACCTAAATTGCAAAAGTGGATTCAGGTATTTCTTAAGCTTATAATACTTTGATAATGAGAAGGCCAATATTAAAAAGAATCATCATGCCGCCTTTCTTAGATTAATAAACGGACTACGTGTTGCAAAGTAAATTCTCATGCTGCACAACTTTAATTCAGCCGATCAAGACAAAGTAAACTTCAAAATAAGCTACTTCGAAACTACTCTATGTCAAGAACATGAATTATAATCCAGCAACATATCATTTAAGAAAACTAAACCAGATTCATTTGGAGTACCAAATCAAACTTCATAATAAATATTAGGCAGACAAAGAGAAATTTCAAAACTCATCCACATTCATAATTACTTAAAAACGGTTAAAAATTAGCTATGTCATGTACAACTCGCTTAAAACAATAAATTGTTCTTCTAATAGAATCTCTCTAGTTCAGAAGTGACTCAAAGTTAATTAATGCAGATTTTCATTAATGTCATCAGTTGATAATTTCACACACGCATGTGCATTAGAGTTTATTTTAAAGAACCAAATACAATCTGACAAGTATATCCACCAAAAAATATCCAAATAAACCAATAAAAAATGTTTAAAAACAGTGCTTCAGACTTTAAAGACTTCCTGCTGGGTTTTGTTTAATCAGCAAAAGGAAGCACAGTAATTCTAGGCTTCAAGCATTCTGATGACCAAGATTATACATGAAACCCTATAATTTGATGGATTAAATCATAAATCATGGTGGTAAAATACAAGGTTTGTAATACCGTAGCGTACCGCTCGGTACGCTCAGTACATACCGATCCGATAGAGGACTGGTATGCTCGGTACAGCTCGGTACCTTAGTATATCATGTGTCAGTACGCTCAATATAACTCGGTATAACTCGGTACATATCGTAACGATAGTTGATCGATATGTTAGTACGGTACAAGATTGCGAACCTTGGTAAAATATGCATTATGTTGACACCAATGCTAATGCAATATAGTTGAAACAAAATCTATTCTAGTATCAAAAGTTTACTTTTTTTTAGTAGCCACAGGGATTGCCTCACTTAAATTATTGCTATCTTGCAAAATAAACATTCCATCAAATGTATTTTCAGTGTTTGAGTTCATAATAACCATAGCCACTCAAAGGTTCATTAGTGCAGGGAACAAATCTATTGTCCTCAAGGAACTGCACAACATACATGCATTGATACCCAATAAAATATTAAGCAGATAGATGATTGTGAATCCTGTTGATTAACAGATTGTTCAAGTATAGATATAGAAAGGTACTATATGATCAGCTACAAGCATGATAGAAGATGTTTGAAAAACAAGCCTCGACAACAGTTCATTTTGTAGCGCTTAAATTAAACCAGTACAGTTATCAGGAATATGAACATAGGCTCTTAATGAGAACTCAACTTACAACATCTTCACTTGTAAATCCTTTCGTCCATTTGATAAGAACACCTGAAGAAACAGACAATTGTCTGATAGGGAAAGAAAATGTAAAACCAAGTTCCTTCTTTGAACCTGGTACTTGACCATTTTCTTCTCTTTCAATAAATTCTTTTAGTGTCAAGGCAATAAAATCAAAAAATTCCTGTGTACAAAGATAATTTTAATCATCTATCTCAGAACCAAGATAAGGGGAGGATCCAAAAATGAGAGTTAACAATTACCCCACTTGTACTGGACACCAATTCCTCGGGAAGCTGTTGCTGTTCAACTTTGTGGTTTATGATCCTGGACCCACTACCACCAAGTTGAACCTTCAAGACTCTACAGCTAGTACCTCCTAGATCAAGAGCATAGTATACGCCATCTTCATTCCTGGTCAGCCAGAGGTCCTCATTAGTAACAAACAATCATTTATTATGAGCATTAAAAGAAGTATTCTTAGGGAGGATGAAAAAGTATTCCTCTTCTAAAAGACAATTAAACTAGTTCTATATTTTCGATATCTACATTGAGGTCTTAGGATTTGTTCGACTTTGAAGATCCAACTTCTATTGTTGACTCAATGATGAACTAATTATTATGTTAAAAGATTATCTACTCTAATGTGTTATAACTACTTAAAACTCCAAACTTCAAGAGTATAATTAAGCAATAGCATCTCTTATGTAGTTCAATAATAATTTTTTTGTTTCGAACTTCATTTTTTCAGGTTTACAATAATAATTTGACTGGTCACTTTTTTTCATTTGCTCATGTTAGCTCAAATCAAAAATGACATGCTGAGTGAACATACTCAAAGCCGACAAACACTGTTCATTCGGTTCCCTGCTAGTATTTAGTATTGAATGCATATATTTGAAGATCTACTATATTAAAAGAACACACCAAGCAATATGCAATTTAAAATCCAATCCGAATTCATCAATAATAAATATATTATTTAGAAATAAATCTAACGAGGACCTATAAAAGATAACGAAAAGGCTATAAAAGCAACGAAAATAATAATACAACAACAAAGACTAACTGTGTTCAAGTATAACACCAATAACTAAGAACCACGCGAGCACATTTACCAATGCAAGAATTAAAGCTCATATCTAAATCACGGAGAAAAGATAAAGAGTCGCATCAATAGAGGAAGCCCCAGCAGAAACCAGAACACCCTATACACTCCAAGATCTTGATCCACACGAGAGAAAGAAGATACCCAAGCAGAAATCTAAACGAACAAAGTAAAAAACGACAGATGGACATCAAGTAGAGGAACGGGAGGCGATTACCCGTCCGGGAGTGTATCGACGAAAGTGAGCAGCATCTTGAGCTTACTCCCACCATCGGAGGCGAGCCCAGCGTGCATCTCGACGACCATGGCGTCCACCACCTGGCGCAGTTTCCAGACCGGGGTGGCACAGTCCTCCTCGAACTGCCCCACCACCCCAACCACCCGCGCCCAGCGCCACCAGCTCCGCGCCCTCCGCCCCACCAGCGCCGCCGCGATCGCGCACGTCACCACCGCGCACCCCACCGCCACTCCCAACCCCATTCTTCCCATCCCGAGATCTCCCGCTCCCAACTGGCCACTGACTCCCCCGCCCCCCACACCACCGACCGGCACGGCCACCACCGGCGGTGGTGTCCGGCTATCGCCGGCCCAAGTGAGAAGAGAAATGGAATAGAAAAGGCGACAGCTAAAGAGAGGGATAGAGAGGAACGCAGAGAGAGAGTGAGCGAGAGAGAGAGAGAGGTTTTATTTAGTTACGAGTGAGTTTTTTCTTCTTCTTTTTTTTTTTCTCGTTTTATTTATATGTTTGTTTGAAGGGCAGTGAAGTGTGAATTTTAAAGTTAGCGTGAGGGGCTCCGTGCCGGTTCCTTTTCTCAGTCAGTTAAATGACGGATCTGCCCCTACCTTCCTCGCGAAATGCCGGATGTTTTGCCCTCCATGACTCCTAAGCCTAAGGTGTGCAGCGAGCAACGCGAGGGTAGAAAGGGAAAACGACGTTGCCAGCTCGGGTAAAGTGCCGGAATAAAACAACAAACGCGGAGGAACGGCGACGGGAGCTGCGTCTTCTGATACGAGCTGCATCCTTCTCCCACTCCCCGGCCTCCTACCCGCGTCGTCACCCGCGCCGACGTCCAATAAACACGTGGAACAGCGATGGGTCCACCGGACAGGCAGAACCGGTTTCCGCCGGTTGATTTATTCGATGCCGCCGTACGACACAGCTGTCCTCCGCTAGTTCCAGCTAAGCCCCGCTCAGAGCCGTACGATCCTATATGTTCCTCCCGACGGCCCCCACAACAGCTGGTAATATTAATTATTACTACTATAATATGGTATATATATATATATATATATATATATATATATATATATATATATATATGGAGCTATTGGTTTGTGGATGGGGTCTTTCTGCCTTCATGTCATAATCCATCATATCCTCATCTGGGGATCGCTCGCTCTAGTAAGATGGCATGATTGAGGGCACGTCATGCATGACGAACTCATTAAATAACTCATTACCAAAACTCCAATATAATTAAATAGAAAAAAATATGCAATAAACAATGAGTGGAACATCGAACTGTATCGAGATGTATGAAGTGTGCCGGCTGATAACATTTAACACATGATAGCCCCCACCTGCACACAGCAAAGTTACAGATTTGTGTCTAAGATGAATGGAGTAGTAGGCAAAAATGAACAACATTTGACCAAGTCATGTAGATTTGGGTATCATCAAACTTTGATCACAATTTATGCCACCAACTTTGAACAAGCCTGATCTTTTAATGGAAGAAGCATTATGAGCATCAAATTAGGGCTTCATTTACATCAATTTGAGAAAAAGGTGTTTCCTCTCTTCCCTGCATATGATCAGTCAAATATTTAAAAAATCACATATATAGTGCAAGATTCAGCATACTTCCAGGACAAAAAATAGGTCAAAAAATGTGAGATTGATATTACTTCACAATTTTTTAATAAATTTGAATGTCACATGCGACAGAGTTGGAGACCACCTATACAACTCATAACCAATGATAAATTTTCCATTTTAGTGGTACTGTACCTGACCGATACAGACACCACCACTACAGTAATGCAGCAAGAAAAAATTTTGATGACCTGGTAAATGTTACAAGCATGGCCTGGATCAGTTGTAGGGTATATGAGGGCTGAAATTTTCATGTTTGGGAGTAAGTAATTGTATGTACAGTGGCGAAACTTAGCAGAGTGATAGATAGGCTATCTGCTACACTTCTGTCACTAAATCCAGCAAGCATCCTCCGACAAATGGAGCATCAAGCACCTACACATATTTCCCAAGTGCCATATGTTGAGCTGAAGGTACCTCCGCCTCTCTGTTGTGCATATTCTACCAATACTTGATGGGCACAGGCATCCCATGTCCTTGCCAGTTCTCCTAGTGAGACCGGCTGTGATAGGCCACGGTGAGAATTGTTGAACCTTGACCTAGCCTTGATAGATAGATCATCAGATTCCCTGCTCCATGGTCAAAAGAAAAAAAAAAAAAAAAAACAGGGGGCGAGGAAGAAGCAGGTTACTTTTCCTGTTGTGTCCCCAGTATAAGCTTATAGATGATACTTAGCATCGTCTTACCTTTGCTCATCTGGAAGCTCGTCCAAAAGAACAGGGGAACATTTTGGATAACTAGCAGGGACAAGCAAATTCAAAGGCTGAATTGGACTCTGGATGACCAAAGCGAACAAAAAAGAATGAGAGAAACATGAACACTAAATGCAGCTCTTCTTTACATTATCAGCACATGATACTTTCTGATTGAAGCTCACCATAGTATATGAAGATTTTGAGATTGGAGATCGAATCAAAGGAGTGAAGAAAAACTTCACAATCGTTCCTTTGCCTTTCGAAGCAGCGGATATCGGATCGACGTCCACGTCGCTTATTTTTATCTCCGTACTAATTAGCCGTTGGTTTATCTCCCTGATCTCTTCAAGTAAAGCATGATTCGTCTGCAGTTAGGACATAGTGCTGAGATTTAATGGAACCAAGGAATGCCAGGGTAAGCAGTGCACCAATAGGAAAAAAATATCATATTATGAACAGAACACTTGGAATAGAAGAGAAGTTATTACAACAAGGGAAGCAACAGAGGTAACAGTTTAGAAGCAATGAGTTTCTTTTTTAAAGAATCAGAAACAGATTTATCTTGGTTTAGTGTACCAACTAGAAACACATCATTTATATCTGCATTGAACAAGGATACAGTTTTTCATAAGAATTGAGTTCTTTTTCTCTTTCAAACTTTGTATGGAATCGATGGATCCCACAGATACTAGATGAACCGATCATACTTGTTTACCCATATGTGTGCATGCCCACATATGTACTGAGGGAAGAGAGTGTTCAACTGATGAAATATCTTCAATGCACTCAAGAAAATGGGACCACAGTCGGATTTAATTCATCACTGTCAAATGGCAACAAACACCAGTAACATGCAACTAGAGTAGTTTGGTGTGGATAACATTTTGATATAATCTTCAAATAACACTACCAGAAAGAATAAGGTATCAGTACATTTTGATATATATATATATATGTATAATTGTGAAACATATAGGCAGGTCAGATAAATCCAAATCCAATGGTTTAGAATGGCTACAAATGGGAAAGACATTGATGCCTTGTCGGTGATGATATGCATAGCTATGTAGTAACAATCTTGTAGTTCTATGTAAATATCTCCATACACTAAATGTCAACAACAGGTTTCACAATTATGCACACATCTACAAGGGCAATGTTCCGTTTCTGTAATTGCTGAAGGATAAAAGAGTTCAGGATTACTCTTTAGGCTTGAAAAGTTCAAATTTCTAAACTAATTAATCTTTGAATGAGTAACATACAAAAGAGAACTGAAAAAGTAGTTCAAGCTCTATTTGAAACTACAAAGGATCTAAGAAATCAACACCCTAAGAAAATAGCCACAATTGGCGAAAGGCACTCGTGCATCTATGGATAATTATGTGCATAAATATACTGCAACAGTCGTGTTATATTCAATTATCTTTGTGCACATATGCTAACAACAGGTTTCACAATTATGTGCACATTTGCAAGGCAATTGCCTTGTTTTCAACACCTGAAAGATGAAAGCGATTAGGATTACTCTTTGCGTTTCAAAAGTGGAAATTGCTGCTTCAGAATAACCATACATGAAAGAAGAATGAAGCTTTAAATGCATATACATATGACTTTAAAAGATAGCAAAAAATTGAAGTTCATGATATACTTGGAGCTACAAAGCATCTACAAATTTGGAATCACAAAGCAACTAAGAAATCAACACCAAAGCAAATGATCGAGACAAGTGATTCAATAAAAAACAGAATAAGCATATCAGGAAAAAGCTTTGCTATGAAATCAAATGCATAATATCGAACCTCAGTTTTCCGCTGCTTAACTCGTGATGTCCCAGTCAACTGTAATTCAGATGTATCAAGAGCATAAGTTTGTTTCTCTCTATCATTTACACTTCCAGCAGATGACAGATTGTTCAAGGGCATGGCACTTGTGTCACGGTTCCTTTTGTTGGTGATTAAATTCTCACCAACTGCATCCCTAGAACCATTTTCTGTCGCTGAACCTGGTATCCTGTCTGTCATGCTAACAACAGACCTGATATCCCTAACAGCAGAACTAAGAGTTGCGGGTTTCGATGATCGTATCTGAAAGAACTTCATTCATGTTAGGGGTCCGTGATACATAAAACTCAAGAGCACAAATGCATTGATGCTGGTAAGCAAATAAGAATTAAGTGACATGTTTAAATAAATGCAAGAGAACTAGTTGAATCAATAAATTCACAGCCAAAAGAGAGTAAATCAGGCCTTCATTATAAATACAAGAGAATGATATCATGATGCAGTCATACAGCAATTTTGTCAAGTGGAAGAATATTTTCTTGTTTCTTTAAAATTTACCAATAAAACAATTTAATTATACAAAGATTAGCCCTTAAAGAAGTTAATCCATTCATAAATTCATCAAGCTCCACAAAAACAATTTTTTTGTGTTCACATTCATGGAGCATTAAGTTGTCCTTTCACTTATTAAGTGTTTTTATGATGCTTCCAAGCTTTCTTAAGATAAAATCAATGCGGACAAACTTGCTTATACACAGCATATCACCATTGTCCTTTCAGCCAATTTAAAGTCCAACAAACTGATAATATTGAAAAGCTATTAGATCATGAGGGTGAATATACATGAGATTGAATGCAAATGTTAGGAAGACAATGGCACTACACGAAGTGATGTATAGGGTAACTACAGTGATATTCTAATGCAGATAATCCAACATTAATATACAAAGAAATCCGAAGAATAAAGTCAGAAAGAAAATTGGTATCCTATTTAACCACAAATCATCAGTTGACAGCAACCTATTGTCATGCTTTTGCAACCACAGATTATGAATGACTTACTAGAAGTCAAAACAAATCCGCAAAAGTGCTCCAGTCTTTGCAAATATTATAAGGAGCATGCGGTCCACAGATTGTGATGGCTAGATATGGTTATGGTTGTGGTGGTTCAGGTTGCAGAAGAAAGCTAGTGCTAGCCTGTCAGTCTGTCAGCTATAAGTAGAGGCAGCTAGGGTGTGTAGCAAGGTAAGGAGAAACAATTCTAAGAAAGAGAAGGTGGAGAGAAAGGAGAAAATAAACCAGAGAATAATCAAAATTTTGTAGCTACACAGCAGAACTGAGAAGCTGAAAGAAAACTGACCGTGCTCAAAATTTTGAAATGGTCATGCAAGAAGAGGCTGATAGCCATTTACAAAGAATTTACGGAAAGGCTGCTACTCCTTGCTCCCAATCCAACTATCCTGTCTGTAAGCCTACATCTCTGTACTTTCAAAGCCCATGTAAAGACTTTATCTTATAATAGAGAATTGAACAAGCACCTTGGGAAGGCTGATACTGATGCTAACAGGAACCGAACTGATGGTAAAAAGACTTGTCCTAGCGCTTTTCATACGAGAACTTGAAACTAGGAACCACCTCTCCAAATGTAGGCTTTAACTAGTGCTGATAAGAACGAAGCATCAAAGCAGGAATCCACACGCTGCTAACAAGACTCTCACTGCTACCAATAAGACTCTCATCACTGAAAGAAAGAATCGAACCAATAATAGCAAGAAACTAACTAATAGGGTGACTCTCCGCCCTAAGCCTTATTGTATGCCTCAGCTGCCCAAGCTGTATTCTATTCTCTGTCTTCGCTTGCCCACTCCTAAAGGTTAGCTTCAAACTTCCACTCCGCTCTATTGCTCTGGTACTCTGCCCTCAATGCCCATGGTTACTTCTGATTCCCCTACTCCCCGGTCCCATATTCTCTATTATAGTATGCCGAACTCCAACCCGTGCATAAGAATAAGAATTTGAATGAAAGCTTTAATGCCCTAAACTGTGTCGGTAGAGTAGAAAGGGAAAGTAAGAGACTAGAGATGCACCCAAAGATATTTTACATAATCATCCATCAGAGAAATCACAACCAATGGGTTGGTAAGAGAAAAAATAATTAAAAAAGTTATCATTCTTAATTTGACCAATGGTATTTGCCCTAAAGAGCTCAGCAACGAGTAAAGATCCATATAGCTGGTCCCAAATAATTGTGACATCATGACTTCTTGTTGTAATTTAAAAATAATCTGACAAAAAGAGGAACAACCCCAAAGCTCACCTGCTCAAAGTTATATCGATAACCCAATATACTTACAAAAGAAACATAAGTTCCAACTGTACAATAAATTAACCAGATGAAAACTACATAAAACGTCTGAATCCATCGATACAACATCCAAAAAACAATTTCAAACATCATAGTATGTGGCAAAAAACATCTTGAATCCACGATACTCCAACTATCCAGAGGTTCCTAAGACTTGGTGATGCTGAGAAATGTACACAACAAACTCATCATTTTCATCCTAGGCTGTGACAAGGTATGTCTTTGTTATCATTCCATGTCATAGAATGATAATATTGTGAAGCATAGATAAAAATGTAGTGCCAGCTTGTTTCTGGCACATTGCCGGACATGAGAGCAAAGCACCGTACAATAATAATTGTACCCTAACCTGCAAGCACCTAACCAAATATGCAGCCAGAGTCTTCCACCTTGATCCTTAATTTAGACTTTAATACATAAACTACCTCAGATAAAGTATACACAAAGGACATGCTTGGTCTAATTATCACCTATTGTTCTTGTAACAGATCTCTGCATATAGCATGCAACAACAATCAATTTGATCTTCTCAATTGACCATAATTCTATTTGACAGGTCATTGTGAATTTGTGATATCATTGTGTACATTGATGATACAGGATATATAGGCCTAAATAGTAGTATAAATAGGGTTGACAATGGCTCTTTGCTCATGATAGCCAACTTCCATGTCAGAAGCCAAATCAAGGGATTGGTGTAGACTTCTTTACTTGCATCAAATTCTTTGATGCCTTTTCTATAACTCTTTAGTCAAACTTGTGCAATCAACATATCTAAATGGCAATTCTGGTGCATGAGGCTCCCTTTATTGTGGAGTCTGGAGAGGGCTAACATTCGCAATCTTACCTCTACATATTGAGAGGTTATTTATGTGTACAAAAAATATAACTTTCTCCCAAAAAATCCAGCCAACATCGAAAATTTGCAAATACATTATTTCAATGCTTAAGATATTTATTTCTTAAAATAGTTTCCCATTAGATTCACTACCAAATAAATATGTTAACAATCGACCTAGATGTTACAAAAAGGGAAATAGGTTTAAATGTTTGACAAAGACCACATGTTCAAGCCATGCAGGAGTATGCCAGAACGACACCAATATAAAGCTTGACATCATGCCAAGGGTGTGGCAACACACCATTTGTCAGACACGAGCATGTGCCAATCACCATAAGCCTCACCTGAGCAATGCGGGGATATGTGTCAGTAATCACCAACAAGGCCCAAGTTCATGACATTGAAATTTTTGGCTGATAAACACTAAAATTCAATGAGTCTCAAATTTATAAATCTATCAAGGCCAAGGGTTACAGCGTGATATTTTGACTACTTGAAGTGCTACATTCCAAGATTTGACTTACCGGTCCATACCGGTGTACCAATATATTATCGGTACCGGTACGGTACCAATACTGGTTGGTATGCACAGTGCATACCGCCCTGTATTAAAATATAATATAATTTTTTATAATATAATATTTTATAATATTATATTATAAATATAAAAAAAATGAAAGAAAAGGGTGACATCGCCTTGATCTTTCTCCCTGCTATCACGAACGGTCGTTCGTGAACCGTTCGTCGCTTTTTTTGTGTGCTTGTACAAATGTTGGGCAGCCTGTTTTGCCTTGGTTTTGGATGATTTTGCCTAGAAATTGTGAGCGAAAAGTCAGTCAGAACGATCGCCGCTAGAGCAAAAGCGCCTAGTTTTGGGCGTTTTCACGTCTGCGACGACCGGATGAGCAAAGCAAACGTCGACCATCTCAACCCTTGAAACCCCGTGGCATGGATGGGGCTTGATAGTAGTCGGGCGTGAGCACTCAAAGAAATTGAAGTTTTTTGCGTCCGACACCTTTGGGAACCGTCATTTGCAGACTTACGACCGTTCCTACAGCCCTCCAAAGTCCTGTTTCGCTCTCTTTCTCTCTTTTTCTGCTGTACACAAGGTGTTCGACAAATTGCTTGTAAGAGCTACCCTCTTGGCGAGACGTCGAGACTTGTCCGTCGCTCGTTTGCAAAACTAATCAACTTCTCTTTTTGCAAGTCCTTCGGGACCGGCACGAGGTTACAATTGGGCTGACCCTTTGTGGGCAAATACGCTTCGGCATTTCATGACTTAGGAAATCTCAGCTAAGTCTGAAACATTGGCCAAAGATTGCTTCGTGGCTTAGGCAATTCCAGCTAAGTCTACAAGTTGTCGTAAGGGTGTCATACGGCTTAGGCAAATTCCGCTAAGTCCGTGACACCGCGCATGGAGACGCTCCGTCTCCTCGCATGGGAGAAAAAGCGGTCGCGGGCGCCAGCGACCCGCGGGCGAGGACAGCGGACGGGCTAGGTATTCTCCGCATCTTTTTTTCTTCTTTTCCTCTTCTTCTTCCCTTTTTCTTCCTCAATCGACCGCCGACGATCGATTTCTCTCTCAATTGACCGCCGACAGTCGATTTCTTCTTCAATTGGCCACCGACGAACGATTTTTGGCGGAACCACCCGATAGCGGGCGATCCGCGTACCGGTAACTGACGGACGGTATGTACCGCCGTACTGGGCGGTACAGGTCGAAATTGCAAACCTTGCTATATTCCAAATGGAATGGGTCAAATTGGACCATCCTGACTGGCCAATAAAGAACTTGCTGGTTTAAAATGGCCTGTTGGCTATATGGATTGGGCCTAAATGACAACTGAAGAACCATAAACAGTTTGGATAAAGTTAGGATAACGAATTCCATACAACATTGTAAGGAGTCTTGCATCCACACAGCAGGCCATGTTGGGTATGTTTTATATGTTTAGGAGACTCCTTGACTGTACTGTCCCAATATCAAATGGAAAATTAGTATAACATGCAGTTCTGTTTCATAATTCCAAGATTTTAATTATAATGTTCTAATATCTTATTATATGCAAATATAATAAGAGTATTTATTGTGCTTCTAAAACTTCATACGACATGTTCCAACACTTGACAACAAAATAACTGTGATACTAAATAATTTTATATTATCCTTCTCATAGAAGCCCCTCTGTCGTTATCACAATTAGACACTCAGATACATCTACATGTCTATTTGATGTCGACTCTGACACATCTACTCATGATATATCAGTACCTTCAATAATTTTATTAGATACCAATTAGAGAAGACAATTCATTATAATTCTAAAGCTTCTTATGACCTATGATCCAACATCTCACAACAAAATAACTATGATATTAATTTATTCTAAATTATCCTACCCTACATGTTCCTTTGTTGTTTTCAATTTTGTCAAATTAGACACTCAGATGCATTTACATGTCTATTTGATGTCGATTCTGACATATCTACTCATCATATATCAGTCCCTTCAATAATCTAAAATGCAAATGTCAACACTACTTTGTTGTATCTTACGCCAAAAATAAAATACTACCAAGAGTCTAAATGATACTTAGCTCTATCTTGCCTCAGAAATTATTACTAAAATGTATCTTTTGCAGTAGGATCTAACACAATTGACAAATATGAAAAATATACTGGAGCATTGGAAGTAATAGGTTCTTATATTAAATTTAATCAAGATGCCTTTATTGCTTGGTATTTGTAATTTCTTCCAATTTCATGAAAAAAATTTAGCTTCAGACAGGATCTAATATCAATATCTGCCTGCTCTATATCCTACATAAAAATTAAGAGTCTGTGTAACTTAACCTCAGCTAACGTTAGTACCTCATAATCCAAAAGTTCACAACATTGTTCAAGTTTAGGCATCAAGAACATTCCGAGGTGGATCAATTCGGTAGACCTGTTGTCTATATAAGTTAGTCTCTTGAACATTCCTACCCACAATCTCTGTTTCAACATTAGCCTATGATGGCAAGCTGTGGAAGAAAGAAAATTCTATTGACCATTTTCTGAATACTAAAGGAGCTCAAAACAAAATTTGAATATCCCATTTGACACTATTTATAAGGAGACCATGCAAACTACCCCATCTTTTTTAAAAAACAACTTCATTATAGGGGATATATCAGTTGTCTTGTGGCAAGGAATAGACTATTCCATCTTGCAACTCTATCCACCTCAATAAAATAAAATTGACTTCTGGATTGACCCAGGACAGCTAAATATGAGGTGAAAAGTAAGATTTTACAATGATCTATTTCTATTTAGAACAGGATATGGACTACTATGATGTTATTAGACAAGAGATCAGCTGTATCATTCACTGTAATTATGGTATTACCACAATTATCTAAATTGATTAAACCAAGATATGATTCAAATCAAGGATTGTAGTTTTGTATCAGGGTACTGTACGTACCCACCGGTACCAGTGTACCACGTGGTATTGGTGTATTGACACAAGATACACCGTTACGTACCGAAGAGGAAGGAAGAAGAAAGAGAAGAGGAAGGAAGAAGATAATGTGGTGGCAGAAGAGGACGCAGTGGAGAAAAAGGAGGAAGAGTCAGAAAGAAGAAGACATCGTGGAGGAAGGAGGAAGAGGGAGAGGGGAAGGAAGAGTAAGGGATGGTGGACGAAGAGGATGAAGAGTTAGGAAGAAGAGGAGGAGGATGAAGGAGGAAGAAGGAAGTGGTGAAATAAGAGGATGTGGAGGATAAGAGGAAGCATACCCAAGGTCAGTGGCGCATGGTGGGCGACGAGGAGGTCACTGGCAGGCAGCAGGTTACCCTTATTATTAATGTAATTGCCACTAGTTACAATATGAGTACCAATATATTATTTTCTGCAAGGGCATCTCTGAACCCTATTTTTTAGAAAAATTTCATGTAGTTCAAACTACATCCTACAACTCATGCTTTACTTAAATCAGATAGAAAGATATGTATGATTGTGAGAACTACATTCAGTTGGTTTTAGAGCAGTTGTATAAACAGATAGCACACATAAATAAGTTCAAAGTTCTCACTGTATACAGGGTAAAAAGGATACATACCATGACTTTATCTACCAAGTTACTGAATAAGTACGTACAAGATTCATAAAAATGACAAATGAAAGATTACTGACCACTTCTATTAAACGTTCGAGAGGCTTTTCTGTTGTACTTGCTCTGCCAACAGCCAGATTAGGAATATCATTCTGATTGCCATCTGGACTGGTAAATTCTGCCAGCAAAGGTGAAGCTGTTACTCCAGGTGTAGTGACGGTGAATGATTGCACCTCAGAAGGTGCTACAGCTGCTTGTTGATGTTCAATGTTTCCTGCATTTTGTAGTGACATAACACCAGAAATTTGTTTCTCATTTGCTGAAACAGGAGAGAGGGTTCTAGAAGTGGAAGGAGATGGAACGAATGGTGACTCAGCCGACTGCAAGGGGGTTCCAGATTTTATTTGAGCTGGTAGGAGACTCTGCTGCTCACTTGGAGGAGAATGGCAAGAAATTTGGGGGGGTGAAGCTTGAAAGTCTTGAGGTAATGAAAATGGAAAAGAAGCACCTGATTTTCTTTGCTGATAGTAGCTAGGGTGTTGACTAGTCGAGTAATGATGTGGATAAAGTCCCGGCTTAATGTCAGGGCCTTGTCCCAACTTCAACTCAATGACTTCATTTGTTTGATTAAGCTGTGGCACCTGGTGCACTGGCATCTGTAGTGCTTGTGGTTGATTTTGCTGTTGTTGTTGTAGTTGCTGTTGCTGCACGAGATGCTGTTTCTGAAGTAGTGGCTGCAATTGATGTTGTCGTAATTGCTGCTCTAACTGGTGATTATGGTTCAGGTGGTGCTGCTTTTGTTGTTGTTCCAGCAACTTAAAATGCTGCTGTTGTGTTGCACTAGAACTTGGTTGCTTGGTATTGGCATTGTATTGCACTATCAAGTCATCTGACATAGCATTAGCATTCGTCTGTTGAGGAACATTAACAGAACTTTGCCTAGATATCAATTCACCTTGTTGTGTGGATGCAATTGCTCCCTGCTGAAATGACCTAAAAGAACTCCCTTGGACAGTCTCCCTGATGCAATTGCTCCCTAATGCACTTGTGATTTTCTGTTGAACTGTTGTAACACCAGCATCTGATAAAAATGCAGAACCATGTTGCATGCCTGGAACAGCAGCTGGCTGCATCGAAGTTGTTGAACCTTGAAGATTTATTTGCTGTTTTGTACGATTGTCATGTTGTCCAGGAACTTGAGATTGATCAGGCATGAATTGAGAATGTCCACCAGGATGCTGGAATTGTTGCTGTCCAGGTGACTGTGAAGGAGCAACATTTATCTTATTTAAAGCTAAAATATTAATTATTTGTTTCTCATACAGAGGAATGTTGTCCTTCAAATCAGGTTCGATATTGCTCTTGGAAAATTGCAAAACTTGTAATATATGCTCTAACATGAACTTAAAACGTTTCCTTTTCTCAAACCATTCTGATGTCCTTGCAAATGGCATAAGAACTTCATGCTGAAAAAACATAAAAAGTCTTTTGAGCAAATTTCATTTGAAGTTAAGAAATTCTGTGAATCTTAAAAGAAAGTCGATGCAGAAACCAATAACTGAAGAACCTGCTGAAATTTCATAGCAATCTTTTGGTAAAGCTCACTCAATTCTGCAAAGTACAGCTCTTTCATGGATTTTATCTGCCCACACAAAAGAGACAAACAATATTTCATTACAAAGCTCAACTAATACAACTTTGACATAGTTTCATCTCATACTTAGGTAAATATGTACTAACTACTAAACACACATTAACCACACACACCTGAAAGAAACAAGAAGAAATCGGTAAAGCAATTGCAAAATAATTCAACTTTCACTAAAAACAAACAGATGCAGTTCAAGGCCTTTACTATCGGAGCATGTTGATTAGCATTCAGAAGGTGGGTTCTAGCATTTAGCCTCCCAGCCCAGGAGAAATATGTGGCAACCATCAGGATGAGCAAGTTCATAGAATTGAAGTTTAGATTACATCATTTCAAACGTCATGAAACCTATGATGTGTGCTAGCTAGTCCAAACCCGCTCGGATGAACATCATTGACTTCCTATTTTGTAATGAAGGGTTCTTTTATACTTCCAATAATTTTCATGATGCACAATACACAGAGGGCTGTAGAGGAGATTGGATTGTGGCATATTGTGCAGGTGGTAACATATAATAAGGAAAACTTAAAGAAGTCAGGTGAGCAGTTTCTAGCCTCGAGAGAAACTTTTATTTTGGAAAGTCATATGCAGCTGACTACATCGACTCAATAATGAAAAGCAATTGTGACATCATAGTGGTGAAAAGGATAGTGGCAAGGGCACAGAGCATCGGTTGACACATACGGAATCATTACTGAATGTGAGCATTGATGCAAAAATTCATGCAAAAAGCAATAACATGACCTGATATCACTTGGTTTGTCACTAACTCCATTGCCTTTAAGTTCATTCAAAAGTGGAAGATCGGAAAAAAGGTGACACTCACTTCCATTGAAAATGTCAGCTCCTGATATACAGTTCTTCAGACAGGAAAAAAAGTGTATCCTCTCCTCTATATTCTGAAATTCCATAACCGATATCATCAAAGCTATCGAGTTGCTATATGTAATGTGTGCCATGTGGAAATAGAAAAGAGACTGCAAATAAGCTACTTGATTCACTTGATATGACAAGCAATGCAGGATATGAAAATTTCTACTATGAGAACCCATGTACCGAGTGGTAACCTAACATGGAGGAGAGGCTTCTTAACTAGCTATTGGGTAAATGTTGGAGGGCTCTTAGGAGCCTATAAAAAGGCCCCAAAACCCTCCAAATCTGCCCTCACTCTCACTCACCTTCTCCTCTTTCTCACTCTCAGTTTCTATCTAATCTCTCTCAAAATTCACTTATTCACTTCCATCATATTGGATCCGTATTGGTCCTAAATGTATCAATACAGGTCCAAACAGGTATATGTCATTGTTTTACATCTCATTTATTATTTAAATTTAGTTTAAGGTTGTCTAATTTGTTTGCATATAACTAGAATATGGAAGAAAACCGAACGTAGGTTTCCTTCTTGATTTCCAATGTTTTCTAAGGCAAATACCGAAATCTGATATGTATTGGAATGTTCCGCTTCTGTAGTGACTAGTATAATACTAAGACATCAAACCATGGGTATCACCAAGAAACATTTTCTCGTGCTAACCAACTGTATCGGTCACTGGTCGGATCAGTATGTACTGGTGTAACATGTGTCGTTATACCACTACGTACCAGTGTTCCAAAAAAAGACCAAAAATAGCTTGAAATTAAAAAAAACTACTAGATTCTTTCTTCCAATTTCTTAGTATATAAATTATATTTAGATAAGAACAAAGTGTCCTTAAATCATATATGAATAAAAATATAAGGTTATAGGGATGAAAAATTGACTGAGAGTGAGTGAGATAAATGAATGAGGGAAGAGGGTGGAGAATTTAAAGGACCAAAATTTGGTCTAATGGTCAATTTGATCAACGAACCTGGCTTGACCCCAGAGGCGACCGACCTCGTATCAATTGATAAAGATCGAGTTTCGACTTTATCAGGTGATACAAGAGGCATACCATCCGATACACCCACTAACAATGTACCGCCTAAAACGGGCTGGTCCACATCTCGGTCAACCATCGCAATCAACGGACTAGTACATATCACATGTTCCATACCGTATCAGATGGTAAATCGAACCATGGGTACCACAATACAAGTTTTACTCTTATAATCTCATAAATCAAATATCTTCTGGCTAAATAGGTAATAGACCTCAATATGAGATCTCAAATTTCTTAAAGGACAACTATATTGATCAAACTCTTCCATAATGATAAATCAATATATAAATATGAGCAAAGAACGTAACTTTTGATGTTTACTCACCTTTTGATAAATCTCCTCCTTCCAATCAACATCACCAATATGTCCTGCTTGAGTTGTGAAACTCTGTGTCCCTGTGTATAGAAAAACACCTGATTGATAGGAAATCAATAATGAATTCTGAATCGACAACCAAAGTTATCGAGTCTCCAAGGACACAAGTACAAACTATTAAAAAACAAACAAAAAGTCAACAACAAGAGTAAACTTATGCGGTTTTCAAATTAGTATGGTATGACAAGGAACAAAAAGAACCTAAAACAAATGTTGATCAGAG
Source organism: Ensete glaucum (assembly GCA_021527575.1). NCBI lineage: Eukaryota > Viridiplantae > Streptophyta > Magnoliopsida > Zingiberales > Musaceae > Ensete > Ensete glaucum. The sequence continues at coordinate 1,549,410 of CM038559.1, forward strand.
AAAATCAAGATAAAAGATAACAAACATCATTATTCATTAAGCCTAAACCCTACTCTGCTATCAGAGATATTCTTTTAATACAGCCACAATAAGCCCCATGACATCAGAGGACAAAATGTCACCCACCTTTATGAACAGAGCTGGTCCAGGAATAATCCCTCTCTTTGATTCAAGCAGCATCAGCAAATCAGTAAGCCACTATGTTAGCTTCCCTAAGTACATGGACGACTGGACTACAGAAGCTTTGGCAAGGTTATACAAATAATCACGACATCGAAATGGTGTTTCTAAAAGTATGTGGTATTTCATAGGGACTTGTTTAACAATGAGAACAGAAGAATCCAGCTCCATCATAATATTTTATACCCTGATCAGCTCAATAAAATATTATAGGTTATCCTAGTGAACAAGGTATCACCAATATAATGATTGGAGATAATCTTATGCATTCAGCCATGATCCCAGCAGCTAGAGCTTGCTTTCATGATTTACATCCTTGGAAACCAGGGTTCAGTGGACTAAATATATCATATCATGGCACCAAGCACCAACTACCTAGTCTTGCCCTTCGATTAGATAATAAATTACTATGGTTTGAGCACAAAAATTTTATTTTGAGTTCAGAGATAAACAGTTAACTCAAAGTTGATAACCACATGCCATTGTCTGTTTGATATCTAGAAGATAATAGCCTTAAGTTCTGAAAGCCTTTTGAATAAGCAATAAATTTCTGATATGGTTTTTGCTATTAGCCTGGAATTTAGAACTTCCTCCATGTCCACTATAAAATATACTTAAATTTCTCTCTCCAATAGAACAATAGAAGAATGGTGATGGTTCTAATGTGTGCTGATCTTATCTTAGAAGTATTCAATAACAGAGTCATGTTGATAGTTGAATGATTCAATATTAAAAGTTGAAAGTGTACTAATTACATATATGCAACAGTAATAAGTATGTAATATTCTCATTTTCAAGGGTGAACCCAATGTACAATCCTCCCTATTACCTCTAGGGAGGGTAATAGCACGAGGCCATACTTCAATATATAGAGTGGTTGTTTCCATGACTCAAACATTGATCATCTAATTTGGGAAGAAGTAATCTTATCGTTGTACAAGACTCATCCTCAATATTGCCATTTTTAAGCTTAAATAAAATTCCTCATTCTAGGTAAACACTATTTTTAATTGACCTACGTTGCTTGGGCTAGAAAATGAGGCACTGAGTAGAACATTGTTGGTGTAATTCTGGCAAGTAGGTGTTCTAATGTTTACCTGGAGGACCTAATAAATTATTAGGAAGATCCCTTTTATATATCTCATTCATCTACAAGGTCAATGGATCCAATAAGCTAACCATGGTGGCTGCCATTCCCAATGCATCAGGACTACTCACCAATGTTACATGGTTTGCCCAATAATAGCATGATGGGGCCACATTATATGGTTGAGGTGAATTTATGACCCATAACAAAACCTCATGATTAGCCGCACCACCTTCTACTATATTTGATATATAATCCATCTCTCGAGTCAAACCTACTAGAAAGAATCCACCCTCTAAGATTTTGAACAATCACCAACTTAAATTTCTCAATGGTTCCACGAGTCTTTTAACTAAGCATATACTTCTGTACCATTTAAATCATAATAGATGTATTTAGTCTTTTGTTACTTGTGATGTTTCTTATAATGCATAGAATTATACCACCAAACTGTAAACTATATGATCTACTTTTATCTGAACATTTACACAATTAAATGTTATTGTGATTTCAGTTATCGGACCCGTGTCAGGCCATGGCCAGCTGGATTGTTACAGGTTCGATCTGTTCTAACGGATCGACACATGATACCCCAAAACATACCATGGTACTATAGGGGAAGGGAGAGTCAAGGAGGGACAAGAAAGAAGAAGAAAAATAAAAAAGAACAGGAGGAAGAGAAGGCCAAGGAGGAGAGGATTGTGGAGGAGTATGAGGAGGCATACCAGAGTGAACAGTGGGTGCATGGGCAGCGGTGGATGGCAGGTGGCAAGCAGCAAGCGGCAGGCTGTGAGGGGTGAGCGGTGGGCAGCGAACTGTGGGTGTGGGAATGACAACGGGTGAAGGCGCAAGAGTCATGTCGTATGAGCTAAGCACTGGCATGTTTTTAAAAGTTTAAAGAAAAAATAATATATTATATATAATTATACTGAACCAGACCAGACCACCCAGTTTGGGCTGGTTGGACTGGTAAAAACCAGTCGGTTTTGCAATCTATGATTATGAGTCGCTACTGGCATGAAGACCAACTGAAGCCCTATTTGTGATTGAACAAATTACTTCTTCTCAATCGCATTCTGGGAAAGCAGGGTACCTGAAACTTGAACTCTTTGTTGCGTGGCTGGTTCTAAAGAACTTGAATGTTGTTTTACCACTGGCTGCTGTAGTGGCACAGGCTGAGATTTGAACTGAGAAAGCAGTTGCAAGTGTGATGATTGATGTTCGTGCTGCTGACCTTGCATTTGCAGCATTGCAGATGGTGGGTGCTGGTTTTGCTGCTGCTGATGTAATGCTCTCTTTGGTGGCTGAGTCATATGCATAGGGCACTGTTGTGGCGACACATTTGAGACATTATATACCAATCCATGTATTTGCTGCTGTTGCTGAAGCCTTGAATAGTTATAGTTACTTTGGGTGCCTAACTGCTGTTGCTGATGCGAGAGAAAATTCTGTTGATTCAACAAATGTTGAAGCCATTGCATACTAAAATGATAATTCTGTGGAACTGCCATTCTTTGTGGTTGTTGTTGCATCTCTGTGACACTTGCTTGTTGCCCAAGCAGGTGGGTCTGTTGGACATTTGAATGCTGATGCTGATGCATGGCCAGATTAGATTGCTGAGGAGCTGAAGTAGGATGCTGCTGCTGCATGGTATGCTGTGGCTGCTGTTGCTGTCTGGCATCTGATTGTGGATATTGCTGAAGCAAGGGCATAGATTGCCGAACTGAATTTTGCTGATTTTGTTGAAGTCCAGGTTGCACAACTGACTGGATTGCTCCAGGCTGTGTCAGTTGAATGGTCGACTGGCCTGACTGAAAACAGGATGCCATTTGCATTGAAGGCTGATGAGAAGATTGCAGTTGGGTTGTCTGCAAAAGAGAATACTGGTGCAGTTGAATATGTCATTGCAAAAGTGAAGAATAATGCAATTTTTGTGTCAATAATTGTTTCTTGACCTGATGCTGGTGTAGATATTGATTTTGTGATAGATGCTGCTGTTGTGAAATTATTTGTTGTTGTTGTGAAATTATTTGTTGCTGTTGTCGCCATCCCTGCATTTGCCCTTCTGTCTTTGTAAGAATATCTGGCGCTGCAGCTTGCCCCAAAGAGTAGTTGGCAGAGTATTGTGATATGAGACCCATGTTTTGTAGGTTGGATGTCTGGCTAACACCGGATACATTGGGCTGGCTGAGACCTGTAATGGATGAAAATACAGAGGTAAGATTGGCAGGACTTTGTCTGTAACCAAAGCGTTGTTTTGAATATTCTTAGGCAAAAGTTGCTGTCATGACTCATGTTAAAGGTTGATTTACCAAGCAAGAGATTAAGGATTGCCCTTGGTTACTGATGTAACACATTGATTAGTCCTACATCAGAAGTGGGCTAAAATTAAAAATGACTTATAAATGTTTATAAGGGTCTGTTGGGTGTGGATGTACAACTGTTAACTTCCAAGTCTTCAACTTAAACATCTTGAGTTAGTAATTCAAGCCCAATGAAGTTATCAGATCAATTATCCCATCAAGTCAGATTGTGATAATTAACTTGTAATTATATAATAAGTGATGCCAACAAAGAAGCGAAAAAAACAAGTCCATTTCTCCAAGACTACGATCACAACTTTTGCTTACTTTGACTCTAAATTACCAAGTTTCTGCATTTTTATAGTGATAGCTCTATGAATCAAGTTGTCGTAACCATGGTTTGACTTACCGGTCCTGCGGTACATATTGTCGGATCGACGAGATAATGCGGTATGCACAGTGCATACCGCCCAATATTAAAATATAATATAATTTTTTATAGTATAATATTATATAATATAATATTAAAAATATTAAAATATTAAAAATATTAAAAAAAGAAAAAAGAAAAGGAGGCGACGTCGCCGATCTCTCGCCACGGAGACGCTCTCCTCGCTGGAGAAAAGCGCGCCATGAGCAACCCGGTGGCGGCGGCGAGGATGGCGAGGTATTCTTTCTTCCCTCTTCCTTTTTTCCCTCTTCTTCTTCCCTTTTTCTTCCTCAATTGACCGGACGGTCGATTTCTTCTTCAAACGTCGCCGACGTCAAATCGACGACGAAATCGACGTCACATCGTTTTTGACGATCGATAGCGGACGATATGTACCGCCCAGTATGGGTCGAAATTGCAAACCTTGGTCGTAACTCAAGGTACTGCTAGAGTGCCATAGATGACCAACAACATGAAACCATGATGTCCTCATGCCAGTCATATGTAGGTAAAGTGCCCATGTGGGCTATGACACTTGGCACATGCAATGTCTAGTGCCCATTATACAACATAACATGTGCTAGCCGGGCTACAAGTTTGTGGTTTTTATTTGTTGTCATCAATAATATTTTTTCAGACTATAGCAAGGATTGCCAGTTCTTGGCATGGGATCATGCCCATTCTTTGGCATAGGCCAAAAATTGGTGCAACCATATTCAGCACCTTCAGCACCAATTTAGCATGGTGCATGCCTGCGCTTTTCTGGTGTGGTACATTTGTCATAAGAAGAGATGTAAAGGTCATTCTGTTATCTAATCAGATAAATAATCAAAATCAGTTTCTTACTTGAGAATTGTCATGGGTGTCAACACTGGACATGTATCTACGCATGTATCAGTAATAAAAAATAGTCATTTGATGATTTGATCAATATCACATATCAAGCCAGTAAATACCATGCTAAGGGAGCATCAGCACTAGGCAAATAACATGACAGTCCGGTGTACCCACACAACTGTTATGCCAACATGGTATTATGGTCCATCAACATATATCATGCCAGGGTAGCACAACCTCACATTCCTAGTGTTGCAACAAACCATCCATTATCTTACTCTTACCCAATTTTATACTCTCATCCAAAATGGAATATTTTCTCTAATTACCCTTTAATTTCTTTTGCAAATAATTCTTTCAAAGTATTTCTCCAAGTAGCATTGCTTCTGAAAACAGAGAAGCTTAAAACTTAAAACTACTGCTGTAAAAAGCATATATAGCTTTGTAAATACAGTATTGCAATCAGCTAATTCACTAAATCATTTCATGATAACAGTTTCAAGTTTGCAATTAATTTCACAAATAAAACCATTATTAAAGATAGTTTTTTTTTTTTGCAGAGAAAACGACAACATAATTAGTATAGTTTTTTTTCTGCAGAGAAAACGACAACATAATTAGTGCTTTCTCACATGCAAGTCAACTTACAGAGATGTTTTGAGGAGGATCCTTTGGGAAATATTTTTAGAAGGGGTCTTTGAGGGAAAAGTTATCCAAAGTTCAAACTAATCCAAATTTATAAGGGCAATGATCCTATTTAGATCTTACATTTAAAGCTTAAAATATCCTTGAATCATATTATTCTTGTAAATGGAAGAATGAGTAAACATACATTCTACATGGTTGCAGTTTTTATACAGACATGGGAATATTTGCACCAACGGAAATCCATTATTTACAAAACTTAATCTATAAGAATTAAATTTTTAGATTTTCAAGGGAGGGAGCATAGTTACCAAAGCCTGTGTTGACTAGTTCTAATGATCAGCCTGGCAATAATAAGAAACCCAAATGCACATCCCAAACTTGCTCGCATACTTTCTCAACAAGCTTACATTTAAATGATTATAATTAGAGGCAGGGCCTGTAAGTCTGATGTGCAAGATGCAAGTCAACGACATCCGTTTCAGATAATTATAAGCATTCAAATGAAAACTTGTTTATTAATGAATGGAAAAAGAGACTTGGACATACATTATAATGTTTTAGCTGACTAGCCTACCTTTTCCAATCTTGCCTAACAAGATATGCCTCCTGATCAAATATCTCCTTGCCATTGTACCATTCTTAATTTTATTGTTTATCACCAAAAGCAACCAAGCATATTTAAGTGAGTAATTAGTATTTGATTCAGCAAGGATCTAGTATGCATTCCATGTGCTATATCGCAATGGATGTACCACCATTGATGGCACTACTTCAAGCGACGGGCATGATGACATGTCGGATTGAAACTTCACTGCTTTAAGGCTATTTTCCTAAAAACAATTGTCAACAGATGATCAAATCCATAATTGAACCAAAAATTAAGACGGGATCCAGAAGAATCTGCTATATAATAACCTATATCTGTGGCAAATCTAGGCTATATCCATAAACGTTTAGTGTAGATCTACGCAGATCAATGCTAGATCCACAAAGATCTAGCATACATCCACATGGATCTATGCTCGATCTGCAAAAATCTAGCATAGATCTAGGGAAACCGAGGCCAGTTCCAAATGGAACTAGCCTTAATCCTCATGAATCAAACCTAGATCCTCCTTGATCTAGCTTAGATCTAGAGAAAATATAAGTTGAATTTTTTGAACAAGAAGCCCTAAATTAAGAATAAATGAAAGAAATATAGGCTAAGGATGGAAGATTAAACATAAACCGTAATCTAATTTCATGAAATTAACCTAGAGATGAGATTTGGATTTAGCTTGATTTGAAGAAATTAGAACCAGATCTTGAGATTTGAAACTTTTTTCTAGTGCAAATAACCTACCTTAATCTGTCTTCAATGAATTGTAAGGAAGTTGTTAAGTGAGTTTTGGGAGACATTTAGAAAAGAATGAAAGAGAGAGAGAGTCCAGGAAGGAAAAAGAGAAGCAATGGGTGGCAGTCTAAAGGCAACCAAAAGAGGCCCACCGGGAAGCCTTAAACCAGGCTATAAAGCCTGATTTAAGCTGGTCAACATACCCAGACTGGACAGGACCATGATTTACTGTGGTATCAGTATGCATTCCTTGCCTCTTGTATGGGCATTCTAAGGCTTGGACCGGTGAGTACGATTGCTATGCTGTTGAGTAAGATTGACTACCTGTTGAGTAAGATTGATAAAATGCGTTTAGGTAGGGCAAATGAGCCTAATCATTGGTAGCAAGTAGGCAAGTCGGCAAGTAAGAGAATGAGTGAATTGGTATAAGAGGTGGACTAACACATAAGGGCGGGTATAATACATGAAAACAACAATAAATATTACATGAAGGAATGCCAGTTTTAGAGTTAGGCGTAGAAGAGCCGAGCCAACAACAACAAGCAAGAACGTGCTTAAGAATATGGTATCTAGCCAATCATACCTAAGTGAACTAGCCCTGAATCTCATTTTTTATTAGATTTATTGCTAAGAAATAAAATCTTAAATTAATTTAGAAAAATAAATGTGGTTTGACCAACTAGAGCTTCAGATAGTTACGTAACTCCATAGTTATGTTAATCTTTAGGCAGGAACAAGAAACACATGCTCAAAGGCCAGAGCCTCAGACAACAATCTAGAAAGAGCTTTAAAAAGTAATTAAAACACTAGACTCAACTTCATGGCATTAGAAAAATTAAGTCCAGTTTTATCCATGACAGAGAAATGAAATAACACAAAGTTCTTGTTAAGTATGAATGTTAAAGAATTTACAAAGACATGTAAAGAATGATATATTAAAGGAAAACAACTAGTCAATAGGAATACAAAAGATGGGCACAAAGCATGGAATAGAATTAACTCAAACTTAAAAAACTTCAAAGGTTAGCATGTACTAATGAAACATTAGATAACCATGGTAACATATGCAGGAAGAAATTCTGAAACAACAGCAGGAAGACCAAAATATCTGTGCCAGTTTATCTGACAGCATATTGATTCAGTTTGATAGGAAAAGAAATCAAGATGAGAATTAATATACATAGATATGCACAAACAGAGAAAAATTTAAAGAAAGTATGACTGCAATATTCTGACTAGAATATGTCCGAACTATTAATCAGAATGCCTAATTTGTGATAAAAGGGAATGCAATTTTGTAATTTAAATACCTGGATCCGCAGAATTTTGGTTGATAACTGCCCTGTTGGACATTGAAGGGTTGATTGATGTAGAATGCTGAGTCTTATTCTTAATTGAGATCATCTTCAGAGAAATTTTTCTCAGATAATCATCCTGAAAGATTAGATGATTAAAAGAACGCTTCGCCGAAAGCTTACAGTTAACAACAATAGGCAAGAAAAATTAATCAAATAGATCTTTTCTCCTTTTAACTCTAAAACCATATATGTGGATAAATAAACCAAACTAGTGGTCCAAATTTGGAATTCAAAATGCTCTAAAATAATGCATCTACAGCCTGCCAGCACCGGTGAAATTTGATTATCAAGCCAATAGCCAGTAAGAAACATGTATTTCTTCAAGGATAAAATCAAACAAACAGAAGATTCTGCTATTTGAAAAAAAAATGATAATGTGATGCAGAAAGAGGGCAGACAAAAGCTATGGCTTTTTTTATTTTTTCACATCGCCTGGAAGAAGAAAAATTCATGAAAGTATTGATTAACATTGAACCAAAAATTAAATACCAACAAGATCCAACAATTGAACATGCACCTAAGAGAGGGTAAAGTCATCTAGTACAATCAGGCATAGAGTAATCATACAGAATGACCAAGATTATAGACAGGCTAACTAAGTTACCTGGTTAGCAGCTGAAGTATATATCTTCTCCTCAAACTCAATAGCAATTTTCTGAAGTCCATATAAATCCTCAGGCACAGAGACTAGCCTTTGCATCTCCAAAGCCTCCATTCTACAAATAGCACACATTCTTTTATACAGCTACATTATGAACAGAAGAAATGTTGAGAACCAAAGGAGACAAATGAAGAACATGCACTGTCTTCCATATATAAGAACAAGGAATTTGTCCATAATTAGACAGATTATAGTTTGAACAAATCATAGTATGAAACTCTGAAATAAAAAGATTGAACAAAGAATAAAAATATGAAAAAACACATTCTAAAGACTAAATTGTCAAAGATCAATGCCAATAATATCTATTTAGTAAAGACGTGATGGAAAATAGAGAGCAAAAAATTGCATATTGTTTTTTTATCAAGTAAGAAAAAGTATAATGCAGGTTCCAACTTAATTAATGTAGTGGTTTACAAAAAGTAAACAAGTATATGTTTAACATCCATATCCCATCCATAAAATGCATATGGATCACTTTATAAATCCAAGGCAGAGTGGAAAATTAAACTCTTTTGATCATGATAGACTTGGTCTATATCTGAACCTCCCAAGCATATTCCAATGAGGTTCCAACAGTGCATATGCTATTTTGTTTGATTACAGGGATCCCATTTAAACATCCAATTACCAAAAAACCAAACTCTCTTCCACCTCAGCAACTCGACAAGATCTACAACTACACAAAGAAAGAATCAGTTCTATTTTAAATTATTCCACGGTTTCCTCTAAGTTCCAGACATAAAATTCACAGACAGCTAAGCAAATTAAATTTCCTGGTGAGATACTGAAGCAACACCGCAAACCTTCGTAAGTCACGCCCAACAATTGAAATCAGGAAACCTTGTTAAGCATCTAACAAGATCAACCTTCTGAAATATGTCATAAGCATACGTGTGCACATGTCTAACTAGGAACGTGAAGCAATCAATTAAAGAACATTAGAATCTGGACCGAAAAGTTGAAGTGGATAAAGTTTGGCAATTTAACATTTACATGAAAATATTATAAATTTTTTGAATATATAACAAGTTCATTCTTAAAAACAGAAGATCATAATAAAAACGCAAACGAAATAGAAGCAAAAAATGTTTGTTTTCTCGATAACTTCAAATTTTCACATCCAACCAACAGAGGCACCCTAGTCTCATCTAAAACACTGTAATCATGTCAAAGATTCCACAACTTATCAATCAAAATCAAGAGATAATTCATGCCATCACATCATTAGATAACCTAAAAACAAATAGAAGGAAATGATACTGTAGGGGATGAAAAGATGGTTCTCTTACTTACATCTGTTCTACAACCCTCTGACGCGCCTCAGGATCGATTTGGGCCCTCCAGTCGGCAGAGTTCCCATCCGAGGCGGCCGCGGAGGCCTCCTCCCGGACAGGCCTCCAGCGGTTCGCCTCCATTCCACCGATCAAACCGAAGAAACTTCTCCTCTCTGGTTTACACCAAGAGGTCCAAGAGCACGCAACACCCCAGAATGAGATATCAGTGCCGACAAAGGCCAAGGAAATAAGTCGAGGGAGAGAGGGAGGGAGAAGATGATGGAGATCCCTCCTCTTCGAAAACACTCGTCACTGTAGCCGAGAAGGGTACCACGCTCTTCTACCAGTACCCGTCCATTGCCGAGGAAAACCGAACTGTTATGGACGCGCACAGAAGGTGTTTGCTTATGGCCCCTTCGAGGCACCGCCATGTTTCCTTTTTGTCGACTTGCGGGCGCTCCAACCACTCTCGGCCTTTTGATACGGATGCCTAATTGGTGCTTTTACATATCTATCCTTTCGCAATCTAATTTTACCTCAATATCCTTCCCCCATATATATATATATATATATATATCAAATTAACGATGATTTAAAATTTTAAAATGAAAATAAAAAATATCTGTTAATATTTTCATCAAAACATAAATATAGAATTTACTAATTTATATATTTTGGGATCGTTCTGCAACGTGGACTAATAAGTCATCCCAAAAAGGTTCTCCGCGTGCGAAAGCTCGTCTTCGTGGAAATGAAGGAAAAAAAGTCTTGGTTTTACTCTCGGGCCGACTCTGCCTTCTTGCACTAAGATCCTGACTAAGCTATTGATGCTTCGTCGAGTCCATATGATGCTCAAGTCAGTGGGGGATTGAATATTTGGAAGTAAATTCTCTTAGTTGTCGATCCACCAACTAGTGGCTGCTTGGAGGTTTTTATACATGCAAAAGAGGAAGTTGTCGTACCGGATTATTACCGTTGCTACAGTACTTAGTAGCACTAGGTATTATGACATTTTGTAGAGCTCTAGGGTCCTCTGATGGCGCCACACGCCTTTAGCCGTGCTGTCAGTCGCCCGCCGTTCAGTTGTATTGTTGGCCGATCGATGTGTTAAATTTCTTGATTATCCCTGTCAAGACTAGGTCGGCATCTGACGTGCATCCAACCTGGAAGCCTTGTGATGTGACTTGACGATGTGTTGAGAAGCTGTTGGGGTCGGCCATTCTTGGCCCATCAATACAATACATATGTAAAATATACGTAAGTGAAGGGTATTAGTATGACATTGAGCAAACAATTAAGAAATTAACTATAATGATACGATATATATAAATAAAATAACTTTATTTGAAAATATGGTGGGGCCTTAATCCTCATTTAATAATCTTTAACCACATATTTGAAAAAGATGCATATAATTCCATTTTTATTAGAAATGCAAAGAATTAATTATAAAATATAAAAAAAGTCAGATGTTAGATTACGCATTCAAATCAATATCAATTGTATGCTTTCCAATCTTCAAAACTGCAAATTTTAAATATTCTAATTAATCAACACATTTAATATATAATTTTTTAGTACATCTACGCTGAAATTTTAATTTTATAGAATTATATATATGTATATATATATATATAACATAATACTGAATGGAGTGACTTAACCTCATGATTTAGGGAGAGAATCTCTAAATATTGTACACAAAAAAAAAGAAAAAAAAGAAAAAAATAGAAAGTTTAGTCAGCATGGAATCAGAATATGATGGAATTGACAGATGGAAGGCATAATGGTCATTTTTGGAAAATGGTGCTATGTTCATCTCAAGTGTATAAAGTTTGCTAACAACAAGTTTGAGAGGAGGATGCCTTTCTTTGGTGCCTAAAATTGATCTTTGATTCTATTTTTGACATTTGAGACTCAGCACATCAGCAGAAATCATCGAGGGAGAGGGAGAGAGAGGTTTTAGATTTGTGGCATCGGAATCAACGAGGGAGATGATTGCAGCCGCCTCTTTCGGAAGGGGACAAAAAATTAAGAAACCCAACGAGATCCATAGAATTCGGAGAGAAGGTTAAATTTTCTTCTTCTTCTTCCTTTTTTTTTTATATTTTTTTTGGGAGGCGGGATTAAAAAAGTAATTGAGTGATTATTATTGGTTGGCCAATTTACTAAGAATAACCATTTTACTAGATTTTACATGGCAGGCAGCACCTCTATTTCTATTTTTAGAAATCACCAATTAAAGTTAAATTTCTGGGAAACCACTGGAATGGTTCATCTAATCGTCGTCTTTAAATGTCGATGTCAGTTTTGATGATAAAATCAAATTAATAATTTTATAGAACTAATATATTTTTAAGGTAAGTGATTATGATCAAAAAATTATTGTGATTATGATCTATCTATGATCAAAAAATTATTGTGATTTAAAATCAAAAAATTATTGTGATTATGATCTATCTGTCCTATTTAAATGTACATGTCAGTTTTGATGATAAAATCAAATTAATAATTTTATCGAACTAATATATTTTTAAGGTAAGTGACATAGAAAATACTTTGATTAATAATTCAAATCATTCAAGGGCCAACTGTTGAGCAGGAGAATCAAACATTATGTCAAAAAATTATTGTGATAAAAATTTAACGTCGAGTCGGAGGATTAGTCGATATGTCAAATATCAAACTTCATACTAAATTATTAGACATCATGCTACAAGGATTGAATATTATGTCAAAAGGTTAGACGTCATGAGAAAATCGATATGTCGATGGAATGGGTGATATGTCGAAAGAAATGATGATGTACTAAAGTTTCAAATGAAGTATTGAAAGATCAAACAACATCCCAGAAGTGCATATAACATGTATAAATCTTCATAAATGTGTAAGATTTATAATTGATTTGTCAAGGTCTTAATCTAGATTATTTTGGATCAATCTAAGTCGATAATATATCTAAATAAAGCCCACTTATCAAAAAAATCATTGGAGTCAAAGTTAAGTTAAATTGGGCATATTAGAAGGCCAAATCGATTGTCTAAACTAAGCCCTAATGATGGTACCATCAGACCCAAGCAATAGTATTACTAGAGTCAATCGATAAATATTATTTATACTTTGATCGTCATTCCGATAGCAGTAACGCATATAACGATGGTAGTACTGACAAAGTCTAAATTTATAACATATTTGTGGCGATGTCCTAATGATAGTCCGCTCGTACATCAAAATTTTGAGAATTTAACTTTTTAGCTTCATTTTTTAAGTTTTTTGACTTATAAATATCCCACTTAGGCTTTGGTTGATAGAGCATTCATTATTGAGCTAGTAAAGTGTTATAAACTCTTATTTTGAGTATAGTTTAAGTGTCATCTTTAAGTTTGGTTATAATTCTAAGCAAAGTTTACTATATTGTATCATACCACTCAGTATGTACCGGCCTAATAGAGGACTGGTATGTTCAGTACAACTCGATACCTTGACTATATGTTGGTACACTCAGTACAACTATGTACATACCATGCGAACAACTGATCGATATATTGGTACAGTACGAGATTATGACCCTTGATTCTAAGTTATAGAAGATAAGAGACATTTTGAAAAGAGAGTGTCAATATTATCTCCTTAGCTGGGAAAAGAAAAAAGTTATAACAATAATAGTTAATATTCACCAATTAGATAAAAGATCGATAGTAAAAGTTAGTAACTTCAAGGGAAGATGAATCATGAGTTGTCATAGGTCAAAAAGACTGAACCACTATAAATTGATTTGTTTCTCTTTATTTTGTCTTATGCCTATGAGTTTTTTTATGCTTTGAGGTGATATTCATATATCAATCACTTATGCGCCTTTTGATGTGGTCTTCATATATTGGCCACTTTTGCAGTTTCCGAGATATCCTTTGTTTTTTATTTATAACAACTCCATTATATCATAACCCTTTTTAACTGTGTATGAGATATCAGCTCTGTCATTCATTAGTAGTCCCTTATGATTGATAATCTCCGTGAGGAGGTAGAGAGGCTAAAAGAGAAAAGGGGAGACCCAACGCTTATCGTTGAGGTAGAGGCTCAAGGAGTTGAGCTAGCCATGCAACTAGAAGAGCTCGAGCAAAGCCTCACCGAGAGCTAGGTTCGATGATGGCATACAACTTTGAGCTTGTTAAGCAAGTTGCAAGATTTCGAGAGGAGGCAATTTTTGTCTTCTTCTATAATGTGTTAGTCTTTACTAAGTCATCAAGTTTGGAAGCCTGATCGAGTTAATGTAGTCTTTTCAAATAATGAAACTTTCTTTAGCTTACACCACCTATACCCTATATATATATATATATATATATATGACACTCGGGGTATAGTCACCCCAACCTAACCTCAAGATATGTCATTTCCTTGAAGGCACCACCGCTTTTTTGTTTAAAGGTAATATGTTTCGACTCAAATGACCTCGATGACTCGATATGACCCTTTCTAATTTAGTTGAGTCACTGACTTCATCTTTTTAAAGCTTTGAGTCTTGTTTAGGAGTGCTTTAATCAATAACTCTAGATATGGGATAAACTTAGCCAAGTCTCCGGATTCCATAAGTGACATCTCAAGTTAGGTCCTCTTCGGTAGGGAGACCGTTGTTAGGTAATATTAGCGTGACTCCCTTGGGTTGCTTCTCAGCTTTTCAATATTGATCCTTATTAGAAACTTCATTATCATGTGATAGGTTGACACCATCGCCCTCAATCTATTTAGTGTGGGCCGGCATATGATCACGTTGTATATCAAGGGGATATGCACTATCATGAATTTAGCCATTGTCTCTAAATGTAACATGTATGTTCATGATCCCGAGAGGCGAGATAGAATTTCCAGTGAACCCGATTAGTAAATAAGCCATGGGGGTAAAGCCGTTAGTTGACAACTGGATTTTTTGGAAAGCATCAAACTAGAGGATATCACTAGAGCTATTTGTGTCAATCATGACCCTCTTCACTTAAGCGTTGATCATCCACACATAAATTATCAAGGCATGATCATGATTCGAGTCAAGATACTCCATCACTTCCTTCTTGAAGGTTTCTCTAGGTTTCCCTCTATCCTTGGATGCTTTTTAATGGCAACTCAAGCATAAGCTTTTTGACTCAAGAAACTATCTCCCTCCGCAAAGAGGCCACCAATGATGACATCAATCTATCTCTCCACCAACCGTTAAGGTTGAGGTGAGGGTTTCTAGTGCTTTCAGACAAATCACCCGATATGTCCTCGATGTATGAGTTCTTTAATCTGCTCTTTCAAGTCATGATAATCCTCTATATTTTAGTTGTAATATCAATGAAAATAATAATATTTGGACCTATTTCTTTTCACCAATCGAGTCTCCATCAAGTGAGAGCCTTTGAAGAGCTCATTCTCTTTTATATGTAGAATTTTAGTTCTAGTCATATTCAGGGGGGTTAAGTTAAACGTTGGGCGAGATAACTTAGGTTATTCATTTCTCTCTCATCATGAAAACCTTGTGGTCATGGGAGATTGTGGTCACTCCTACTTCTGCCTCTTACGTGACTCCTTATGCTTACCTGAAACTATTATCTTAGCGATGATATATTGATTGGCCCTCTGAAGTACCTATAGTACTGTCATCGGTGGTCTCTTTATCAACGACCAAAAGAGGCGAGAGGGCTTGAGCCCCATAATAAAGGTTTATATTATGAATGATGGATGAGTATCTATCATGCCTCGGATTTCATTAGTGAACTAAGTGATGAAGTCTACAAGTGTTTTCTCCTCCCCTTGCTTGAGCCCGAGAAGAGTTATTGTCGATGGCCTTAAACACATGTTACTGATGAAGTGAAGTTCGAACTCTCACATGAGCTAAGCAAAAGAACTTATGAAAAGCAACTTTATGCAAGCACACTATTCTCGTGCTAGACCTCTTAATATGGTTGGGAAGGTACGACATATCAAAGTATCTAAAGTGTCATATAATGATGTTTGGATACGAAAAGCTTCAATGTGCTCCATTCGATTGCCTCCAACAACAAAAGGCAAAAGATTGCTAGAATATATTCCTCCTGGATTTTTGGGTAAATGGCTATGAACTCGAGGTGGGATGAACCAGTGCTTCCCCTTTGGATTGTTGTAACTCTCATTATATCTCCTCTAAACATCGGTTTATCTATCATAGTTGGATCCACAAGGAATCCTTTGTCGAATCCACCAACTAGATCTCGGATTTAGGGAAGATAGAGTGGTGGTGTAGTCTATTAAATTCCATGGTTGGGGACCCAAGTGCTCCCTCAATCAATGGTTCAATGGGTTCAGGTGCTATTGGATGTCAGCACCACATTGGATAGGGAAACCTCAATGGGTGTTAGCGTCAATGGCGATTGAGCTGGTGACCACAACTGAGCTAGTGGCATCGTCTATTGGGCCAATAGGGGCAAAAGTGAAGTGATGACATATATCAAATTTGTTAGCATATGTATTTTGCTGGGTGAGATTCAAAAACACATAGAGGGGATGAGCATAAGGCTCAAGATCGTCCCTAGGAGTGAGAGACACTTGGTCTTTAAATAGAAGCCAATATTGTATCGGTATTTGCTCTAAAGTGGATGCGTCTATGTGCAAAAAGTGTAGATGTTGACCCCCTTGGGTGAAAGTACTATAGGTCAAGGGGTGAGAGACACTAAGTTTTTAAATAGAAGCCAATATTGTATCGACACTTGGTTTAAGGTGGATGCGTCCATGTGCATAAAGGGTAGATGCTGACCCCCTTGGGTGAAAGTATTATAGGTCAAGGGTAAAGCCTCCTCGCTCGAGCATTCATTGAGAGAGTCAGTGGGTGGGCATTCCTACGACATCGGATCCTCCTTCTAGCACAAAAAATATTCAGAGAAGTCATCGACATCTTGGTTAGCTCGACATAGTCCAGAGCCATATATGCAATCTTGTCTGAGGTGCCAACAGTACGAAGCTCGTGTCGAGAGAGATTTTCCGTCATGGTCCATCCGACACCTAAGTTAATAACCCGAGATATATGAGTGGACACAAGTGGTAAAAAATATGATTCTATTTTGTTGTATTAAATATGAGCTTATATACCTAATCGTAAAGTGACATAATACAATATTTTACAAACAAGTAGCCTATAACCGTCTCCAATACCCTCCCATCTAACTTTTGTCTTCCCAATAATAATAAAAAAAAAGTTACCAAGGTTTATTATTATAAACATAACCCATAAATTATTGTCAAAGTACTAGATACAACAAAAGACTTGTGAAGAATAAAGTTAGCATTGGAAAGAAAAGAAGATCCTACTAGCATTGAACAAAGCTAGCAGCAGTGAGGAGGTAGACATCAGCAATCACAGAGCAAATAGGAAAACACAACCATTGCCAGAAGCAGTTTCAGAGACCGATGCATATTTGGACTCAATTATGGAAGAATGATTTCATAAATGAAACTACAACTTGTGCTTCAAAGTTCCACCATTCAAGTACAAGCTCCATAGACCCAACAAATCTGTGCACATCCTCTACAAGAACTGTTACAGCATAATGTATATTATTTATTACACACGCAATTTTATAATGGAAATTATATACATGTAAGAATTGGTCTACCTACATTCCTTTTTCTATTTCCGGAGATATGAACAAAATTTGAATACACATTGTGCACTTCCATGGAAGAGTCTGCTGTGTTCTGCCTTGTGACGAACGTGAAACTATGGCTGTCTTCAGCACACAACTGTTCTGGCATAAAAAGATCAAACTGCCACTATAGATCTCGCATTCAGTACCTTCCCCTATTCGTACACAGTAGCTTTGCCTTCTTGCGGTCGCTACAAGATCATAACGGGCGGCCAGTCACAGCGGCAAGGGTACAAGCATCTGTCTCCTTTTGTTTGATGGACAGTGTCGATAGATATATTCGGAGTAGTCTTTGTTTCCCAAGTACATGGAAGGCGAAGCTACTAACCTTTATCCTTGAACAATTACAAACTTTGTTGAGTTGCTTTACGAAGCTTCTCCGAAATATGAAGTAAATATTAAAGACTCTCAGAAGTAGCTTGATTGTGTTTGCAATAGCTGAAGGTGTGCTAGTATCTTTGCAATTTTTGGTTTCAGAATTGGACTTCCTTTTTGTGCTAGATCAATGAGCACAACTTGAGCAGCTTCACCATGCTGCTCCGTGTGAGCTTCAAGCCTAAAAATCCTCTCCAGCATCCATATCGCTTTCTCCTGAGCCTTCAGATCACCTACTTCAAGAACTCTCACGAGTGCCTGCACTCCTGATGCCTTTTCGATAGCATTGCTTCCGCTTTCCCATGTCTCATCGTGCAATAAGGTTGACAGGGCATCAAGAATTGCTTCGTCTGCTTCACGCTCTTTGCCTTCCAACACCTGTACCAAAGGAGGTATAGCACCAGACTTGACCAAGCAAAATGTACTTTTCACGATGCAAGTGCCCTTGTGAACCTCACAAAATGTTTCGGATGATGGAGGAACACACAACCATCTAGTGGACTTGACCTTGCTCAAAGCAATTGTATTCTGAGATAGCTGACCCAGTGAAATAGCAGCTTTAGATTTGGCAACAGCAGAGCCACATGAAAGTAACTTCAAAAGGCACGAAATAATACCATGTGATGCTGATATTCTCTGCATTTTCTTATCCCAAGGAACCGTGAACCGAATCATCACGCCTGCAATGCTCTCAAGTAACAACATTTTTGCAGTACCTAAAGATCCTACGATGGTTACCTCAAGCAAAGTAATCAAAACAGGGAGTAAGTTTTCCCTTGCAAGAATTTCTGTTACTCTTTTGTCATTCACAGGGAGATTACTAAGAATGCCAACAGCAGCGGATTTCTCACTCTCTGTATTTGATGTTGAGACAATATTTACTAGGATTTTGAGATGAGCCTCCCCTAGCTGCTCAAAACACTCTATTGCTGGATCAAAATCTTCGGAGATGTGGAATAGCAAGTCCAAGGCTGCAATCCTGATCTCAGGATTGTCCTCAGTTAGGAACGGCAGAAGCAGCTGCATAGCACCATTTTCCTTCATTTTGGTTCTAATTCTTTTGGCATTGGGGTGACTTGCAATGCTATTAAGAGCCTGTAAAAGATGAATCTGGATTGCAGGGCTTGAGTGGTTAAGAAGTGACAAAATTTGTGGCGCCACACCTTTTTTCATTAGGATTAGATCAGATTGTGCTATGCTCGCAAGTATAGCTGATGCAGGTTCTCGAAGAGTCACGAGCACAGATGTAACAGAGAATAGGAGCTGAAGTAATGGTTCTACGGCACCTGACTTGATCAAACGGTGAATGTTCTCTTTCAAGCCAGAGAGGTTACGTAAGGCCCCCAATGCAGACAACTTAGATTCGAGATTCCCCATCGTAAACATTTTTACGAGGGGTTCTACACAGCCCTCTTCTCCAAGGGTAGATTTCATTTGGTCTGTAAGTTTCATTCTCAAAATTGCATTTGCCATAAGAATTTTGTTCATTTCCGAACCTGCAGATGCAATATTAATTGAATGGACCAAGTTAGCAGGATAGGTTCCAAACAAATCCGCAAGAACAACTATGTCATACATATTACAAGGAATTAAATTCTTTAAAGCTATCAGTCAGTGTACTGACGAGCATACAGAAAGTCATATGTAAAGGAAAAATATGACATGCTTGGAGACCAAAATAATCAGAAGGGCCCGAACACTTTGATAGCTAAATAGATGGTTTCCTAATTCGTAAACTGTATAGAAGTGGATTTAGTGGATCCTTATATTATTTCAGGAAGAAAATTGGAAATATATTGCAACAAAGGGATACATCGTCAGCGATTTCAGGTGTCAACAACTGTAGTCCACATATTGAGATGAAGACAATGCAGATTTCTTGTCTAGGTATGGATGGAGTAGTGCTTACTTAATATGCATAAGCAGTCTTTGATTATGAATACCATCAAAACCCCATTAGAATAAGAACTAAAGTAGAACTTTGCCAACTTGAAATGAGTACAAAAGGCTACCTTTGCGATTCCTCGAATACAAACAGGATTCTGCATCTAGGTAAGAGGCATACTATGGGCAAAGTTTTAGCATACTCTGCCTAAGAATCCAAATTTAACCCATAAATTCTTCATTTACAACATACAAATTACTGATCTTGGGATCAAAGATAAAAGAAACTACATTAAAAGGAGGAATTTATGATAATATGGTCAGAGATGGAGGCCATTTGAGTTGTCACCTCCAGTCCAACACAAATAAATCACTTTCATTCACTTGATGCATTATACAGTGTATCATTTTAGGAAACAGTATGTCATGAACTTTGTTGGCATTTATTTAAGTTACCTATATTTGTGTAACAAAAAGTAAGATTTCCCTTAGAGATTTGCAGAATTAAGCAACATAGTTCCATTCAAGTTGGCCAACTGAATTCTGAAATTACATGATATAATTTGCACAGTAAATGACGAGCATCTTTCAATCAAGTTCATTATCTTAAAATCTCTAGTTGCAAATTAAGAATGTTGGATGGATTCTTATCTTTTAAGTAAACGACTTAGTTTCCAAGAGATCTCAGAAGACCATAGCAAGGTTATCAAAACCGAATCGTACCACCAGATACAGGTAGTACGTACCGATCCGCTAGTAGACCGGTACGTAGACCGCCCGCCACCGATCGATACCGTTGATCTAGCCTCGTATCGAACAATACAAGGCTGTTTCCACCATGTTACCACCCGAAACAGGTCGATAACGGTCGATTTTGACTGTCACCGCTATCGGGCAATATTAGCCTGGCTACAGTGAGGGAAGAAGCAACAGCAAGAGAGAAGGAAGAAGAAAGAGAAAGAAGGAGAAGAAGAGAGAGAACCTCGACGCGTCCTAATCCAGCGCCGCCCTACCTCGACGATCCCGAGCCGATAGGTAAAGGCGAGGTGGTGGCTCGGCTTTTCTTTACCGTGTTCTTCACCGAAGACATCTACGGCTTTCAACGTCTTCGCCGAACGCCGTAGATGAGGAGAAGCCTCGACGACGTCGCTTCCTCCACTTCTCGTTGCCTTAGACAAGGAGAAAAGCGAGGCTTCTCCTCATTTGCGTCGGGAGAAGAAAAGGAGGCAACGTAGCTGAGGCAACAACATCACCTCCTTTTTAATTTTTTAAATATTTTTAAATATTAATTATATATATATATATATATATATAGCCATACTGTTTGCTGGTGTATCACTTGGTATGCCCATACCGTACTGTACCGAGCAGAGATCGGCATGTCGGTACAGTACCAAATTACGAACCGACTAGCAATGTGAAATCGTAATCATCCATCATAATGACTTAGAAGGAAGATGAAATATAGATCATAGTTCCAGGGTTTGTTCAATCATTTCTGCTCCTTTGCTAAGGATTCAGGGATAATCGTTAGTGATATTATTACTATTAAGTTACACTAAAGGACTTGCTTTTATCTTAGAAGAAAGAAACATCTTAGACTGAACACCTTGAATAATGGATACATAACCGAGCAGTTTAAAATCACATACACAGGATGTTGCTTAGAAACCAAGCATAATGGAAATTCACATCAGGCATCATACATGAAAATTTGAAATTAGAGGATTGTCTTGAAAGTACCTTCCTTCAGATAGTGTACCAGAGGTACAAAGTAACCAGCTTCTGCCATAAGGAGAACATTGTGTGCGTTACCTGACAAAACACTCAGTAACTTCCCTGAATCTTGTGAAGCAATAGGGTCATCTCCATTTCGTAATGTAACCAACATCACCATACAACCCTGGATTCTACCAATTCTCTGTCGAATTTTCGGGACTACTGACAAATCCAAAAGCAGCCCTACTGCTTCTCTACTCTCTTCGACATACCTTGACAAAGATCTCACTATAGTAGAAAGAGCTTCAATGCCTGCCATTCTCTCCTGCAAACTAAATGACAACATAAGCAAAACCATGCAACCATTGCATCATCCACTGTGCCGGTGTGCACTTTCTCATGATCCTAGCATGCAGAATTATGACCAATCTATTCTCTCCTGCAAACTAAATGACAACATAAGCAAAACCATGCAACCATTGCATCATCCACTGTGCCGGTGTGCACTTTCTCATGATCCTAGCATGCAGAATTATGACCAATCTATTCTCTCCTGCAAACTAAATGACAACATAAGCAAAACCATGCAACCATTGCATCATCCACTGTGCCGGTGTGCACTTTCTCATGATCCTAGCATGCAGAATTATGACCAATTTCTCATGATCCTAGCATGCAGAATTATGACCAATCTATTCTCTCCTGCAAACTAAATGACAACATAAGCAAAACCATGCAACCATTGCATCATCCACTGTGCCGGTGTGCACTTTCTCATGATCCTAGCATGCAGAATTATGACCAATCTATTCTCTCCTGCAAACTAAATGACAACATAAGCAAAACCATGCAACCATTGCATCATCCACTGTGCCGGTGTGCACTTTCTCATGATCCTAGCATGCATAATTATGACCAATCTAGCAATCAAGGTAGCTTGACTCTGTGAACAACTCAATCTAATCCTTAAACTTCTAAGATTGAATAATACGGAAATCGAAGTGGAAAGGACATAAGTATACTCGAAATGCTACCTTGTTCTCGGTGCTGTACGACGCAAGACTCCTCAGCACCGGAATCATCTTCAACCTATTCGCACTCTTTGCGGAAGCCAATCGATTAAGAAGAGCTGAGATCAACCTCCAGCCCTCCTCCCACACCAATCCCTCACCAAGTAGGACCTCGATCTCAGAGATCACTACCCAGAGTTCATCCTCCTCCCCATTCTTAATCCGCACGACCAAGTCTTCGGTATCTACGTGAGTGCCGCCACCCTTGTCACTCGCCGGTCCCTGGAATCGGGCTTCCATCAATTCCATCTGCAGAGCTTCCATCTCGCCCCTAATCTCCGCCGGTGCATCGGCCCACGCGCCGGCCAAGACCCGGACCCCTCTCGCGACGTTGCGAGCGGCGCCGTCGAGCAGGCGGGTGGCCACGGCAGAGGGATACCCAGTCGATCTCTCGGCGAGGCAGCGAGAGCGGCGGAGGTCGGAGTCGAGGGATTCGACAGCGCTCCTCTTGATGGTTGCGGCTGGTGCATCGGCGAGCTCGGACGGCTGCCGCAGCAGGACGCGGAGGATGGGGTTGAGGCGGCCTACCAAGGCCGAGAAATAAGGGAGGGCGGAGGGGAGGTGGTGGGAGGACTCGGCGACGTCGGGAGGCTCGGCGAGGGATGCGGTCTCGTCGACGGAGTCCATGAGGCGGGAGAGGAGCTCGGCAGTGCTCGGGGCAGAATCCTCGGGCTGCATGGTGATTCGGAAAGGATGAGGGAAAGCAATTGCTGTAGAAGGATTGGCGATCGAAAGGAGGGAGGGATGGAAGAGGAGAAGTAGTGGAGGGCGGCAGAGACGGAGTCACTCAGCAGCGCTGTCATGACGAAGTGGGATAGGACGGCTTTTGTCGCGAGGAGGAAGTCGAACCCATCTCGTGCTGGTCGCCGTTGACGACGACGTAAAGAAGACCGATTCAAACGAGTTAAGGGGTGCGGATTCCGTGTATCAACTGAGTCAACACGATGACTGACTACCACAAATCGGGTGCGAAGTGGGGTCCACACCTGGGTCGACCCAGCGGCCACAGCCAGTAGAAGACGTCGGTATCCTGTTTGGTGTTGTGAAAGACACAGCTGAGCCTCCGCGTGGAAGGATAGATCACGGAGTGAGAAAGGTCAAGCCCAGAACACGGAACCGTTTTAACATATATATCGGAGTAGAAAGATAACGGACCGTCTTAAACGTGTGAGAGAACCGTTCTGTTCTCGCTCCTGTTCTTAAAAGAAAACAAAAAAGTAGGTCTACCCCAAGAGTTGGCACTGATCTTGTTTTTTTTTAAAAAAAATTATTATAAACATCATGTGATTTGATTATGTATCATATGATGATTAATTAATAATATATATTTTTATATATTACTAATAATTTAATTCAAGTAAAAATAAATAAATATGCAGCTAAAATATGGATGAAGGACTATCATTTTTGTTATTTTATAAAACTCTTTTAATATTTAAATTAAGCAGAAGTCTCGGATAACCCATGCAATAAATATGCTATCACTAGCTTTGAGTCTGATGGTTTGACTTAATCAATGTATAAACGAACTAAATAAAAAGAGGGGAGTCAACGGTTCCATTAAATACCGGACAATTGGATAACATCAATCCCTGTTGAATTAGCCAATCGGATCGGGAAAACTCAAGAAGGAATATTTAAAAATTATAAAATTAATCCTAATAAAATATCTTTCAATTTTCTGTATTATCAACGATATTTATTTTTCTTGGAGAGGATTTGAGTCTTTCTTATCAAGAGGATCAAAAAGAGCAAAATCAAATATTTTAGTTACTCTGTTAGTAACCAAAATATTATAATTATGTTAAAAAATATATTAGTTGGTTTAGTCCAACGACTAAAAATTTGATCCAACCCAACTGGATTTGAAAAAAAAAAACTTTTTTTAATAATAAAGGCATTTTGATCAATTTATAAATAAAACTTTTTTTAATAATAAAGGCATATTTATAATTTAAGGGTGAAATGTGGCCGTTTACAAACGTGGCCGTAACGGGTTATTTCTTCGTCTAATATATTAAACAAAAATAAAACGCAAACGGACTACGAGTTCGGTCGGGCCACCACTTCGCTCGATCCGATTCGAGTCCGTCACGCCGACGTTTGTTCTTCACCAATCCCCTCTCTTCTTCAAAGCTTCCCCTCTCTCCTTTGCTTCGTATCCTTCTCCTATTCCATCTTCACCTATCCTTCTCCTTCCATGTCTTCTAAAGCCGAACGCCACGAGCATTCGGAACCCTAATCTTGTCCCCCTAGACCAATTCGGGCTTCTCTTATGGAGAGCGACGACAAGCTCTGCGGCTTCCTCCAGGTCGTCCTCTCCGTCCCCTCGCCCACCAAAACCCTAGCCCTCGGCGCCTCCTGCTCCCTTTTCTCCGACGGACCTAATGTCGGCTTCCGCTCCGATGAAGGCGTCCTTCTGCTGCCTTTGCCCGCCGGCACCGCCGCGCCTCCGCCCCCAGCTGAGGATGCCGCCGCCGCGACGCTGACTCCGGAGAGGACCATGGCCGCATTTGGGAATGCCGCCGTGACGTTGCCTTCGTCAGCGTCGAAGAGGAGGAGGCGGAGGGTGGCCGGGCTGGTCAACGGGAGCATGAGCGTGGTCCACCAGTTGCAGGCGCTCACGGCCTACAAGTGCTTGAAGATTGATGCCAGAGTCGTGAGGATTTCTACTCGAGGGGACGGCGAGGTGAGGGCGGTGGTGTTGATTGACTTGTACTTGCCCATTGCGGTGTGGTCCGGTTGGCAATTCCCCAGGTCCGGGCCGTTGGCTGCATCTCTGTTCAAGCATGCAAGGTATGGACCTCCTTTCCTCTAAATAGCTTGGAAGTCATCCAATTTTAGATATCGTAATCTCAAGTGAACTTGTTCATAGGTCCAAGTGCTGTGCCCCAATACGACAACATGATCGTACCATGTGTAAGCTCATAAGAAACCACATTCACAGAGCAGGAACTTAAATCTTTCAAGTGTTTATTCATAACAAAGAGATGGCTTAATTGCTCAGTTGCTTTCTTTACTTGTCATTCAAGGGGATCTTTCCCCCAGGGAAAACTTAGTGTTCATTACAAGAAAGTCAACATAAAAAAAGGTTGTAGATGTTAGACCTATTGCCTTATGCAACTTTCTTCATAAATCACTTGATAAAATCTTTGCGGATGAAATTAAGCTAAAAAATGATCCTCTTAGTTTCGAGAACAATTTGCTTTTGTCCCCGATAGCAGTAGGAATATTCATGATAATATCCTTGTCACCAATGAGCTTGTTTATTCGAGGCCCAACTTTAAATATCTCCTCTTGTTCTCATCAAGGTGAGATCTTTTTGACATTTTCTTGGTTTGACATCTTTGCAACCCTGAGTAAAATGTATTTATCTTCTGTTTTTGTTCAGTGGATCATGACTTTTGCTTCATCATCTAGATTTGTTTGCCTCATTAATGGTAACTCTTCTAATTGGTTCTAGAGTCACAGAAAAATTAGGCAAGGAAACCTCTTCTCTCCTTATCCCTTTATCCTAATTCACCATGTCTTATGCAATACTCTCAATAATTTTGTTTGGCACATGAAAATCATTCCCTTTAATCTCAAAGGAATCAAAATCTCATTACTTACATATGGTGATGATCTTCTATTACACTTAGGGGTAGTTCTAAATCTTGCCTTTATATGTTTTTAGTCCTCACCAATCTAAGGATTAACAAAAGTAATCCTCAATATTTCTTCCCCAAGTCAAATGATCCTAATATTACATTTGATATCTTTGGTTTCAATTAGGAGAAATGGTCCATGAAATATCATGACATTTTTGTCTCTTTTGACTGATTCGCTGAAAAAGACTAAAGTTTGATGGTGGACAAAGCGGTAACAATGGTGGATGTCTAGGAGATGGGTCAAGGTTTGATGAGGGCCTTCTAACTGGCGAGATATGGTACATCCTATATTATGGCGTGCCCTATTTTGTTGTGCGGGATTAAATACTTACAAAATCAGGGCTTTGACATGCTCTTTTAAAGGCCATAAGAATTGTTATCCTTATTAATAAGGATTCTCTTGGTGTTCCCTGAGTTTGGGGCAAGGTATATATTGTTATCTTTGGTATATGTTATTTGTAATGTGTTTAGTTACATGTCTAGCATGTGCTTTTCAAATAGTATATGTGATAAAAGAGTTTGATTCTTTATATAAGATCAAAGAATAGAAATGATAATGAATAGCTACAGATAGCAATTTTGTATCGACCAAGAAAATCGAACTTGTACGTGTGCCATCCTCGGGAAGTTGAGTCAATGTTATTAAGAGGCCTGCAACGCTTGTCTAGGCACTTAGGTGAGATGAGGCCCGAGTGCCTCAAATAAATTTGAGGGAGGCACTTAGGCTTATGTGTTGCTTATGCGAACTCCTGGTCCTGGGCATTGGTCTGCCTAAGCATTTGCTTGGTCAACCAAAATGCACTGAGTCTGGTTCTGTTAGCTTAACGGACCCAAGTTCAATCTAACAAACCCGATCCGCTCTCCCGATTCAAGTCCAACTCTAATTTGATTGACCCATATATGGGCCAGTCAAATAAATATCTAAACATCCTTAGCCCCACCCCTAACCCTTCCCCATATTCGAGTCTCAATCTGATATGGTTAAGCTGCTTGATCTTAGTCAACTAAGATATCTTAACCAAAGTTTGCAATTTCGATTCGCACCGGTGTACCGGCTGATGGTCGATACGATAAGTACCGAGGCATATCAACGGTACGCCCAAAAAACATAAAAAATAACTCCAAAAATATCTAAAAATTGAAAAATAGTTTAGGGGTTTGAAGTTGGAAATAAATATAAATTTAGTATAATTTTAGTGAAAATAATCTAAATTAGAAAATATTAGTGACATATATCTTTTTTGGGCTTTGGGGAGTGGTTTTGTCGTACGTTCCGAATCATCCTTCCATTAATATTGAATTATCTACAAAGAAATGATTTGAATTGTTAGATATGAGTGAGAATAAGTTTAAGAGAGTTGATAAGAGAGTTGAAGAGATTGAGAGAGTGATATGAGATGAAAGAGCGTTAAACAATCAATTTGACCATTTGAAATAGGGCGATCTTAGTCCTTGATTGGTAACAAAACCCATATTGCTTGATACGGGGTCAGGATATGGTATTGCCCTCAAGTCAGTAACCGTTAGATTTCAACCGTTACCATCCAGTACAAACCTTTCATTCTCGAGGTTATGGTATCGCCCAGTAGAGGGCGGTCCATGTACTGGTCCCTTGTCGGATCGATACGTATCGCCCGTACCGAGCGATATGGGCCGGTACCATGAACCCTGACCTTAACAATCTAGTTCACCCCCTGGTTGATAGGGGTACATGTAAGTGTAAAAGTCAGTGAACTCATTGAAAATAACTATAAATCATATTATTTGAAGATAAAAATATCTAAATTGACAACTCTTGGAAATTAGGTGTAAAATGAGATTTGACAGATTTTTTTTAGGCTTAAAATGATATTTTTATTAATTTGAGTCCGTTAAAAATTAAAATTGTGATAAATTAATTTTTTTATCAATCAGCGACTCATTTCATGAATAACATCATGAATTGAAATCTTAAAATTTCTTTCATATGAAATTCTATGAATTTTGACCCAAAAAAAGGTTTTTGTTATTATAGGTAAAGTAATTTTGATGAAAAAAATATTTTAATATTTGAAGTGTCACTATAATGACATTGGGTTTGATTAATATTCAATATCTATTGATTTGTTTAAAAAATATTATTTTTAAAACATGTATTTTTGTTTTACAAACAATAATTTGATTTTACCATATTTTATTTTTGTCATCATTTTTTTGTTTTTTATATTAACTGTTAATTTTATCAAATTATTTTATTATTATGAATAAATTTATTAATATTATTTAATTTTGTTAGTCATTATTTATTTTGTATCAGTTTAAATATTGGTTGGGTTAAATCGATCCAATTGAATGTATTGGTTCTGGATGGAAAAGAGAAAAAACTGACTTGATTGATTCTGTTGAAACATATGATCAATCTTAGATAATACTTACATGGATTCTTTTAAAGCCGACTGGTACTGAAAACCTTGCTATTGGCTAGCTTTTCAAGTTTCAAGGATTTTGTGGTCTCACCAAAATGGTCAGGCTCCAATTAGCCCTATTTCATGTATATATTGTCAGCAATGCAGGATGGACCTTTTTAACCAATGATTAGGGATGGCAGTAGATTGGGTTTTTTTGAATACTCGAGTCTGACCTGCTTAAATTGGTCTTGGATTCTTCCTAGGATTATGATGTGTTCAGGTAGGAAAGTTGGTACATGAGTTAGCGTTCAGATACCTAGGTAATTAGTTGGGTTTGGATCCATTTGTCAATCCTAGCATGAGCTAGGATGGCAGCTCAGGTGTTTTGGTCCATTATCTTGCCAAACCACATAAATTGGGTTTGAGTCCCCTTTAATTGGGTTTGGAATGGGGTTTGGTTAGGAAGGTAGGTACCCATGTCAGGTCTGGGTTGAAATCATTGATGCCAAACCTTTGCTATCCTGATCAATGATCTTAGTGAGGAAAGGACATGCGATTATGGTACTTTTGACCCTAGGTTCTTGTTAATATTCAATATAAATATATGATCATGAGATCCATTTAATAGTTGTAGGCCTTTTAACTGATTCTAACTTCTTAGAGAAAAACTTTAAGCATCATATGCTGTTATGCTTATTCCCATTTCCAATTACCATGAGAATCAAACCTTCATTAGGATAGCCTATCTCGCTCTGCTGATTCCGCAATCATGTGTTTTATCCCTTTTAGTGTAACCTCCAGGATTCTTATACAGAACGAAGTCATTAACAACCGATGTATTCAATGAAAATCATTTATGTTTTTAAAGTGGAGTTATGGGTTAGGTTTAACAAACATTTAGTGCAAAAAAAACAATCATAACAAAGCTTAGTAAATATGTAAAATAGTGAAAAACTTAAACAGTTTAAAATTATGGGACAATAGCTAGAAGACATTTGTGATTTAAGATTTATTTTGGTCAGTTAATAGAATTCAGAGAAAGACACCGGCAAACTTAAATAGTAATTTGGCAGGATGATCATATTTGGATTAATCTTTTTCTTCCTTTTTGAGTACTTTATCTATTTGATTATAGGTTCCCCATCATAAGGTTAATTGTGTGACAAGATGTGGATAGCTGGTTGGAAAGTTAAACATAGAGGCACAATTGCTCTTCTCACTCTGCCAAGGATGATTTGGTGAATAAGATGAATTGTCAATATTATCCAGTAACCTGTTTCTGTTATGGAAATCTAAATAGTTGGTTCAATGAATCCTCATGAAAAAGTTGGGAGGAATTGCCTGATTCACTTGATAGAAGGATATGCTCTAGCAGGATCAACAAAATGAAGTTTACCTGTTGCTCTTAAAAGAATTTGGCTCATTCTTTTTGAGATATATCTATCTCCTGTTGGAGTTGGCTAGGTAATATCAATTATAACTAGTGAAAGTTTATGGCTTTTTTTCCAGGGAAAATATCATTTGCATCACGTGATTGATATGGTTTTGATGATTTTAGGTAAGTAATAAATATACGTACATACATTTATATTTCTTTGCATCATTGTAAAGACTCACTTATATTGTTGTCCTCCACCACACTGAGTAAACACTGTTGGTCATCAAATGTTTGATCCGAATTTTATGTTAGGAACAAATTGGCTTGTATAGGTCCCATGTGTTCCCTGATCAGTATATTGTTCTTATTAGTATTTGTATATCTAGTGAATTAATTAGCTATTTGCTAACAGCAATTAGCAATGTCTGTCTACAGTTGTAATTGGGAAGTCAGAATTTCTTTACTCACCTTTGATTGCAAAGCCAAGGATTATTGCAAGTTGGATGCTGAATCCATTTGGAACTATTCTGATTGTCATGTCTTGGGCTGCAACATGCACTGTACTTTATCTGTTTCTGACAATAAGAATCTATTTGATCTTCATGAAATGTTCAAGAGCTTACCTAGCATTGGGAGGGAAAAGAAGATTTACTCTACTAGAATAAGACCTGATGGTGAATTTGTAAGTCCTGGTATCTGGGATATTGCAGATGATGTTTTGACAAATGTGTTGAATCAACTTGGCCCCAAGGACCTTGTAAATATTGCAGCCACTTGTCATCATCTAAGATCCTTGGCTAGGCCTATCATGCCATGTATGAAGCTAAAGCTTTTTCCTCACCAGGAAGCAGCAGTTGAGTGGATGCTAAAACGTGAGCACCATACTGCTGTTCTGGCACATCCTCTATACATAGAGTTTTCAACAGTGGATGGATTTTCACTTTACATGAATTCTGTTTCTGGTGAACTATCTACTGAAATGGCTCCGACTGTATGTGATTTCCACGGAGGAATGTTTTGTGATGAACCAGGATTAGGGAAGACTGTAACTGCACTATCTCTTATCCTGAAAACTCATGGAACTGTTGCTGACCCTCCTCATAATGCAGATGTAGTCTGGTGCATGCATAATATTGACCAAAGATGTGGTTATTATGAACTTGTTGCTGATAATTTAAATTCAGTTAACTTTGTGTCAGTAAGAAAAAGATCTATAGCACAAAATTTAGGAAAGGGTGAAACCCAATTTAATCAGCCCCTACTGAGATCTAGTTCAGTTGAAAACTCAAGTTCCTTCATACATGATAGATGCAGATCAATAGATTCTAAGTTTACAGCAGAATCGGTAGATTCTTCTAATTGGAAGTCGGATATTTTATCTTGCACAAAATCAAGTCCAATGCCTGTAACATGCATTGTTAGAAGTACTAGAAGCTTGAGTCGAGTTAAGAGAAATCTTCTAAACAAATATGACAAGGGTATTATCTCTGATAACAACATAAAAACTGCAGTAAAAGTTGTTGGCTGCACAAACATATCAACTGCTGCAAAAGGAGAACATTTGATGAATCAGGTACATGTTTTTCCTGCTGTTAGCAACAACTACAAAAAGCTGAGAAAAGAGACCTTTGGTTCTGATTCTAGTGAGACATGGGTTCAGTGTGATGCTTGTAGAAAATGGCGAAAGCTATCTGAGAGAAGTACACTCAACACTGCGGCAGCATGGTTTTGCAGTATGAACAATGATCCAATACATCAGAACTGTGGTGCTCCAGAAGAGTCATGGGACTCTAAGAGAAGAATTACATATTTGCCTGGATTTTATACAAAGGGAACTGCAGAAGGGAAAGAGCAAAATATCTCATTTTTCACAAGTGTATTAAAGGATAATTTTTCACTGATCAATCATGAAACAAATAAGGCTTTAAATTGGTTGGCCAATCTTTCACACAGCAAGTTCCAAGAGATGGAAAAAAATGGTTTGATACGGCCAGTTCTAAATGCACAATGGGAAGTATATACAAGAGAGGCTCAGGGGTACCATAAAATATTTCAAGCATTTGGGCTTGTGAGAAAGCTTGAGCAAGGTACAGTAAAATGGTATTACCCATCTTCACTTGATAATTTGGCATTTGACTCCACAGCACTCAGGATTGCTTTGACCAAACCATTGGACTCAATTAGGTTGTATTTGTCTAGGGCCACCCTGATTGTTGTCCCAGCAAATTTGATTGACCACTGGATAACCCAAATTCAGAAGCATGTTAGTCCTGGTCACCTACGTGTTTATGTGTGGGCCGATAACAGAAAGCCTTCTGCTCATAATCTTGCATGGGATTATGACATTGTCTTAACCACCTTCAACAAATTAAGTGCACAATGGGGCCCTCGCAAGAGGAGCGTCTTAATGCAAGTGCACTGGCTTAGGATAATGTTAGATGAAGGACATACGCTTGGCTCAAGTCTCAGCTTGACAAACAAATTACAGATGGCTGTCTCTTTGACTGCAGCAAGTCGATGGATTCTTACTGGTACACCAACTCCAAATACACCAAATAGTCAAGTAGCTCATCTTCAACCTATGCTCAAATTTCTTCATGATGAAGCTTATGGTCACAGTCAGGAATCGTGGGAAGCAGGTATACTTAGACCTTTTGAAGCACAAATGGAGGAGGGAAGGTTACGCCTTTTCCATTTACTTAAGCGGATTATGATTAGTGCAAGGAAAATAGATCTCAAAAGCATACCTCCTTGCATAAAAAAGATAACCTTTTTAAATTTTACCGAAGAGCATGCAACAAGTTACAATGAATTGGTTCTTACTGTCCGACGAAATATATTAATGGCTGACTGGAATGATCCTTCTCATGTTGAGTCACTCCTGAACCCAAAACAATGGAAGTTCCGCAGTAGCACTATTAGGAATGTCAGACTATCATGTTGTGTAGCTGGACATATCAAGGTAACAGATGCTGGTCAGGATATACAAGAAACAATGGATATACTAGTGCAACATGGTCTTGATCCTCTTTCAGAGGAGTATGGGTTCATAAAGAATTCTCTTTTGAATGGTTGTAGCTGTTTCAGGTAATTGATGCATATAAATTTTTAACTGATGATATTTTCTGATAATAATCATTTTGTACTACATTTAGGTGTGAAGATTGGTGCCGTTTACCTGTTATTACACCATGTCGGCATATGTTATGCCTTGATTGTGTTGCTCTGGACAGTGAAAGATGCACTCTACCTGGCTGTGGATGTCATTATGAGATGCAATCTCCAGAAACAATAGCTCGGCCAGAAAATCCTAATCCAAAGTGGCCTGTTCCCAAGGATCTTATTGAGCTACAGCCATCATACAAACAGGCATGCCATTATTTTTAACTAACATCAAAATGATCTTTTTCAACTACTGCTCTAGTACTACTGGTGCTCTTTTACAGGATGACTGGGATCCTGACTGGCAGTCAACATCTAGCAGCAAAGTTGCATACTTAGTAGAGCAATTGAAGGTTTTACAAGAAACAAACAAAAGAATTGGTGAATCTGTAGATGGAATAGATAAAACCAAGGAGCTTCTTTATTCTTCTAATGCCAACTGTAGTGTTTTTGCGCATCGGAAATCTTGGTCCACACATAATAGTGAGTCTTGTAAGGTGCTGCCTGAAAAAGTAATTGTCTTTTCGCAGTTTCTTGAGCATATACATGTTGTTGAACAGCAGGTAAATATTAAACATGTCTTCGAGAGTTTGTTCATCATCTGAGTAACCTATGGTGAATGAGTCGATAATTGGTTTTTTGTTTCAGTTGACAGTTGCTGGCATAATCTTTGCTAAAATGTATAGTCCAATGCATTCCAGCAACAAGGTATGAAGTCATTACCCAATTATAAAATTATTCCTTCCACCTGCAGGGATCTTACTTAATTGTCTTGTTCAGATGAAATCATTGATGACCTTCCAACTAGACCCAAATTGCATGGTTTTGCTAATGGATGGAAGTGCAGCCTTGGGCCTAGATCTGAGCTTTGTTACACGTGTTTTTCTGATGGAACCGATCTGGGATAGAAGGTAATTCTCTTTTTAACCTGGATACAGTAAGTAAATGCATATTTGCAAGGGGTACGACCACTTGCATCAGTAAATTCCTTTTTTATGTTAATTAATGCTCTGTTATAGCTATTCAAGAAATAAGGACATTAATTTGTCTTAATCAGGCAATAGTTATCTTCAATTTTGTTTCTTCCATTAATTTCTTACTGGTTGTTATGTGCTTCTCCTCTTTACAGTTTTTTTATCTGTTTTCATTTATCAGCAAATGGACAGGCATCTCATTTTAACCTGTACTATGAATTTGTTATATGTAATCAGCATGGAAGAACAAGTGATTAGTCGTGCTCATCGCATGGGTGCTACACGTCCGATTAATGTAGAAACATTGGCAATGTATGGTACCATTGAAGAGCAAATGTTGAAATTTTTACAGGTAAATATTTCCTGACCTTGCATGCTCTCCTGTAGTGTAGCTTGTTTGATCTGTTGGTGAGTATTTTAACGTGTTAGAGGAAATTGTCTGTTCTAATTTGTACTATAACAACAAAGTATAATCCATGTAAATTTCAGTTCTAAGGTCAAGCACTTTTCATTTGAGGATTGAAGTACAAGTGATTTGACAAATATAAAACAAATCAGCCACCGAAAGTCGACCTGGCAGTTTATCTTGTTTCATTGCTCAATTTTTGAAATGTTGAGGAGAAAAATAGTCAGTTTCTAGTGACTAGTAAGTACTTTTAGAGTTCTAGCTATTCTAGTTATGATCTACAAGAGATTTTTAATGAATAAATCTATCCTGCTGTAATAAATTCCCTTAACAATAGCAAGACCTCCGGTTGTTGCTTCTCTTGTTCTGTTATGTGAAGATCTCTTTGATATAATCTTCCATGAACATTTAACCTGTTGCTAGAATTTGTTTCATGTCTTCTTTGGAAGTCCTTGGTGAATTTTCTTCAGATTCTCTTTCTAGGGCTACTCATGGGAGGTTTTGGGTGGTTGTGCAAGCAACTGAAACAAGTAAAGAATGGTTTCCACTTTCCACCAGTCTCCAGCTTAATTAGCAAAATAATTTTAGACAATATGTTAGTTTGATGCTTTGCCATATTCAAATTTGGCAACACAATGGAATTGGGATAAACTGCTAATTTTGCCTCTTTTAATTATATGTCTCTCTTGTTGTGTTATTCTTCTTTGAATGAGAAAGGGGGAGAGGGTGTGAAAAGAGGAGTGATCAGATTTTCGAGGAGATGGGAGTGATTCTTAGGGTTCTACCATGACCAGTTTTGCTTGAAATATATAGGGTTTTAGATCAGTTCCAATGCAAATTTGGTAAAATTATGGAAAAATGGGCGAGATATAATCAGTTCACTACATACAACCTGAGATTGGGTAGTCCACATTTCAATCCATGGTTAATTTGGTATGTACTGGTTGATATGGTATGGTCTACTGTGATACTTTTTGGCTCTGGTTTGAACCTTTACTTCCTGCAAGGTTCCAATCTTGTTGTTTTCATGCTTAATCATCATTTGAGGTCGACATTTGTTTTGGAAGCAATTTTCATTTTTGCCTTATTTTCTATAATTAAATCTTTTTTGGAAGTATGAAATTGTTTGCTAATCCTTCTTGGACCCTTTGAACCTAGGGCTAGTTATAGTTGTATCTGCAAGATTCTAGCACTGGAACATTTAGTAAGTGCAATATTTAAAACTGCAAGCTTAATGTACCACTAACTGCATCTGTCTTTTCAGGATGTCAATGCTTGTAGAGAAACAGTCAAGCAAGAAGTTGATAAAGATGAATATGAAGGGACACGAGCTCATCGCACACTACATAATTTTGCTGAAAGCAATTATTTGGCTCGATTGAGCTTTGTGCGCACAAATGTGAAAGCCTAACAGGTATTGGACCTGTCACTATCTATCTAATTATCTGTTAGTTGCTATTTACAAACTAGTTAGAATAAACATGCATTGTATTCATTCTTTTTGTTTATTCTCTTCACTTTACTATCGTAGATTCTGGACAGCAAAAAGCTATGTAGATGTTAAAATTTGTTACATGATCATCCAGAGTTAAAAACTTCATGGCTGCTATGATCAGGAGAGGAGTACAAACTATAATTAGAGAGAGAACATTAATATAGCATTCTATTTAAGAATATTAGAACCAGTACATTTTTCTTGCTGACTCCTTCTATAGACCTTATTAGGAGAGTACTGCAAACTATAATTAGAGAGATAACATTAGTGATAGCATCAAGGTTTGCAATTTCGACCTGTACCACCCGGTACGAGCGGTACATACCGGTCCGCCAGATTACCGGTACGTGGACCGCTCGCTACCGGGCGGTTCCGTCAAAAATCGACCGTCGGTGGCCGATTGAAGAAGAAATCGACCGTTGGCGGTCGATTGAGAGAGAAATCGATCGTTGGCGGTCAATTGAGG
The DNA here is from genome assembly GCA_021527575.1 of Ensete glaucum. NCBI lineage: Eukaryota > Viridiplantae > Streptophyta > Magnoliopsida > Zingiberales > Musaceae > Ensete > Ensete glaucum. The sequence goes on from CM038559.1 coordinate 1,586,139, forward strand.
AAGAAAAAGAGAAGAAGAAGAGGAAAAGAAAAAAAAGAAGAGGGGAAGAAAGAATACCTCGCCCGCGCGTCGTCCTCGCCTGCCGCCGTCGCCACCCGCGGGTCGTCATGCATTGTCGCCGCGGGTGGCCACGCTTTTCTCCCGCGAGGAGGAGCGTCGCGGAGATGATCGAGGTGACGTCGCCTTTTCTTCTTTTTAATATTTTAATATTATATTATATAATATTATATTATAAAAATATTATATTATATTTTAATATCGGTGGTACATCTGCATATCGCAGATGGATCTCAGACGCATCATAATATGTCGACACCGATCGGTAAGTGAAACCTTGGATAACATTCTATTTAAGAATATTAGAACCATTACATTTTTCTTGCAAACTCCTATAGGCCTTATATTTATCATGAATAATGCAGTTATTTTAAATAGCCTAGGTGCCAAGGTCCCAAAATGCCTGAGGCGCTAGGTGCCTACCTAGGCACCTGCTCGAGGGAAACGAGATGCTCTGAAATATAAAAATATATAAAATATATAATATAATTGATAGATATGATTATATAGATAAAAATATGATATTAAATAGAAAAAAATCTAAAGTACCAACTCACATTATAACAAAAATATCGAAAGACTCAACAATAAAGCTTTACATCAAATTCAATCATCATCATAATCAACATTATCATTCTCAAACATATTATTATCTTGCTCTTCCGCTTGTCCATCTTCATCAAAATAGGTTTCCTCTTCTTCAACAATGGCAGAAGATGACTTTTATATAGGTTTCCTCTCGTCCATCTTCAACTTTCTCTTCCTCTCATCCTCTTCAACATTATGTTCTAAATAAATAGAAACTAGCAGGGCTAAAATCTAAATAGGGGCTATTATAAGGTAACAGTAGTTAACAATCTACTGTTATCGGTATTTAATCCACTGTTAATAGTAGTTAGAGGGGAGAAAAAGGAGTCATCGACGGTGGAAAGTGGGAAAGGAGAGGGCGACGGTGACGGAAGAACTTATGATTGATGGCAGCGGTGGTGAAGGAAGCTGCTGATGGCAACAGCAGCAACAACGGAGAAAGCTTCATGTGGTGATTTCGTGGGCAAGCTTCAAATATGCCTGTCGGTGGTGGAGGAAGCTGTGGTCCTCTCCCCCGATGGTGGAAGGAGCTGCACACGAAAGTGGTGGCGTCGAAGGGAACTGCGTACGAAAGCTAGAACTTTCGACCTGTCCATCGACGGCGAAGGCAGCAGCTGCGCACGAAGTAGGGTTTATGTGTTGGGGTTGCTTGTGCAAGGGGGGGTTTTGTGTGTGCAGCTTTAGTAAAAGTAAGTTCAATTAGAATAAGTCCTATTCAACCGTACTAAACTTGATTAGCTGGTTCGGTTGCTTTGCTTCAACAAGGTGCAGACCCGAGGCACCTGATGCCTGGGTTCATGCGAGCGTCCAGGTGAGCCTCTCCTCGCCTCACTCGAGCGCCTAAATGAGCGCTCGGGCACCTATTTAAACCACTTGAATAATGAAACATATGTCTACTACTGAAGCAGTCATCCTTAAGGAACTACTGCATCTTCTTTGGTCTTGACACCACTATCTTCAAATAACAATTTAAAGAATAGAATCAAAGGTATAATGAATGCATGAACCATTTGGAAGACTGTAAAGGATATAGGCAGGCAATTTTACTCATAGAGAACATCATGGAGGACACCATTGTAGTTATTATTGACAGTATGAGATTTTTTTTTTCATAGACTTTACCAGAAATTATAAATAAGGATTTATATACTCTTTAACTTAGCTAGGAATATAACTTTTTATAGAGTCTTATGGTGGCAAAAAAATCCCTGTGGCCAACCCCAAATAATTGGGATATTTATGGTTTTTTTTATTTTTGTTGTTGTGAGTACCCTGCAACAAGTCTAATAGCATTTTATGGTAATTGCTTTTAAGGATGTGCGTGTTTAATATGATAACTATCATTATGGAGGATAAGGCTCTATGCAATGTTACTGTTAGTATAAAACAAAAATGAAAAAACTTAATACTTTCTCGCATGGCAAAAGAGTAAATACGATAGTCTGTTTTGTAACTATCATATATCATTGCTTTTCTTGTTCTAGTTAACTTATATTGCTGACTGAAAAATCTGTGGAAGTGCTTTGTATGGTCATTTAAATGATTTCTTCCCTTTTTTCTGATGGTTCTGTCACCATGTACCAATGATGCAAAGAAGAGTACAATTGCTAGAGAGAGAGGATAGGGTGCTAAACCTACAAGCTTAGCTTCAAGGGGTTAGTATCTTGGGGAACTTAGCACCTTTTTAGCCAGTGGAACAAGTACATTCTTTGTTATGCTGGATCACATAATTGGACCACCAACATAAGAAAGCTAAGACAATGCTGATGAAACTGAAGCACTAGGCGTCTCTTTGTAATCTGTATGGTTGATGTCAAGATCGGGATCCACTAGTGATGATACGATCAAATTTATAGAAGTGCTCAGATTAGACTGACAAGATCAAGACAAGCCAAGAATAAACTTAAATAATATAATAAAGAAAATATTAGCAAAGGCAAAATAGGATCTGAGAACTTAAAATATTTTTATGATCAACTTTTCAATAAAAAAGGAAACTACTATAAAAAAAAATTAAAAATCATAAATGATAACAGCAAAAGATATTGGAAAGTAATCCATCAAGAAGTCAAAACATTTGCTCCTACAACTCTGAAAACTGTGATGCTGAAGTGAAAGGTAATGTGAAAACAACTAGAGAAAAAGAGAGATTTTGAAGAGAGTGCTCCTGGGATTCAAATGGATTTTAAATGTCTATGACATCTCTCTTCCTTTTTTTTTTTTTGTGGAGAACAAGGTACTGCGAAAACAACTAGAGAAGAAAAGATATTTCAAAGAGAATGAATGAATGCTCCTGGGATTCAAATAGATTTGAAATGTCATGACATCTCTCTTTCTTTTTTTTTGTGGCGAACCAAGATCGATGGTCACTATTTGTCTTTTTCATCTACTTAATTGTTTTCTGTCGTATGCATGGATGATTAATGCAACAAATACAATAGGTTGAGGAAATGTTATTTACAATAGTAGGTAGCAACATCTTCGTTTCACTAGCATAATTAGAGGTTTTCTTTTTGTGTTTCCATCTGAACTTCTGCTCCCTCTCCTTTTGCTTATGGCCTCCTTTTGTATTCGTTTCTGCAGCTGCCAAATGATAATTGGCCAAAACTAGCCAACTCTGATTGAATTCCATTGGTTGTACCTATTCCAATTGATTTGTGACTGTAGGTTGAAAAGTTTTGGAAATCATAAGCCTCTGATGATACTGATACAGATCCATCATCGACAGAAGGTCGAATGATATCGTGAACCATATATATATATATATATATATTTTGGAGGAGGTAACGTTGGCAATATTTGACGTTTTGTAAAACAGACCAATCAATATCTTTGTGCAGCAGAGGTCTTCTTCTTCTCCATCCTTAGATCTTTCTTCCCTTACTTTGGTAGCAAGGTGAGGTGGCATGGGAGTGTCAAAAGTCTATTAAATCTTGGGTGGATCTTGGACTGGAATTTGCTTTATATGGGGTTGGTTAACAAAGGTTGGTCTGGCCATGTCAAATCCAAGTAATAGTGAGATATATCCTCAGTTGTAGTAGGAGTTTGATAGATGATCGGCTCGAGCAATTTTGCCTAAATGGTATTTTGTGAACATAGGAGAGTCTCACTTTGAAGGAATTCTATCTGCATAAATGGAATATAATGTAGCAAAAGTTATCATAGGTTTGTCCATCTGACATCCAAATACGTGTACAGGGATGGGATACATGTAGGGGCTAAGTCTAACAGTACTGGTCGGTCAACGGTTGCCGAAGACGATCGGAACCCCATATGATTTGTAGTGAACTAATCAGTGCCAGTCCATCTACGGCTACTGCTTGTGGCTTGGAAGAATCCACAGATCGAATCAAGCTGGGCCACCACGTCACGGAGACCGTGGGCTGTTGACCCCGCCCGAGTGGTTCGCATGCACCTCACGCGGGGCTGACTGACGGTCAACCATCTCATTGCCGTGCAGTGGGAATTAAGGATGTGCTGCTGCTCGCCATGTTGAATCGGTCCAAATCTCTAATTAAAACGGTACAGTTTATTGATTGAGCCGTCGAACCGAACCACTATTCCAAATTGGCGTGTGAAAGGACTTTGCATCGGACCACATGATCTTAATTAGTGTTTAGAGGTCGTGAGATGGTTGGTGTTTGATAGTTGTGATCACCTGCATTCATACTCTAAATACTGACTAATAACCCCAACAACAAAAAAAAAATTGGTCAAATCAAATAAATATCGAGTCAGATCTAACTGGATCACCTCATGCGTTCTCATTTAGAAAAGAAGAAAATAATAATAATAACATTGATTTGATACTCGAAAGACCATTTCCGACAGACACATCTATTCAATCGGGAAAACGATGCATCTAAAATAATTAATAAGATTTTGGAGGTACAGATAAATAAGAAACCACTCAAATTTTTATATTTATTATTACATAATGAGAAGACAATGCGTGTACTGTGTCCTATAACAGTTGATCAAAAACGAAAAGTTTTATTAGTTATATATTAGATGAAATCTAACACTTGTGGATGGATGTATTCAGGGTTTTGTTATATGGCCCATTTTGGAGTACATTTAAATAAAAAATTGACCCACCTAATTTTATTTATTATTAACAGAACCTATCAAGCTTGAATCAGTTGAGGGACAATTATTATATATATAACCTCACTAATTAATTAGAGGGAAGATTTAGGTGAAAGAGTTCTTATTCGACCACCCAAATCACCTATCATAAAATAATAAAAAAACATAATTAAGATTGCATTTGAGTACACACACCATCATAAAACTCCACTAATCTCTCCTCCTGGTATAGATTTTTGTTATTAGATCTATATATATATATATATATATATATATATATATATATATATACAACACCCACTTTAACTTGAAGAGACGAGACTCCCAAAAAACTATAAATTGGTCAGCCAAAAGAGATCATTTTGTCTATCAGATCCTCACTACCATAGAGCCCAAGAAAATGAAAAGGTAAAAGCGATACCAGTAGTATTGAAATCTGGAAGAAATCAAAGACAATGGCTCGGATAAATGTACAATCTTCACTCAGCAACCATCCATTCTTCTTCTGTCAACCCTCAACCTCTTTTATATATACATATTATATATATATATTAATATTAATTATACGTGCATGATACTTGGTATGCCTTTGGTCTCCCAACCGACCGACTCCTCACCAATACTAAATTATTGTCATATATGGATGAAGATACGGATGGTGGTGCGTATGATGCTTCGGGCTGCTATTTTTTGAAAGATTACATCCAATAGTCTCGCAAGCAACCAAGAAGAGGCGAGAGAGAGAGAGAGAGAAGGAAAGAGATGGAAAAAGATCCGTGGAGACAGCAGGAAAAAGAGAGAGAGAGAGAGAGGGAGAGGGAGCACAAGGACAGAGATGATGGGGAGGCAAATCTAGAAGGGATCACATGGAATTGCCTTCCCAAGTGCTTTGTGGGGGAGAGAGGAGGAGGGGCAGATCCTGCAAAGACCACAAAGAACTCGCACAAGCAAGAAAAGCGCGGGCCGACGGTGACGTCAGCGAATCTCGTTCCAGGATTGGGTGGTCCACCACCACAACCCAGCCTTTCCCTGCTTCCCCTCCGCGCCCTTCATCTGCACGACCGCACCGATCTCGTCGCAAAGTTTGCTTACCCTTCGCTCCGAGACGACACAGTGGCTTCCTACCATATAAAACAACAACACACCAAGTGATGGATGGATGCCATGGGGCGGAGGGAGACGAAGGGGTTGTGTGTCCAATTCGAAGATAGAGCGAGGGGCACTCTTTTTTTTTTTTTCTTCTTTTTCTTTTTTCTGGGGTGAAATCTTGTGTGCCTCGCTTTCGTGGAGGTGAGATTTTGGTGGATTGTCTTTGATTTGTCTCACTGGATGTTGGAATCCACCGGCGAGAGAACACGAGGGAAGTGAAGAGAAACCTCTCGACCAAATAAGAAGCAAATTCCATTCTTCTTCTTCTTCTTCTTCTTCATCGCTGTTGTAGTTGTCGTCATCGAGAGAGAGAGAGAGAGAGAGAGAGAGAGAGACTATGGCTGTTGATCCGGAGGCACAGTTTCATGTGCTGGCTGTGGACGACAGCCTCATCGACAGGAAGCTCATCGAGAGGCTCCTCAAGACCTCATCCTACCAAGGTACACTCGCTGCTTGTACGTACTTAACTTGCAGGAATGGGGAACGGCGGCGGATTTCGCCACCCACTCCATTTCCATTCAAGTGTTCCTGAGAGAAATGTGCTGTTTGCTTCAGTCACCACAGTAGACTCCGGGAGCAAAGCTTTGGAATTGCTGGGGTTGAGCGAGGACCAGCACATCTCATCGCCTTCCTCACCGGACAAGAACGTAAGTCGAATCATCCATCGATTTCACAGCACAGCAAGAAAAGGGTTCTTCCTTGTTTCTGATGAATCCTGATGGATATCGTGTGCTTACAGGAAATAGAGGTGAATTTGATCATTACCGACTACTGTATGCCTGGGATGACGGGGTATGATCTGCTCAAGAAGATCAAGGTAGAACTAACTACTGATGATGGCTGTTCCATTTTTTTTTTTCTTCCATTCTTCGACTTGTAATTGCTTCTTTTTCTTCTTCTTCTTCTTCTTCTTCCTTGGTTTGTTTGTTTCATTCTTCGACTTCTAATTGCCCCTTTTTTTTTTTTTTCAACTTGTTATCAGGGATCATCATCTTTGAAGGACATTCCAGTCGTGATCATGTCCTCCGAGAATGTGCCTTCCAGGATCGACAGGTGAGGAGGAAGTGGATTCCTTACCATCAAAAAATTTCTTGCATGAGATTTTGGTTTGGTTTCACTCGGCATAAATGGAGCACCTTTACAGTCATGCAACTTTAAGAAAAGGTGAAGTAGGACATACATACATATAAAAGAATCCCAAGATGCTGCTGCTGCTGCTGCTGGTGGTGGTTTTTCTTCCACCTCCCTCAAAGTTTACAGTGATTTTTTTTTTTACAAGATGTGAACTTTGTTCCAGAGGCTGCTGCTGATAGATAGATACCTCAAGAGCTGTATCCAATTTGTTTCCTTTTAGGAATCCCACAAACACAACCAAAAAAAAAAAAAAGCCACCACTAATCAATCTATGCAGCTAAGAAGTCCCAAGAAAGAGATCCAGCTCAAAGTTCTACATGGATGGGATTCTCTTCTTGCTTTCTTCTCAAAAGAGGAGAGAAACAAAAAAATAAATAAATGGCAAGCAGTAAATTAGATCTTCCCCCGGGAGCATCTCACATCTTGCCCATCACGACTTGGGGGGGGGGGGGGGGGGGTAACGAGGAGAGGAGAAAGAGAGAGGAGGGGGGAAAGATCCAAACCCTGCAAGTGGTCCTCCTCATGCCATGTTTGTTTTCCCAACTTTGGTTCATAAAAGTTGGGTTGGGTTGGAGTCATCTGTGCGGTGGTCATAGCTTGGGTGGAATCAAGATAAAGCCACCCACCCCTATACGCCAATAAAGTCAAACATCCAAAATCTTTTCCATGTTGTTGTTAGATTTGCTCAATATTCTGAAGTTGATGTGATGAGAGAGAAAAGAAAAAAAAAAGATAGGTAAAATGCTTTGATGTGTGTACTTATGACAGATGCTTGGAAGGAGGAGCTGAGGAGTTCTTCCTCAAGCCACTACAGCTTTCAGACCTCATAAGGCTCAGACCTTACATGCTAAAAGGAGGCAAGTTGAAAGAGCAGCAGCACCACCACCACCACCACCACCCATCACCACCACACCAAGAAACCAACGGTGCCATCAGCATCAGCAGCAGCAGCAGCAGCAGTAGTAGTAACACCAGTAGGAGGAGCAATAAAAGGAAGGCCGTGGATGAGGAGGGGCTTTCACCTGAGAAGACCAGACCAAGATTCTCCGGCAGCAGCTTGGCGGTGGCGTCAACATACGAAGAGACCACCTGATTCCTTTTCTCTCTTCTTCTTCTTCTACCATCTACCTTCCAATTGGGTTTCCTTGGATCATATGCCTGGAATCCCGTATACATACACCTACTCGATTCCTTTTTTTGTTGTGCCATGATCTATCTCCCCAACATCACAAACAAATGTAAAAAAAAAAACAAAAAAATCAAGTCATGAATGGATAGATTGGATTTCTGAACTCGACTGTTGTTTGCGTTGCAGCATTCAAAGGACAACATGATGAAGAACCATAGCAAATCCAGCTGAGACGAGAAATAAAAGTTAGGGAGCCGCGCCATTATCATGTTCCTCGGCCTCTCTCAGAATCCATGCTCCTTCTTCAGAAGCAGCAACACTGTAGCAATTCGAGATACAAGTCAAAAACTACAAAATAATTTGCATGATTCAAAAGCATCACAAATTTGATCTGCTAACAATGATGCATTCGAACCTTTTTTTTTGGTTTGATCGAAGACAAGGAAATAATAGCATCTGATCAAACAAAACACTTGGCTTCCACTATTACTTTGGAATAGCTGCGTTTGACAGGCCACCGAAGGATCGCCTCCTTGCACGCAACTACTAAATCTTTCTGATGGACACCAAATCCTTTACTTCAATTCTTCAAACGGATCGCCCCCATTCCTCCTCCTTCTTCCACTCCAATTAATTCTTGCTTCCAATAAAAGGGAAATGCTTTTGTGATGAGAGCTAACACATTTTTCGCTAGATTTTGGTAAAGACTAAAAATGCAATTTTTTTTTTTTTTTTACAGTGGAAGGACTATGTATGATTCGATTCCATCCTTACCATTAAATTAAAACTTGCATGCTGATGTCTGTCTCTTGTGTTGAGCAGTTTTGATCCAAAACGATGTCATTTCTTGTGAGGACCATAACAGGAAACTCTTTTGGCCCTCTTCTATTTGTCTCTCTTTTAAGATTTTAATAATAAAATATTAAAACAAATTATTTTTTATAAATATTCAGAAAAATCTTAATATTAAGTTGTATATATTTTCTAACATAAGTAATTGATATAAATCAGTGAAGATAATATTTTGGAAGTCAATAATATTTTTCATTATTTAACAAATTTATTATTTGTTTATATGATTTGTATATTTTAATATATTTTTATTTTTATAAATTTAACTAAAATTATAGAACTTCTTGGTTTTTAATCCAGTTTATATTCAGGGATCTAACCCTAAATCAAATTGAAATATGAAAAAAAAAATAAAGAAGTGAATAAATTTTTGTTGGATAATTTAGGCAATGGGAGATGCTTTGTGGTAAGTCAACTTTATAGATACATATGTCAACCATAAATATCTCATGAAGCATGATGAGATAAAAATCATTATTATTTTTTATTATATATATTATATTATTTAGATATCCGAATTGATTCATATAATATCGATGCATAAATGATAAGATTTTTTAATTAAAAATTAAATGGAAATTTCTTCTTATATATATAAAAAGAAAACCCATGAAACGATTTCCTTAATACTTAAAAAACTATATATAGCAAACCCACCGCTGATGACCAAACCAACGGACCAAAATTGCTCCACCGCCATCATCCCCTCCTGGTGTTATTTGGTATGGCCAGTCGAGCCACCGCCCTCGCGTTCGTCTCCGCCGTGGCCGCCGCCCTTGTCGCTATCATCCTCGCTCCGGCTCTGCGCCTCACATGTACCCTCTCTCTCTCTCTCTCTGCTACTTACTAGTCTCACTATCTTACTACGAGCCGGGAATGAAGTCGATGGTGAAGCAATAGCGGAACGATTTGGGGAGGGCTAAAACCATGTCGTACTTTGTGAATCGCAGGGAGTCCTTGGAAATGGAGTCGCATTTTGGCGGAGCTTGTGGTCATGAATGCGACCATCTACACCAGCGACCCATCCCTTCCTTTCGCCCAAGCCATGGCCATCCGAGGCGGCCGGATTCTCCGAGTCGGCAGCTATTCCTCTGTTGAGGTGTTTGAACTTTACCTACCTCTTGAAATCTATTCTGTTTTGTGTTTATTATTTGTATCGGCTGTCGACGCTGGTTGGTCCCGTGTTGTTTGTGACTAAAAAATTCGAGGATGCGTGCTGAATGAATTCTAATTCTTCAATGCCTCTCCGTTTTATTCCAATCAAGATATAGTTTGGTGTAGGTTAATTGTAAGTTTAGGTGCTGTGGCGATGCCATTTTAGAATTAGTACAAATGTTTTATCTATTGGTTTATGTTGAATATATTTAAAGGGTGTGAACACATGGGGAAACTTGATAGTTCGAGTTATGGGTTGGACCAAAAGGTACATATAAGGCTATCTTTGATTCCCTTTGTAGCTCCATCCATCTTTTGACTGTAATCTCTTGGCTGCACTTTTAAGATTTAAAAGACGATCAAGATTTAGAGCTTATGTGAATTGCACCCTTTGATCATGTTCCATGTGACATAACTGGAAACTAAGAAGCACGATGGGTTCGTGTCTGGCACATGTTAGACACATTTACGTCGTCTTCATGGCTGAACACGTATCCAGTCATGTTTATTTAGGATACTTACATTTAGATAATTTTAATTGTTTCAAGCTCTATGATGATATTAATTTGTTCATATTGCTGAGTTTATAAAATTTAAGTATATATATATACACACACACACGTATCCTCGCCATGTATGTGTCATAATTTTTGCCATGTCCATGTCATGTCCATTTCCCATGTCTGTGTCTGTGCTGCGGAAACTGAAAATATCAACAATAAAGTTACTTGTTTCTCACTGAACTAAAAGAAACTCGATCGTTTAAATTGATCTTGTAGGAATTTCTTTACTATTGATTTGCACAAATGCTGGAGGAACTGAGCTGCTTTTATCATGCTGTGTCGATAGCATTAACATGTTCGTTTTTTATGCGGAACTATGCTTCACTATGTTGATGTATATCTGAGAACTCATGACACAATGAAGGTTAGATATTTACTTATAGAGGAAACTACATTTGATGCCTAGGAGAGGTTAAAAGCTTGAGTAAGAGTAGGTTGAACCTAGCATGGATATGGAAAGAAGTCTCTGTGCGTTGATTACCTTGAGATTCCAACTGAATTGTCATATCCTGAGAAAATTGACAAAATCTTGATTTATTGATCATTCAGGGTGTGCACTTCGACAAAATATGAGCTTGGACTGGATCAGCCAATGTTTGTTTCACAGCTATGGTTAACACCGTTTTATCATGGATGTTGGCACTGCCTGCTTATATGATTATAGTTATGCACTTTTGCTTAGTGCGACTGCATAAAGTAGTATTGGCATTGGCTATTTAGAACTTTAGGCTGCCAATGTGATTTTAGTTTTGCTTAGGAGAACTATCTAACTAGTACCAACCATTTAGAACTACAAGTTGCTAATATATGTCTATTTTCAAACTGGTTTGAACTGAAGGTGAATTAGATTTATGATCCTAAGACATTCATTGCAATATCTTACTGCTATCATTGTTGGAAACATATGAACTGTAGCTCACTAGAGATGATTTTAACGTAAAAAAGAAGAAGGAATATTGTTTGGTGCTTGATCTGTAATTGGTCTCAGTGTAACATTTATTTTGATAGGTTCAATTGTACGAGTATTGCTGACACAAGACCATTTTAATATAATTTTTTGAATTTATTAATTAAAAAGTATTTTGCAAATGTCATAAGTTGCAAAATAACATCTTCCATAATTCTACATCAATTATTCATATTGTGATCGTCAAGATCCAAGATATAATTAGAGACAGAAATCTGTTGAATTATGATCGATTGTGGTAGCACAAAGCAAGATTTGCAACTTCGGGTTATGGGACCAAGAACGTACTGTCACGGACAAAAATATATAAACAAGGTGTTTGATGTAATGCTTATGTTTGTCCATGTCTTTCGGTTTTTGTATATTCTTTGTACAACAAGTAGTAGGCTTGGCAGCCCTTGCTTGGTTAGCTTTTGTGGTCGGTTTCAGCTTGTAAATGGGAGTTGTGTCATGTAGGCACTTGTGGGGACTTCGGTCTGTAATGGATCATTATCCTTTATGTGCAACAGTTCAGAACTTGTAAATTCTATAATTGTAATTTGCATTGGCTATATAAAGTGTTTGCTAAAGTTGTTGCTTGTGGATCCCGTGGAAAGTGCTTCCTCTAACCCGTTTTCTCTTTTGTAGGTCCTAAGGGACCCTACGAGGTTTCGGGGAGGCTGACCTTGACTTAGGCAAAACCAGTTAAGTCCGTGACATTTTGGTATCAGAGCGGGACAAGCACACGCAAAGACACTTGTCATACAAACGTGGGGGACCTAGCTGGCCTGTGTGGAGGGCAGCCAATATGCGCAATTGTTTGGGCGAAAGGGACATTGAGATGTAGGGAAAGGAGTCGCTCAGAGGAGCTGACATTCAGAGGAATGATTAACCCTTTGTGCGAGAGGCACCACAAGGACAAGCAAGCTAAGAAGAATGCGTGCGCAGAAAGGATGGGATGGCTGAGTTCGAGCTACGGCTCGACGTTGGCAACCAAACTTGATGGTGCTCAAGGCAAGCGGGGCGCTTGGTAAAAGATGAGACCGTGCAAAGTAGGATGTGTTGCTCAATGACCGAAAATGTTACGTAAAGCTCACAGAGGTGAGAGGAATTGCTAACTCGAAGAATTCGGTACTCGTGCAAGGGCTTGTATGCGGACAATGGAGTGTTCGTGGCCATCCCAAGGCAACCGGAACTCGGGGCGATGAAGCATCGAAACTTTCTCTTCAGCATTATAAGGATACATCCATAGGAGGTTGAAGTGTGCAACAAGTTCAATATGTTGCTAGACCTTGAAGGGTGCAGTGGGGACTGTATTGGCGAAGAATCACAATCTAGTAAGTTCATTTGCGGGGGCAGAACAAGGCACAAGTTGTTCAGCAAGACGGAGTAGTCCAAAGGGGATGGTGGTCTTCGAAACTTTCAGTGGGAAGAAAGCAAAGAGGAAAGTTACTCCAACAGGACAGATATCGAGGAGGGATAGGTCCTGGTTCTCTAGAGGGAGAATCATATGCAGCGGACCACGCATGTTGAGAAGGAGTACCTCGAGACATTATCTTCACAAAGCTCAATAGATCGAGTGAGCAGCGAGGAGTCATTGCATGATCTCGAATGAGGTAATGCATTGGTGGATGCATTGCGAGATCAAGTAGGGGAGCAACCATGACAACATTATACAAAGGCACACTTAGAGTCGATGTAGAAATCGAACTCAATGGAGTGTTGACCCGTGGAATGGTGGGCATGAGGGCCACCATCAACTCAATGCAAATCGAGAGGCGGAGCAACTTGGGTGGAACTTAGTGAAGTATCCAAGCCGCATGAAGGGAGTCGACGTCGGAGATGGAAACATGGAGCGAAAGCATGGAGCTTTCCTTGGACAGAGGTTAAGGACATGAACTCTTGCAGAGACAAGAGTGAGATTATGTCGTTTCATGAGTTCTTCATTCTGATAGGATGGACTCATTTTGCATAGTGCCAAAGACGAAGGGAGCTTCGAGGCACATGCACCTTACCTTAGAGAAGCATTTGACAGAGGAACAAAGGTGATTCAACTTGCAGAGGCGAAGTTGGAATCAGAAGGCCTTAGCATAGGGCAAGAGGACGCAGAGGCGGGTACTCTTGAAGAATATGTCATAGTGTTGTTATTCGAATTGTCATGAAGGAGGTGGTGCGAGCAGAGATTGTGCTGGTGGGGGAAAGAGGCCCAGGATCCAGACAATGGTGCACTAATTTAGTGAAGCCTGGGGACTTCGAGAGCTATTAGGTGACGGACTGTCCTAGAGCTATGTTTTGTTCGAGTGTGACCCGAGAATAGGTGAGCGAAGGTGAATTGCCAAGGGAGTGAATAAAAATCGGAGGTGGTGAAGGCCCTACGATATGCTGGAAGAGGCCACACATGAAGAGATTGTAGTCCAAGTTTATCACATAAGAATCTGAATGCAATAGATATGTCGGCAGGAGGCGATATGGTGCAGCGGATCGTGGTGGAATAGTTCGTGGCAATACAACACATGCGAAGATGCCCCGTGAGATACGCGATCATGCGGAGGTATGGTCAGGAGCTACTGGGAGCTCCACTTCGATGAACAATACAACGGAAAGAAGGGCTATGAATTCAAGGAGTGAATGCTATGGTACCGCAGCGGCAAGTCTTCCGTGTATGCGTATTGAATCTTGCATCGGATGAAAGTCTTGGTTATCAGCATATGGGGTTTGTGTACCACCGAGGGAGAATTCTGAGTGCAAGTACTAGAGAGTCCCATGGAGGGGACTTGATTATACAGAGGTATGATCGGAGTGGCTGGAGAGTTGGACTACTTCAGTGTTTATATTCGCTTAAGGGAGCCCAGCAAGTCAGAGGACAAGGCCGAGTAAGCGAACGTTATTACTAAGGAAGCTAAGGAGAACAGAATCGGTGCAAGCCCTGCAACAAGATGGCGGAGGCTATGCATGATAGTTGCAGTCTATCTTTCCATCGACCAAGGAGAACTGCTAGGAGAACACAAAGGTGTTGAAGCAAGTGGTCGAAAGGGGCGAGGAAGCGACGACGAGTCCAGAGGGGCTTAGTTACCCAAAAGAAAAGCATCGGTTAGAAAGGTGGACTCGGAGGAGTGCTATAGTGCCGCAGAGGCGAACTTACCGAGTATGAAGAAAGGGACGCAGATGCAAGGCAACGGATAGTAGGGTCCATGGGCTGGCAGTGTCATGGTACTGTAGAGGCGGGACTTCCGTGAAGTCATCAATCCCTTGCTCTCATGGAGGGAGAGCGTTGGTCGTAAAAGGGGTCGAGGAGGTGGAGAATGTAGAGTCAAACTCCAAGTACCAAGACAGGACGAAAGGGCAGAGGCTAAGGAACTTCATAAGACCGGTATCGATGAGCTTCTTATCAAGATAGCCGAAGGTGAGGGACTTCAGGTTGATGCAAAAGTGCTCGACCAAGAAAGAAGGCAGTACATGTTGTTGTACCTTTTCTACTCAGAGAAGTAGGCGACAAAGATGATGGAGAAGATGACACAATCCCAGAGGCAACCAGAACCATCAAAGATTTACTCCAAGTGGGGGGACTCTAAGTTGGGGTAAACTTTTATTTTTTTCGGACAAAACTTCTTGCATTCCGGAAGTTCGATAGTAGTGGGAAGGCAAATTACAGTAGCTAACTCAACGCAAGGAGTGCAAACACTTCGAGTACGTCGGAAGTGTGAGCAAAGAGCAAGCGAAATGCTAGTAACCAGCTCGATGTATGAAGTATAATTTCGAGGAGGCGGGTGAAATCAAGTAACCCTTACCTTCTCAACTCAAGAGAGTGGGCGAAACCGAGTACCCAGTTCTCGTACCTCGAGGAGGCGAGGAAAATCAAGTAACCTTTGCCTTCTCAACTCAAAGAAAATGGGTGAAACTTAGTATCCCGATTTTCTTATTTATCTAGCAAAGGAGCTCTGCATAAGTTCCAAGATCCTTCAAAGAAATCTAATGAAAGATGAGTTGTCAAATCCTCACTAATGGTGATCAGTGCTACTGAGATTAGATTGTCCGCTTCATTTCCCAACAGAATGTCAATCGAAAGTGGAAGTGATGCGAACCTACTTGAAAGTGACAACTAAGTTGAAGAAGAATTGATGGACAAATTTTGTGAAGGAAGGACCTCAAAAACTTCAAAGTCTGTGAGGCGATACTCGTTAAAACTCCAACAAACATCCACCTAGTTTAAGCAACATGAGATCATTGCGATATTGGCGCATAACAAGGAAGGTCTTTTCTTTCATCAGAAGGATCCGTAGAAATCAACAAGGATCAGCACAGCTCAGCCAACCCCACACAAGAGTAAGTCATTGGCGAGTTAAAGCAGCATGGCGGATCAAAATTCGACTACTTAACAATAGCGGCAGAGAGCAGCTAGGAGCCAAGGGCGTGTTGCAGTCAAACCAGAAGATTAAAGGTTCAACAAAAAGCGAGGAGATGCAGCGTATACTAATTGTCCTTTTCATTTTTCCTTCTATTTTTCTTCTTCACCTATTCCTTTTTCTTTCTCATCTTGTACCTTCTTATACTTATTTCACATTTTATTGACACAGTATTGTAGTTTTACTGCTTTTACCTAATTTTTTTAGTCACTCAGTAATAGAGTTCTGAATATGACCTAGAAAACAAATTTTCATAATAGTTTGTACAACTCTGGATACTGCTTTTCTATACATATAATTTTTTATTTTTTAAAGAAGAGAGTACAAGATGGATGCAGGAATAAAAACTGGCATGTATGGTTGTGTACACACATTACTTGCCTCCATTCATCTATTGTTCTCAGTTGTTAATTTTTTTCTGAAAAGGTTAGCCTAATTGACCCTTGTCTACCAAGAACTTCATATCCCATGAGCCAATTTGGCCCCATGGACTTTCAAGTATTTTCAGGACATTCCTAGCATATATCTTAGAATGTTGTCCACAAATGAAAATTGAAGTTGGAAATTACATTGAAGATGATACTATCAATTCATACTTCTGCCTGCATTTGTCGGAATCCTTTTGCTCTCGGTTGACTAGTGTTGAGAGAAACAAGATATACCATGTCAATGGGCCAGCGAATTATACTAGAATAGCATCTAGATACATTGGGCTTCCAGGTCAGAATGAAGGCCACCAGATTATAACTATTCATGATGATAGGGGTAATTAAGAAATAGGATAGCTGAAAGGGGGAACGAGAAAAGCTAAACATCATCCCAGAATTTGACAGTCTGGTTCTGAAGAGGCATCAGAGAATTTCAAGACAAGCTTCAGAGAGATAAGCCTTGCGTATCATAGAAAAGGAGCATCTATGCAGAAAATTGTTTTGAAGAGGGATTCCATATGCGTACATTTACTCTCCCCCAGACCCCGCATTGGTGGGAGCCTTGTGCAATTGGTACACTCTTTTCAAGAAGAGAGTACAAGATGGATGGAGGAATAAATACTGGCATGTATGATTGTGTGCACACACATATTACTTGCTTCCATTCATCTAATGTTCTCAGGTGTTAAAGTTTTGCTAAAAAAGGTTGGCCTAATTGACCTTGTCTACCAAGAAATTCATGTCTACAAGCCAATTTGGCCACATGGACTTGCAAGTATTTTCAGGACATTCCTAGCATCACTTATCTTATGATGTTGTCCACAAATAAATATAGAAGTTAGAAATTACATTGATGATGATACTATCGGTTCATACTTCTGCCTGCATTTGTCGGAATCCTTTTGCCCTTGGCTTTCCATTTTTAAAAATCAGTATGTATTTTTAACAACAAATTTAGTTCTCAGTTTGCAATATTTTTTCCTTTCTTAGTGCATTTTCACTTCAAGATCAGAGTTTGATGTATTCCTAGGAGTCTTTCATTTTACATGATCTTGTTGTTGTCACTGAGAAACTAGCAATATTCATACTTGGGTATTGAAACTCTCTTTTTGTTGCTTATTGAATTTCTGAGTTGCAGGACCTGGTGGGCCAAGAAACTTATGTGTTGAACCTTAATGGGAAGGTTGTAATGCCAGGGTTTATTGATTCACATGTGCACTTGATAAACGGTGGCTTGCAGGTACTGCTGCTTATTTTCTTTTCTTGATACTTATGGTTGGTCAATCCAATTGGTTAAGATGCTTGACATATATTTCGTGTTATTCAGTAACTCCCATGACTACTTTATGATTGTCCACATGCAATAGTTTCATTATTGGTAATGTGTCACACATTTAAGTTATGTGAAACATATGTTATAAAATAACTTTGAGTAGCTTCTGTACAAAAAAAGTTGATTATTTATGCCATGAATTATAAAATTAACTATGTCTGGAAGTCATTCAATTAGTGACTTTTTTTTTATTTTCTAAAATTTAAATATCTATCTTTTGAAGATGGTGGTCTGTTCTTTGGTCTGATAATATGAGTAATCAAGTATAAAGTTTAGCTGAAGTGAAGAAACATGTTATGGGATAATCAGACAGATAAGAAAACTAGTTATCAGAGTAGATGCTTTTCCATTTTTAGATATAGCTGAAGTTTGCATCAGAGTTTTGAATACTGATGTATAGCTTGGTACATACCGGTGTACCGAGCTTTTCTTGGTATGGTACATACCAATATGTACTGTCGGTATGCCAGGCATACTGACGGTACACCCTAAAACCTTAAAAATATCTTCATCTATCACGCCAGGAGTGTACCGACCAGTACACCTCGGTAATAGTCGAAATCCGGGGCGGTATTAGTCAGTATGCCTCGGTACCGGTCAAAACACTGGTATCGCCGGTAGAGGGTGATCCGTATATTGGTATCCTCTCGGATCGGTACGTATAGCTCATACCGGGTGGTACACATCAAAATTGAGAACCCTGATTTGTATAATTGTGCAAAAAGTAGATATGCAGCTTGATGTATCTGAAGATGGCTTTAATTAGCTAATTAATAGACTTTTACTTGATAACAGATGCCAACCATTATTTTTCTTATTAATCTCACCAGTTATTCCCTGGTTTGAGGCACAAAAACTTAAGTATCATTTTCTTTTTCTATTCTGAGAAGTCATTGACTGAAAGAGATATTTTATTGACATTGTAAAAACCATCAATTTCAGTAAGATGCCAAAATATTTGATAACAAGGATGGTCATTAAATGGTTTGCACCTCTGTTTACATAGCTACCTAACAGATTGTGTATGGTGTTGTGGGCCTTTTGTTGTGGGTATACAGCTGTACTTGCCATGCTTCTTTAGTTTGAATTGCCAATTGCTGCTTAACAGAGTATATTAGTGAATATTTATTGTTCTCTAGCATCCCTTACATGTAGGTAGGCAGTGATTGGCATAGCTTGGTGCAACATGAGATGGTACAGTGCATTCATGGTTAAAAATCTACTTCGTACCGTGGTGTTGTACCTGTCCTAGGTTGGACCAACACGTACTGACTGATACCTGTGTACTGACATTTCATACACTGGTATGCTCAGAAGAGGATTAGAGGAAGGAAGAAGAGGGCATAGTGGAGAAAGAGGAGGAAGAGGAAGGAGGAGAAAGACAAAGGAGGAAAAGGAGTTTATATGATTTAGGTTTGACATATCAGCATATATATGCCCATATGATTTAGATAATGTTCCATTATTTTGATGATTTAAGTAGTTTTTTCAGTCGCAGTTAGGGTGCTAATGTAACTGTTCCATCTAGTGATACATTATTCATATAAAACATATCATTTTCCTAGATAGTGAACGTATTCCAGTGATATTTTGGTTCATATGTTGCTTTCTATCATTCAGATGGGACGAATGGAACTACGAGGTGTAAAAAGCCAAGAAGAATTTGCAAGAAAGGTCAAAGAATCTTTGAGAGGTTTCCATCTGTGCAACTATCCTTTACATATTAATGTGACATTGCCAAATTAACAGTTGCTTGATGCAACAAAAGACATAATTCTGATGGTCAAGCGAACTTGATATTTGAATTTTGAAGCCAGGTTGGAGCCAACCAATCTAACATTCATAACTTGAACACAGCTTAACCGAAGTAGGTTGTCCTTATGTACCTTTCATTATATTTGCAGAGCATAAATCCTTCTTAGAATTAATTGAGACTTGATCCATCCATTTGGCTCTAGTAAGGAAACATGACTCCCTCTCTTGAGGTTTCTCTTATTCTACTAAATCGTTTACCATAATTTTATTAATGAACTTATAAAGCACATTACAATAGACAATAGATTTGAAATTCCCAAAACCAGTGGTACTACTACTACCAGCTCCAAGCACCAATGTAAAAGAAGTGGCATTTATTTCTTATCAATTTCTAAGGTTTTTGCAAAATGTGACATAGCTATTATTATGAATTAAAATCTCGGCTCACTAGTGACATTGGTCTTTGAATGTACATGTACATTAGTGGTACACTTTGTTTGGCATGTTTTTATGGCTGGACCAACTGACATGAATTCAGTTGACGTCAACATGAATTTTAAAATCAATATAAAACTTAGGTTTTTGACTAAAGAATCAATCAAAAATTAAATTTTGGCTAAAATTTTATACTAAATAATGAATAAAAAAGTTTTTACCATTTATTGCAAATCATATTATGTATTAGTTCTGAACATGAAACATGATACACATCATACCTTATAACTGACCTATTACCCCCAAAATATTCTCCGGTCTCAATGGGGGATGGTTACAAGTCCTCAATGTGGCTCAGTTGTAGATTAAGATTATTTTTCTAAAGAGCCCATTCATGAAATTATTTTGTTGGCATCCGATATTGATTTTTTTTTGTTCTATTGATGAGACATAGTAGCATATGTGGTCTCATCATCATCAATTACTTGTGGTAGTAGGTTGCTCGGTTAGGCACACAGTGACAAATATCACTGTGCCTGCTGGAGTATAGTTGAACTATGACTCTCATCACTATATTGATGTTTGGAGCTGTATGAAGCATTGGATTATGAGGACCAACAATCATCATGATATTATCATCTATGATATGAGGTTCATACTGGGAGGAGATTATGACCATGAGGAGTTTGTATGATTTTAGATCTTAGCTCCTTGAAGTCATCAATTGCCTTTTCTTTGCCATTGTCCTTCTGGCTGTAAACAAATGGGGTGGATCTGCATGTACCATGATAGTGATCCTGGGTGATGATTGAAATATTATTCCTTAGAAAATGCTTTACTTTATATATATGAGTAGTGAGCACAGAAAACTCTAGGCCTTGACCATCATCACTAGTAGATGCACTGTTATCCATCTATGTGGACTCCAGAAAGAGTAGATACATCGGTGAAGAAGTATCATCCTCTGAATTGATTTGTTGCTCTTCAATGGAATCCAATCGATCAACCGACTTCGATCACCGTGCTATCTGGATGACTAAAACTGATGCATTTTGCCATGACCCATCGACCACCGAATGCTTGTATCCAGATTCCAGACCACCTCCTGTTATCAGGCCTTGCTCCTCATACTGAGCAGCGTTGTCCTGGGGTCGTTTTCCTTGATAGCCTTTTGCAATGAATGGAGAACTCTAGCTCATTTATAAGTAAATCACCTAACTCTTTATTGTGTACTTTAGCTTTGAAGTGTGAGTGTTCCCTTTAGCTATAGTTGGTGACAAGTTAGTGAAATTTCATCGTATGAGTTTCTCCTCGTGAATCTTTATATGTCTGCATGCACCCAGTGATGATTATAAATGAACGAGTGATGCTCACTGTTATTGCCCTTGTCCTCTTCGCCTGTCCAATATCACCATTGTCCTTTAACATGAGGTGTATACAGTGGGCCATACATCGTGTCCAGAAAAGATGCCTTCTGTCATCCAATGATTTGCTGGCCCTTTTTGAGGTTAGTGTCATTATCGGGGATCACTTGCAGTCTTGCACTATACATTTCTCTCCAACCATTTTTACCAGTCTTCATGGATCCTGAATGTATAATGCATCAGCTGACTTATAAAAAATATTTTTTTTTTGTTGCAATAGATTAAAAAGTTTATGATAATCATCCTGATAGGATGGAATAATAGTCACATTATTAAGGCCCCATTTCTTCTTAATTGATATGATGCATCAACTGACTTATGAAAGATAATATTTTTGTAGCAATAGGTTAAAAAGCGTATGATGATCATCCTGATAGGCCGAATCATAGTTACACCATAAAGGTTCCGTTGCTTCTTAAATGACTTTTGGGTTTTGGATTTCATCCACCTCCTTATTAAGATATTATATATACAACTGTCAGCAATCTCAAATGAATTAGGAACTTGTATACCAGGTCTATGATGCCAAATGAACACAATAACTTGATAGTAAGGGCCTCAAGCTGCATATGCACTATGCAGGGATGCGGTATATATTAACCCACTTTTCAATCACCTTTCATATATTCTCTTTTTTTCTTTCCTCCTTAGTATGAGCATCATCTATCATGATTTATTTTGTACCTTGAAGGAGAAGCCATTGGTCTAAATTGCTAATATTAGGAGATTGCCTCTTGCCTGATGAATTACAAAAAAAAAAAAAAAAAACTCCATATGCCCCATCTCGGGGCCGCCTCATAATAGTAGTTTGGGCCAACTCATGTGCACCGCTGGGCTACATTAGAAGTCATGAGACAGAATTCATGAATAATCATTCTTAAGCTTTTTAAAATTAGCATCCTTTTACCCCTTGTATTTACATTTGAGGTATATAAAAGAAGATATACATGAAGGATCTTCATTTTCAAGTTCTGTCTGAGCATTTATCATGATGATTCGGTCTTCTCCAGTTTTAACTGTATCATCTATTTTTCTGGGATCTATTTTGAGGCCGCATTTTTTATCTTCTTTTACAATTTGCTTGCTGATCACATCGATGCATTTACTATTTCTTTTCTCAATATTTCTCTTGCTACTTGTCAATACTATTGAGAGATGACATTTTAAGTACAGCTTAGCTATATTACTATTTGCTGATATTGGTACCTGATCAGCTTTTACTTCTTGGATCTTTCTGGTCTTCAAATAGTTTGTAGCCCTATGTATTGTAGTAGGCATATGACTTGTGTGTAAGAAAGCATCACCTATTGGTGACCTTATACATGTTAAAGGAGATAATCACCTATTGGTGAAGCCTTATACTTGTCAACAGTCTCTTTCCTTTTTTTTCTTCTCTCTAACTTCGTTAGAAACATGTTCATGACAGATAAACTTCATGGTGAGTGGATCTTAGGTAGCGGATGGAACAATGATCTCTGGGGTGGAGAATTACCTGTTGCTTCTTGGATAGATGTCATCACACCTGACAACCCAGTTGGTTCTCATGTTATAATTTTCATGCTATATGTTGAAGTACCAACAACATAACTTGCTATGGAAAGTTGTTATGGATAGGTATGGCTTTCGCGCATGGATGGTCATATGGGCTTGGCCAATTCACTTGCTCTAAAGATAGCTGGAATTAGCAACAGTACATGTGATCCAGTTGGTGGAGCTATTTTGAAGACTTTGGAGGGAGGTAAATATGAAGCTCAATAAAATATAAAATACTATTTTAGCATACAAAGCAGGTTAAATTGATATTTGTTTGCAGTGCATTAGTGGATTATGAAGGGAAATTTAAGATTTGAACAGGTAAATTGCTGCCTGGTAACAAAGAGGGCAAAAAACAAATAGATGGACTATGAGGGCAATTATGGGGAAATTAAACATGCACTAGGGACAGGGAGATTAGGCAATATATTAACAAGACTTGCTTCATGTAAAGGATTGAGGATCGATGCTTGACCTGTAGCCATGATGCTTGTGCCATTAAAAAATTCAACCAAGTTTTTCCTAGCCATAAAATAATGATTGGATGATTGGTTCGGATTTGAGTTTTCACACTTCTCTTGGGCTTGTAAGTTCTGTATTGTAATAAGCTTTCTTGCAAGTGCCTTATAAAAAGAACATAAGCCAGCTTTTAAGTATTGTGGAATCAACAAACTAGCACAAGCATTGGAACAAAAGGTGAGCTAATGAGAATAGGTCTAGTTTGTCATTTTTTTTTGTTGGTAAAAATGTGAAGATTGTAGCTGAAAAGTTAGCAGTCATAAATGAGCCGAAAGATGAACTAAATAGATAACATTTATCATTATGATCACTAAGCAAAGGTAATCACTAATGCTTGATGAGGTTATGGAAAGACAAAACACAGAGGGAATGACAAAGGGTAGATTGAGTTTTAAGATACACAAATGGTGCCAAATTAAAGAAGAGATAAAATATGAGTCTGGCTTGGCCTGAGATTTAAAATACTTAATAAATAGTTGTATCATAAATAATTGTCTTCATATATTGATACTTTAACTATTAAATTGTTTGTACTTATTTTATAAAAATGAGAATTCTATCTTCTGCAGTAATATTTGGCTCGATGGGTATATGCAAGACTTGCAATTTTGGTCTGTATTGGTGTATCGACCAAGTGTCGAGACAAGTATCGAGGACGCCCCAAAAAATAAATAGCTCTAAAAACACTTGAAAAATAGAAAAAATTAGATTAGGATTTTGTTAGAAATAAATTTAAAATTAGTATAATTTTAGCAAAAATAATCTAAATTTGGAAAGAATAGTGGCACATATCTTTTTCGAGCTTTGAGGAGTAGCTTTGTGGTACATTCTAAATCGTCCTTTCATTAATATTGAATTATCTACGAAGAAATAATTTGAATTGTTAGATTTTGTTTTAACAATTTAAACTTTAAGATTTAAATGAATCAAGTAATCAATCGATAAATATACTTGCTTCTACGACCAAAAAGTATGATGGGACTCCACAAGTAGTAGATTGGGGTTCTCGATCCTGTGTATCTGTATATTAATTTGATATGCTTATCAAACACAATCTGAAATTGATCCCACGACATAGTATATTGAAACACCATATGCCATTGGTGCATCAATATAGTGATGATCATAGTCTAATCCTTATGAATCACACGTATTCAAGGCGGCTCTTAAGGCAAGTACGATTGTGGCATGTATTGGTGCGAATCGTGAGAATGTCAGAACTTCTACTTTCGTCGTTGATCTACTGCTTTGTATTATAAGATCGATCACTGTACTGTTGTTCGGAGAAGTATGACCAACTATCATCATATTGTTATTGGCTATAAGATTCTCCATGATATGACGATTGTGAATACAATGAGCTTCACTCTATGTCTACGTCATTAGAGATTTTGTCATATCTACTCAAAAACATCTACTACCTTCCCCTTTCCCTTTGGTGTATAAACTTGACCAGTATCTCGTCGAGTTCCATGATCTGAATCTTGGGTGGCATGTGAAAATACTTCTCGGTTACTACACAGGCTGAGTGAGTTGTTGAATGCGATTGAAGAGGTGTTTCATTGTCCGACTTGATTCTTTCCAAGATGTGGCTTATGCTACTACCTTTGCTTTTGCATGTTGAGCGGACGATTGTGACAGTTGGGTGTATCTAGTTCCTCGAGCAGTCTAACTCGATGTTGTCCGGCTCCTTCTGCCACATTTTGACTGAGGGGGATTTTCCTTTTAATCCTTCCAAATTTGATCTAATCCACAAATCATAGTTTTGTTGAGTTTAGGAGAGCGAAAATGTGTGGATGAGAGAGAAATGTGGGTGACAATGAGTTTTAGAGAGTTGAAGAGATTGAGAGAGTGATATGAGTTGAAAGAGGTGGGAGGAAAGGGTTTAAAAACCCTTCCCTATGGTTCAAACAATCAATTTGATTGTTTGAAATAGGCAATCTCAGCTCTTGATCGATAACAGACAAATTCTGACTTTTACCGATCGGTACTTATCAGTAACAGTCGGATTTTGACCATTACTGGCCGACATAGACCTTGTATCACCCGATACGATGTCAGGTTATGGTACCGCCTAGTAGAGGGTGGTCTGCATACTTGCCCCTCTCGGATTGGTATGTGCCACCCGTAACAAGTGGTGCGGGTTGGTATGGCGAACCCTGGGTTTATGTACCATGTGTATATGTTTGAGGCAGCACATGGGTAGAATTTAATTTCACATTTACTTGCGCTGTACATATAAATATATGTGTGAGTGTGTGTGTTGGTGTATATATATATATGTGTGTACCAGTGTATATGTGTGTGTGTATATATATATTTCTTGGAAGATTTGTCGTAACTTTTCCTAAAAATTTTCCCTGGAAGAATTTTAAAATGATCTCTTAAGGCATTAAAAGTTTACTTGCAGGATTTTTCCAGTGAGCTATTAAATTAATAAGAAGATCAATAGTGGCATTGAAAAAGAATAGTTCCAAGTTTCAAGCTAATATGATACAAGGCACTATGAAATAGTGATGTTTTTGTAATTTGTATTAGTAAATTGAAACAATTAATTAGATCATTGGTGGTTGACATTCTTAATATACATAACGTCCCTAAAAAGAGAAGGAAAGGAGTCTGTGAGGGAATTTCATAAGGATATTTCAGAAGCTAAAGGTGGGTATGCTATTGTTCTTACTTGTTTTCTCTGATGCATGCTTTGGTAGGACACCACATGTTGCCATATCTAGTGAAACACCAATAGTAAATGGATTCAATTCATGCATGCTAAATATGCCACTAAATGTGACAACAGAACAATTCGCAGTCAATCAGTTTTATTATATTTAAACAATAAATTCTTATACCAGTCACAATTGCAGCTTCCTTTAAGCTGGTTGTATGATATTCTACGGTAAATGAGCTTCTTGCCAGCTAGGAACAAAATAAATTATAAAAATTATATGTTAATGAAAACCAAAGGGTCACAATGCCCATTAGGTATTAACAATTACTTGAAATTTAAAGTTTGGCTCTGCTTGACTTTGTTTTTCTTTAATTTGAATCATATACAATGCAGAGCCTAGTGGTCTGCTGGTTGATTCTGCAATGAAGCTTGTTCTAGCTGTGATACCTGAAGTCTCAATCTATGATAGGAGAGACTCACTGATCAGAGCAAGCAAGTATGCATTAGCAAGGGGAGTGACAACCGTGATTGACTTTGGGAGATTCTTTCCAGGCACATCAGTTGATCATATCTGGCATGACTTTTCAGGTTATACTCCCACCTCTTTAATATTCTTGTCAATAATTTGATGACAGGCTATTTTTATCCTAAAGGCTCTGTGCTATCATTAAAGGAGGTTATTTAGCCTTCTCCCATGTTGTAGAATATAGTCTATTTCGTCACCCCAACTCGGAAGTCAACATGTATTGTTGTATAACCTGCTGAATCAAGTGATTCTGCCACATTGATTATTTGAGATTAGCCTCCTTGGCAAGGACTCTCACTATTATTAAATATATATTCCTGAGTTGGCTTTTCTACTTTAGGATTATCATCTTATCAGGTGGATTTTAATTGATTGTGGTGCTCTTGATATACATATCATTTCAGATGTTTACCAATGGGCTGATTCTTCTGGGAAAATGCTGATCAGAGTGTGCTTATTCTTTCCAATGCAAACTTGGTCTCAACTGGTTGTAAGTATCATAGTCCATTTACATTTCATTCTTGTACTTGAATTTTTACTATATTACAATGTACCGGACCAAATCTTAAATCCGAGTATTAATTATAAGAATTCAGTGTATTCTTCTTAATTCTTATCTGTATTTCTTCGCTGTAAGTTGTTCAAAGATAATAAAGTCCTAGACTACATCTTATTTTGTCACCAACCCAATAAACCACATCATATGCATACTTACTGGAGGAGCAGTTGACATCAACTAGTATCTTGGTATGAAAACATCTAATAAGTTACTGGAGCTCAAAGGTCCAATGTTAAAGGTATCAAGCAACAACCATGAAGTTATAGTTGTACAATTTCAAAAGGCTTGATTTATCTGTTTCACACCAACACTTGTTAGACACATTTTGATACATGTTGGGTACCTCAATACATATAAGGACTCTTTGTATCATCTATACTTGTTTATATTAACATACTCTCTCTCTCTCTCTCTATATATATATATATATATTTATTTATTTAATGTAATTTATGCATTCTTTGTTTGTTAATGGTGCATTTTGCATGATAAAGGTGTTGATGTCTGACTTGCTATATGTTCCTGCCAATCCCTAAGATCCACTTATATCTCAGGGTGGCTTCCACAAAACTTGAAGCACTTTCGTGCCCCCAAAACTGGAAATAATAGTTGTACTCTGATTGATCTGTGTCCATTCAACTGATCCCATAATTATGGGTGATTAGGCTGTCCTTTCTTGATCAGAAATTAGCTTATGAGCTATTCTAGAAGTGGGAGGGTACATTCATAAATTGACTTTATAGATGTATCTTCTGGTTTTACGTATGCTATTCTTGGTAAAATTGCAGAATGCTATTCTAGGTAATATATATATATATATATGTGGTACACAGAGGTGTCAATATATTTCTTAATTGTACATTCCAAAATTGTAATTCTACTAAACCAAATTGATTTTTTGTATGTGTTGACTAGCTTAGCTGTAAAAATTTTGTCAGATCACCGGAAGGTCTTGAGATCACCATCCACCTTCAACCCTTATCCTTTGCAAAAAAAAAAACAAATTAAATGTTAGTACAAAAATGCAAGGTTTGTAATACTATAACGTACAGCTTGGTACGAGCGGTATGTATCGTTCCAATAAGGGATCGGTATGGGCGGCAAGGTTTGCAATTTCGATTTGTACCACCTGGTACGGGTGGTACATACCGGTCCGCCAGGTTACCGGTACGCGGACCGCCGGTTACTAGTCGGTACCACAAAAAATCGATCGTCGGCGGTCGATTGAAGGAGAAATCGACCGTCGGCGGTCGATTGAAGGAGAAATCGACCATCGGCGGTCGATTGAGGGAGAAAAGGGAAGAAGAAGAAGAAGAGGAAAAGAAGAAAAAAAAAAGAGGAGAAAAAGGGAAGAAAGATATACCTAGCATTGTTCTCGCCCGCGGGTCGCCTACGTGCTATTGCCGCCCTCGCCCACTTTTTCTCCCGCGCGAGAAGATGGAACGTCTCCCTGCGCAGGGAGAAAGATCGAGGCGACATTGCCAAGCTTTTCATTTCGTTTTTTAATATATTTAATATATTAATATTAGATTATATTATATTTTAATATATCGGGTGATACATACTATGCGTACCGCCTAGTACCGGTACCTTACTGATACCAAGATAATATCGGGACACTTATACGGACCAGTAAGTAAAACCTTAATGGGCGGTACATTGGTATACCTTAATGTACCATGTGTCGATATGATTAGTACAGTTCGATACAGCTCGGTACGTACCATACCAATAACTAATCGATACATTGGTACGGTACGATATTTAGAACCTTACAAAAACGTATAGATGTATACCCTAGCCTCAACCATAAGTAAAGTTATATACATAAAATTTGGGCTACATTCAAATGACAAGTTTTTTGTGACTATCTATATGTTGCAAAATGGTGGCTTGCTTATTTTCTTTTATTTAATTGTCTGTGCTTAACTGCAGTTTGGTTATTGTTGTCCACGTGTTGCCTTGAAATCTGTTTTCACTAATGTTTCTTTGATATATCAATAAATAATCTTTGTCTCAAATCATTACATCAACTGTTGATTTCTTAGGATCTTATTCAAGAAAAAGGTAGAGCCTTGAGTCAATGGATACATTTGGGTGGTGTCAAAGCTTTTGCTGATGGGTCTTTGGGATCTAATAGTGCACTTTTCTATGAGGTAGGTTACCATTTCTATCCAAGACAGTATATTCATTTAAAATTCACGCAATTGATCTTTGCTTGTTTAATTCCCTTTATATAAATAAAATGTTAGCATATGCATTTTGTTTGATACAATAAAAAACATGGAGTCAGCATTGGGATAATTACTATTGTTTCATGCAGTCATTTGCTTATTACGTTTTTAATTTTAGGTTATGGGTCAGGTCATGGTTTTACATGTTCCTGGTTAACCCATCCAAAATCAATATTCTAAACTAGTTCCGGTTGTCATAGGCAATTACTATAATTGTGTTGCCTTTGGTTTTCTATTTGAGCATATTGATTATATACATTATAATAGTTTATCTTTAGTGTTCTATCAATTGAATTGCAAAGAGACTTCTCTTTGAAGAAAAAGGTGCCAAGCATGTAAGAGATCCATTTCAGATGAAAATCAACCAATTTTAATTTACATGGGTGGATTTCCACTTAGTTCAAGCCAAGTTTTGCCTTACCGGTGTATCGATTAATCGGTGATATGGTACATACTGCTCTATATCGACATATCGTGTGTCAGTATGGTGGGGCATATCGATAACACGGAAAAATAGTTGAAGTAGCTCCAAAAATTCTTAAAAATAGAAAAAAATTAGATTATGATTTTTAAGTTATAAATAAATATAAATTTAGTATAATTTTAGCAAGAATAATCTAAATTTGGAAAGAATAATGGCATATATCTTTTTCGAGCTTTGAGGATTAGCTTTGTGGTACGTTTCAGATTGTTCTTTCGTTGATATTGAATTATCTATAAAGAAATGATTTGAATTTTTAGACTATTAATTAAACAACTTAAGCTTTAAGATTTTAATTAATCAAATAACTGATCGATGGATATAATTGGTTCTACCACTAAAAAAAATGACGGGATTTCACAGATGATGAATCGAGGTCCTCGATTATATGTATCTGTATATTAATTTGATATATTTGTCGAACTTAATCCTGAAATTGATCTCATGACATAGTATATACTTGATTCTTTACAACGATGGTTGATGTTACTGCCTTCTCCTTTGTCTTTCCCTTGCACGTTGGCAGACAACTGTGACAGTTGAGTGTCTCTAGTTCCTCAAGTAGTTTGACTCAATGTTGTCCCACTCTTGCCATGTTCTGACCGAGGGTGATCTTCTTCTTCTTAGGGATATGGCAAAGGGATTGATCGAGAGTGATCTTTCGCCACGTTCTAACTTGAGTTAGAGAGTGAAAGGGAGAGAATGAGGGGGTAGAAACATTCAAATGGTTAAACAGTGTTTGAATTCAATAATTGGCAACCATTTATCAGTATCGATCGAAATTCGATTGTTACCGATTGGTAACGGTTGGATTTCGATTGTTCCGATCAGTACATAGCCCCATATTGGGCTATATGGGTTATGGATCATTCAGTACAGGGCGGTCCGCATGCCGGTCCCCTATTGATCAATATGTACTGCCTATACCACCAGGTACAAGTCCGCATGGCGAACCTTGGGCTTCAGGACATGGTTCTCCCTGAATTTCTATCTAGCAGAAATGGGCTTCAGGTTCTTGATCAGAAATAGTTTTTGACACATAATTGTGTAAAGAGGTCATGGATGTGTTTCTTTCCTTTTCCTCCTTTTTTTTATGATTTTCTTTGTTTATGCTCTTTCTTCTTTACCTTGTGATGCTGAACTATGTAGGTTTGTTCAACATTTTGGTTTATTGGCAAGGTTTCAAATGGGATTTGAAATCTTAAGTACTATATCCATATTGGTCCCTGACTGGACTGATACAGGTCCAGTTCATAATAGCATACACATAGTATGTTGGTGCATGCCGCGTGACAGAGAAGTGGAAAAGAGGATGAGAAGCAGAAGAAGAATAGGAGGAAAAAGAAGAGGAGAGGATTAGAAGCGGAAGAGGAGGCGAAGGAGTATCGGGCAGCAGGTGTTGAGTGGCTTTTACAGGTAGGGTCAGTTGAGATGGGTGGTGGGTGGCTTGAGGTGTAGGGCACAGAGTCGGGTGTGACAATGACAGAGAGATGAGGGAGGTTATAAACTGGCTTGAACCATCCGATGTGGGTTAGTTCATGGCCTTTTTTTCTATCGGCCTAGTATTTACCTCCTGGTTCATACTGGTCTGAATGGTTTTCTAAACCTTGGTTTCAAAAATTAGCACACCATTGAGTATGCCCTGATATTTACCAGTTTGATAGGGGATCAACACTCAACTGAAATGGCCCAGTCCTAGGCATATGACCTAGTACATCTACTGTAACAGGCATACTACCCACTTACCCGGTATTTGATTGCTATCGCCCTTTTACTGGGTAGTAACCTTACCCCTGTTTTCAGATCCTAAGTATATCTGTCACCCTTCTCTAACTCTTGACCCATTCTTTTCTTAATTCCTTACAAAAACATTATCAATCTCACTTTGCAGACCTCATTTCTCTTAAAATAAGTCTCGTCAAGGAATTGAAAGTTCATTCTCAAAAAGTCATCTCATTTTACAGTGAAAGAAGTAAATTCAAATCTCAAGTTTGAAATTAATCACTTTATATCTCTTGAATGAGGTTGCATTCTTATGATTCTTTCTCTTAAGTTCATGATTTCATCAATTGAAATATAAATTTTAGGTTTCCTTTTCAAGTTTATGGATCTTGATGCATACGGATCCAAGTTAGATAAGCAAGGATCTGCCTTAGATCCCCGTAAATCACAGCCTAAATCTTTACAGATTTGAGTTAGATCCACACCCATATAGGCGAGGTCCACATGGATCGGGCCTATATATTGGTAGATTTATGAAGATTCACACAAATCTGACCAAATCTATGCATATGCCATATGGATCTATGCATATCTACGACTCTTCTGTGAGATCAGACCTTGATTTCCAATACTAAATTTATGATTATGATTAAGATGGACAATTTTTGAAAAAAATGACACTGAAGCATCAGAGCACTGGCCTCACGTCGCAGTAGGCTCATTGTTTGAATAACTGCCACTATGACAAATGCATTCTCTATGGCTACATAGGTCATGATAGAGGAATAACCTATCTGAAACAAAATTGGGCCAGCGGATTTCCAAATGTGACCAAATGCATGAAAGTGCCACAGCAAATCAGATGGCCTTTCTGAGCCTGTTGAGGAAGAGAGGTTTAAGTAAGTCCCCAAACAGCCCCAAGGGAATTCATTATGGATCCAAAACTGGGGGTAAGATTATTGTTTGACATAGGGGCTGGTAATGGTCAATACTAGATGTTATGTTTGGTATGATAAGTGTAACAGGTGGCATGCCTGGTTTTGAAACAGCTCAGTCGATTTTGCCTGTTAAGAGTGCCGGTTCCCTGTCAGAGAGGTATAGACTGAGGCCTATTGAGTGGTACATTTGGTATTTAAAACCTTGCTTTGAGCAAAATTTGTTCATCTTTTTGTTTAATATACAAAAGTTCAAATTTGCCTTTTATATAGAGCTTTGAAGAGATTGGTATATGTTAACTGTAACATGCGCCTACGACTACGAGTCTATGACTATAATACAAAATTGGGGACAAAAGAAAGGGTGGGGACCACAGAAGAATCCATTTGATTACCTGTTTGTTTCGGATGAATCGACCTTTTGATGGACTCGCTACGGGCTGCTGAAAAATCAGGATGATGTAGTGCACGTTGAAGATGGAGATCCACCATATCCATTGAAGTTCATCTCATACTGGATCTAGGAGGATTAGGTGGATGATGATTCCCAGCCTCTAGGAATGCCATTCGACCTAAGTATCTTACGTATAACTTCATCAGGATAATGGTGCATTTTAGTCATGCACAGGAAGTCCGTCACAGTCATCCAAGGGGCACAATGATGCCAGAGGTGACTCATTACAACTGTCTCTTTAAATGCCATCGATGACTAACAAGTTGAGGATGACATGACATTTTCTATTTTGGCCTCAACCATCATGTGTTTTAGAATGATGATAGTAATGATGAGATGACCAGGGCTTAAGTTTCTGTATATACCCATGAACTAGAGTTGTGGCATGTGGATAGGAACTGAGAGCTACTTATTCCGAACAAGATAAAGATAATGTCTTCCGATCTGTAGAATTTATGAGAAAGGAGAGCAAAGAAAAGGTAGTTGATGTCTTCGAGGAGATAGGGAGATCCTAGCTGAGACTGAGTTTGACAAGTGTTCCTCATGGTAATTGCTTTCCTACCAGCATAAATTTTGTAAGTCAGATTATGCTTTGGTCTCAGTATACTGATTCAGAGTTTTCATTTGCCTACAGCAAGAAGAGCATTGGATTAATAGTTCTAGAAACTAGTTACAAATATGTAAAAAGTGACTAGGCCCAAATATGCGTAAAAAAAGGCGAAAATTGATTGTTCCAAATGAGTGCTATTACATGGTATGGCTTGGTGCTGGTACCATACAGGTCTGATCACCAGTCAGTAAAACTATCAGGCCTGTATCGGTTTTTGGTCTGTAATATGATTAGTTAGAAAATATGTTATTACATTGTTTCAAGCAAAAAATTATTTGTCCATTTGTTTTTAGATTTGCATTTTGACTCAGTTGCACATGATATTTATCTAACGTTAATCATTTGTTCTTCTTAAACTTGCGTAACCTGCATTTAGACTCACAGATATATTCATGTCCTTTCATTATATATTTTTGCAAGTACCAATTCTAACTTCTTGTCTAACAATGGAGTCTTAATGAGTTTCTTAGCCTTATGAGGAGGATCCATACAGTTATGGATTGCAAGTAACAGATATAAATTGGCTCCAAAATGCGACATTGCATTCAGACAAATTTGGACTTCAGGTAATATCCATCTATTCTGTTCAATTTGTGCTCTGCAACTAGAAATTGTTTCTAATGTGTTATTAGTTATGTAATCAGGTTGCCATTCATGCCATCGGAGACAAAGCCAACGATATGGTGCTGGATATGTATAATACTGTTGTATCTTATAATGGAATGAGGGATCGCAGATTTAGGGTCATCTTCTTTCTTTATCTGAATGAAATTCATAAGTTCATGTGCTGTTAGTCTTTAGCTGTCTTATGCATTTCTCATCTACTGCTGAGAACAGAGATGCTTTTGTTTATTATGCGCTTAATTCTTGTTGTCATCAACTAATTGGCCATAAACAGATTGAACATGCCCAACATCTGGTTCCAGGATCAACCATACGTTTTGGTGAACAAAAAATTATTGCCTCTGTACAGGTAAACTGGAGAGCAATTATTTATTCAGTCCTTCATGAATATTTATCATGGGCTTGCGACTAAGTTCTGTTAAAAGAAAAATTAAATAATAATATATGGTTGATCTTGTACACTCCAATGTTCGGTAGAGACTACAACAAAGTCAAAAGTTCCTGGACGTCTTTACTCTCCGTATCTTTATTCATCAAGGATCTCTAAGTAAATATTTTGAGGTTGGTTAGTTCTTGTGTTTCATATGTGAGAGTTAGGGGAGAAGTATCTGGACATGATACGATACGGTCACTGTCTGTGCTTTTCGAATGAAAGGTTTTCATTTAATAATTTTGGTTCTTTTCCCTGTATACAGAACTTTGCTTATAACTTTAGACATGGGTGGGTATTTTCTTATTCCTTCTTTACATGACAAGATGATGATGTGGTGAACTCTAAGATACATTTATTTTAAAATTTATGAAAAGAAAACAATACTTCTGTGTCTTTCTTCTGGATGGTTTTGAGGCCATCGTATCAGTCTGAGACACATTTTAGACGTAGTATCTTTGGACTATCCATCTTTCATGTTTGTTTTTTCTTTACAATAAGGTAATCGAATTATCTTTCACATACTATATTCAGCAAGAATTCAAATTGCAGTCCTATACAAGTTCTGGAATCTGTCGGACTGTTGTGGTGCTTGTATACCAAGCAGTACACCAAACTGTACATCCTGATGTGATGATGTCACTGAATAACATAATAAATACAACAACGAATAATAGTGTCCCATATCAAGCTTGTACTTTGGTACCGAACTTGATCAGACTGGTAAATACCAATCAATATATTCTGGGGCCTCCAGTATTTAAATCCTTGATATGCAGTAAGATCTGTCCAACAATTTCTGGATTTGTTGACGTACATGTCCTAGATAGGTTCATTAAAGGCACATACCACCACCACATACCACCATTAAAGGCAACAACATAAAATATCTATGCTGTGGGAAAGCTATTCTTCATTTAAGCTCAACTTTTTTCAATCCATAGTGTGGTGCATATAAACTTGAAAATAGTAATCCTTTTTCTTTCTAAGTCGACTTAGAATCTTCACTAAAAATGCTGTGCAACATTTTTGTTCTGCTGCTCAATGGAATGATCTACACATCAACAATAACGGGATATTTTTCCTATGAAATACTTTAATCTTCCAGACCTTTATCATGGAAATTTCTTGACTATGGGAACCTACAAAAAGTTGATGATGCATTACAATATATGAATATGCATGTCATCCATCTAGCTAGCGACAATGCCGTACTGTTGTCATCATTGTGCTTAATAACTTTCACTTTTGCTGTTTTTATATTTTTCTTTTTCTGTACTCTGTCTTCATTCTTGTAAAGTCTCCAAAGAGAAGTATAATATGAACATCTTCATGCATCAGTATCATGTTGCGTGCCCAAAGTTATTCTATGTCTCATCATTGTTTTCTAATTCTATATGTAGCACAGAACCTGTTTTGAGACATTAATTCTTGTCGGAGAAGTTATTCACTGATTAGAACTAATGTTAACAGCCAGATCATATCCTGGATGATGCTAATTTCGCTGAAAAAAAATTAGGCATCATGAGGGCTCGGAGAGGATCATATTTGTTCCAGTCACTCATTGACAGTGATGCAATCTTAGCTTTTGGTTCTGATTGGCCGGTGAGTATTCTTAAGTATGAGATTTTCTTGATTTAAAACTTTGAGAAACTTTTACATAGATGTACCACTTATGAAAGTTAACTGCTAAGGCGTTGCTGGTGCATTGTCTTTCTAGGTTGCTGATATCAATCCACTAGGAGCCATAAAAACTGCACTATGCCGAGTACCTCCAGGATGGGAAAATGCTTGGATTCCGAGTGAGCGTATGGCTTTATTTGATGCTCTGAAAGCGTAAGATACTTTCCTCCGATAGTCTTTACTGCTATTGGTTTACAAAAGAGATGACACTTGCGAATATTTTTGAAAAATTCATGATGTTTCAGTAGTTATTGCTATCTGAATTTGCAAGTTTGGCACATACAATTGCAGTGAATCAAATCCTAGTTGAAATGGATGATATATAGGATGGTTAATCTTATCGGTTCGTACCGACGTATATCCTGAACCATACCGACATATTGACACAGTATGGTGGGGACCAGTATGTATCGTCCATATCGGTCCCCTATTAGATCAGTATATATCTCCCATACCAGATGGTACGTCACAGTATGGTGAACATTACAGATACCAAAAAGCATATTTTTCCTTAAAATTTGGCAATTGTTGAAAAGAAAATAGTTCTGAGAAAGTTCTTCTCATGCCTTTGTGATTTTCAAATGATTCTTTGTAGAGGGAATGATTATGTGGATAACTGACACTACAAATTTAAGTCTGGATTATTTACAATCTATATTACATATTAAAATATTGTTCAACATTAAGTGAGGATCTTGATAGAAGACTTGTCATCAGGAAGGTGATACATGGCAAGTCTTGGGTTGACAATGTATATGTATGTGTGCATGCATGTTTGTATGCGTGTACAATTAAGAAAACTGTGGTTCATTGATTATTGGACAAAACAAAACTTAGGTTTTCTGGTTTCTTTGGCCTAGTATGTATCTAAGTTCTAGAGATCTGGTTTTCTCTCTATTTTTCTTCTTTCTACTAATATGTTATCTTTCTTTCTTAAATTACTATTCAGTTACTTTTATCTCACAAGTTTCAATTTGTAAATTTTTTTCTTATAGCATACAAACTACTTGTCTCATTAGAAATATCAGTCATATATCTGATGGTCTGAATTTTAAACCATTCTTGCTTCTACCCAAAATCCATTGTGGGAAATTGTTTGAATTTGGGAATTTGGAT
This sequence comes from Ensete glaucum, assembly GCA_021527575.1. Lineage (NCBI taxonomy): Eukaryota > Viridiplantae > Streptophyta > Magnoliopsida > Zingiberales > Musaceae > Ensete > Ensete glaucum. The sequence continues at coordinate 1,623,673 of CM038559.1, forward strand.
TACCACCTGCTATTTAAGATTCTGCAGGCTTATCATGTGGTCTAGACGAGTTGTAAGGAAGCAAGTATTAACTGGCATGGCAATTGTGCCACTGGAACAAAAAGGAAAACATGAAGATGTGGAAATAAATATAAAATATTAACCTCCTCATCTCTGTGCAGCCTTATATTATCTTTCTAATATCCACATTAAATGAATCAAGGCATTTAGCAATCAAGCAACGAGGTGTTCTCTTCCCAGCTGTTTTTTCACTTCTCTAGAACTAATGTGAGGTGGCCTGAGTGATAGGGCCACCTGGTGAGATAGAACATCAAGAGCAAGGGGCAAGAGCGCAACTATGAACCTCATGAATTTAAAATTATTAAAGCCAAGGTTTGGAATACCGTTCGAGCAGCATGTACTGTCCAACAACCTACTAGCATGCAAGCCAAGGTAAACTGGATGGTATGCATGGTATAAGGCTCGCATCATCGTTAATTATGCTCCAGTACTGGGCTCTCTCTCTCTCTCTCTCTCTCTCTCTCTCTCTTTCTCTCTGTGTGTGGACATTTCCAAGTCTGAAGAATTACTTGATGTGCAAACTTGTGGAAAGATAAGACTGAATTCTGAATATTGATAATGCTATTTCAAATGAATTAATGTTGGATTTGTTTATGTCTCTTAGGATATTTGCTGTTTAATGTCTTTAAATCTGACCTACATCCAATCATGTGTGGATCTTCTTTCAACACATTCAACAGTCAAAAACATGTTGAATGTCTATATTATTGCGGAGTTGTCTAGCATGTTGAACATCTATATTATTTCCGAGTTGCATCAGTTTACATTAATATAAAATTATTAACACCATTAAACACATTTTGAATATGGCAGGTCTACCATTTCAGCTGCCTATGCTGGCTTCTTAGACCAAGAGTTGGGTAGTCTATCCGCGGATAAGTATGCAGATTTTGTAGTATTACCAGTCGATTCATGGGATCAATTGGCAGCAGATTTACCTACTACTGTATTGGCAACTTATGTAAATGGCAAGCAAGCTTATCCATGAGATTGTGGATTTACCTGCTACTGTATTGGCAACTTGGGTAAATGGCAAGCAAGCTTTATCCATGAGATTGTACCAAATTTTTTTTTTTGCCAAGTGATGGATCAATATGTCCATGAAGTTCATGGTGGGGGGATGATATGCTATCAGCAATATATGCTTTTAATTTGTAAAGAATCATTATGTAACTCATGGTTGCATCAGGAAGCATAGAACTAGATTTTGCCAAGTGCAGAATTTTAATAGGGTCAGGCACGAAGATTAAGCTTCTTCAGAGGTCATCATCATCGATTTCTTTTTGCAATTTTTAGCAGGTGCAATCACAATGCTGATGGTAGTATGTTGTTCTAAACGAGTTTGCATTTATTGGCCAGTGAACAAAAGGGTCTTTTGCAGTTCCCCAATGCTAAGCACTCCTCAACATGAACATAAACATCCAGTTCCAGGGTTGTCCTCCACACCTGTCGTCTGCAGGTACAACATTCACTCTATTGATTCTTGTGATTAAAATGCTTTTAATCATCTTCCTCTACTTTGCAAAAGAAAACTTGCTGCTGGTGCGCATCTCATAGAGGTAGTCAAATTGGACTAGTGATCTAAGTTTTACCTAGTCTTAATTGTTTCTTCTCGTTTGCTAGTTGGACTAATTTTGTGGCTATATGTAATATCATATCCGTTTAGGACTCACTGACCTTATAAACCTCTCTGAGTTCACTAATAAATGCCATCAAAACTGATTCTTCCCTACACGGATAGACTTGCTGAATTATTATTATTTTTCTAACTTTGTTGAAGGAGTCTCCAAAAGGCAACACCTTGGAGCATGGTTTGGTTTGCAAGTTAAAAAAGTTTAGCAGGTAGGCTTGTGGAGTCGGCTGAATCATTCTCATGATGAACTAAGAGAAGAGAGTTGGTAATCGTGCCGGATAAAGCTTGGTGAACAGGACGAGATTGTGTTCAAAGCTGTGTCTATTATTAAAAGAAGCTGCCAAATGGTAGAAAGCTGTAAGTAGACAAGCCTTTGTGTTGCGTAGATTCGAAGTTTACTTTAAAAGTTGTAAGTTCTTTGCCCCAATCATTGTACTCGGACAAGCCCCTGTGGCGTAGATTCGAAGTTGACTTCGACGCCTGGACCTCGAGAACCACAAAGATAAGCCTGTGTTGCGTAGATTCGAAGTTGACTTCGATGCCTGGACCTCAAGAACACAAAATGGCAGGACTTTGATCCAGGGTGTTACGAACATGGTGTAAAGCAACATGTTTGGGGCCAATCGACTCAAACGTAAGGCATATGTCGTCGTGATAAATGCGAGCTCTGTTGGTGGTCATATATGCTTAAATCATTCCAAGGAAGAAGACATCAAAACCAAAGCATCATGATGATCCAAAGTTGTTCTTGAATGTTGACTTTTCAATGACATTAATGGTCAACTTTAACTTTTAAAGGCTGTTCCGAGTCCTTCAATGTGGGGAAGAGCAGCAGACCATTAATGGCGCCCATTGGCATTACTTGCTCTCTACCTTTCTTCCTTCCCCCCTCACCGTCCTCCTCCTGTATTGTATTGTATTGTATTGTATTGTATTGTATTGTATTGTATTGTCGATGGACTAATAGTACTCCTCCTCCTCCTTTCGTTACCAGTTGTTGACCTTTGCATTAGTGTAATCACACTCAATCGGTACATGCAATGCACTTTAGTAGCACAAGCTGCCATGTTGATTTGGTAACCCATTTTATAGTTTTCACCCACCCACTTGGTTGCATCACAAGTGTTGTCAAAGGGAAACTGTGCTAATAATAATATAAGAGATGATTTTTTTTTAAAAAAATAGTTCATTACATTGAGAGGTACGCAATGATTTTTAAAATAATTTACTACGATCATAAAAAATTATTAATCATAGGTGTGTAGTGTCAATACCAAAAACATGTTGTATGTATAATCTTAAATTTCTAAGGCATCCTCTAAAAGCCCAAATTTTTTTATAAAAAAATAAATAAAATTATTATTTAAACATTAGTAACTCTCTTACAAATAGAGTTATATGAATGTATGATGAACCGCATTAAGCATAATCTCTCCTATAAGATAAATATTTTTTTATATGATACAATAATTTTATATTTTTTAAAATATTACTAATAATCATTGGCTGAAATTTTTGTTGATCCTCCTACTATAACTCAAAATCAAAATCACTCTTCGTACTTTAAAACTTGTATAAATGACCCCCCCGTATTATGATTTCACATCAAATGATCCGTTCTGTTAAAAATAAGATTACGCAGTTAGGTAAAATAATTTAGGTGGTTATTTTTTAATTGGGGACTAAAACTAAACGGTCCTCAAGCCCTAACCCGTCCTCTCCTCTCTGCTTTTTCTTTCTAATTTTCACCTCTGGTTTTATCGTAGTTCAATCAATTTGTTATATCTTGTTGTTCTTTAAAGGTTCTGTGATTAGTTGTAAATGAGATATGTTCTAGTTCTAGGGGAGGTGCTATCTGAATTTAATCACACTTAAAAGAAGTAAACAATCGTAACAATCTTACACGTTAAGATTTTTAGGAGATCAATTTTTTAATTATTTAAAATAATTAAGTGTATAACAAATAAAAAGTATCATCAATCAAGCTTAAAGTGTAAAATAAATTAAAACCATACTAAAAGCTAAAGGCTAATTTTTTTTCATGATTTTTCTATCACTTAATATCAATGTATAGTAAAGGGTGTATTTAATTAATATATTATATTATAGGATATGTATTTTACTTTTTAAGTTCTCTTCGCATAGTTTTATTATATTTAAAATCAACTAGAACCCTTTAATTTTAAAAATAAACATCGTTATACTTTTTATTAACAGAAGTAGTTTGTTTAATGTTTATAGAATAATATGATGTGTCAACTTAATGTAAAATCATAATATAAGGATCACTTATATAAATTTTAAAATATAGAAGATGATTTTAATTTTGAGACATGAGAGAATTTAAGTTTAAAAAATAAAAATATGTTAGGAAAAGCTTCAACACATTGGTTGTGAAAAGATATCACTGATAAAATAAAATAAAAAAGATAACCGAGATTTTATGATCTCATACCATTCCTTGGACTTATTGTGTGGATTGTTAGGATAGTTGGAATAAGATAAGATACTCGGTATATTAATATTAATTACTTTCGAAATATATTTCAAAAAAAAATTAAAAATCCTGTAAGCGAACGACCGGTGGAGGAAGAGAGAAAAATTACAAGCAAAATGGTAGAAAGAGGTTTTTGGCGGCGCATCTACTCGCCCTGTCTGTATCAAAGTCTCACTACTGGATTTTTATATTCTAATGTTGTTTGAAGTTAATAAATCAAATTTATCTGATCTGAAAAAAAAATAATAATTTACTGCATTCAACGATAAAACCTGTACCAAACAACTCACGGGGTACAATGAATCATCTCATGAAGCTGACCTGAGTGATTTGACTTGTGCAAATTTTTGTTTCAAGTCAACGATGGAGACAGGAGCTTTTGTCACGGGCGTAGTACCACCGTAGAACACCACCATTTATTATTTTGTACGTCTATTGTATTTTTTTTTTTATAATATGTGATAGCTAAAACGTGTACATAACTCCTTCATCCACTAAATTGACACGACAATTTAATTCATCTTTGTTAAACTGTATACTCGACTTTTTTGAAAGCCTCTTCTCTTTTCTTTTTTTTTATAATTTTAATTCTTAGAAATTTTATATTTAATACATTTATTTTTTAATATCTTAAATACTTTTAATCATCGATAATATATCTTTTTTTTTTCTTTGTTGCAATGATAGGTTTTGACCATGAATTCTCATTACGATATGATATAATAAGTAAAGAAACAATTACGATAGGATGAAAGTGACAGAATCAAAATAACGAGTGCTGGAACGAAAACAACGCCAACACGAGATAATGTAGGGTATCAAAGAAAACTTAGGACGTCAAATAAAAAATTAAAAATATAAAAATCATACATCGGAAAGAAAGTTTTTTTAAAAAAAAAAGTATCCTTTTGAAATTTATGAAAACATAATCAGATAATATTATAATAGATCATGAATTTTTTGTGTGACCAATTTAGTAAAATCATGGATGAGATTACCAAATCACAATCTTTCTTGTCTCATTAGATCCAACAAGGAAAAGTTATGAGCATTCAAGTTGGTGATACATTTATTTTGTCTACTATCCTAAATACTTTTAATCATTGAAAAAATATAGTTTTTTCTTTTCGTTCTTCTCATCACGATATGATATTAGGAGGAAGGAGACAATCACGATAGGATGAAAGTGACAAAGCCAAAATATCTTACAAATGGGATAGAATTGATCGAAGTGGAACAAAAGCAACGACAACTAGGGATATGTAAGGTATCAAAGAAAACTAAGGACGTCAAATGAGATAATTCAAAATATAAAAATCATATATCATAAAGAAATTATTATTTTTTAAAAAATATCGTTTTTAAATTTATGATAACATAATCATATCTTAAAGATAATATTATAATAAAAAATCATGGATGAGATTACCAGATATAAAATATATCGGCTTTGAATGAATACTCTAATCTTTGATAAATGAGTCTCACACATCATCAAATCAATATTACACAGAATTGATGCCAACACTTCAAACATATGTGACGTGAACGAATCATAAGCAAATCTAATCGAGCACAATCTCCCCATCAATCACTCGATCCACATCCAACTCACACCTTTCATCCTCAACCCAACTTAAAATACTTGGGAAATCAAATCACGGCCGACATGGTAAGCTAGCTGATATCATCATTGACAATGGAGCCATCTTCTTATGTTCATATCTCTAACCCTATGTATATATATATATATATATATATATTATTTAGGACGTGGCTCTCTCCAACCCACACTCCGTGTATGTTTTTATAATTGCGGTTGACCAAGTCCAACTAAATCATGTAATGAATCACATGAATTCTTATGTATTGGTTGGCTAGTTTAGGTGGTAAAAATTTTATCCCATCATTTCAAGTTTTTAGGGATCAAAATCCATCTTTATTCATATAATATAATATTATAAAATAACGATTTTGTTAGATGATAAAATATTCCAAAGTGAGACTTCTTTATGTGCAAAACCAGTAGATATATACGTATATATCCTCGTGACTTATTCCCAGCAACGTAATGCCCTTTGACCACCGACCGGATCCAAGACCTAAACAACAGCATGGAATAGTCCAAGTCAACCCTTTCTCCCGCACCTTCCTATATAATTACTCACCGGTGGCTCTTCTTCCGATCTTGAGCCTTCGCAAAGTCGTAATCTTTGGCTTCTTCTTCTTCTTCTCGATCTTAACCATGGGCAATGGGATCTCTCCTTGCTTCAACCCCGCCTCCAAGGGCGGCCTCGTCAAGCTCATCTTCTGGGGCGGCGCCACTGAGTTCTTGTCCGAGAAGCAGCTCGCAGGGCGGCTCATGTTCCGGTTCCCCGACAGCATCGTCTGCCACGCCGACTCGTTCTACATCGGCCACCCCGTCCCCGTCCTCTCCATCGACGACGAGCTCCAACCTGGCCAGACCTACTTCGTCCTTCCCATCGACAAGATCTCGTGCCACGATCCCCTCACCGCCGTGTCGCTCGCCTCGCTGTCCTCCGGCCGCACCAAGCCGTCTCTGGCCGGCAACGGGGAATCCCCCTTCGAGTACGTGAAGGGTGAAGACGGCCGGCTGCTCATCAAGGTGCTCCCGGAGTTCATAACCAAGGTCATCACCTCTGTCGAAGACGGACAAACGTGTGGCAGCGACGGGGGGATTCTGTGCACTACCCCGGAGTTGAGGAAGCACTACTCGCAGCTCGTCGGGCCGAGAGATCGGCCATGGTCGCCGAAGCTGGAGACGATATCGGAGACCAGGAAAAGGATATCCGCAGGCAGGTTATCGCCTGTTCGGCTATTAGGGTTTGAGAGGAGATCATGTTAACTCCTCCTGTTTGTTCCACAATGCATCTCCATACGTCCCAATATTGCAGCTGAAAGCTAGCGCTCAGATTAGGGTTCTTAGAGCAAAGGTGTATATAGATACATATATATACATAATATTATGGTCGACTACCTCTCTTATCTTTTCACGTACAATTCGATGGAGAACGAAGAAACTAAGCAGCTAATTATGCATCAAATCCTCACCTCTTTTCCATAAATAATGACCATACTATTGTTGTTGATGAGTACGTACAACAATGTCCTTCGTGCAGATTTCATAGCTTCATGAATCATTCTATGTCATACTATATTTTATATTTGTTTTTTGGGTTGAGACAGGTTAAAATTTGACAAGCTTTTTAAGAATTCTAGGACCAGAGTCTCATAGGGACAAGGAATCCTATGAAAAAAAAAAGTCCTGAGAGGAAGAAAAACTATAAAAAAAAAAATATAGGGTTTAATTCTCTTATAAGTATATTATGTATTTTTATATTTTGTTAAGAAAAAGTAAAATATGAGAAATGCTTTTGCTGCTATCGGTTTTTTTTTTTTCTCAGATAGAGGATGACAAAAAAAATATAAGGGGATTTATGTGAAAGATGTATAATAGGGAAATTTTTTGTGAATAAGATTGAGTTTAGATAACTCAAAGATCTTATAATTTATTATGTTCTTTTCTCGCTTCCACCAATTGTTGCTAACCTTTTTTCTTAGATAGTTGGGAGATCCATTTATTTGGATTATTCCTTGACACTTTTTTAACTTCTACTGCTCTTGATTGGTGGAAGGAGACGAGAAAAGGAAAATTATGTATCCATATATGTGCTTTGTGCTGTCCGCGATTGCTTACTAATTGTTTGTGTTTACATTGTTACGAAGAAAGTTATATTATAGGAAAAATAAGCAGGCAAATATTTTTGTAATCCAATAGATTTTATTCCTTTGAATGTTTATTTATTTTTGGTAAATGTTCATCCCTCCTTTAATGTTTGGATACTATATCCATTGAGATGCAAATTGTTTTTTTTTTCCCTTGTCGATAGGAGAGCAACTATTTAAGACACATGAATTGAGATTACATGGTCATCAATATAGAGAGAGAGAGAGTTGAGACACTAATCCATGGGGATTAGTGGTAGAAAGTGTGTGACATTTGCAATAATGAGTTAAGTATCATATGCTTTTGTTCTCTAATGCTTTGTGCTTTCCTACACAGAGATTTAGTATAAATCTTGTCTTGTCCTATGTTTCATGTGTTATTGTTCCTATAAAAAAAATACCAACGTGATGTATGATTCGGATTTAAGGTATGATGTACATTAGATCTGATAAAATTAGGGGCCAACATTTATTAAACCCTATACGACTTATCTTCTTATTATTGTATAAACTTTGGTCGCTTAATCGCATTTCGTCGATGCATTATTATGTTTTCTTTTGTATTTACGTAAAATGCAAAAGTAAATATGAAATCATCAATTTTTCTCAAATGCCGAAGGATAGGAACAAAAATGCGTCATTTCATATCATATATTGTCCCTTATTCATATTCATATTATCTTGTTTATTGGGAGCATCAGTGATGAATACAAAAGTGATAGGATAAATATTGGGTCCATTAGTCCGGCCCAATCGTGTCAACCCGAATACCACGTTGGCTCTCCGAGGAACTCAGGTCATGTCGACAACCACCTCGGCAAGCGCACGTGACTTTTATGCAACACCGTTTGCTCAAAAGGTCATACTAACAGTCGGTGACCTCGACAAACGAGACTCTTAGTAGATCTGCCGAAGGTGCCACACCTATTAAACACCTCGGTATGACATCTTTCCGCTCTACAAGTATAAATATCCTCACTTTAGCCCACGGTAGGGGGACCTTTTGTCGACAACTTCTCCTTAAACCCTTCGGGATCTTATGAATCCCGACTTCGAATCTCCACTCATGAAAAGCTAACTTAGCCATCGGAGGGGTCACGTCGGGCACACACTGCCCTCCCCCCTACCCCCTGATGAAGGCTTCCTTGCAGACCTCGATCGTTTGTTGAAGCAGAGTCAATCGATTCCCCGACACGAGGGGCCACAAGAGAGTGACACCCAACAACTCCATCAAGCCTCCTCGAGTCACCTGATCCAGCTTGGACAATCATGCACGCACGAGTCGAACAATACCATGCTGACTCCCCGTCCTCCATATGAAATCCAACAATATCTTCTTTTTATCTTCTAAATCTATTTAATGTATCCATATTTTCTCTCAAAATTGATTAACTTCCGTAAAGGTGGTTGTCGTAATCTTTAATTAATTTTTTTCAATCCACGGAGGCGTAAAGATTATGAAATGTGTTGAGTATTTGATAGATAATAAATTAAAACTATATTTTGAATGTGTATTAACGTAAGTTTTATTCTACGAAATTATCCTTCCAAAGTTCATTGAATATTTTTTGATAAATTTATTGTTAATATTTTTAATTTTTATTGAGACGTGAATATATATTTTTATTTAAATTAATAAATATATAATAAATAAATGAATGTGCATCATCTTATAAAAAATTTGTATGGCCCATATATATTATAAATAAAAATATAACCATATAAATAAATATAAAATAATTTTTAAAATTTATATATATATATATATATATATATATATATATATATATATATATATATATATATATATATATATATATAGTGGTCCCCCTCCCAAATTAGACGATGTGGCCCAAGACGAGCCGACGTGGAAGGATGAGTCCGGATGACCAATTTTCCCAACCCCACTCTCTGACACACACAATCAATGTGTCCCAAACGGACAGACAAACCTGAAGTCTGATAGCATCGGATACCATGTAGTTACCATCAGGTCTAATAAGAACCTGAGCAAATCACACGACAACAGAGCAGAAGCAACACGCAACCGACATCATTAATAGACGTCTGTACTGCTGGCGACATTAAACGAGCTCACAGAAAACGTCAGAAGGATGATGAGGTCGAGACTTGACCGATCGACGACATACAAGTATAAAAGTTGCACCCTAAGGGCCTTGCTGGGAAGTTTAGGCAGGCACTCTCCCTCTCCCTCTCTACTTCAATAAAAAAAGAGAAGAAGCTTCGACGCTCAAGTAGAGGACGTCAGACTTCACCTTTCTGAACAACTCTTAACTTGATCGTTGGAGGGATCGCCCTGGAAACCCACCACTTGTGAGGTCTTATCTTACAAGAACAGTTCGACGTAGTTAGGAAGACCCGCATCAAAGTCACAACTAGAACATCGACACACGCCGACCTCAGACTGCTAGCATGAAGCGCCTCTTGTGCTCACGGCTCGAACCTGTTGTACGGACCCACTAGATGCGATGAAGGACTCACAACAATATATATATATATATATATATATATATATATGGAATTATATATAATCTAAATATCAAATGAATGATATTTTAGGGAACACATTTCATACATTGAGAAACCAATGAACATTTCAAATGTGGATTTGTGTTTGATAAATTTTTTTTTCAAATAGTATTAGTATCTTAGCATTTATTTGAAGGATGCTAATGTAATTTTGCTAAGTTTCAAAAGTACCCTATATATATATATATATATATATATATATATATATATATATATATATATATATATATATATATATATATCGAGATATCTGTGTAGAATTTGGCTTGAATCGGACTTAAAGTTTCGAATGAAAAAAATTAAAAATAAAATTAGATGGTCTCGTTTCAAAATAAAAACGATTGATTCCTTCCCAAATTGAAATTGGAACAATCAGATCCTGAACCAAAAATAGAACCGCATGAAATTGATTCGATTTCAGTTTAAAATTGACCAAAAGGGAAGTTAATTGGTGCATATCATTAGGTAGAAGAGGTGCAACGATTGAGCTATCTCCATACCTGTGTGTTCAATTAGTAGTTCCACAAACCTATATTGGTTAAACCTCTCCACCCAACACCCCAACTTGGAAGTGCAGCAGCAGCTGGAAGACACACTCACCAACTCTACTTGCTATATCTGCAGATTTGTTGGATGGCCAGCCACCAACATCAACCTGAGGTTTTGCCTGCACATACATATATCACCCAACAGGAAGGAAGCACACACCACAAGCAGCAGCAGCGACGATGGCTTGTGCCTCAGGTGTTAGGGTTAACCCTAACCAGCAGCAAAAAGAGGAAGAGAACCGTGTCGACGAAGACGAAGAAGAATTCATCGAGCTCGACCTGGAGGTGCTGAACCGGATTCCGACGGCGAGGTACTACGAGAGCTATCAGGTAACCGGCGATGCCCTCCTCGCCAACTGCCTCCTCCCCGTCAGGTACCTCTGCAACGCTATTCCCATCGACAGCAGCTTGCATGGGCGCCCCTCCACGAAGCCGCAGCAGTACTACTACAAGCGACCTCCCATGGTGACGACGACCGGCACCAAGAGTAGAAGACCAAGATAACTCTGTCCGACCAGAAACAAGGTGGAGATCCTGCTTGTTAAAAGATGGTAGGACAAGTGAAAAGCCATTACGGTGAGACTCTTGAGAGCTGATGTCAACTATGTTTTTGTAACTGGTGCATGTCAAAACTATTTCGACGGTGTGAGATTCCCATCGTCTTCCACTGGTGCATACAGAATTCATAGTTGATCTGAGAACAGCAGCCAATTAGCTTTTGATTTCAATCTTTCCTTATTTTCGCTAAGGAAATAAGTCGCACGTTTCTGCCGAAGACCTCCATCATCAGAAGAATCACATCCTCTCACTTATTTCTACACGTTTAAGAATCGTATCATTAATCCGATTCGTCAAATATGGCAATATGCTATGCTGTGGATTTCCAGTATTTTTCCTCGTGCCCTTTCAAGACACGAAAGCTACACTAATACACCAACAGTTGTATATATGAAGAAGATGGTCATCAAATGATCGACTTCAGAGGTCCATCTACGGCATTTCGAGGGTCAATCATGAATACCTATGACACTTGCAACTTTCAAGTGTATATATGATAATGCAGGAAAAAGTCTCCTGTGTGACTTTGTTTTCTCGAAGAAAGACCTCTCTCTCTCTCTCTCTCTCTCTCTCTCTCTCTAGCAATGAAAAATCTGGGTGTATAAGTTTCAGAATTATATAGCTAACTAAAATAATAAAACAAATAGTTTCTAGGCAACTTTGTTCATTAGGTCGAAGCGCATTGAGAACCCTACAGGGGGTGGATCAGGGAGACGAGCACGAGAACATGATGGTTTCCCCCCTGTGACGATGTAGTAGAAAAGCGGAAAGAGAGAGAGAAAGAGAGAGAGCAGTTTCCGGCACCGAATGCTTTTGTTCATCATCTCCATCTTTCTTCGTCAAAAGCGCGAGCATTCAAAAGGGAAAGGCGAGCGACCATATTCCCATTGCGAGTGACTGCACCTGCGTGCCCAAGTAAGTGCTCAAGAACCCCTCCCTGCCTGCAGCACCTCTGCACCACCTACTAATCCTTGCGTTTTCTTTGACTGACTTCGTTATACGTACGAGAAAGAAAACGAAGGAAGACGCAGAAACTTCCGAACCCTCTCCCGCTCACCCGCACCATGCGTCTCTTTCTTTTCCCAGTTCTTTGCCAAAGTTGGTGCGTCCGAGACCTGCATAAATGCATGCATTTATCCCGCGCGTGCCGGCACACAGCAGAGCAAATATGTCAGACACCAAGCAAATAGCAACTACATTGTTTGAAGAGATCGATCACTGTGATCCATGTTCTGACCCGTTCCTGCTTCCATTGAAGCATCAAATGACGGTTGCTATCTTTTTTACTACGTTGGGGGGATGCATTGGAAGTCGGAGTTCAGCTGTTTCCAAGAAAAATAAAGAGAGAAAAGAAAAAAAAAAAAGGATCTCATAGCTTGGGATGGAGGTACGGAGCATCAAAACCCACCATCTTTAGCAGCACCCATGCATCAGTAACCAGACGCAAAATTTCGCTCCACTTGCAGTAGCTTCTTGAGTGCATTCTGGTCGGGTTCGAGTTAGTAACGAGGGGGAGGATGAGCATGAGGCGGAGGACGAGCCGACGAAGGCTGCGCCCACAGAACCACGTCAGTGTGGGAGAGCTGACCAGGCAACGGACTGGTCTCGCCGAGGGCTACCAGCCCCTCCGTATCCGGAGTGACGTCCTCCTCCTTGGCCCCCTCCTCGTCATCCTCCGACAGCGGCAGCCGATGGAACTCCGGCTTCGCGAACGTCGCAGCAACAAGCAACACCGGACCCACAGCCGTCATCGGCCCCGCCACCGTTCCCCCTATGACTTGGCCGTGCGGGCCCGCTAAGGAGACGGTCAGGGGAGGCAGCCGTGCGGTCCAAGCGACCACCGTCGGGGCGGGTGACCCGGCAGAGGCGGTCGGTTGGGGAGGGAGCAAGGTACCGGAGAGGGAGAGGATGTCGAAGCGTCCAGGCACGGATATGGTAGACGGGCCGTGTGCCGACAAGTGTCGGAGCGTAACGTCGGCAACGGTGCCACTGCCGCCGAGGACGGAGACACCTACGCGGCGTCGGCGGGCGAAGTCGGTGACGCCAGATACGATGTCGGAACCGCCAGCGAGCTCCAGGACAACAGGGTGCATCGCCGACTCGCTCGCCTTGGTGATGACCACCGGCGGCTTCGGCTTGTTCTTGGAGCCCGGAGGCCGTCCCCTGGGCTTCCGCGACGCCGATCCACCACCCGAAGAAGGCTCACCTCCGGCGCCAGAGGAGGAGCCTCCACCGCCGGCGCCCCCGCGGGCGGATCTAGCTCCAGAGCTTCCCCCGCCGTCCTCGTCGTCGTCGGAAGCGGGCCCGTCACGGGGCTGCGAGAGGCATATCATGGCGGTGCCAGGCGTCCGCACGAAGTCGGACATGCCGCAGCCTCTAGTGAGCCAGACCGACACCCAAAGACGACACCACACCCGAAACGGCTCCTCAGGAGAAGGAACAGGCGGTGGGTGCACCCTCCCGCCGCCTTGTTATATAGACCGCCCAAAAAAAGTCGGCATCCCGAGGAGTTACGTTGGTCCTCGCATTGGCGGAGAGCTAAACTAGACCGCTCCATCGGCACCGTTCGCTCGATCGAGCACGCAGCCCGATGTAACCCGAGCTGCGCTCAGCCCGCAGCTCACAGGTGCAGTTGGTTGCGGGAGAGGAAAGGTGGCGACGGTGAACGTCTCATCCGGCCAGTGGCGAAGCGGAGAAGTAGACGGGACCCACGGCAAAAGTTGGGGAGAAGAGAGAGAGAGAGAGAGAGAGGAATCCTAAACGCTATATCGAGGGTAGGGGCGGTAGCCTTTGCTCGTGTCGTCCCATCGACGTGTTGCGCCAGTGGCGCCACGGAACCTCTTTACACGGTCAAAATTGCCGAACTTTTTTGATAGATTTAGATCGACGTGCGCGGCTTCGAGATTACCGCCTACTGGGAGCATCAGGTCCAGGATGCCCAGGGGTTTCCAAAACTTTTTTTTTTTTTTTTACATACGAGTTTCGTAACAAAAATAAAAAAAAATTAATATTTAAGGTAAATGATAGGGTAAATAATAGGTCTATCCAACAACTTCGGACATTTGCTTCGATACGTTAGCCCGAGGATCACGTCATTTGCTAAGAAAATCGTACTCACGATCGACGGTATCGTCGAATGAGACTTCAAGAACCGACGAAAGTAACATCTTGTGTAGAGCTGTACCCGTAGGTTAGTTGAAGGCATCGCATTATCACGAACGTAGCTGGTTTTGTCTAAGTCATGTAGCACTCTTGCGTATCCTTCCGCAAAGGTTAATCTCCCAAAAACCTCCTATGGTCCCTTAGGACCTACAAAAGAGAAAACGGGTTATATAAAACATTTTTCATAGGATCCACAAGCAACCATATCAGCAAATATTTTATGTGTATAATAAAAGTTACAACAAACTCTGAACAATTACGCACAAAGGATTAAGGTTCATTACATACTAAAGTCCTCACAAGTGTCCACATGACACATCTCTCATTTACAAGCTGAAACTAGCCATAAAAGCTAACCAAATAAGAGCTGCCAAGCCTACTACAAGCCCGCTACTTGTTATATAAAGTATGTACAAAAACTGAAAGAAACGGACATGCATGAACATTATTTTTTAATCTTCTACTTTCGTTACAATATGTCTCTTGGCTCTAAACTACTCTTCGTCGTTGTTGTTAAGTAGTCAAACTTTGATCCGCCAAGCAACTTCAACTCACCAATGATTGACTCTGGTATGAGGTCAACTGAGTTGTGCTGATCCTTATTGATTCTTGTGGATCATTTTGATAAAGGAAAAGTCTTTTCTTGTTTTGCGCTAGTATCTCAAACGTCTAATGACGCTTAAACTAGGTATATATTTATTAAAGCTTTAACGAGCATTGCCTCGCAAACTTTGAAGTTTTTGAGGTCCTTCCTTTACAAAATTTGCTCATCAATTTTTCTTTAACTTAGTTGTCACTTCCAAGCAAGTTCGTATCACTTCTGTTTTTGATTGGGCTTCTATTGGGAAATGAAGCGAACAATCTACTTTCAATAGCATTGATCACCGTCGATAAGGATTTGATAACTCGTCTTCCATTAGATTTCTTTGAAGGGTCTTTGAACTTGTGTAGAGCTCCTCTTCAAGATAAATAAGAGAAGTGGGGTACTCGGTTTCGCCCATTCTCTTATGAGTTAAGAAGGCAAAGTTACTTGACTTTGCCCACCTCATTAAGGTTGTACTTCATGGATCTAGCTAATTAGTAGTCTTCGCCCATTTTTTGCTCACTTCCGAAGCACATGAAATATTTGCACTCCTTGCGTTGAGTTAGCTACTATGATTCTTCTTCTCTCTAGCATCAAACTTTCGAAATGTAAGAGGTTTTGCCCGAAAAGAGCAAAATTTCAGCTTATAGCAAGTCTTTGATAGTTTTGGTTGCATTTGGGATTATATCGTCTTCTCCATCATCTTTGTTGTCTACTCCTATGAGTAGAAAAGATATAACACCACGTACTGTATACTTCGTTTTTAGGTCGAGCACTCTTACATTAATCCAAAGTCTCTCACTTTTAATTATATTGATAAGAAGCCCATTGACATCAATCTTATGAAGTTCCTTCACCTCTGCCCTCTAGTCTTATCCTGGTACTTGGAGTTTGACTCTGCATTCTCTACTTCCTCAGTCCCTTTCACAACCAATGCTCTCCCTTTATGAGAGCAAAAGATCGATGACTTCATGGAAGTCTCATCTCTATACTACCATAGCGCTGCCAAGCCCATGGCACCACTATCCTTTGTCTCGTATCTACTTCCATTTTTTTTACGATCGGTAGATTTGCCTTTGAGATATTGTGGTACTCATTCAAGTCCACCTCGTTTTTGGTGATGCTATAAATTTAAATTTTAATCTTTGAAAATTAGAATTACCTTTCTTACCTTGGAATTTGTGCATCGTTTACATTCGATTGATAATAAGAATAATAAACATGATGATAATGACTATCACAAAAATTATATTTATTATTAAATTGAAAGTATGGGTTTGGGATATATGAGATTGGTCCTTGGGCAAATTTATTTAGTGCATGTTATATTCGATATTGTTTGAATAAAAATCAATATCTTTGCTTCTAGAAGTTGAAACATGTTTTATTAAGGTCATATTAGAGAGTGTCTGAGCTTAAATTTGAAGTCACGAGTGGACCAATCAACTCCTTTAGTAATAATAAGGTTATCGTGTATGGATGTGATGCTTAGATTTCCAAGCTTCTAAGGGTCTTACATGCCATATCATAATTAGAAAAAGATTTATCAAGAGTTTTTAATTGATCGTCAATATTCGAGAGTTGGATAAATATATCACCGATATATTTTATTGATTTATCATTAAAAAACTTAAAATTATACTTAATATCTCATATAATTAATAGTTTAAGTTGGTAAGCCCCCTTACACCCTCGCATATATCGTATAGTTTACACCGATATGCAACTCATGCGATCTTACATGAGCAATTAAAGTCCTAACATCGACATGCGTCTAATACATTAAATATTAAGTATACAAGTAGTCTAAGTCAACATATCTTTTGACAACAGTTAAGTTGACACGCTCTTAATATCCTGTCTACCGCCACAAAATAAAATGAACTGGGAATCAAACTAATGCAAGAGCGCTCAGTAAAATAGTGCACTAAGAAGTAATCCGTCTTCCACAAAACATCCATCTTTGGCATGTAACATCGATCAATCAAATGCCCATGGAGAGTCAGCTCGAATCTGTTGCAGTTCCTCCTCGGTGAAGTCACATTCGATGCCAAGAAACTCTCTGACTGCATCGGCAGACATGTCCTTGAGCTTATCGGCCATTGCTTTACATAAGAGGTGGAATAACGAGGTGGCTTCGACGTAGTTGGCGGCGAGAAGCACGTCGATCATCATGTTCATGTCCTCCTTCATCAACTCGTTGATCTTTCGCATCGCTTCTCTGTCACCGTTGGTGGTGGCGCTCAGGCTCAGCAACTCCAGCAGCTTGGCCAGCACGGGGCCTGTGACGTTCAAGAGGGGGACTTGCAACCCGTCGGCGCTGCGCAGGTCCGAGATGAGGGTTTTGATCAACTCGCTCTGGTTTGCGATGTCCGCCGCGTCTACCACAAACTCGTCGCCGTCGGATGCCATGAGAACAATAGTCTTCTTCTTCTCGGGTTCCGCCGCTCGTGACGACGACTCCCCCACCGAAGTTTCTTTAGACTCGGTTGACATGATTGGTTCTTCGAGAACTCAAAAAAAAAAAAAACCCTGAACGAGATGGCATAAAAAATGATTTAAACAACATATTTTGATCATTTCCATCTATTGATTAGAAACAAGAGAGTTTTTTTTTTTTTTTAATTTCAGACATGCAAAGTATCATTTATACTATACTATGAGAGCAACCCAAAGCTACACCTAAAGAAGAAGAAGAAGAAGAAGAGAACAATACAAAAAAAAAAAAAAAGTAATTTTTAGGTTATAATACCAAAATCAAATCGAAAAATACTTGGGTCATTCAATCGGTTGTGTTACATATTTAATTAATTTTTTTAAAAATTATATATTAAAAATCTAAAGTATTTAAATTGATAATAATAATAATAATAATCTTAGACTAGTGATAAGAAATATTGCCGATCAACATTTTAAAAACAAACTTCTATCCAAATTAAATAAATTTAATAATATATAAGAATTAACTACAGTAAGCCAACACCAAAAAAAAAATTATTTAATAAGATAAAATAAATAATTTATTCTATGAATTTTTCATATTTCAAAATGGATATGTATTTTTTTTTAGTCATCAATTATCATTTCTACCGCAATAAACTTATTTTGCAAATGATATTTTAAACTCATTTTTTCTTTGTTGCAACATTTCGTTCATTGTCCTATATTTATTTTAGTGATGGTAAAGAGAAGATTGAAGCTAAGAATATTCAAGTAATTTTAACTATATTAACAAAACCGGACTACGGGTTGATATTAATTATTAAAAATGTAATTGGATCAATCAATTCATTTTGATATTTTAACATAATTCATCTACTATGTGAATCAAACATGTCAATGATCTGATTACGTTACCTATGAGTAGAACTCCAACGAGTGAGGACCATAAATAAAAAATAAATAAAAAAACTCCATGTTATCTCATCCTATTCTTCAAAAATCTCATACCACAATAAAGAGAAGCAATAATATATGTTTAATTTTATTTTATTTTTACCTATTATCTCCCCTTTGTGATGTCCAGCCTATCTTTCTCCCACCTTAGCCGAGCCTGAGGAATGAATTATGGGTTTTTTTTTATATGATATATCAACCACATTTGGCATCTAAAACATTTCCAAACTAATTATGATTCCTAATTCCAAATTCCAGATCTACCATCTAATTATTACCTTCTCTTTGTCCAATTTAATGAGTGCCAAACTAATTTTTTATTACCATATAAAAAAAAATAGGAGAAATTTTCATTAATGTAAAAGATGCTCATATTTATTAATAATACACTAACTATTCGAACGTCTCAACAAAGATATATAATCATAAATTCATCACTTATGACGGATTGGAAAAGAAAAAAGAAGTTAATTAACATTTCTCTTTCCCTTTTGTCTAAATTTTAGTTTCCTCTTTCTTGCCTGACACATACCCATTCGATATATAAACACTTGTTTGTACGTTCAAGTTTTTCATGTCATATTCCATGTATTTTTAATAATAAAGTTGAATTTATTACGGACCTTTATGTAGATTTATACCTATTTTGCAACCATTTTTAACTTTTATCTTTCAAAATTCGAGTTACCTTTCTTGCCTTTAAATTTAAAATACGAAATGATTTTTCGGAAACCCAAATAAATTTGCATATAATTTACATTCACTTGATAATAACAAGTTGTATTTATTCTTAAATTGTAAAGATGATATTGAGAGAGAGTCTAGCCTTAAATTTTAGGTATAGCCTGTTTTAAGGGTTTTTTTTTTCAAGTGATATAATTAATTTATCAATCAACTCCTCTAGTAGTAATAAGGTTAAATCTTTGACCAAATCATGTATGGATGTGATCCTTAGATTTCAAGCTTCTAAGTGTCTTACATGCCATATCATAATTAGAAATATATTTCTCAAGAGTTTTTAATTGATTGTCAATATTCGAGAATTGGATAAATATATTACCAATATATTTAATTGGTTCATCATTAAAAAAAACTTAAATTTATACTTAGTAAAAAACTTAAGCCGACATGGTAATCTTAAAAGTATGCCAAATATTAAAAATATGTTCAAATATGAAAAGTGGACTTATTTGAAAATTCAATCAAGCTTGTGTTGATCTAAAGTATATATCATCAATATATTTCATTGGTTTAGCATAAAAACACTTAAATTTATACTTGAATAAACTCGCACCATCATGTAATCTTAAAAGTATGCCAATTATTAAAAATTATGCTTAAATATTAAAAGTGGACTCATATCAAAATTCAATCAAACTCATTTTGATCTATGATACACAACATCATTGTGTTCAAAGACCTAATAACCAAAATTAGCAGAGGCCCAATGGGTCATTGCATGATGTGCCAAACCATCTCTTTTTTTAGTTGTATGCCTACTAATTTTAGTCGTATCAAAATTATTGAATTATGCTTGATATGTTCTTTCTCATCCGAAGAGTAGCTCAATGGTATTTGGACTTTCTTAGATGATCGGTTACCTAATCTATGCTGTCTAGATCGACTAACTTTGATCAAATTTGAAATGCAACTCGTAGCTAGTCGTCGCAATCACTATTTTTATTTGTGGTGCCACTACATTACTCATGTGAGTGATTAAAGTCAATATGTCTCGATACTCTCATAAGTCTCAAGCATCCATTGTATCATCCTATGCGGAGAATCATGTCGAATCTCTCATGCCCACTCAAATGCATCCAATACTCTTTATGAAAGTGGTTAAAGTTTATAAATCCTAAAAATTTTATGTAATAAATGATACTCCCAACATGAGAAGTTTAACTCAGTAGGCTCGTACACCCTCACATGTCTTATATATTTGATACTTTATATGTTGGTGATTTAAGTCGACATAATGACTCGATGCTCTTGTGTATCTAACGTAATTGACACTCTTTTGTATATAAAGAGTTCAAGTCGATAGGCCCTAACATTTGTTGAAAATGTCGATTCATTAGAGTCATTGTCAATTTATACAGGTGAAGATAGGAGGATTTCCCTCAACTAACCTACGTGATGGGGAAATCATATCTAAATCCTAATTTAATCTTATTTAAATCATATCTAAATCTTAACTTAATCCTATCTTTTATCAACATCCACACGTGTCTCGTACTTTTAACACGCCCTATACAAGTGGTTTAAGTCTACATCTTTGAACATCTCTTACATTTAAGTTAGTCCTCATGCCCACTCATATGCATATTATACTCTTTACGAAGACGGTTAAAGTTTGTAAATCCTAAAAACTCCATATAATAAATGACACTCCCAACATGAGTAGTTTAACTTAGTAGGCTCGTATACCCTCACATATCTTATATATTTTACACTTTATATGTTGGTGATTTAAGTCGACATGATGACCTGATGCTCTCGTGTATCTCATTATACTTTTAACATGCCCTATACAAGTGGTTTAAGTCCATATCTTTGAACATCTCTTGCATTTAAGTTAGTCTGCTCCATACTCCCGATATATCATTCAGATGATATCTATCATATGAGTAGTTCAAGTTGAAACATCGTAATATCCTCACATGTCTCATGTGCCTAGCCTAATAGTCTCTGCATTGCATTTGTGGTTCTTGAGCATCCACACCCTACATGGATAAAACATACTAATATTACTTGATCATATCTTATATAAATAATATCTATAGAGTTTTTGAGTCAAACATTATACTATAATCTAGGCAAGCCCTTTATAATAAGAGAACCATAAATAATTTATTCAGGCCCCCAATTGGTCACAAGAGCCCACTTAGTCATGTGATAATGTTGTGTTACCTAAGCTCGTGAAATCAATTAGATAGAAAACATTGGCAACAATGAACATGTTTAGTAAAAAAAAAAAAAAACATATAAAAAAGAAATATTTACTATTGATACTTTTGCCAGAGACATATCAAGGGAGGGAGGGTGTTTCTAGGTAGGTATGCATTTATCTCGTATCATCCTAAAACTCTTGTTTATTATTTATTCTCTAGCTTTCTATTAATGTAAGCACACGGTTTTGCATCATCATTTGAGTCAAGAAAGAAAGAAATGCTCTAAAGGAGACAAAGACGTGAGGTGGCGACTAAGCTTAAACAAATCCAAGGCATCATTTAGTTTGTTTGACATGATATATTAACTTTATTATTTTATATTTTGATAATAAAATTAATTAATAAATTTAATAAACTATTCTGATGTCAAGATAAATGATACTTGAGGTAAAAGAACAAATGTTGATCGAAAGAATTGATCGTAATGTCAAAGGAATTGAATATTGAATCAGAGAATTGATCCATGTTCCAAAGGTCCGATTAAAAATGAGCAATGGGTTTTTTTTTTTAGCTCATTAGGTTGGTGAATTTTAGCAAGAGTTGCCAAGTCTTCTTGAGATTAAGCATGATATATGTATCATGCAAGAAGTTGTAAGGGTTAATTCTTTAGAAAGAGATGAGTGTCTCAAGTGTTAAAAAGGTTTATTAAAAGCATTCGAAACAGGAAAGTATTAAGGTTACTTGAGTTTGATCTGTTGACGAGAGAGAAAGGATGAGATAACATAGGTCAAAAATATTGTACTTGTACTAATTTCTCCTCTCTTAGTGTAATTTTCAAAAAAATTTCTCATCTTGTTTAACAACTATAGAAAATAACAATAATCTTTAGTAATCAAGAGGGTCATTATATTATACATCCTTCTATATTATATTTAATGAGATAGAATACATGTTGAAAGACTCAAATGAATTTTTATTTATTTATATAGATTTGATGTTTAAAATATTATCAAATTTGATTTTCAAAGTCAACTAAACTAATGCATAAATAGAATGATTTTAAATAAGTATGAATGACTTATTTTCAATGTCAATCAAATTTTTATTTATAAGAAATCTAAAATTAATCTATTAGTAAATAATTATAAGTCATATGAGATTTGTCTAACCGATTTACAGAAATTATCAATGGGTTAAAATAACTTGATAAAATTTACTATAATATTAAGAATCTGATAGTACAATTTATGAATTCACTGCATGGCTTTGTAGTCCAAGCCACGTCGGCTTCCCGAGCAATACTAGCTGCTCTGATCATAGGAGATGACGCCACACCAACAATAGCACACGATATGACATCGAGTCGTACACATTATCCGAGATCTCATGAGACGACATCGACTTCCCGAGCCACCCGAGATCGCAAGAAACGATGTCGCACCGACAGCAACACACGGAACGGTGTCGAGCCGCACGTTCCGTGCCACGCGGAGCGTACGATCAAGCCAACCGAGGGAGTGGTGGCTATTAAAAGGGTTATATACGAACGACCCTATGAAAAAGGTATAAAAGCCAACCTTTGGACCAAGACCAAGGGGATCTCCGGACATAAGAAATCCCTTGGAACTATTCCATATATTGACTGACTCATCGGAGGAGCCACATCGTACACATCCCACTCGATTTAGGCCTTTTTGTAGGAACAAATCCGAGGAGCGGAGGGAACTCAACGTAGGACGATTGACCGACTAGATCAAGTGCCAACCACCCCCGACGATCCACATGGACAATCTTACGCACTCGGATCGGATCGAGCCATGCTCACGCCTTGACCACGACATAAGATTCACCGACATAATCATTAAACACAAGACAAAAGAATGATTGATTATTATATGAAATAGAAGGCTCACAAAGAAATATTTTATTAAAAAATAGAGACACAAGACAAAAGAATGATTGATAAAAAAAAGAAAAGAACATTTCTATGTTTTAAAAGACGAGGAAACTGACATTGAAGTAACTTAAAAACTTACTTTAAAAAGAGTTACTCAAGCTATTTCCATCTTAAACATTGATCTAATGATATTTAAGACTAACTTAAGGATTTAAATTTCATTCGATATATTCAATATATTTTTAAAAATATTAATTAACCTAATTGATAAGTACTTTCACCTTCGTCGATTATCTTTTTATAAATAAATAATTATTTAATTTTTTAAAAAATAAAACATATAGATTATGATCCAATAAAAAAGATTATATTTTTCTTTAAAAATAATTTTGACATTTAAAAAATTGAATATGTAATCCATATATATATATATATATATATATATATATATATATATCATACCTCAACTCAATTTAACTCCATCAGAGAGCCGTCAAAACTCTTTTTGTGAACAAAAAAGTCAAATAGTGGATGGAGAGGGTGGCAACTGCGACTTTTTACTCATCGGCGCCGGTCCGGGACTGGCTTCCCCGCCTGCAACTGTTGCGGGAGGAGGTGGAAGAAGAACAAGAAAGCGGCGTTTGCCGCACGGAGTCATCGGCGCCGGTCCCGGAATCATCAAGACCCGGCAGCTGGCTCCCCCGCCCGCTCTCCAGAACCCTCAGCAGCGCCTCCGCCTTTCTCTTCCCCCTCGCGCTCACCCAGCTGTCGCCGCCGGCCAGAGCCCTCACGGCCGCCTCCGCCCCGTCCACCTCCCTGACGTCCCCCACCACCTTGTCCCCGCCGCTATTTACCAGGTTCAGCAGCGCAGCCGCAGCGTTTTCCCTCGCCCTCCCGCTCCCACCAACCACCAGGTCCACCAGGACGCTGACGCCGTCCACCCTCCGGAACGCCTCCACGCTCTCGTCGCATCCTGCCACCTGGGCGATCACCGCCGTCGCGTCCTCCACCACCCCCCTCCGCCCGTCCTTCGCCACCAGCGTGAAGAGGGGCGGCACGGCGCCTAGCTCGACGAGGACGGTGCGGTTGAGCGGGTAGCAGGCCAGGCCGAAGAGGGCCTTGAGTGCATCCTTGATGGACCTAGTCGGGGCGCCGGGGGCGCCGAGGTCCACAAGGGCGGCGATGAGGGGCTTTTTTGACCTAATGATGAAGTGGTATGCTTCGACGGAGAGGAGGCTGTAAAGGATTGTGGCGATGTGCTAGGCTTCAGCGGAGAAAGGAGGCGGAGGGCGGTAGCAAGGGCATCGAGGATGCCCGAGGTGCACATGAGTGCCTCGCGGGCAAAGATGGAGAGGTTGAGGAGGGCAGCGACAGCATTCTCATGGGCCTCGACCACAGATGAGTGGTGGTGGTAGTGGTTGAGGAGGCGGGTGGCTACGAGGGACACGGCGCCGGCGTCGGCGAGAGGGGCGCGCATCTCCGGGTCCTGCTTCGACAGGCGGCGGATCTCCGCGATGGCTTCGGCAGCGGACTTCGATTCCGCGGCGACGGAGCTCAGGCGCTGCACCAAAGATCGGGCCTGCTGGTGCTTCTCCTCCATCAATCGCCCTCCCCAACCCAACAATTCCTCCTTTCTTTATTATGGCAATGGCATGGATAGCGGTGTTTTGGTGGGAGCTGTGTGCACTACAGTAATGGATAGTGTTGACTTCGTAATCGTTGAAAGCTTGCGCGGAGTAAATGGTGGGCTTCCTTTTTGACCAGTAATGGATAGTATTGACTTCGTTTCCGATCTATATACTTGTTATTTTATATGTTTTTTTGGCACGTAAAAGCAAAAAAAAAAGAAAAAAAAAGAAGGAAGCAGACCTGCGTGTTAGATTCTGTGCGTGCCAGCCTAGGCAATAATAATTAATTATTAATCGTGGGTTTTTTATATTTTAATAGGGTCAGGTGAATTTTGAATCGATAATTTTAGTTTGTTTATTGTGACTCAGAATTTAGCTTTATTGTTTTTGAAGGTATCTAATGTAAATACTCAATAAATCCATGTCTATCTTCTTTTTTTTGCATCAAAATATGGAGATTATATTTTTATAATAAAGTTAAATAACTATCATTTTTATTTATTTTTGAAAAAATATATAGTGAAGATGAAATTTGATTATAGAACCTCATCATTAATAATAGGGATGCAATGACGTAGTGACATCTTAATATCATATATCTGATATTTTAATATTTTATAATTGGCAGCATCATATGATCGATATCTCGATGTCATGGACAAATCTATGCGAAAGGTGTTTGATATAATATTTGTGTATGTTCATGTTATTAGATTTTGTTCTTGTTCTACATATCGTATAAAAGGTTTATAGTATAAAAGGTTTATAGTATGTTTCGTAGTTTCAATTTGATTGGATTTTATAGTTATTTTTATTTTATAAATATAATTTGTGTAGAGGCATTATGTAGCAGCACTATCTAGAAATAGCTCATCCAATTAATCAGTTTAAGAATTTTCTTGTTCCATAGAATAGTACAAAATATCAGTCATTAAAGCACTCTATAGCTACCCAGATGACATATGATCGAATAAGCTTTTGGAGTATTATCTGGGATTAGTTTAATATTTTATACCATAACAGTATTATGTGGGCAACTGTGGAGATTTTTTATTATGATGAATCATATTGGACTCTTTGTTATATAACCATTTAAAGCTTATTTATAATTTATATTATTTTATCAAGTGTTTGTTGAAATATCTACTCATGCGATTTAGAGTTAAATGTTTCCTCTGACTCATTTGTATGTATTTATTGGATTATAAAATATCTGAAAGAGATTAAATCACTTTAATAGGTTTGTAACTCAGAATATAGCTTTCTGATATATAATTTATTTATTGTTTTCAAAGGTGTCTAATGCAAATACTTAAGAAATCCTTCTCCACCTTCGTCTCTTTGCATCAAAATCTTTATGATGAGACTGTAACCCTTTCTTAAATAAAGTTAAATAATTTTATTTTTTTATTTTTTGAAAAAAATATATCATGAAAATGAAATTTGATTATAGAATCTTATGAGCTATAATATAGTTATAATGATGTAGTTTACATCTAATACCATTTTTCTGATTTTTCAATGCTATATAATTGATACTTCAGTATTATATGATTGACACCTCAACATCATATGGTCGACATCTAGATGTCATATTATTATGGACAAATCTATGCAAAAGGTGTTTGATATAATTTTTATGTATATCCATATCATTCAATTTTTTTATGTTTTCCATAGCATATAAAAGGTTTGAAGTATGTTTCCTAGTTCCACTTTGATTGGATTTTATAGTTGTTTTAGTCTTGTAAATGCAAGTTATGTGAAGTCATCACGTAGAGATATAACTATCTAAATACTGGTCATCCAAGTAACCATTTTGAACCATTTTTTTACTCCATAACCAGTAAACTACTCTATAACTACCTAGGTGGCACTTGACTAGATGGACCTTTGAAGTATTGTTTAGAATTGGTTCATTATCTTATTATGTAACAGTGCTATGTAAGCACTTGTGAAAACTTTTGATTGTGATGGACCATTTTGGACCTTTTGCGTATAATCATTCAGAGCTTAGGAAGTTTGTGTTTATAATTTATATTATTTATTAAGTATTTAATGAAATATTTACTTGTAGATTCCGAGTTAAATGCTTCCTCTAACTCATCTTCTCTTTTACAAGTTAATATGCATAGTTTGTTTAGCAATATGGAGTAGCCCAAGGGGATGATGGCTATCGGAATCTCTAAAGAAAAGGATGAAAAGAGAAACGTTACTGTAACATGATAAATATCCAAGAGGGATAAACTCTGATTCTCCGAAAGGAGAATCATATGCAACATACTATAGATATTAAGGGGGTACCTCAAGACAACTTCTCTATAAACTTAATGAATCGAGTGAGCGATAAGAAATCATTGCATAATCTCGCATGAGGTAATTCTTTAGTTGACTCATTGTGAGATCAAGTTGGGAAGCTACTATAGGCAAAGTAATGCGTTGGTGGAGCGTTATGAGATCAAATTAGGGAGCGATCCTACTCGACACTAAATGAAGGTATATTTAAAATTGATGTAGAGATTGGATTCGACAGAGGGCTTAGGCATAGAATAGTGGGCGTGTGAGACACTATCAACTTAATGCAAATCAAGTAGTTGAGCAACTTAGATCTAACTTGGTGAAGTACCTAAGCCATACGAAGAGAGTCAAAATAAAAGATAGAAATAGAGCAAAGGTATAAAGATTTTCTTGGATAGAGGTCAAGTACGTGAACTTTTTACAGAGACAAAAGCTTTTATGAATCCCTTATTTTGATGTAGCAGACTCATTATATATGATGTCAAAGTCGAAGAGAGCTTCAAGGCACATACACCTTATTTCGACGAATCAATTGATAAAGGGATTAAGGCGACTTAACCTGTGGAAGCGAAGTTGGGGTCAAAAAGCCTTAGCACGAGACAAAAAAACATGAAAGTGGGTACTCTTAAAGAATATGTCATAGTATTATCGTTCGAGTTATCGCAAAAGAAGTTGTGTATAGTGGACGCTAGGGTTGAGGATCTAAATTGTGATATACTAATTTTAGTGAAGCCATGGATTTCGAGAGTTATTAGCTGATGAACTATTCTAGAGTTGCGCTTTGTCCATGTGTGACTCAAGAATAAGTGGGCAATGATCGATTGCAAAAGAATCAAGTACAATCGAAGGAAACGAATGTTTTGAGATATGCTAATAAAGTTCACACATGTGATATCACGGTAAGAGTTTATCTTACAAATATCAGAATATAATTGAGATGTCACCATGAGACGACATGATGTAATGGCTCATAATATAATTAAATAATATTTTTTAATATCAATGCTATATATTATTGGATAACCAATGTACTAAAAAAATAAAGCAATAATAGTTGAAAGATTGTTTAATAGTGAGGCATTAAGTAGAACTATATTAAATCCTAATATTATGGATCATATCAAAATTTTTTATGAGCGGGCCAACTAATAAAACTACATTGAATCCTCATTTTACTGGACCATATCAATCATATATGAATCTAAACATAAAACATATGTGAATATACCTCTTAAACATAAGGATATAATATAAATAAAATGATAACTTATTTTAACGAAACTATGCCTCAGTCTTCTAATTTTATCAAACCTCAGTAGGAATATTATGAAAACTCATATTTTTACCTATTTGTCTTTCTCATTTTTACTCCATTTGCTCTAACTTTATGTACAAATATATGATTAGTAGATCTATTACTATTATTATTATTATTATCAATCTTTAGAGTTAAGTTATAGAATATTCATTAAAATAATTAATAAAAATAATAATAAGTGTTTTTTATCCTCATCCTTAATGCATCTAATATTATATAAATTATCGCTCTTTCTGTCTATTGCTTTAACAATTCAAAATATATTCTTCTCTCCATCCTTAATATATATTTATTGTAAAAAATATTAGATTATATGTTACCATAATGACAGCTCATTTCACCTCTTTGCTTGAATTCTATATATTTTTTAGTATTTAAAGTATGGTCTTTAATTACAAAGATATATTTTAATATCGTCTCATAGGATAAATTATCGAGAAGAGAGAGAGAGAGAGAGAGAGATATCCATTTCCATTAGTGTCTCCTTTTTTTTCGCCCTTTGGTTCGAAAAGAATCCCTTATAATGTATCTCAAAAAGTGTGTTTATTATCTACTTAAGTTATTGATCAAAATTAACATACATACATACATACAGACAAAGACGCTTGTTATTAGTGTATCATCTCAAAAACCTCAACATAATGGCATGCAGCAAGCAACACGCTGTCCTCTCTTCTCCTACCTCCCGCCTTAACCATGAAGTCTGCAAGCAATCAACATTAGAAATGCTATCACAAACACTCGAATGACTGCTACTGCAGAAACCAAGAAGGGTGACAGACACAGCCGACCCAACAAGCTTAAACAAAACATTCTTTTGCCGCATATTTATTGCTCATGAATTGGCCGAGTCCATAGAGGACAAAAGCCAAATCTTTCAAGCTTCATTACGATGGAACGAAACAAAACCCAGCTCGAATTCAGGTAGATGTTGACGTGGTGTGCCAAGATTCATTGCATCCGTATGGTTTGCCACAGTTGAGTCTCGTCGACCGCACTGCAACCCTGCAATATCATAATACACTAATGAATGGTGACGCCCAGTTGGAAATGGCAGTCACCTGCGCAAGTGGCTGTGTTATGGAGTGCATAAGAGCCGCTTGCTTGGGTACGAGGTGGGAGACGACGTCTTCCCAAAGAGAGAGCTCGAGGAAAACATCATAAACTTACGACGCAGTGCCGCCTTTCCCCCCTTCTTTTCTCTCTCCTTTTACCTTTAGAACAAACTTTTTTTTTTCCTTCGTTTTTTCCTTGATTTCAGGCACTGGATGGCATTAGCTAGACTACTAAGAAACCATAAACAACTTTTGACTTAACCAATAACTATAAACCAGTTTTTTTTTTGGATTTTTATAATTAGTATTTTTAGAGGATAAGGAATATGTAATTAATTCTTTTAGAGGATAAAAAAAAAATTATAATGATCGGAGAAGAATTGACCACTAATTAGGGCAGACAACTTTGTCAACAACCAAGCCACGTAGGTATTTACCCATATCTTCTTATATTTTATTTTATTATTAATTCAAACATCGAAGAGATTACATCTGATGTCTAATAATCCCTCAATCTTATCTCAAAAATCTATTGCACGTTTGGGTCTGAATTATGTCATATTGATTCAAGTGTTATCAATAAATTCATTCATAACACATGACATTAATTTTGAAGAAAAATATAAACTAATGGATCTTGAGTTAAAAGGTCGATTAAATTAATACTATATTAAAATAGAATACTTGTGAATTTTATGTGTGTGTGTGTGTGTTTTTTTTAAATAATATGATTGGTTCATATGAGACCTTTTTAATTAGAGATGTTAAATTTGCTAGGATAAAAGCACATGAAGAAAAAAAGAAATAATTGCCTGCTAAATATGTAGAACTAAAAGTGATGAGACATTGATGACATGATATTAAGCTCTTTTTTTTTTTTTTTTGCCGTTAACTCTATGTTTTGGTGGCTGTAGCCATTACGATCATTCAGTTCTAATCGGAACAAAATTGGGTTATAAGCGAAATTTGATGGAAATAGGAAGAAGTAATGAAATGCCCAATTGATTTATTGATTCATCATTTATTTATACATAATGAAAAGGAGGATTTCCCTCAACTAACATACGAGATTTTCTCATTCAGTTGGGGAAATCATATCTAAATCCTAACTAAATCATATCTTTTATCAAAATTGAGTCAGTTCAATAATTTATCAATTTTAAATTGAATCGGAATCAAACTTGGATCATTAGATTATGATTTTTAGTTTTCAGAATCGAAAAATCAAATATTTAAAAATTATATTGTTTTTTATTTTTAAACTATATTTATTAATGTTTTGATACAGAATAAAAAATAAATAAACTATGGAATACCAGAATAAATCATATACAATTCAATTCTGATTCCCAAAAATTAAGCATCAAGACCGTCGACTCTCAAAAATCAAAGTTTATTAACTTTTTAAAATATCATTTTCTTAAAAGGCTTTGAAAATTAGAGAAGCATCAAAACCATTTTCACGATCAATGGTTTATTATTTCATAGCCTTTGAAAATTAAAAGGCTATGAAATAATAAACCATTGATCGTGAAAAGAATTCTGAACTCACGATGATTGTTATATTGGTAATAATAATTTATAGCCATATATATATATATATATATATATAGTAAGTATTGAAACGAGATTTATTATATTGGTAATAATAAAGTTTTAGACACTTTACACTTGAGAAATATTTTAGATGTAAATATTCTCTCATTTTATGATATGCAATCTTATCACTTTAAATTGTTGCCCCTTTGATCATTGTAAAAGCTATTTGTTTGTGAATCTTTTATCGTGGCCGAGACACAACACGGTCTTAGTGTGTAAAATCGTCCACGTAGATCATTGGGGTGTGATTGGCGCTTGGTCCGGTTGATAGATTGCCTCGTGAGAGTTTCCCTTGCTCCTCGGGATTGGTACTGCACAAAGGCCTGGATCTGGATGATGTGTGCCCGATGTAGCTTCTATGATGATCAAGTCAATAAGTAGAGTATAAATTGCTTCTCTGTTTTTATACTTGTGGTTGAGGGTTGTTCGTACGTGATCTATTAATAGAAATTATTTCATTGGCTGGCTCGATTGTATGGACCATGAGGCAGACGCTATCTTCCGTGATCTCGAGCGATTGGGTATAGCGCAGGACGTCGATGTGAGACGATGACGTGACTTGGGGCATCTACGTAACTTGGGGTGCACTGACACGGGTGATTGATCTTTAAATTATCCTATATCACTATTATTTTCAACATTACTAAACGATTTAGATTAAATAATATTGGTGCAAGCCGCTCCTAAAAAAAAACGAACAAAAGCATTGCATCTACCAAAAGTAGCTAAACTTGTTTGCGAGAGCATCGAAGTTTGTGCTGATATGTTTCATCAACAGCCTTTGCATTAGTAGAAGGTGTGGTGACTTGATATCGTGCGTGAAAGGATAAAAAGTGCCACGAGATGTTGCTGAGTCAGAGAACACGTCGACTGAGAACTTTGATTCAGGACAACAGCAGCATTAGCTTCTTCTTGTAATCTGTCTGCCTATGGTGTTTGTGCACCGCACGTGAGACTCCCAGTCCTGAGCATATCGAGGAGTTTGCGCAAAGGGTTTGATATATATATATATATATATATATAGAGAGAGAGAGAGAGAGATGGGTTGCAGTGGTGGTTATCGGAGGCACGCATGGTCGGGCGCCACCACCGCCTCCTCCGCGAGAAGAAAAGGTAAGCTCCAACAGCAGCAGGAGGAGGAGGAGGAGGAGGAGGAGGAAGAAGAGGATAGAGGTTTGATGGTTCATCACTGGAGTACAAGCGCAGTGCTGCTGGTGGTGATGGCGATCCTCCTAGTGCTGCCGCTGGTTTTGCCTCCCATGCCACCACCACCGCAGTTCCTTCTCCTGATACCGGTAGCCATGATGCTTCTGCTTGCGATCCTCGCTTGCTTTCCCTCCAACGACATGGCATCGTCTCATCACTTCCCCCCACAACATCAGTGAGTGAAAAAAGACTCCCCCTCTCGGGCACTTCTCCTGGTATCTATCACCAACTGGATGGCGGTGAGCTAGTTTTGTCAAAGCAGGTCTGCAAGATGAATTTGATCTGTAATTTCTCTTTCCTTCCCGATGATCATGGTTCTTCTACTGCTCGTCTTCTTATTCCTCTTCTCCTCCTCCTCCTTCATCCAAGGGTAGGAGAGGACCTGCATCAGAGAGAGAGAGAGAGAGAGAGAGAGAGAGAGAGAGGCATTTGCCTCAAATGAAGACGACAAAAGGTGTGAGTCCAGCAATCGATCGAGAAGCTAGGCGGCCATTTTTTGATGCGTACACCGACGGCAGCTTTTAAGCCCTGGATGATGCAGAGATGGATGCAAGAAAAGGCCAGTCGGTACCCTATAAGCTGTCATATCCATTTTGAGTCTCCTAACCCACCTGGACACCGAGTAGGTGTTGAATAGTAGTAGTAGATAACCCAACTTTGCGGATGCGAATGAAATGACCAACAGTGAGGACGGACGTCAAAGGGAGGAAGGCGACGATGCCGAAACATTTTGTTCTCATCCTCCGCGTGGGTGTGACAGAGTTCATCATCCCTCGCAAACGTCCCTCTCAGCTCAGGGAGGAATTCTGAACTAGTACTACTTACTGCTGCTGCTGCCGCATCAAATCTTGTTGGTTTTGTATTTATTATTTGTCATCGTGGTGTCAGCTCTATCATTTCTTTGGTGGCCGCATGAACCCAGTAGAGCCGCCGCCTGGTGCTGCGGGTAGATAGATAGATAGATGGATCGAGCTCGGCCTTGGAAACTTGGGTTGGAGCACACGGATTTCGAATACCGCTATCCAACGCAGCTTTATAAGAATTAGAAAAGAAGACTGTTCACCTGCCTTTTTATCATCGAGTTGCTGCCCAATAATTTTTACCATCTTCTTCTTCTCCTTCATCCAAGTTATAAGGTCAGTTATAGTCTCGTGGAACCAAATAGCCGCCGACACCAACTGCTGCTCCTTGTTGGATCATTCATCCAATAAAAATTTATTGGTAGGTGAACGAAATAAGCATAGCTTTTCCACTGTCATCCAATAAAAATTTAATCCTAATGTTATCACCGATGGATCTGAGAAAAAAACCACTCCATCATTGTTTCACCTACCAGCACTCCATATTCATTGGAGAACACACCACGAACTAAGTCCTTTATGTTGGCCGATGCATCAGCTGCCCGCATATGGATGTACTTGTCAAGATTATTCTTGGTTCCATCTACATGAACACACAAGACAGTTTTCAATGCTCGAGGGAGGATTGATTCTTCCTCTGACAATGTTGAATTCACGGAAAGAAACTTCAAACTAACAAGCAGATACATTAGCAGCGGGAAAAGCATTCTATTGCTAGCAGCAGTATATGATTGAAGAAAAGTTCCATACAATGGCTGCTACTTTTAAGCGCTTGCAGTGGGGATATGAACATATAAAATAAAAGAGGAGAAATGATAAGGTGAGTTCTCCGAAGCAAATAAATACCTGATAATAATAAACAACCGCATCAATTAATTATGTGCAAATATAAGAAGAGAATAATAGTGGGATTGAAGCTCATTTTGCGGATTAAAAGAGCAAACTAGTCTTCTTAGGTAGGGGTGCCCATTAACTTTTGTTCTCTCCAGGATCCATCCCTCTGCACCTGTCTTTTCCCCTCCCAACTCATCTAATGTAAAATATCAATAAACTATGGAGGCCATTCCTCTAGAAAGCCAAGAGAGGTTGTTGCCCAGATTCAAAGACTAAGGAGGAGTGTGCTATTGAAATAGGGCAATTCAGCATCGCTAACTCACAAAATGGTGGTGGAAAGTCATCCTCGTATTCTTTTTCACTAAAAGATGTTTATCCTAGATATACAATAACAAATTGCACAACCTAAAATCTCAATCCTACACCTAATGTGGTAATCATCCAGGCTGCAAAACTATATGAAGAAGGAAAATCACTAAACCGTAATCCTTTTTAAGTCGAAAACATGCATTGCAGTAATATACCTTCACTAGTTATAGGTTCATATTTAGGAGGCGAAGCAAGCCAATTCCCCAGGTCATCTTTCATATGACTCCGATCTGATGCAAAGCAACGAAGAAATACTGGAGCATGAACCACCCGAAAAAGCCTGCACAACGATGGCCCCATATATCTGAGATAAAACTCGAGCTGGAAACATTTACTTTTAAGAAATATTAAAGCATGGATAGGTAGGTTATGTATAAGTCCTAAATAAGGAAAAAAAATGTGAAACCACACATAAAAATAATAATGCAGAATAAAAATGTGTATATGGAAACCCATCTGGCTCAAGCAAGTTTGAGTTGGGCATAATGAATCACATGCCCTATGTAATCTATACTTTGATTGAGGTACCTGTTCTTCCAATTTTGCGTATCTATAGATTTTTAAAAGTTTGTGTAAAATCAATTGGGTTATAAATTTCATTTCTTTAATTCTAAGGAGACTAGGGATTCACTTTTAGTAGGCTTGTTCCTTATGGTAGCTTAAAATGACATTATTGAGGTCCCTCAAGCATCCTCTGAAAAATAAGAATGAATTTCTGGTCTGTGATGATTGTGCCACAATCTCATCCAACTGGTACACGTTACACATGATGACTTCAGATAAAATTACAATCTATGGTTTTATCTAAGTTTAAATATTGTTTTAATTTACATATGCATATTGTCACACACTGTTTAGTACTTAGGCAACTATCATTAGGTCCAAAAATCTATTTTCTCAACTCTTCAGCTCTTATTTATTTTTATCTTTATTTTGGAACTTTTTCCATCTTCACTGCTGCTTTGGCTGAAACACTAATCCAGCAGTTCAAACTGGCCAGACCTGCATAGCAAGGTCCAACACCATATGTACTGCTTAAGGTTTAATGAGGTCAGTGAATCCTCTTTAACACACAAAAAAGTTATTTGGCATCATACACAAGTCTACAGTGCACTGAATAAGCACGGACGAGAAAAGCAAACATAAATGAGCATTAGTGCATCTGTGATGCATCTACCTATACAATGTGTATATAGATGCATGTGGGCATCGGCAATAAAGTTGCCAACCATGCATGGTATATAAATCTGCTTCCCAGCAGGGAGATAACAGACATCCTGATGTTGTTTAGCGTGCTAAAGGAATCACCTGCTATTTACCAAATTAGGAGAGTACATTGGTTGAATGGCTTCAGAGAAGTACACATTAATGCGAGAAGGAAATGGAAGGCTAGAATCCAGATCCCACACCAGATCAAACACCTTGCCTCTCCTACTCTGTGGCTCATCAGCAATTAGAAAAGACCAGAATTTCAGAAATAAATACATAAAACAATCTGAGTTTAGGAAACACAAAAAAACAGTAACGAAAAACTTACAGCATTTACCTGTATGCAGATCACATGATAATCCCACAAGACCAGACCATCATTTCTTATGCTAGCCTTCTGATGCCATAGAGGGACCTTGAGATGCCATATCAAAGAAGTCCACTTTAGAACTACTTGTGTCTCCAGTTAAGGTAAAATGGAAATAAGATAGAAATGAGATGACCAAAGATAGCTAACAATCTAACTGTCAAATACTGAATGAAGTATGTTGCTTCTAAATTTCAAATAATAATTTCCTCGTATATCAGTTTTTGGAGATTAGATGTACAACTACAAACATATAAACTACACATTTTATCTTTTTACAATAACATACATAAGATAGATGCATCATCCTATGTCCTACATGACGGTAACAACAATGTAATGGTCACCATAGTGGCATCTAGAGACCATGAAATATAAATTGATAATTATAATATTTAAGTAAAATAAATATCACTGTACCTAAACAGGTCAAATTCCTAATCCCACCCAAATTTATTTCTATCATTTAACCCAACTGTGTAACCTGCAATTGACATCCTAGGCCTTCCATTTCCTGCTCCATGCTAAGTGCTACTATGACCATTGTGATGAAATCACAAACTATTTGGGGCAAAGGTGGTTTTTCACGAGCCCACTAAATCTATACACATATCATAATGATGTGTTAACATTCCTAAATGGATGGCACTGATATGGTTTACATGGAGGCCCATTTGGGAAGAAACATGCCTTACACTTGTTTTATGCTGATGTGACAATCAAATGGCATTGATGTGGCATGTCATAACACAACAAAACATCATGTACCAACTGATATTTATCGGTCCAAACAAAATCCACCACTGAACCATATAGCTCAGTATTAATCAGTATTCCTTTTTCTTCTTTTCAGTGATACTGAATGATACAAAGTACAAACAAATATACCATCAGAGATGCTGGTAATGTACTGGTCTGATGAGGTTTTGAAAATAATGTTGGACTGAGATTTAAAACTTTTCCACGTCTAGTCCATGCTAGCGCCAGATTAACATCTTGTTGCTATTATATAGACTAATACATCAACAAATTTGAGTAATTCACTCTTGCAGCTAATTTTTTAAAATACCTAGGTTATATCTTTCCTAATATATTTTTTTAAAATACTAATGATAATTTTGTCATAATGTTTTTGATGTGATGTAGGTTACAGAAAGTTTGGGATGATAATAAAGAATAACTCAGGTAGGTTGACTGATATGAAATGAATCTTGAGGAGGCTTGATAAAATTAGGCCTAAAATCAGGTAAGCGATATCTTTCCATAATTTCACGAATGAAAAATAAGGTTTCCTTTGAACTACTAGTTTGTGAAGGATAGTGACACTCATATAACTTTCTTCTGGCAATATCCAACAGCCACATAAGGTTTCCTTTGAACTACTAGTTTGTGAAGGATAGTGACACTCATATAACTTTCTTCTGGCAATATCCAACAGCCACATAATTTCATCAAAAGCTTTTCTCATGGCTCCTTTAGCAAAAGCTTTCAGCCCTTTATAAAGCTCAAGGTTAAAGCTCAAAATAGTACGCATTTTAGATATACGTGCATTTCTTTAAAAGGGTTGTTAGATAAAAGAAATCAAATTAGCAGATTCTCATACTAGCACCGAAGGGACTTGGGAAAGGATCCCCTACCCAGGGTGTTCTTATCCTCAGATGCTGAATCTAGCGGAGGTGCTTGCGTGAATGAATTCTTTTTCATTTGAAGCACAAAATCAAGGTTTCCACCACAAGCACATTGACGACGGGGAGAGTTTCTTCACCACCTACTAAAGAATGAGTTCAAGGATCAGAAATTTTCTATTATGCTGCAAGGTGAGAGATAATTATATCAATACTTTGTAGTGTGCAAATCCATTGTACAAGACCATTTTCTTTGCCTAAAAGGATTATATGAGCAGTTGAGACCATTTGCCAAAGACTTCTATGAATGGTGCTGAGGACAAGAGAAAGCTTCTTTTAGTAGTAGCTCAGGGTCAGGTCTGTTAAACTTTGAAATATGCATTTAGGAAATCTTTTACCATTTTAGGAACTACAGTTTCTGACGTATTCTAGTGATTATGATTTATTACAGACTTATTGGTTGTCATATGAAGATGAAGTAGAACAAACAAAACAAAATCGACTCTAGAAAGATTTTGTCAGACTGGAACTTTATTAAACACTGAAATTTTTTAGCACATCATTATGTCATCTAAAATGCCTTCCTAATATAAAATGGTCAATAATATAGTAAAGCATTTCATTGTTCAGTTAGCATAATAAGATTTGAACAATGACAATTTAAAGGTAAACAAGCAAAATCATAGAAGTATACCATTTTCTCCTCATTGGATATGAAGACAACAAAAAGATCAGCACCCATTGGATCAGCAGCCCCAACCTCACAAAGTTTCTTACAAAGCAGATATACATTCTCTTCACTATAAAAAAATAAATAAACTAAGAATCTTTAACTTGATAAAGTTAACTTAAAAAGTTATAGAAACAAGCATATGCATTCAACTAAGAAAGCCACACCATAAACAACACTGTTATGCTTAACACCATAATTGAAGTTAAAATTATCAAAATTAGTGGACTTTCTTTATCTTGAGCTTTCTAGAAAAGATGAAGAAGGGTTCAAGGACACAATGAAAAGAAACAAGACTTTTGCATGGAAAATCATAATTCCAGTCATTTGATTATCAACAATTATCTGTATTCCAGTCATTTTATTATACCAATACTGTATGTTGATTTGTACTAGCACCACACTGATCCGGTCACCGACCAACATCGGACTAGTGTTTTAAGCCTTGATTGAAAGGATTACAGTACATAAACGAAATATCTTATAAACCACTAGCGGCATCACAAATTGAGTTATACATGTCCCTAGTTCTTCTCTATCTGTTCTTTACTCTTCAACTATCCCTCTTTTTCTCTTTTCCAATAAAGAGAGGTCCCTCACTCAAGGAAAGAAGGCACTTGTAAAAGGCACTAAGTCCTATTAGCATAGCACACCATAAATCTCTAGCTTTGTTTTTCGATTTCTCCCACAAAATTATACTTTGGCACCTTTCATATTCTGATTCATATGAACTACATGTTCATGTGAATCAAGATTGTACATTGTACCCAAAATAAATATTCGATAGGTATTTTTATCAAATAATAAATCTTGGAGGCTTATTAGATCATCACTTACATCAAAAGAAACCACACATTCAAGCCCATAGGAAATATTTGACTAGTTCTACTTAAAAATTTCTGTCATGCAGACCATGTCATTTCATTATCAACATTGATTTTTTGAAGGACAAAAGAAATCCCACTCCATTTTGCCCCCCTCATTCTTCCCACCCAAATGCTAAGAGATCTCAAAAAAGCAAAAAGGCATTT
The DNA here is from genome assembly GCA_021527575.1 of Ensete glaucum. Lineage (NCBI taxonomy): Eukaryota > Viridiplantae > Streptophyta > Magnoliopsida > Zingiberales > Musaceae > Ensete > Ensete glaucum. Next base: position 1,663,324 of record CM038559.1, read on the forward strand.
AAAAAACCAACTTAAAAAGGGATAACATTGGTAGATGCATGCCATAATATATAGAACCAGATTATTAATGCTACAGCATCACAAATACATATGCATACCAGCTGAACACCAATTGCTACAAATTAAATCAAGATCTATGGCCTGACATTTAAACAAAGGTACATGTAAGATGTGGGGCACAAAGCATAAATGAACCTAAACTATTTTTAACAATATTGGTGAGTAGCCTAGTGAATGTTAGTAAAGTTGCACTGGCTAACGAAACCTGACACCCAACTGGTCAGTTTTGAATTGTCTTACAATTCACAAATGTGCATAAATACCGATATTTGGTTAATATTTGAACCTAAAGATTGCTTACAGATTATCTGGACTGACTTCTTCTTTTTCCCCTTATGAGGGTTGCTTTCTCCTACATTATCGAAATGCCTAGGTACAACTAATTCTCCTTATATACTCAACTGATCCTTTGGGTTATTTAATGATGTCCCCTTCTCTTGTCCGAACATGACTATGCAAGAAATGACACAATATATTACAGGAATGGCAAAAACTACAGCCAGATCCATAACTCGACAAGGCTAATTATCACTTGAATAGTTCTGAGCTATTGCTTCGAAGAAATAAACCCAATGTATAAGCAAAACTGGACAACAATTACTCAAAAAATAGGGGGCTGTACGTGATAAAAGATTGAACTAGAAAAAGAAAAAAAAAACAGAAAAGAAAGACAAAAACTAAGGGATACATAGAGGAGAGATGGGATGATACCAGTAGTTAGGGGTGTGGGTGAAAGAAAAGATGTCGAGAGAAGAAGCGCCAGGCACCATCGACGGAGATGGAAGAGGAGCGGGTAGGAAGACAGAGGCGGTCCGCGTCGTGCGTTTGCGTCCCTGGATTTCCAAAAGCTCATCGCCATCGGCCATGATCGCCTCGAATTGACAGAGCCTTGGGGGAGGTACAGAGAGGAGGCGTTCCGTCTTCTATCTTATACCGCCGGTTATATATACAACAACACTAAAGCCGTCCAAAAACGTGATGATCAAAGGCACTAGCGATCGGGACCGTATGATCGTCCGATCTCAGTCCAAATCTCGACGGGCGAGTCGGTTCGGAAATTGAACCGGATTTTGAGGCTCGAGTCGACTCGAGTTTACCAGCTCGACTCGGTTTCCTAAAAAAGGCAAAAGAAATGAAGGTTATACGCCGGGTGCCCTAACTCCCTCCTACTTTTCGCCGTCGCCCGAGTCCTTCCACCGCTCCTTCTCCGCCGCTGCCGCTGCCGCTAGCCGAGCCGCCTCTTACTGGGTACTATTCTCTCCTCTCCTCCATTCTTGTTCGTTCATCTCCTACCCAATCTCATTCTCTCCTCTACTCTCCTCCCTCTCCTCTTTTCTCCTCTCCTCTCCTTAATTATCTTCGTTAATATACGTATCAAGATGTTCTAATTGCCAATCTTTCCATAGGTGATTCATTTGCTCTGTAAATACCTGCATCCAGAAATTATACAATCATCTAAGCTCACTATTTTTTATGATAGATCACCCTTCCCATCGTTTGTTCTCTAATATGTATATTATATCTTGTGGTCAGCATCTCACTGATTATAGTTTTATTGCATTATATAGTTGAAGGACCAGTTTTATATAAAAATTAGTTTGAGGAACAACATGAAGCAATTGTCGTCATTTAATTTGGTTTTAGTGTGTGTACCTATATAATTTATCCTAAAAATGTTCAATTCTCTTACGTAGGGCTTGGGGAGCTTCAGAATCCAGGACAGGCCTAAGTGTCGGCCAAGCTTGATCTGCCGGAGGTAAAAGTGTTGGCAGCCAAGCTAGGTGCAACCCTAAGAAGCGAAGGCTTGTTAGAGGGAGGAATTTCTGTGAGGAAAGATGACGCAAAAGGGGAATCTGTTCAAAGGACTGCAGAAGAAGAAATCTATCCCTCCCAGTCGCCATGGCAAAGCTTCTCACGCTCGTAAAGGTTGTCTCCCACTTTTTTTCAATTTTGATTGCTCTCCTTGCTTATAGCTAACTTGGTCTTGACATGATTTAGGTAAGAGGGCGATGAAGCCTTCTAAGGTCACCAAGGAGATGGAAGCCGATCGAGTAAGTTCCATCCTTTGCCTCCACTTTGGTTATCTTTTGTTGATGTTGTGGTCTCTTCAGTTTCCTTCCCATATTGTAAATGTTTCATGTTGCATTAGCTGTGAATGATGGACTCGATCTCTTTCAGTACCCTGGATTGTCTATTACATCCTTTGTTGTTCCGGATTCTTTATTTTTTTGTCTGATCAGTCATATTGTTATTTTATTTTAGCATCGGCGATTATATCATCTATATTTTATTTTCATAATTCACACATGCATTTTTCAGTTTGTGGATGTCAGGTTGATGTTTTCCTGGAGAATTTTGTGGATAAGAAGCCATTGAAGTTCCTTTTTTAATTTTCTATTTGTCGTGAAACAGCATGTGTATTGACATGTGCTTTTTCCTTTTCTAATTTCAATCACCTGATAATCTTACTGGAGGAGGAAATGAAAAGTAGAAATGAAAAAATCATCTTGCTTTTCTGCTTATATGACTACTCCATGGTTTTCATATTTACTTTAATAATTATCAAGGTGGCAATCAAATGGAAAATCTTTTCAACATTAGTAGATTATTTTTGGCATCAGTATAAAGGAGCCTCGTCTTCAGCCAAGGTTTTAAATTTTCATTCAATACTGGTGTGGGCATCTTGTCGGACCAATATGATGATGGTATAGTGGGCCATATGCCAATCATTGATAGTTCTACAATATTTCCTGAAATAGTATATGTCCTGTATATTTGATCTTAAAAAAGTTATCACTCCTCAATCTGAACCATTTTAGGTTCTAGAGCCAAAGCATATTGTTAGTTTTGATCAAATCTACCTAGGGATTGGGATGCAGAACAAGCCGTGTCTTGCCTCCATGCAGACCAAAGGATGTGTTGAATCATGATTAAAGTTATGAGGAAGTTACAGAGACTTTGATTAGGATCAGCAACATCATGATTTGCTTTGGTCCTTCAAACTTGATCCTTAAAAGGTGCATATGAATGTTGTTGAGTGAGAGCTTAAGTCTTTAGTTGAATCTGAAGTTTGAAACAAACTCAAAGATGAAAATCAAGTTGTTGCCATGCATGAGATAGTATTGATTGTACCAATGTTTTGGTTAACAAGTTCCATCCATGACTTTATATTATCTGACTGAGGTTTAGGGTTGTAACAGTTACAGTACATCCCTTGGCTCGCTGGGTCCAAGTTAGGCATGGTTTGCATTGTAAAAAACATGCAACCTGTAATCTTGTATGATTTTTCGTTCAGGATAATTGGGGAATGCAGAAACTCCCGTTACAAATAGGATTTGAGTCAAGCAGGGTATCCAAACAAAATGGCTATTCATCAATATGCATCTAGTTTGGAAACATAAGAGGTTATGTATATGAGATGGAAGCCTTTAAAGTTTATCTATGAAATTTACTCCATTTATCTATGAAATTTACTCCATCTTTCTCCTCAAATTAGAGAAACATCATGTTAAAGAGGTTCAATTTTATCAAGTTCTTTCCCTTTGCTGATGCTTGCTGTTTATCATCACTTGCTAATCATAGCCCATAATTAGTCACAAGCTCTCGCCTTGAGATGGAAAGTACCACATTTTTCATGTTTTTGGTTTATTATGGTCTCTTAATCAATTGTTTGATTTTACTTAATTCTTCATCAACATGGTGATGGTGTTGATGGCACAACATAGGACAAACCATTGCAGTAGCTAGCTAGCACTCCTAGTGCTATTATAACGTAATAATCTTTCCTTGTCAATTCCATCCAACTCAAACCAGATAGCCATATGAGTTGAGTCCAAGAAATCTTGATGCATTTGTGGGGATCGGTCGTCTCTATGTACTCTCACTTCCTGCCTTAGCCTGACTTGACTCATTCCTTCAAAGTAGGATTTCTATGAACAGCTCTGAGACACATGTTGGACTTTGTTATTTTGTCAAACATGGACTCGACTTTGAATTTGGTTATGTTAATTATCAATGATTTTGAGGGTTACATGCCTAAATCATCATGATATAGATTTAGTTCTCAAAAATGTAATGGATTTGCATTGTTAGATTTTTATTTTATGTGTTTGTATCCGCTTAGAATCTTATCTAATAAGATTTTCTCCCTTGTTAATGATAAGTTCCAGCACCCAACTCTTTTGAATACTAAAATTTAGAAATTTTTTATTGCCATGGGTGCTGAATTTGAATTTTTATGTTCCAGTGGCAGTTGCAAGATTTGCAGTAGGCATGGTTCTGTTGTTTGAGCAAGTTGCTTGATAGCTGGAATTTAGTGTCAAATTACTCCAAAGTTCTCATTTTCTTTTCAAATAAAATTTCAGTGTCACAAACTGCCATCATCTCTGTCTCTGGGCCAATTGACATGGACTTCTAATCACCACTTCTTTGTCCATTAGTCAGCTCCCTTCTCTAAAATTTTACATGAGGTAGATTGCGCTTTGACTAAAATTTAGTGCTTTGATTGTACTATGAGGGAAAATTTGAGGGTTTCTCTAACCACATATTCCCAGCTTTGGTTGACAAAACGTGATGGTGATGATCAAATTTCATCTTTCTCAGAAAATGCCTCACTATGACCCCTGTGTCATGTATGTCAAGGGAAGAGGGAGCAGAAAGGGTGTTGTGGGCCCTACTTATAGGCTTCCTAAACCAAGAACTTTTAGGAATTAAACAGAAAAATGTAGCTGCACTTAGATTTTAGTTGCTATCACCCTGAAAATATTTGCTATTTTAATGCCGTTACATCATTCTGATGGATATCAAACAACTTTTGCATCCAGGAGTTGAGCAAGTTCATAAACCACTGCAATGAGATCAAGGCTGCATCTCTTGCTAGCAAGGAGGGTGGTCAACTTAGTATCCTAAAGCCTGAAACTGATCCCGCAACTTCCTCAAAGATGAAGGAAACACAAAAAAATGCAGATGCTTAGGGGAATCAAGGCATATGAGCATGATAGTAATCGTTGCTGCGTGTTACCTCAAATCACATCTCACCATTTGCAGTTTTGTAGTTGAAGGTTATTATAATGACACAAGAACCAGTTTATGTGAGAAACTTGTGAGATAATGTTGGTTGGTTTTTCGACCACATCCAACGGGATGGGGCATTTATTTGTTACATATTTTAGTTTTGCATGGTTTCGACATTTTATGATACAAGTCATCTCCTGCGGGTAAGATGCTCCTCTTGCTCGAGTAATTGATTCAAGAGTTCAAAAGATATAATTTGTAGTTTTCTTTTGTAATTGTTATTTTTCTTATTGATATCAGGACATGGCCTTATCAGAAATCCAACCATTTTGTCCCCCAGTTTTGATTGGTTTTTACAGAGCATGTCCACAATCCACCTTGTAACTTGGTCACTTTGTCTAATCCATGCATTGCGGGTCTAATTTGTAATTATGATCCTATTATATATCAGATCCATATATCCAGTAACATGTATTTGGTTGAATAATGCCCACTGAAGGACATCAAGAAACCCGTATTGGCTGTCATACAAGGGTGGTCCAAGAACCAGTAGATGATGAAATTATAGGGCGAACATAGGTCAATTATTTCAGGGGAAATATCCAAATATTATTTTAAGTGGAATTTGCACCCAATTGGACATAGATGAATTATTTTACGGAATAATTCCTAACTGTACATAAGAGTAGGCTACCAATTAATTGAGGAAAAAAAAAGTCCTAATTGGATTAGTTGTTACGTTTAGATGATAAATCAGGAAAAGCAGCAATCGATTTGGACATCCGAATTTGACAAACAATTTACATTTGTGTCAAAAGAAAAAGGAAAAGATGATATTTGCGTTTGACTTGGTTTGAGAATGAATGATTGGACGCTTTGACTCTCGTGGTTTTTGCCGTGTCACCCCGCTGCGTTGACAAAATTCCAAGAAGGAAGGAAGGAAGGAGGAATTCAGCAGGCTTGTAGGCCGTAGATGATGCCGCGATGCCAGGCAACCTTGGCTTCTCGGCCGTTGAAGAACCTCTGCTTCATCCTCAGATAGACTCGGTAGGTCAGGAAGCTATCTGATCCCGCTTGATGCGACTTCCCAGCCTGGCGTGTCACCCCGAGGGTACTCGCCACGCTCTCCAGCCCGCCGGAGAGACCCTTGCAGTGGCGCATCATGTACTTGAGATCCACAGTCTCTCCGAAGAGCAAGTTCACCAGGCCGAGGAACTCTTCCAGGGTGTGGGGCAGAGGGCGGCCGTACCCCAGCACCTTGATGAGATAGGCGAAGTCGTAGCAGCTGTGAAAGGCGATCCATCGAGTGGAGAGCGGGCGGCAGAAACGGCAATGGGCGACGAGGCCGGAACGGTAGAGGAGGGCGGCGAAGTAGCCGGAGTCAATGCCGTGGAGGGGAAGCCGGTCGAAGTCGATGCCGCTGGAGCGGAGCAGGGCGATGGAGTCCGGCGCGTGGGGGTCGCACCGGACGTCGAATTCCCGGAAGTTGAACTCCCACACGAACCCGACCCTGCCGCCGGTGCCGAGGTCGGGGAGGTGGCCCAAGGCGTCGAAGAGGGTGAGGCCGAGTTGGACGAGCTCCATCTCGTCGACGTTGGCCTTGAGGAGGGCGTAGCGCTGGCTGGGCGGGAGAAGACGGTGTGGCCTCGGAGTGGTGTAGAGGAAGCCGGGAAACTCCGTGTCGAAGGCGACGTAAGAGAAGCGATCCACCAGGGAAGCAATGATGGAGAACTCGTACTCCAAGTTCCACGCCCACACCGGGCGCACCACCACATGCCGCAGTCCTCCTCCTCCTCCTCGTTTTGAAGACATTTCCACGCAACAATGATACAACAGTGACGAATCACAACCCCCTTCGTCACCTCCTTATATAACAATGGAGTGTCCGAATCCCATTGGGTTTTCTTTTTCTTTTTCCGAATCCGAATATAACAAAGGAGTGTCCGAATCCCATTGGGTATTTTAATCTTTTTTCCGAATCCTAAGTGGAATCGGGTGTCGCTGTTTGTGGGCCTTGAGTCGGCCCATTTGGCGGCCTTTTTGGTGGCCTTCCATTGGGTTTTTTTTTTCTTTTTCCGAATCCAAAGTGGAATCGGGGTGTCGCCGTTTGTGGGCTTTGAGTCAGCCCATTTGGCGGCCTTTTTGGTGGCCTTCAATCAAGGGTGCCTTCGTTGCTTGGAGCTCCACGATTGCGGCCGCGGAGATGGGAGACCCGTTGCGGCATCGAGGAGGAAGCACCGATCGAATGGGCGCGAATCTTCCGATCTCCACGCCATGAAACGGGACGCCACCTCCGTCGAGTCCATCTGCGTTAATTCTCGAGATCGCCATTCCGGACACCGTATCCTCTCTCCCTGTTCTCCTCCTTTCCTCTGTCTCCTCTTTTGTTCTTGTTATCATGTCGTGGCCTCTTCACTTGGTTCCGAATCGAGCAAGCGACTTATTGTGCCGAGAGTTTGGTACTGAGTTTTTAAGGTTCCCTTAGGGTTTGGAACTTTACCCATAAATACTTGTCGGGTTCATTTATATTCCTTTCCTAGGATTCGCCTTGCTGTGTGATTTGGTGCATTGTTTGTGAGTAGGTGACCCTTCGGCCTTAGATATCAACTCGCTTCCGTTGAAAAGTGACTGAAGAAAAGGATATAGATGCTGAAACTATCTATAGATGGTCGATGACTTGGGCGATGATTTGCATAAATGATACCTGCAGAAATGATACCTGAATTTTGATTCTCTCGGATGCCTTACACATTTTTCCTTTTCTTTTTGTTTTGTAAAAAATTGGAAAAAAAGAATCTATTGAAAAATATTTTGTTTGATTATTTAATGTTGCTACCTTGACATGAATAATTCGAAATTCAGACTGCATCTGGCTGCTCGGTCTGGACAGACAGAGGTAGTAAGATTTCTATGCAAGAATAAGGCCGACGTTGGAGTGAGAACTTCCACATAACTCGCTGCAACGCTCTTTGGGAGATCGTCATTTGTCAGGGCCGGAGTCTATTTGGGATAATTAGGGGACGATCCCTGCTGTGAGACATTCGGAATGGAGAATTGGGTCACGCCGCATGGGATTAATTCTTGCTACAATAGGGCGTGCAAGCTCTTCGAAATCATGTGGCGGGTGACCCACACGAGAGGAGAAACCCGGAGAATGGGCATCGTTGTCGGGTATTATTGCTCCCAGCAGTTGGCTCGTGCGACCCTCCTGGGGATCGAGGCTGACAAGTGTGGGAGGATCATGCTCTTGCCGGCGGTTGCAGGGAATGGGGCGCAAGCGCCGCCACGTCATCTCGTGACGACCAATGACTGGGTGAGTCAACTGTTAAAATGCCTACGTTATCACTTTCCCGATCATTTGTCCCCTCGTAAGACGTGCTTTGTGGCTCCGGTGCAAGGGTTCGAGGCATGTTATTTAGTCGTTTCTATATCGTCAAGGTTCGGTTTCGTAGATTGTGCGTATATCTTTTGGCGTGGTTGACAGATGCGCCAGGAGTCAAGTTTCTGGACCCCCCGCAGGTTGGAGATTTCGTGGCTAGTAGGTGTGGTTTGGGTTTCTTGGCCCATATATCGAAGGCGCATGGTGCCTTTTTTTGCTTGTCAGGCTTTTGCCTAAGCGTCTTTTAGCAATTGCAAAAGGCGCTCGGGCACTCGCCTAAGCGCTTGGGCGAGGCAAGGCGAGGCCCGAGCGCCTTGCTCGATCTCCAGGCGGTGCACTTCAAAGAGGCGCTGCCTGGGCGCTTCGGGCGAGCGCCCTAGTTAAACCAAGTGAGGCGAACTAGCCTTTTAGCCTGGTTCGATCAAATTCGCGTTAGTTGGTTCAATTGAACCAATTAACGTATCGATAATTGCTTCCTCAACCCTAATCTCACTCGCGAATCGCGATTATGCCGTCAACTCGCTGCCGCCGCTATTCGCCGCCGCTCTCATTGCCTCTCCGTCGTCGTCACGTGCTCAGGTGTCACTTTCGTTACTCTCGATGGCGCTTTCTCAAGTCACCACCTATTTACTTTTAACAGTATATTGTATGTTAACAATATATTGTTAATGTACTGTTAACAGTATACTGATAATAATATTTTTTATTTATTAGATTAATATTATTATTTTGATTTAAATTTTAATAATATTAATATTTATTTCTTTAATATCATGTTTCTAGATTTTCTTAATTTAATATCTTATTTCTATTTAAATAATTATATTTACTAATTATATTATATATTTTTTATATTTTAGCGCCTCGCTTCGCTCGGGCAAGCGCCTGGGCGAGCACTTAGCGCCTCGAGCGTTTTGGGACCTTGGCGCCTTTTGGCTCTTAGTGCTTTTTAAATCACTGGCGTCTTTCGCAATAGTAGGCCTTGTTTTGTCGTAGCGGGTCTTGTTCTTCCGTAGCGAGCCTTAGTAGATCATCGTATCGGGATTTAAAGCTTTGCAGTAGCGGGCTTTCATCGTAGTGGTCGTTTTTCCGCTATAGCGGCTTACGCTACAATGGGATTTTCGGGCTTCGTCATAGCGGATCTTGGTCAACTATCGTAGTGGGATTCGGGTGGCCAGCTGATCGTGACGTGGCATGTTCGGTGGAATGGGATGCATCAAACGTGGCAAGCCCCACACTCGTTGGTTCCAATTCAAGAGCCTGATCGGGGGCCATCTGAAGTGCATTTGCATAGATCATTTAGGAAGCCCACCCCAAACTCCTTGCAACCCCAGATGAAGCAAAAGTTTGTTGTAAGGAAGACCCCTTCATGTGGATTCCATGGCCGACCAAGTGGGGCCCTGTGGATAGCCTGTGCTTGTGTCTGGGCACCGGTCGACAGATTGCGGATCGTCGCGTACAAGGAATCAGAAGCGTTTAAGCGCGGCTTCGTGTTGTCGGGGTTGGCCTCGTAACAATATGGGTATCTGGTTGAGTTGCGGCACTTGAAGACAACATACCTGGGGATGCATGTCAAGGAGGACCCTTTCACCAGTCGGTCCAAGGACGCTAATGTGACGTTGGAGGTCGAGATCCCCTTTGATGATAACCTTGGTTCGCCTTCCAAGCCCTTTGATGATACTTCAAATGGATCATTAGAATCAGAGTAGGCTTCAGAGAGACATCGGATCCAGTTGGGCTTAACATCTGCCGCATCACTCCTACTTGGATTAGGATCGGGAAGCGTCAGCACCTCGATTTCAGTTGGAATTAGGATTATAGCTCGCGTTGGACTAGGATCGGAATTTTAAAAATTACCTGATTGAACTGGGATTCGGACACTCTGCTTGTTATTCGGACACTGTTGTATCGTTGTCGCGTGGAAATGTCTTCACAACGAGGAGGACGACGACGATGATGGCAAGATGTGGTGGTGCGCCCATTTCTAAGTGAAACCTATAGATGGATTCCACGCTTACACTGTTTGGTATGAGAATTTCCACATAACTTTTGGGCGGGAAATTGTTTTAGGTTGTTACTTAGAGTTAATATAAGAAATGTTCATTACGAAGCTGAGAAATTGTTGATGTTGACAATTTAAATAACTTTTTTTTGTCAATTTATGTTATAGATTTTTGGATATTAGAAATTTTAAACATCTAAGAAGTGCTTTACTTTCAAGATCTCGATCTTTGGTAAGTAAATCAACAAAAATTATTCCATGTCTTGAACCTCTTCGGATGGATTCCTTGGCCTACCGAGTGGGGCCTTGAGGATAGCTGGCCCGTGTTAGGACACCAGTCGATAGATTGTGGATCGCCGCATACAAGGAATCAAAAGGGTTTAAGTGTGGCTTTATGATATCGAGGTTGGCCACATACCAACATGGATATCTTGTTGAGTTTTGGCACTTTAAGGCAACATACCTGGGGATGCATGTCGAGGAGGACCCACATCGTAAGTGGGCAAGAATAAGATTGGCTTATAGTGGTTTGATGAGTGTATTACTATCAAGTTCAGCTTAAGCATTTTGATAGTGATTTGGGTCAAAGGACGTTGACAGGCCAGTTATCCTATTAGACTCGAGTTTTGACACTCGGCCTCTAGCCACTTGGTGATGTAATCCACTCCTACAATGAAGAATCTATGTTGCGCCTGATGTAGATGGGAAAGGGCCTAAGAAGCATTTGTTGCCTGAACGAGATAGGAATCAGTTGAGAGCGACCTGTCGCTTGGTAAGTCGTTGTACTTCTTTCATGATTCGGGGCAGTTGCATCTCGGCAATGGCACAAAACGTCTCCATCCGATCCTGTACATGAGTGTCTAATGTTTTGGTTTTTATTATCATGTCATCCATGTACATCTCCATGTTTCTTCTGATTTGATGCTTGAAAATTTAACTGACCATTCTTTGGTAGGTTCCTCAGCCCTAAGGCATGACTAGTAACAGTATATGCCTTGATCCGTAACGAAGGAGGTATGTTGCCGATCTCTAGGCGCCATCCTTATCTAATTGTAGCCTGAAAAGGCATCCGTGAAGGTAAGGAGCTCATGCCTCGACATGGCGTCCACCAATTGCTTGATCCATGAGTGGGTAGACCTTACAAGCTTGATTGAGGTTAGTGTAGTTAACGTTACATCCTTTAGCTTCCATTAGCCTTCTTGACCAAGACAACATTGGATAACTCGAGGTATTAAACTTCAAAATGAAACCCATAGCCTCCATTTCATCTTGAATTGTCTGTCGCTCGTGAGTGAACCTTCCTTTGCTGCCTAGTCCGGAGAGAATATTCGTGTGGTGTGACTCTCAAGGACGTCGATTAGATGAATGACCATTCAAAGACGTCTGCGGCCCAAGGAAATTGGTTAGTTGGATGTGACTCTCCTGGAGTGCTCCCCACCTTGAGAACCCGGTCAAGTCGGGCTTAGTTAAGGGAACCGCAGTTGCTCAGGTGAGGGGACCTTATTGTGGTCTCGTGAGTGGTGCTTCCACCTTCATCTTCTTTGGCAGCAAAACTACCGTCAAATAGCATCGCTTGGACTCTCGAGGATCGCTTCATACTTTGCCAACACTATCCCTCGTCCAGAACTTCATCACCATGTTTTATGTTGATACCAAGGCCTTTAGCCCGTTGAGAGTAGGACGACCTATGTTGGCATTGTAAGTCGAAGGGATATCTACCACCATAAACTTGGTTGTCTGGGTCTTGGAGTGTCGCTCTTCCACGGTGAACCCCATCAGTGATCACATCATTGGGGAGAGGTCACCCGTCGTCAACCCAAACTTCTACGAGGCATCAAAGTAGAGCACATTAGCGGAGGTTCTCGTATTGGCCATGACCCTCTTTGCGAGAGGTCTATTGTTTCTGTTTTGATCTTGCTTTTATCTGTCTGTAGAAGTACGGACTTGAAGCAAACCATACGGGAGAGAAGCCAGGAAGCAAAGAAGAAGGGTAGGTGCAAGCTGGCCACCGTACACTGAGTACATATATTCCCCAGAATGGAGCATTCATGCCTGCTTTTTATTCATCATACAAGAAGGAATTCGAGCAAGATTAATTATTCCTCTTACCTCCAGCAGCGACGTCTCTAGTCGGGTATGTGTATTGCAACAAACTCTGCGGCTAAATATGATTGCACATAAAATTCAAGCTTTATACAAGAAATAACAAAGATCATAGGCTGCATACAAAACATCAGCGAGTTCTGCAAATAAAAAGGACTATGTTAAAAAAGTAGTTGGTGGAGAAGGGCTTCTTGACTTGAGGTACTACAAAGGATTTAATAGCTTCCAACAAACCAGGGAAGTTCTGCAAAGCGTATGGATTCTAATGTTTGTGTAGTTGATGTAGTTTTTGAAGTTTAGCAATCCCGTGAACTACTGTCTTTAATTTATGCTTTCCAATTTATAATCTGTTATCTGATGTTTCACAAAGCATGCAGAGAAATGCCTCTTGGAGAGGCGTTACGCGAAGTGCAGAGGGAACTACAGGAGCAACTGGAAGTAAGCTTGATGGTGCAAATGCAAAAGAAGTCTCTACTCCCTGTAACATTCATGTGATTACTTTATCAGGTATAGAAGAAATTGCAAACGAGAGTCGAGACTCCGGGGGAACTACTTGCAAGCAACACTAGGGAGAGAGCACAGAAGAGTGTTTGTTTCGACATGAATAGCTCGTGCGGCAGTTTGGAAGCTACGAGAGCCAAGCTTGTGGATTTCGACCTAGCATTATCGGGCTTGATGGAGGACGTGATTCGGGTTTGCGAAGAGAAGCACTCGGAGCTGAGAGAAGTTCAGTCACAGGAAAACATCAAGAAGAGGAACAATTCAGGGTTTCAAATTTATCGAGAAAGCAGAGGAGGCCGAGGGCAGTTCTCTTCTTTTGTTGGATTTGAATGTGAAAGGAAGCAGCGATGAGATGGTCGGTGGATCCAGAGGAAATGACTTGGCTTTCAGAATCCAAACATAGGGGCTGTAAACCAGCGTTTAGAGTAGATTCTGCACTTACAGACACATCTGATGTTGTGATCGTGTGCATCGAGTTCATATCGAGTCTATGTTTCCGACAGTGTAAATCATTATGCTGTGGTTTGTTATTTTGCTGAAAGATCAAATCTGAGTTCATATCGAGTCTATGTTAACTACAGTGTAATTTTTTGCTGAATGATTTGATCGTTGTACTATCGTTGTGCACATCTAGTTCATATCGAGTCTACGTTTCCTACAGTTCAAGTCTATAATGTTTTGCTGATAATTTGGTTGTGGAAGAAACAACCCCCCACTCGTCGGTCGTCAATATATCATCTTGTTTGTCCAATTTGAAAGCTATCATTTGTTCAAAGAAACAAAAAAAATGTATGTCTAAGCCGGATAATAGAGGAGCAAAGATGGATAGAGTGCATATCCAACAACAATCTTTGGAATCTTATGATACATACATCACAAGCAGCAATCGATTTGCACATCGGAATTTGACAAACAATTTACATTTGTGTCGAAAGAAAAAGGAAAAGATGATATTTGCGTTTGACTTGGTTTGAGAATGAATGATTGGACGCTTTGACTCTCGTGGTTTTTGCCGTGTCACCCCGCTGCGTTGACAAAATTCCAAGAAGGAAGGAAGGAGGAATTCAGCAGGCTTGTAGGCCGTAGATGATGCCGCGATGCCAGGCAACCTTGGCTTCTCGGCCGTTGAAGAACCTCTGCTTCATCCTCAGATAGACTCGGTAGGTCAGGAAGCTATCTGATCCCGCTTGATGCGACTTCCCAGCCTGGCGTGTCACCCCGAGGGTACTCGCCACGCTCTCCAGCCCGCCGGAGAGACCCTTGCAGTGGCGCATCATGTACTTGAGATCCACAGTCTCTCCGAAGAGCAAGTTCACCAGGCCGAGGAACTCTTCCAGGGTGTGGGGCAGAGGGCGGCCGTACCCCAGCACCTTGATGAGATAGGCGAAGTCGTAGCAGCTGTGAAAGGCGATCCATCGAGTGGAGAGCGGGCGGCAGAAACGGCAATGGGCGACGAGGCCGGAACGGTAGAGGAGGGCGGCGAAGTAGCCGGAGTCAATGCCGTGGAGGGGAAGCCGGTCGAAGTCGATGCCGCTGGAGCGGAGCAGGGCGATGGAGTCCGGCGCGTGGGGGTCGCACCGGACGTCGAATTCCCGGAAGTTGAACTCCCACACGAACCCGACCCTGCCGCCGGTGCCGAGGTCGGGGAGGTGGCCGAAGGCGTCGAAGAGGGTGAGGCCGAGTTGGACGAGCTCCATCTCGTCGACGTTGGCCTTGAGGAGGGCGTAGCGCTGGCTGGGCGGGAGAAGACGGTGTGGCCTCGGAGTGGTGTAGAGGAAGCCGGAAACTCCGTGTCGAAGGCGACGTAAGAGAAGCGATCCACCAGGGAAGCAATGATGGAGAACTCGTACTCCAAGTTCCACGCCCACACCGGGCGCACCACCACATGCCGCAGTCCTCCTCCTCCTCCTCGTTTTGAAGACATTTCCACGCAACAATGATACAACAGTGACGAATCACAACCCCCTTCGTCACCTCCTTATATAACAATGGAGTGTCCGAATCCCATTGGGTTTTCTTTTTCTTTTTCCGAATCCGAATATAACAAAGGAGTGTCCGAATCCCATTGGGTATTTTAATCTTTTTTCCGAATCCTAAGTGGAATCGGGTGTGTCGCTGTTTGTGGGCCTTGAGACGGCCCATTTGGCGGCCTTTTTGGTGGCCTTCCATTGGGTTTTTTTTTTCTTTTTCCGAATCCAAAGTGGAATCGGGGTGTCGCCGTTTGTGGGCTTTGAGTCAGCCCATTTGGCGGCCTTTTTGGTGGCCTTCAATCAAGGGTGCCTTCGTTGCTTGGAGCTCCACGATTGCAGCCGACGCGGAGATGGGAGACCCCGTTGCGGCGGCATCGAGGAGGAAGCACCGACGATGGCGAATCTTCCGATCTCCACGCCGAAACGGGACGTCACCTCCGTCGAGTCCATCGCGTTAATTCTCGAGATCGCCATTCCGGACACCGTATCCTCTCTCCCTGTTCTCCTCCTTTCCTCTCTCCTCTTTTGTTCTTGTTATCATGTCGTGGCCTCTTCACTTGGTTCCGAATCCTTATTTCGAGAGTTTGGTCGAGTTTTAAGGTTCCTTAGGGTTTGGAACTTTACCCATAAATACGGGTTCATTTATATTCCTTTCCTAGGATTCACCTGTGTGATTTGGTGCATTGTTTGTGTGTAGTGACCCTTCCTTAGATATCAACTCGCGCTGAAAAGTGATCAAGAAAAGGATATAGATCTGAAACTATCTATAGATGGTCGATGACTTGGGCGATGATTTGCACAAATGATACCGAAATGATACCGGATTTTGATTCTCTCGGATGCCTTACACATTTTTCCTTTTCTTTTGTTTTGTAAAAATTGGAAAAAAGAATCTATTGAAAAATATTTTGTTTGATTATTTAATGTTGCTACCTTGACATGAATAATTCAAATTTATTTGGTCGATGCAGAGGTAGTAAGATTTCTATGCAAGAATAAGGCCGACGTTGGAGTGAGAACTTCCACATAACTCGCTGCAACGCTCTTTGGGAGATCGTCATTTGTCAGGGCCGGAGTCTATTTGGGATAATTAGGGGACGATCCCTGCTGTGAGACATTCGGAATGGAGAATTGGGTCACGCCGCATGGGATTAATTCTTGCTACAATAGGGCGTGCAAGCTCTTCGAAATCATGTGGCGGGTGACCCACACGAGAGGAGAAACCCGGAGAATGGGCATCGTTGTCTTGCTCCCTTGGCTCGGACCCTCCCGGGATCGAGGCTGACAAGTGTGGGAGGATCATGCTCTTGCCGGCGGTTGCAGGGAATGGGGCGCAAGCTCGCCCACGCACGTCATCTCCCAGGCGACGACCAATGACTGGGTGAGTCAACTGTTAAAATGCCTACGTTATCACTTTCCCGATCATTTGTCCCCTCGTAAGACGTGCTTTGTGGCTCCGGTACAAGGGTTCGAGGCATGTTATTTAGTCGTTTCTATATCGTCAAGGTTCGGTTTCGTAGATTGTGCGTATATCTTTTGGCGTGGTTGATGCGCCAGAGTCAAGTTTCTGGACCCCGCAGTTGGAGATTTCGTGGCTAGTAGGTGTGGTTTGGGTTTCTTGGCCCATATATCGAAGGCGCATGGTGCCTTTTTTTGCTTGTCAGGCTTTTGCCTAAGCGTCTTTTAGCGATTGCAAAAGGCGCTCGGGCACTCGCCTAAGCGCTTGGGCGAGGCAAGGCGAGGCCCGAGCGCCTTGCTCGATCTCCGCGGTGCACTTCAAAGGGCGCCGCCGAGCCCAAGCGCGGCGCCCTAGTTAAACTAGTGAGGCGAATCTTTTAGCTTCAATCAACAGCGTTAGTTGGTTGAATTGAACCAATTAACGTATCGATAATTGCTTCTTCAACCCTAATCTCACTCGCGAATCGCGACAACTCGCCGCCGCTATGCCGCTCCGCTCGGCTGTCACTTTCGTTACTCCTTTCTCAAGTCGACCACCTTTACTTTTAACGATATTGTATGTTAACAATATATTGTTAATTTACTGTTAACGATATACTGATAATAATATTTTTTATTTATTAGATTAATATTATTATTTTGATTTAAATTTTAATAATATTAATATTTATTTCTTTAATATCATGTTTCTAGATTTTCTTAATTTAATATCTTATTTCTATTTAAATAATTATATTTACTAATTGTATTATATATTTTTATATTTTAGCGCTCGCGCGCCTGGGCGAGCACTTAGCGCGTCGAGTGTTTTGGGACCTTGGCGCCTTTTGGCTCTTAGTGCTTTTTAAATCACTGGCGTCTTTCGCAATAGTAGGCCTTGTTTTGTCGTAGCGGGTCTTGTTCTTCCGTAGCGAGCCTTAGTAGATCATCGTATCGGATTTAAAGCTTTGGCGGGCTTTCATCGGAGCGGTCCTTTTCCGCTATAGCGGCTTACGCTACAATGAGATTTTCGGGCTTCGTCATAGCGGATCTTGGTCAACTATCGTAGTGGGATTCGAGTGGTCAGCTGATCGTGACGTGGCATGTTCGGTGGAATGGGATGCGTCAAACGTGGCAAGCCCCACACTCGTTGGTTCCAATTCAATAGCCTGATCGGGGGCCATCTGAAGTGCCTTCGCATGGATCATTTAGGAAGCCCACCCCAAACTCCTTGCAACCCCAAATGAAGCAAAAGTTTGTTGTAAGGAAGACCCCTTCATGTGGATTCCATGGCCGACCAAGTGGGGCCCTGTGGATAGCCTGTGCTTGTATTGCGGATCGTCGCGTACAAGGAATCAGAAGCGTTTAAGCGCGGCTTCGTGTTGTCGGGGTTGGCCTCGTAACAATATGGGTATCTGGTTGAGTTGCGGCACTTGAAGACAACATACCTGGGGATGCATGTCAAGGAGGACCCTTTCACCAGTCGGTCCAAGGACGCTAATGTGACGTTGGAGGTCGAGATCCCCTTTGATGATAACCTTGGTTCGCCTTCCAAGCCCTTTGATGATACTTCAAATGGATCATTAGAATCAGAGCAGGCTTCAGAGAGACATCGGATCCAGCTGGGCTTAACATATGCCGCATCACTCCTACTTGGATTAGGATCGGGAAGCGTCAGCACCTCGATTTCAGTTGGAATTAGGATTATAGCTCGCGTTGGACTAGGATCGGAATTTTAAAAATTACCTGATTGAACTGGGATTCGGACACTCTGCTTGTTATTCGGACACTGTTGTATCGTTGTCGCGTGGAAATGTCTTCACAACGAGGAGGACGACGACGATGATGGCAAGATGTGGTGGTGCGCCCATTTCTAAGTGAAACCTATAGATGGAGTCCACGCTTACACTGTTTGGTATGAGAATTTCCACATAACTTTTGGGCGGGAAATTGTTTTAGGTTGTTACTTAGAGTTAATATAAGAAATGTTCATTACGAAGCTGAGAAATTGTTGATGTTGACAATTTAAATAACTTTTTTTTGTCAATTTATGTTATAGATTTTTGGATATTAGAAATTTTAAACATCTAAGAAGTGCTTTACTTTCAAGATCTCGATCTTTGGTAAGTAAATCAACAAAAATTATTCCATGTCTTGAACCTCTTGGATGGATTCCTTGGCCTCGAGTGGGGCCTTGAGGATAGGCCCGTGTTAGGACACCACGATAGATTGTGGATCGCATACAAGGAATCAAAAGGGTTTAAGTGTGGCTTTATGATATCGAGGTTGGCCACATACCAACATGGATATCTTGTTGAGTTTTGGCACTTTAAGGCAACATACCTGGGGATGCATGTCGAGGAGGACCCACATCGTAAGTGGGCAAGAATAAGATTGGCTTATAGTGGTTTGATGAGTGTATTACTATCAAGTTCAGCTTAAGCATTTTGATAGTGATTTGGGTCAAAGGACGTTGACGCTTATCCTATTAGACTCGAGTTTTGACACTCGGCCTCTAGCCACTTGGTGATGTAATCCACTCCTACAATGAAGAATCTATGTTGCGCCTGATGTAGATGGGAAAGGGCCTAAGAAGCATTTGTTGCCTGAACGAGATAGGAATCAGTTGAGAGCGACCTGTCGCTTGGTAAGTCGTTGTACTTCTTTCATGATTCGGGGCAGTTGCATCTCGGCAATGGCACAAAACGTCTCCATCCGATCCTGTACATGAGTGTCTAATGTTTTGGTTTTTATTATCATGTCATCCATGTACATCTCCATGTTTCTTCTGATTTGATGCTTGAAAATTTAACTGACCATTCTTTGGTAGGTTCCTCAGCCCTAAGGCATGACTAGTAACAGTATATGCCTTGATCCGTAACGAAGGAGGTATGTTGCCGATCTCTAGGCGCCATCCTTATCTAATTGTAGCCTGAAAAGGCATCCGTGAAGGTAAGGAGCTCATGCCTCGACATGGCGTCCACCAATTGCTTGATCCATGAGAGTGGGTAGCTGACCTTCGGACAAGCTTGATTGAGGTTAGTGTAGTTAACGTTACATCCTTTAGCTTCCATTAGCCTTCTTGACCAAGACAACATTGGATAACTACTGAGGTATTAAACTTCAAAAATGAAACCCATAGCCTCTCCATTTCATCTTGAATTGTCTGTTGTCGCTCGTGAGTGAACCTTCAGGGCCTTTGCTTCAGCGGCCTAGTCCCGGAGAGAATATTCAGGTGGTGCTGTGTGACTCTCAAGGACGTCGATTAGATGAATGACCATTCAAAGACGTCTGCGTTTCGCCCAAGGAAATTGGTTAGTTGGATGTGACTCTCCTCGGGGAGTGCTCCCCCCCACCTTGAGAACCTGGTCAAGTCGGGCTTAGTTAAGGGGAACCGCAAACAGTTGCTCAGTCAGCTCAGGGTGAGGGGGGACCTTATTGTGGTCTCAGGCATTCGTGAGTGGTGCTTCCACCTTCATCTTCTTTGGCAGCAAAACTACCGTCAAATAGCATCGCTTGGACTCTCGAGGATCGCTTCATACTTTGCCAACACTATCCCTCGTCCAGAACTTCATCACCATGTTTTATGTTGATACCAAGGCCTTTAGCCCGTTGAGAGTAGGACGACCTATGTTGGCATTATAAGTCGAAGGGATATCTACCACCATAAACTTGGTTGTCTGGGTCTTGGAGTGTCGCTCTTCCACGGTGAACCCCATCAGTGATCACATCATTGGGGAGAGGTCACCCGTCGTCAACCCAAACTTCTACGAGGCATCAAAGTAGAGCACATTAGTGGAGGTTCTCGTATTGGCCATGACCCTCTTTGCGAGAGGTCTATTGTTTCTGTTCTTATCTTGCTTTTATCTGTCTGTAGAAGTACGGACTTGAAGCAAACCATAAGGGAGAGAAGCCAGGAAGCAAAGAAGAAGGGTAGGTGCAAGCTGACCACCGTACACCGAGTACATATATTCCCCAGAATGGAGCATTCATGCCTGCTTTTTATTCATCATAGAGCCAGGAAGCAAAGAAGAAGGGTAGGTGCAAGCTGGCCACCGTACACTGAGTACATATATTCCCCAGAATGGAGCATTCATGCCTGCTTTTTATTCATCATACAAGAAGGAATTCGAGCAAGATTAATTATTCCTCTTACCTCCAGCAGCGACGTCTCTAGTCGGGTATGTGTATTGCAACAAACTCTGCGGCTAAATATGGTTGCACATAAAATTCAAGCTTTATACAAGAAATAACAAAGATCATAGGCTGCATACAAAACATCAGCGAGTTCTACAAATAAAAAGGACTATGTTAAAGAAAGTAGTTGGTGGAGAAGGGCTTCTTGACTTGAGGTACTACAAAGGATTTAATAGCTTCCAACAAACCAGGGAAGTTCTGCAAAGCGTATGGATTCTAATGTTTGTGTAGTTGATGTAGTTTTTGAAGTTTAGCAATCCCGTGAACTACTGTCTTTAATTTATGCTTTCCAATTTATAATCTGTTATCTGATGTTTCACAAAGCATGCAGAGAAATGCCTCTTGGAGAGGCGTTACGCGAAGTGCAGAGGGAACTACAGGAGCAACTGGAAGTAAGCTTAATGGTGCAAATGCAAAAGAAGTCTCTACTCCCTGTAACATTCATGTGATTACTTTATCAGGTATAGAAGAAATTGCAAATGAGAGTCGAGACTCCGGGGGAACTACTTGCAAGCAACACTAGGGAGAGAGTGCAGAAGAGTGTTTGTTTCGACATGAATAGCTCGTGCGGCAGTTTGGAAGCTACGAGAGCCAAGCTTATGGATTTCGACCTAGCATTATCGAGCTTGATGGAGGACGTGATTCGGGTTTGCGAAGAGAAGCACTCGGAGCTGAGAGAAGTTCAGTCACATGAAAACATCAAGAAGAGGAACAATTCAGGGTTTCAAATTTATCGAGAAAGCAGAGAGGAGGCCGAGGGCAGTTCTCTTCTTCCGTTGGATTTGAATGTGGAAGGAAGCAGCGACGAGATGCTCGGTGGATCCAGAGGAAATGACTTGGCTTTCAGAATCCAAACATAGGGGCTGTAAACCAGCGTTTAGAGTAGATTCTGCACTTACAAACACATCTGATGTTGTGATCGTGTGCATCGAGTTCATATCGAGTCTATGTTTCCGACAGTGTAAATCATTATGCTGTGGCTTGTTATTTTACTGAAAGATCGAATCTGAGTTCATATCGAGTCTATGTTAACTACAGTGTAATTTTTTGCTGAATGATTTGATCGTTGTACTGTCGTTGTGCACATCGAGTCTATGTTTCCTACAGTTCAAGTCTATAATGTTTTATTGATAATTTGGTTGTGAAAGAAACAACCCCCACTCGTTGGTCGTCAATATATCATGTTGTTTGTCCAATTTGAAAGCTATCGTTTTATCAAAAAAAAAAAGAGTATGTCTAACCCAGATAATAGAGGAGCAAAGATGGATTAAGTGCATATCCAACAACAATCTTTGGAATCTTATGATACATACATCAAAAGCAGCAATCGATTTGCACATCCGAATTTGACAAACAATTTACATTTGTGTCGAAAGAAAAAGGAAAAGATGATATTTGCGTTTGACTTGGTTTGAGAATGAATGATTGGACGCTTTGACTCTCGTGGTTTTTGCCGTGTCACCCCGCTGCGTTGACAAAATTCCAAGAAGGAAGGAGGAATTCAGCAGGCTTGTAGGCCGTAGATGATGCCGCGATGCCAGGCAACCTTGGCTTCTCGGCCGTTGAAGAACCTCTGCTTCATCCTCAGATAGACTCGGTAGGTCAGGAAGCTATCTGATCCCGCTTGATGCGACTTCCCAGCCTGGCGTGTCACCCCGAGGGTACTCGCCACGCTCTCCAGCCCGCCGGAGAGACCCTTGCAGTGGCGCATCATGTACTTGAGATCCACAGTCTCTCCGAAGAGCAAGTTCACCAGGCCGAGGAACTCTTCCAGGGTGTGGGGCAGAGGGCGGCCGTACCCCAGCACCTTGATGAGATAGGCGAAGTCGTAGCAGCTGTGAAAGGCGATCCATCGAGTGGAGAGCGGGCGGCAGAAACGGCAATGGGCGACGAGGCCGGAACGGTAGAGGAGGGCGGCGAAGTAGCCGGAGTCAATGCCGTGGAGGGGAAGCCGGTCGAAGTCGATGCCGCTGGAGCGGAGCAGGGCGATGGAGTCCGGCGCGTGGGGGTCGCACCGGACGTCGAATTCCCGGAAGTTGAACTCCCACACGAACCCGACCCTGCCGCCGGTGCCGAGGTCGGGGAGGTGGCCGAAGGCGTCGAAGAGGGTGAGGCCGAGTTGGACGAGCTCCATCTCGTCGACGTTGGCCTTGAGGAGGGCGTAGCGCTGGCTGGGCGGGAGAAGACGGTGTGGCCTCGGAGTGGTGTAGAGGAAGCCGGGAAACTCCGTGTCGAAGGCGACGTAAGAGAAGCGATCCACCAGGGAAGCAATGATGGAGAACTCGTACTCCAAGTTCCACGCCCACACCGGGCGCACCACCACATGCCGCAGTCCTCCTCCTTCTCCTCCTCCTCCTCGTTTTGAAGACATTTCCACGCAACAATGATACAACAGTGACGAATCACAAGCAGCCCCTTCGTCACCTCCTTATATAACAATGGAGTGTCCGAATCCCATTGGGTTTTCTTTTTCTTTTTCCGAATCCGAATATAACAAAGGAGTGTCCGAATCCCATTGGGTATTTTAATCTTTTTTCCGAATCCTAAGTGGAATCGGGTGTGTCGCTGTTTGTGGGCCTTGAGACGGCCCATTTGGCGGCCTTTTTGGTGGCCTTCCATTGGGTTTTTTTTTTCTTTTTCCGAATCCAAAATGGAATCGGGGTGTCGCCGTTTGTGGGCTTTGAGTCAGCCCATTTGGCGGCCTTTTTGGTGGCCTTCAATCAAGGGTGCCTTCGTTGCTTGGACCTCCACGACTGCAGCCGACGCGGAGATGGGAGACCCCGTTGTGGCGGCATCGAGGAGGAAGCACCGATTACCGAATGGGGGCAGCGAATCTTCCGATCTCCACGCCGCCGCGAGAAACGGGGACGTCACCTCCGTCGAGTCCATCTGCAACGCTAATTCTCGAGATCGCCATTCCCGGACACCGTATCCTCTCTCCCCTGTTCTCCTCCTTTCCTCTGTCTCCTCTTTTGTTCTTGTTATCATGTCGTGGCCTCTTCACTTGGTTCCGAATCTGTCGAGCAAGCAGCTTATTGCGCCGTCGAGAGTTTGGTACTGAGTTTTAAGGTTCCCTTAGGGTTTGGAACTTTACCCATAAATACTTGCCGGGTTCATTAAAAATATATTGGATGAGGATGTGAGAGAACACTTTTAGTTTCGAGGAGGAAGAAGAAGAAAAATATATGAGCTATGAATTTTGACTAAGAATGATTACTTTTCTAAGAGTGCTTATGCTAATTTTATGATAGCTGCGGCCTTCCGAGTAATTTTTTTATTATTATAAGGCTAACTTTTTAGATAAATTAATGGAAGCCCGAGACATAAATGTTCCGAGAAAAGGTAAAAAAAAAATTTGATGGAAGCAAAATTTGGTATGTAAATGTTACTAGAAAAGAAAAAAAAATTGAAATAAACCAGGAAGACGACAAATGATGGAAGGAAGAGGCCGGCGTTGGGTCATCCGATTACGGATGACACCGCGGCCCCTCTCCACCAACGAAACCTTTACCCAAACCCTTGCTTACCTGTTTCTTTCCACTGCGTTCTCTCTCTCTCTCTCTCTCTCTCTCACTGATTAGTCTATCTTCTCTTCGCCTCCGCTTTCTCCCGTCTCCGATTCAAATGGCCGTTTCTCGGGTAGGTATGACGGCCGTTGTATCGGTGGCGGCACCCTCGACCTCCTCCCTCCCATGCCACCGGCCCATTCTCCTACGGGTTCCCCCACATCGCTACCCCTCCCGCTCTCTGAACTCTTGGGTCGGCCGTCGCGCCAGCTTTACTGTCTCCGCTCCCCTGGCCACCTCTTCCACAGACGAAGTCGCCGCAGTCTCTCCTTCAGGAGGTATAACGCCGACGCTCTTTTGCCTTTTCTAGTTCTGCTTCTTTTGAAACATGTGAGGCATGGCTTGTTTGATGCTGCTGTTGCCGAATTATTCCCCATGTGTCCACCATACGTTCTTGTCGTTGTTGATGGTGGACGGATGTTGGTCCTCAGCTCAAGAAGTTGTTTTTGAAGAATTTGCATTACCTTGCTGATTTCACTTTTATATATGATTTACTGCCTTGAAGGGTATTGGAAAAGCATGCCTTTTCTTTGTTGGTCACAACTTATAGGTATCTCATCATTGACGCAAACATAGTACGAGTGATCAAACATGCCACATTGGTGGGTGGAAGTAATTGAAATGCAACTAGCTAAAAGAATTTTTAAGAAGATAGAAAGGAACTTTCACCACACTGAATATGCCTTTTCTGAAATCTGCATTGTATTGTATAAAGTCTGCAATTGTTTGTTTGGCTGTGATGCTAGAGTTATCATCTAAAGAAATGCTGATTTATCTGTAGTATTATTATATCCTGACGGGAAAATAAAAAAAACGTAAAGTATTTTTAGAATCACCTCATGTAACTGACCTTTAACCAAACATGTGACTGTCTCCTAAATTTCTTCTCCTCCTATGAGGATACTTATACTACTATGTTTTAAAATTCTTGAATCTTAATGACCTTTCATTGGTTCATTCTTGATCTATTGTTATACTACAAATCTACGTATGATAAAGGCTTCTGATTCAGTAGGCCAATTCCTTGAAAGACAGTGTTATTACTATATTCTAGCATTCCAATTAGACAATGGAAGTGTCCGTTCTAGGGACCAAATTGGTCATTTAATTTACTCAAGATCCTTAGGTCATCTATATGGCTTCCAATTATGAACTTGGAATTGTGAGTTTAGAGACTATAATGGTATCTCTGGTTCATTTAGCAAATATAACATCATGGATTAATTATATTCTTTCGTAGTCTTAGTGCTCTCCCATTTTTAACCCGCTTGTGATGTCAATGGAAGGATACAACATGACTTGTCCATGTATTACTGCCATCTCTTCTATCACATTCCAAGGGAGTTAACATACATAAGAGGTGATGTGGGGTACCTTTGGATGATTCAATAAGATTTAGAAATTACTTTAATGTTTGAATGAGTTAATTCATAGACCTAGTCTATTTTGAGTGGCTATTGGAGACAATTGCACGCTATGTGTGTGTGCTGTAGCACACATTAGTCTAAGCTGTGGGAGGGCCACTGCTGTTTAAGGAATACATTTCAGAATTTGAGGAGCAATTTGAATTAGTTGGTTATAAAACAATTATTGCCATATCAGCTATTTATGAGGAGTTTTCAGTTACTCTTAGCGAAACGAGTCTAGTTACATCATGCGATTAGTATAAGAACACTAGAGTCATGCTATAAACATATCTCTTAACATAATCAAGATCCACAAGATTGATTGGTTTAGCATGTGGAAGTGGCTCACAGTACTGATGGTAAAACTTGACAGAAAAGGATTTTGAAGTAGCTATTTGTGGTAAAGCAAGTTATCCAGTTAAGAACTTCAATAATTTTTTGCACACTTTTTCTTTGGACTTTAGCAGGATATCAAGTGAGGAACTCAGTGTGAATGGTTACAGAAAATCCCAAAGTAATAAGAATATGTACTGTTTCTAATTACAATGAGTTTCCATGTGATTTTTAGACTGCAGTTGTTATGGTACATCGATACCAAGTGATATTTCAGTGCACTACACCTGTAAAAAATATAATTTTGGAAGATGAGTCAGGCAGTGGCTCACAATACTCATGCTGTTTTAAATTTTTCTAAAGTGGGCATCTTGCTTTGCCCAGATGAGTGGCTAGGTAAGCGCCTACCACCTTGGGCAATTTGGAACCTTGGTTCCTTTTAGCCCAGGCGTACCTTTGACAATACTGCTTGCAAATGGAAATTCAGTATATTCCATAGTTGGGGTCACCACTGCCAACATTCATTGACATGAGTGTTTGATTGCATGTTGGGCTTTAATATTGAAATTTTTTTCTTTCTTTTATTTGGAAATTTTGTTCTTTTAGAGATAAGCTTTTTTTTTTTAGTTTGTCAGCAGGTCATCCTGTTGCTTTTTTACAAAATTATACCAACTAACTATAATAAATTATTAGTCCATTTTATTTATGGGTGTATTATGAAAGAAAGTATGGATCTCATCTCTCTATCAACCTCTCTGTCCATTAAAACTCTCTCAAAGTAAACATTTAGATGTTTGAAGATCATGGCATTTGTTGGCCATCTATTTTTCTGTTCATCTTAAAGAAGTGCATTAGGCATATGATTGTCAACTGCTTTTAGCTATTAGAAATTGCTGGATTGTTCTGTCAAATTTAAATGAGATCTTGCTGCAGATTCTTCTAGTGGAATTGAGAACTTGGTGATAATTGGTTCTGGTCCAGCTGGTTATACTGCAGCTATATATGCTGCTCGTGCAAATTTAAAGCCTATTGTGTTTGAAGGTTATCAAGTAGGTGGTGTTCCAGGAGGGCAGTTAATGACTACCACAGAAGTTGAAAATTTTCCTGGGTTTCCAGAAGGGATAACCGGTCCTGATTTGATGGATAGGTATATAAGTCATGCTACATGCCTAAATGCTTTTGCTTTGTAATTTTTTTTTTCTATATATAAATTTATTCAGTAAACTAATAAATCATCATTACTTGATTTTATAACTTACAATCATGATATTTGCATAGAATGCGACGGCAAGCTGAACGTTGGGGTGCTGAACTTTTTCAAGAAGATGTCGAATTTGTTGATGTCCAGACTAATCCTTTCATCATCCGCAGTAGTGAGCGTGAGGTGACATTTACCTCTTTCTAGTTTCTACCAAATTCATTCTGAAAATATCGATATAGAAAAGTTCATATATGATGCTTTGCAAAATCAATTAAAACAGAAATTTTATGATGGAACATATGCAAACTTTTTCCTCATCTATTTTATTGCATTAGAGGTCTGAAATCTCTAGGAACGTTGCCAACTCTTTTCTTATCTATATGGTGCACTCACAATATCAATTAAGTGGTAGTTTGGTGCAAGGAACACTATCTCATGTAGACCTGCTATGTTGGTTCTTTGTTGGATTGGTATGTAACGATAGTCACTAGTGTATCGTATGTGATACAATGGTATGCACTGGTATTCCAAAAATAGCTCGAAATTTAAAAAAATCCTTTTTTATTTTTTTCATATAATTTCTTGGTAAAAAATGATATTTAAATAAGAATAAAGTGTAGCTAAACCATTAACTCATAGAAAGTATATGTTATTTGGATGAAAAATTGAATTATAATTTCACATCTGCCAAGAACTACTTTGTTGCATGAGAAAAAAGTTGCTTTTGTTGATCTTGAATTGCCTATAAAGAAAATAGTTGAGATGTTAGATTAGGTATCGTAATTTTAATGTTTGAGCAAAATAGACTATCAAGATAATATTTACATATAATTGCTTCTACCTCAAAATGTGATGTTAGTTGAGGAAACACTCAAACATGATAGAAGGGATCACCCAAGAAATGGATGGGCTCCAAGAAGGGAGGAGAGAGGGACGAAAGAACCATGGTTTCAGAGAAGTGGCTATCTGAATCAACTCTTTCTAGTGATAATATCTCATTAAGTCATGCCGTAAGGGCGACAGATCCACGATTGGTGGATTGGGGTCCTTGATCCAATGAAGTTGTATATCGATACGATAGGTCTGTCAGATCCAATTTTGGAACTGCTCCCCACAAGTAATAGTTGTTACCTCATCGTCATTAACAACATGTGTTCGAGGAGTCTCTAAGGCAAATATGACCGTGGCACATAGGGATGCAGAGATTAGAGTCCATTGGACTATTGTACCACCTGATATGATTAAATGAACTTTTGGCTTGCTTTTGTCTAATCTAATTCTAAGAAAAAGGTGGCATGTGTCCAAGTCTTCTACCAACGCGAGGTCTAGGAAAAGGAAAAATGTGTCATCTTACCTCGCCAAAAGGAAGTATGTATCTAGTTTGGGAATCTTATATACTCACCATTTATATGTTTCTAAAATGGTTCTCTTCTGTTTTTAGTTTCATTTTAGCAGCATATATATGGCCAGTCTCCAGCTACTTATTCAGAATAAAAGAAGCTAATATTTGATCTCAGTTGGACCATGATGTGGCCACTTGATACTCTGTTGAGAAGACATGCAACATGTCATATACTTTATAAATCATTAGAAGCAGTGTTTTCTTTTTTCTGACTTGAAGATGTCCAACTACTGCCATATGGATATTGGTAAAAATAGGTCTTATTCCTTGCCTATTATGTAAAAAACGATGAGGATTTTAGAAAAATTCATTCAGCCATATGCAAGATATGAATGACCTAAATTTTTTAACATGGTAAAACTTGATATTAAACTAGTTTATTTGATGCCAATGTTCTTTTCTATATTCTATGTTGTGATGTTAATTTTTTTTCCTTTTTTGGTTTATGCATATAGGTAAAATGCCATAGTCTTATCATAGCAACAGGAGCAAATGCCAAAAGACTTAGGTTGCCTCGTGAAGATGAATTTTGGAGCAGAGGGATCAGTGCTTGTGCAATATGTGACGGAGCATCACCACTATTCAAGGGGCAAGTTCTGGCTGTTGTTGGAGGAGGTGACACAGCTACTGAGGAAGCATTATACTTGACCAAATATGCACGCCATGTACACTTGCTTGTTCGCAAAAGTCATCTGCGGGCATCTAAAGCAATGCAAGACAGGTTAGTTAACTTAATGCAATAATTTATTTTCCAGCCTATGTCTTTTTGGGTCTTTATGATTTAAAGCTTCATAATAACAAAGCTTTTATCATGTCATACATTTGATAACAAAGCTCTTCTTATGATGAGCAAATATCCACGTAATATACTCACATATTTGAGGAAACTAATCAATAATAAACCTCCACCTATTATTTAAATGAGTTTTGAAATCCTCCATATTTCTGTCTTTCATATTCCAAGTTCAGTCTATTCTACTGCCAGGTCATGGATATTCTTTTTTATAACAATATTTGATGGTGAAAACTAGAGGGTGGGTCTTGGTGTCATGCTAAGGTTGCTTGCAATATAGTTGAATAGGACTTGAACCGTGGAAACTATCTTCATTCTTGCATGGTAGGGTTGCATAGATTGACTCTTCTCAGAGCTCTCATTGACCATCACCATACCCCTCATCAGTGTGGGAGCTTGGAGTCTGGCCAATCCTTTTTTCGTTTATTGGACAAGATCGTATCCATTCAAGTTATTCAAAAGATTTTTTATTTGTAAGATGTCTAGAGCTCTTCATCTTAAAGTAGTTCATCATCGTATTGATCCTATTCAGGTGTGTACTTTAGTGCTGGTAGAGTAAAATGTTACATTGTTTGCTGAAGTGAAAATCTTTGTTTGCAGTTTGGCTTGTTAGCCTCCATAATTTTGACATATATCTACCTTAAGCTTTGTCCATCAGGTACCTTATTGTATATGTAAAAGTGTTATAAGGTCTCTGACTTAATTTTCTTTATGAAGCCCTCAAATTAATGGACTAGCTGAATTGATCTCCTATGTCAAATTAGAATTTTTAGCAATCAACATACTTTGTGAAGCATCCAACTGGTTCAACTATGTCTTATTCGAACAAGGAGATCCATCTCACTATGACCTTCCATTACTTGCTTGTGTACCTTACAAAATCCTTTTCTAACCTATTTATTTAAATAGTCTCGAGGTTTTATGTCATATTTAATATTGGATGATAATTTGTTGTACTAGTGAAGGCGTCAAAGTTCTAAAATGCTTGAGGAGATAGGTGCTTGGCCGAATGAAGCTACACACTCATTATTATTAAAAAATAAAAAATATATAATTTAAAATAAAGACAAACATTAAAATAAAAATAGAAAGAGGTATAGTGCGATGTCTGAGATGGTAGTGGATTACTGGCAACAAAGAGCTGAGAGGTGGTGGGGGAGGAGGGGGGGGTGGTGGGGGGGAGACTGGTGGTGGAGACTTCACGATTAAGAGATGAGAGGGCAACAGAGAGCTGAGAAAGCAATGAAGAGTTGAGAAGGCCAGAGGGAGCTGAGAGGAGATCAAGGAGACTGAGAGGTATCGAGCTGACAGTTGAGAGCTGAGAGGGTTGAGGAGACTAAGAGGGCCATTGAGAGGTATTGGTTCTCCTAGTATTAGTCAAATTAAATCTGATATCTTGTCTTAGTCCTATTTAATTTAAAACCATCGATTTCTTAGATTCAAGGTTTGTAATGTTGCACAATACAGTTCAATACAGGCAGTTTTTATCGGTTTGAAAACCTATCGGTGCACAAACCAGGTGAAACCAAGCATTATGTCTAGTTTGTAGTGTATCATTCGGTACAAGGTCTATATTACTTAGTACATCTAATACAGGGGTTGTCCCTGAATACTTAGTACTACTTATTACTTAGGTGGTGTGCACCACCTAATACACAACGTTACAAGCCTTATACCGTGTAGTTCTATTTTACTTTTTGAGACTTTTTTTTCTGGCTTTTTCCAAAACTTGGTACATACTAGCGTTCCAACACTCAGTACACTAGTATGGATTGGTATCTAGTTTAAAACTAATTTAATTGGAACTCTCATCAATTGAGACAATATCATCAGGGAATAACTTGAACCATGGAAGTCTTTTTTTGTATATACTATAAGTTCAACCATTTCCAATCACCGCATGAGAGTTAAGAATCATCTTTTGTGGATTAATTTTGTAGAAAAGAGGAAGGTTTAAGTTTGCTTGACCAAATTTTGCAGTGATTGGTTCCTAGAAAGTCATGTGTCAGTGCATTGAGCTGTGTGGACACTTGGTGCGTTGAAAGTACATCATGCATCCTAGGCATGATTGAAAAATATGAAGTCTGCAACCAATTGAGGGTTTCTAGCTGGAAGTTTGAAACCAATGGAGGAAGTTTGAATTTTGAAAGAAAAAGAGATGTGATTTAAAAATATGAAGTAATCAAAAGTACCAATTTCGATGCTTTGAATCAAATCTACTCTGTTATATGTTAGAACAACTTTGCTCTGTTTCACATGTGAGAAGCTACTTAATCAAGAAAAGAAAAAAAAAATATTCCTGCTTTGGTTACTCCTGCGTACATGTTAAGTTGATATGCTCAGTGTTGTTGGCAGCTTGTCTTGGCATGATGTGCCGGTGGAAATGCCTGATCATTTTCAGTAATAAAAATGTTGGTAGTTATTTTCTTCTTTGCACAAGGGCATGACAACTGCATGCACAATTGACTTTTTAGCGGTTGATAATTGCTGTCATCCTCTTGTTCCATGTTTAGCCATCCACTATGGGCAACATGTTTCACCAAGCTTAAATTTGTGATACTAATCATAGTCCAATTGGGTATATTTCTTCTGGTATAATACTTACTAAGACTACTTAATAACTTGTAGCAATCTGAGTATCTGACATAATAATGATCATTCCATTTGTAACATGAGGATGTTCCATAGTTCTTTGTAGGTTATAAAGTCCAGTAAGTAATCGACAATACCCTATTGTTTTATTACTTAACAGCTTTGATGGATCTTGTGTAGTGATGCAAGCAAGTTCCTACAAGCATTGGTGATGGTAAATATTCAATCCCTGAATGTTTTTTTAACAGGTTGATTATGGCGAATGTTTCACAGAGTATTCAACAACCCGAATGTCACAGTGCACTTCAATACAGAAGCTATGGACGTTGTTAGCAATAGCAAGGGCCAGATGTCAGGAGTTTTAACAAAAAGAGTTGATACAGGCGAAGAATCAGTAATCGATGTAAAAGGTCTATTCTATGGTATAGGGCATACTCCAAACAGCCAGTTGTTGGAAGGACAAATTGAACTTGATAATTCTGGATATATCTTGGTCAAAGAAGGCACAGCAAAAACTTCAGTTGAAGGTGTCTTTGCTGCTGGTGATGTACAGGTAATGCTGATGTTTATTTTTTTACTTGCTTGATTGTTTTCTTGTCTTATTTAATTCTAATATTTATTTTTCTAGACTGTTTTCCACGATATATAAATGTAGATCACAAAATCAAGCTTTTTGATTACCTTCATCGAGATATACCATAATTTCTTGATAATTATTCACAGTTTTGCATCTTCTAAGATAGAAAGAAGATGAACACCCTTTGCATATGTCAAAGCAAAATAACATGGTAGCAGTTAAATAAACATTTATTCGTTTGCGTTGTTTTGGAACTGGGGTACCTTGGATTGAGGGATTTGGACCCAATGCAACTTATTCATATAGGGTTGGTGATAAACCTGATATTGATAATTTCTTTTAGCTATTTCCACAGGTAAAGAGTCTAGAGGCTGTGATGGCAGCAGCAGTTGCTGTCACCAATCTGATGGCTACTATCCGACTAACTGTAGAGATGATGATAGGACTCAGCAGGATCAAACACAGAGATAGAGAGAGAGAGAGAGAGAGAGAGAGAGAGAGACTTTGTGTAATGTCGCTGCTGTGACATGGTTATGCAGAGTAAGTCATGGACAGCAGGCAGGCCTTTGGTCTACTCCTTGAGTGGTTCACGTTAGCCTTGATCCAAGTAATGATTTAAGGATTGATCTGGTTACCTAATAATATTCAAGTCTCCAAGAATGTTAACTTTCAATATCCTTTTTAACATATGTTGTCCAAGGTTTCTTTGCTTCTAGTTTCAAACAAGGGCCTATTTTCCTTTTTCGGTTAAGATTTTTTCTTAGAGCCACAACCCATATCGAGAATCTTCCTGAAGTGACCAGGTATCGTCCTCATGAAAATTCTAGACATGCCACTTAACAGGCTAGAAGGACATTTTGGTCCCAGAGGATTCTAGATCTGGTTTGATTGACTTAATCTGGGATTTGATCAAATACTATCTGCTTTGTGATGGATTGCTACTTTGCGAGTATCAAGGGTTGGGTCATGGAATATGCCTCTTTCTTGGGGCAAGTTAGCTTATATTTTGACTCTCTTCAAATCCCACATTAATCTAATCCATGCAGTTGACATTTCTTTGTCATAAAAGTTTTCTTTGTCATAAAAGTTTTCTTTGTCATATAAAGATTATACCCCTTTGACATGGTTAACTTAAACCTTTTTAACTGAGGAGCATTTGGATGATCAAACCAAAAATCACCAACTTAACTTTCCTTGGTCAGAAACCAAACTCAGCCTAAGTAAACCATATGCAAGTTAAATTTTTTTCAATGTGATTGGATTTGTAAGTTCCAGGTCAAAAACTAAAAATGATCTACTAGAAAAACTGTAATTTATGTTGGGTTGGAACAATTAAAATCCAGGATTCTCACTTTGTTGTTGGTGATGGTAGGATCATGAGTGGAGGCAAGCAATTACTGCTGCTGGTTCTGGATGTGTTGCTGCTTTATCTGTTGAAAGATATCTAGTTGCAAACAATCTTCTTGTTGAGTTCCATCAGGTAATATGTTTCACTATAATTCAATCGGATATTACTGGCTTATGTTACTGTGAAATTCAATCCGATGGCTACTACTATCTGACTAGAAGGTTAGTTGTTGTTACTGTGAAGACTTAATGTATGTAAACCTAAATCCAATAAGTATTACCTTTATTGTGATTAAATGGTATTCTAGTAGTTGCATTTTTTAGCATATTGATTCACTATGTTGAATTTTAATGTACATCCAATGTTTCAGTATTGATTATTGGGCCACTTATAATTTGTGGTAAAAGTTAATTGTTTTGTTTAATCACAATGTACACAAATAGAGAAGATGTTAAGCCAAACTCATAAGCACCTGCCATCATGAACATGAGTGAATACATTTAAATCAGTATGCCATTGTATTATTTTTCATTTTTAACAGCCTGTAACTGAAGAGGTCAAGAAGGAACTTACTGACAAGGATGCACAAATGGGTTTTGATATAACACTGACAAAGCACAAAGGACAGGTAACAGAAGTTCATTTTATTTGATAGTGTACGATCAACATGAGAGCTTTCCTTTTACATCACTTTAATTGGAGCTGGATCTTGCAGTATGCACTTCGGAAGTTGTATCATGAAAGCCCAAGGTTATTATGTGTTCTATATACAGCACCAACATGTGGTCCATGTAGGACGCTGAAACCAATTTTAAGCAAGGTACCATAAAAATATGCCTTGAAAACAATTATTCATGTACTAGTATGCCTAGATATTTAATCTCAGGTTTGTGTTCCTTTTATAGTCATTATTATTTTTCATATTGTCCAAAACTCCATGCCGTAACTATTGTCTAATTTTACATTGATAATAACAGCAACTAACCTTCTAGTCCTGAATTTTTTGGAGTCTTACAATAAATTAGAATCTGGTAATTGTAACTGCACATGTGGGAACCATATTATGACACTGGTATTGGGATCATGGCAGCATAGAAGCACATGACAAGACAAACGGAGATGGAAGAACAGAGGGATATCTTTTTCTTTGTTTGCCGCAATAATGGTAATTATGTTGGCCTTTGAACAACAGAGCGGTTTCAGGATCTGCTCATGCTCATAAAAAACACTTGGCTAGTTTTTTTGTTACTAAGTGTAATTGAGCTAAGCTATAGCAAGATCACCAATGTATGAGCTTCAGTTGGAATTAATGTTGAGCCTAGATAAATGATCAATTTGGGCTTGTTACATTATGATTAATTGTTAGATTCTGAGCCTAACTTGAAATCAAGCCAATCACAGACCTCAATGAAGTGGCTTGATGAGCTAAATTCATATATCATCCATGACTCAGATGGACTATTGATTTAAATCCTTTTTAATCTCAACTTTGAAGAGTGGTTCAGGCTTGGGTGTATTTGTCTTCCATGGTGTTATATTATTATTTCAACATACCTTGTTACTTGGGGTAAGCAACTGAAATGGAAACAAACATTCATTATATTTCCAAAATTAAAATAAATTATTTTAAGAGTGAATATGGACTCCATACATTGTAGGGCAAGATTATACTTAGTAAACTTGTTGTTTGGTATTTGTGTATATACGCATGCATGCATATGCATAACTTTGAGCCATCTTGAGTTCTCAACTGAACAGTGATAATTTCAGGCTTGGCTTGATATACACCGTTGAACTTCCTGGCTTGCTTGTTTATATATAAGTGAAGTTTAACTGAAAGTCAATTCAAGATGATCTTGAGTTGTACATCCATAGCTTTGCACAACAAGCAACCTTTTAATGATCAAGCCAATTAAACATGAATTCATGAGAATCTAAGACTGGTACATTTTTTTATATTAATTGCTTCCACTAGTATCGTCCAATTTTAAGGAATTATTATTTATGGTGTCATGTACATGTGGATCGACGAGTTCACAGTTCTCCAATATCTAAAGCCAATAGAAGCTGAGCTAAAGGTCCCAAGTTTCAGCTCATGAATTTAGAAGAGTTTGAAATTGCAGTTAAAACCTTCATTGTAGAAGGAAATTGGTACTCAAGCAGTCTTTTTGTAACTAGTTGTTAAAGACTTTAATATGGGGAACAGGCCACTTTACGTAACATGAAATGAAACTTTGCTGGGCACCAGTTAGCATGTCTTAAAAGCTTATTGCATGGTGTCCATGAGTGTATAGAACATTTGGGATATTTCAGCATCAGGTTCAAACAGTTAGGGTAGAAATTCACCATTGAGATCAATTAAAATGTCAGCCTTCTGCTTATTCCATCGTGGATTTCAAAGTTGGATAACTTAATGCGTGCAAGATTTTTGCATTTTATATGAAGTTTTAATTTAGGTTGGCTGAAAGTATTATGAAAGCATAAATAAATTCTTTGGGCATTGTCAGCATATCCTTCAGTAACATGTCCTCAATATGTCCAGTGCTTGGCTAAGGCTGCATTTTCTGGCTTCATGATTACGACATGACTTCTCTAGTAATAGTTTCACTTTCTCCAATGAGTGCTCCTGGTCGTGTCTTTCCAGCATTCTTTATCAATATCAATCAAGTGGCTTTCCTCTGCTTTGTTTGTTCTCCTTTTATGCCACTCACACCATAGGTATTTGGTTTTCATACCTAAACTTGCCTTCTTTATCCTGGGGTGAGTATGTGGGCTTGGAGAAAGCTCTATAAGAATTGATAAACCCAATATGTTATGTTAGTTCCTCTCTGTGGCCCATGCATTGCACCGGCGATTGGCCTTTTTAAAAATACAAGAAGCGTGACATTTTTCCTGCTATTGAAGCCCTGCTGTTGGTAGGAAATGGATAGCTTAATAAAATAGCTAGCCTATCCATTCTTTCTTGATTCTGTAATCTCCATGTCATAATGTTTTGGGTCCTTTGGGACACAACTTCAGGTATCATAGTTCACAAGATTAGTATTAGGTTTTGTTGGCCACTGGATCAACAGGATTAATAGAATTGTGATGGATGAGATTGAAATCAGTTGAGAGAATAATTCAAAATAAAAATTATAAAAAGTATGGAAGTATTAGAAAATAAGACAAAATTTGAGAAAAAATACTTTATAACAAATAAATAATTTCAATTGTAAAATAAAACATTATATACAAGATAACAATAGAAACTAATAATTTCTCAGAAAATAATCATTGTATTTTTCTAGAAATATATCATAAAATGATATTATTGTAGTAAATAATTCAGAAGGCTTAAATTTTGTGCACCTATAGCTTAGAAAATAACAATGGACTGAAAGTGTTATGGTTTTCCTTCAAGATTTAAGGTTTACCTTTTCTTCTCCATCCCCTCCTTCCACTCTCTTCTTTATTTGTGTAGTGTTTTCGGTAGAAAAATAGTGCCAGTGTCGGTCCTTGTATTTAATGTAATTCAAAATTTCTTTATATGACTTCTGATACATAAAACTGTATTAGTGTGGTTTAGTTGACAAAAAAAGAATATCTGTATTAGTTTGAAACACCCATCTCAATTTAGTAATCCACACCTAGGAAGCTGGTAAAAGAATACATGGTTATCACTTCATTTTTTGTATCGGGGTTTTCTACCGAAAACACTACACAACCTAATAAGACTTTATTATAGACTAACAAAAGAGATTTGATTTAACTAAATATGTCACCTTTTACATAGTTCAAGGATGACAAAAGATTTGTGTAGCTAACCCCAAATGACTGGAACATTACTCTTTTTTGTTGTTGTATAATTTCCATTATCCTAATAAAGTTTAGAAAGAGGTAGGCAAAAACCTGACCTATCTTCAGTTTTTCTTTCAGTATTCATTTTGAGAAGTCTTGTTAAGGCAAGTGTTACCACTTGTCTATTAGCACAAGTAAATTGGAACTTTCTTTTATTGCAGGTGATAGATGAATTTGATCAAAATGTGCACTTTGTTGAAATTGACATTGAAGAAGACCCTGAAATTGCAGAAGCAGCAGGAATTATGGGAACACCCTGTGTTCAATTCTTTAAAAAAAAGGAAATGCTTAGGTCAGTTTGATTATATCTAGAGCAGTGTGGCTGCTTTAATACATATTGGTCGAACTAGCTCATTCTCGCATGCACCTGCTATTTTTGGATAAACTTCATCCAGTTTGCTGTTGAATATTCCTGAATACAGAATAAGATTATATTTTCATGGACCGAGGCTATTGAACCACGACAGAATTTTGTCATTTCAACCTTGCCTTGTGCTTCCCTAGGTGAAAACAATATTCACGATTTCTCCATGCTTGCTTGAACTTCCTAGAAAGAAATCTATGAAATGTATGATTCTTCACAGACATTCATATTGGTTTCTCTTGGTGTATATTCATTAATGTATTTCAAGTGTGATGATCTCAGCATGTTTACATTGTAGATTGTCCATCTGATATTTGATTGGAGATTAAGATCTTATAAAGCTAGACTATGTTGTGTAGTGATTCCGGTAGAAAAATAAGGTCAATGTATCAACGTGAAGATCCAGATTGCCATTGCTGGACCATATTTAAAATATACTAATCTCAATTGACGACTATGTATTCTTTTACTATCTTCCTAGGATGATGATAGCAAAGGTCCTCAGCCGTTGTATCGAGATATCCTCTGTTGAATAATTCTGGTCAAGATGTTATAACATTAGAGGATGTATTGGAAGTCTCAACTAATAGATGTGTCCTTTTTTTTTTTTTTTACTGGTAAGGTTCCTGGGGGCTGGGAGTACCCAACATATCCTTGACCCTTAGAGTTCTGAGCTCTAAGGAAACAATGATACAGCTTTAGAAACTCATTTTCTCCTAAACTTACAAATTAACCTGTTAAAGTCTAGGTTTATGACTTAGTGTTTGATCGAGATATGTGAACTCCAATATGCTTGCCAGGCAGAACTGATGCAAGATCGAGATGGATGTTTTGGGCTAAAAGCCAAAACTCAGTTGTGTCGAGGAAATTTTGTTATTGCAGCCTAGTCATATGTGCTTGTTCCCTTGTTTTATATCAAGAAAAGAAAATGTTTGTGACTACTACTATTACCTGATCTAACGACAGCCACAGGCAACTTACTAGTTTAGTTCTCTGCAGATATTCTGTCTCATGTCATTCTCTTGTTCACCACCTGTTCCTAATCTTATTTTTGGTTGTTCTACCTGCAGGACAGTGTCTGGTGTGAAAATGAAGAAAGAATACAGAGAATTTATTGAGGCAAACAAATGAAAGAAACAAAACTTGCAGTTTTAGGTTATGTTGTTTTTTCTGTTTTACTTTTTCAATTTAATTTACCCATCCAAAAGGCCAAATGTTCCAAGTTTTCTGGAAACCCAGATATGTACATTCAGTGATCTTTAGGAAATGCTCAATTTACAACTTGGATATCTCATTTCTCTCAGGTAATTTTGTTTCTACACGAGTTCAAGAATCTCATCATTCATCTGTCTGTCGTCCACTGAAGGTTCTTTTTTGACTTGCAAGTTAAGTGAAATATATATGTTGAGCAAAGCTTCATTTAAATGTCTAGTCACAACGATAATTCCTATTAAGATATTTTAGCATTTCCAATTATGAGTTGCTCGATCAAATTATCGGTGCAGTACGTATCAAAGTGTATTGAGCATAATGACATATTTCTTTATCGTTACTGAGCGATATAATATGGTATTTGTAAATCCTTTCTGTTTTTATGTATCGGATAGAATGAAGAAATGTGGTTTGCTCCCTCTGTAACATATTTCCACGGGTAAAAATGCTTGTTAATATCATGTGTCTGTCAAAGCCATGCCTTTGTTACATCTACGAGTATGCTTTTCTTGTAGACGATCGATGAGTTCCTCAAAACGAGCCCACTTCGGCAAAAGCCGACGTGTGGGTTTGCTGCTTTTTATGTATATGATTTTGTTATCTTTAAACAATTTTAAAAATAATAATCATAAAATTATTTCCGTACATGTTCAAGATTATTGTGATAAAAGAAAGGGTTTATCTTATTAGGTTGATTTATCTAAATCCAACGCGGATCACACATCCAAATCCCCGCTCTCTATTATCGAGGGGCCCAGCGCAGCCCACGGCCTCGCTCGTCGCCCACCACCACCACCACCACCTCCCATCATTCCCCAAAGCAGTTTTAAGCGTCCAGGTGTCCCCCCTTCTCTTATCCTTTCCCTCCCACCTCCTTCCCCCCCCTTCCCATGGCGATGGCGGCCATCGCTAACCCAACCGCCCTTTCCCCACCCACCACCGCTCTCGCCTCCCAAAAGCCCGTCGCTTCTCACTTCCCCTCTTCTCTCCGTCCCCTTTCCTCCGCTTCTTCTCCCTCCTCCTCCTCCTCTGCTTACTCTCTCCACAGTCTTCACCGGATTGCGAAACCCTGGCTCCCTATCATCCCAAGAAAACTCGACGCTCCCCTCGTGCGCCTCGAGGCGGCAGCCGTCGCTGACGCGGAAGCAGACCTCGCCGAAGGTGAAGCCGCCTCCGACTCCGACTCCGCCGTCGCCATCGCAACCCCACCGTCCAAGCCCAAGACCGGCAAGGCCGCCTTGACCCTCAAGAGAGACAGAGTAAATCTTCTTCTTTTTGGTCTCTATCTCTATGTTTGCTTGCGTATGCGTGTCGCTCCAGATCTGTTGAGCTTCTTGTGATGAGCAGACGAGGTCGAAGCGGTTCTTGGAGATACAGAAACTGAGAGAGAACAAGAAGGAGTATGACGTGCCCGCGGCGGTCTCACTTCTTAAACAAACGTCGAACACGAAATTCGTCGAGTCGGCGGAGGCCCACTTCCGCCTCAACATTGATCCCAAGTACAACGACCAGCAGCTGAGGGCCACGGTGTTGATTCCTTCTTGCACTCTTGTTTGATCATGTTGGATAATTATGCGCTTCTCATTTCGTGTTTCGGTGTCATATAGGTGAACTTGCCGAAGGGGACCGGCCAGACTGTTAAAGTGGCTGTGCTCACACAAGGTGCGTTCGGAATATATATATATATATATATATATATATATATATATATATATAGACACACACACATTTCCTTACATTCTACTGTTTGTTGTTGCAATAACAATGTAACACATTATTGCAGTGTTTGTCTTAATACAAAGTCTGACATGAATTTATCCGCCTTTTCTGATGAATCCATAGCTTTTCACGACAGTATTGATCTCTGTCTGTGTATGAGTCAGTTTTATTCTTTTTTTACCAATTGAATAATGAGATCTTGAAAATGATTTTTTTTTTAGAAACTAGCGGTCCATGAGCAACCAAAGATTAAAAAAGTGGCATTTGGTTATATAGTTGCTTTGCTTCTTTTATGTCATTACCTATTCTCATCCAATTTCTATTTTTACGGTGTCTTCCTGTTCATGACTCCTTGCACTTCTATTTTTATTACTTGGCTTGAAGACTTGTGGCTTTCTTTTTTCATAATGGAGATTCATGGACTTTTCTATATAGCAAAAATCCTTTTTACTTCTCTCAATAATATATGGACATTTGCTTGTTTTTAGTTCCATGAAATGGAAGATGGCAAGACTATTGTGATGCAATTGTTAATAACTTGCCTTTGTCTTTTACATGATCTCAAGTATGTTAAAAATCTAAAAAATTCTAAGTTTTTAGTAAAAGAAAATAATCATTTAGCTTTTAAATCATGCTTATAATTCTCATACACTTTTATTTTTATTTATATATTTATTATTTATCCTCCTCCTATACATCAATTACAATATGATATGTGCCTGATCATTTGGATTATCACCTTTTAATCTTTTCTTGTTTGTTGTTAGTATTCTTGGTGGCTAAATTTTCCAATTGTGATTAGAATTATGAGTAGATTTGCAACTAATCTTTCTTGTGATTAAAACATCTTTGATGATCGCGCTAAAGACACTATCCATATCACTGCTCATTATATGATTGGTATTGTTAAAAGGTGCTTTTATGATATAACTCCAAACTATATTTCTTTAATTGTGTGATTTGGTAGTATGGATCATGGTAATGTAGTTCAAACTGGCCCATGAAAATGAACAGTTACACATAATTAATGATAGATGTGCACTTGTTGACTGTTTACTTTTTTTATGTAGGAGAGAATTCTATAACTTGCAATATATGCATCTATGGCTGAGCCAGCAGGTGATTGTTGTGAATGCTGGATATTGTTGATTTAGGTGCACAGAGCGTACATATATATTGCATTTGTGTCTCAAATCCTTCTGAAGTGGTAATAGAGCAACATCAGTGAGGTTCTACACATGCATAGACATATGTATATGGTTCCAATTTAAGTTGAATTCTAACTGGACTTCAGGTTGCCAATAGGTTTTCTTTTTTTTTGTCAGGTGCCACCTTTTGGAATTAGGATTTAAGGGTGAGATTTAAGTAAAATTTTAATGGTCTTTAGTCTTGACAACAGTTTCAGCTTTCAAATATCTAAATTCAACTGCTGAATATTTTTCTCAGTTAACCAATTAGTTGTAAAGTTCTCACGGGAACTCTGATTTAAAGCCAGCCACTGTTTTGGATTATCAGTTCATTTATGATTCAGGTATACTATACAGCCATGGTTGAGAGAAGAAGGTGTGATAGTGAATTTGATGTGAATTATGCTTATGGCTCCAATTTTTCTTTTTGATCAGCAAAAATTCCTCTTTGTAGATTTGGAATCCAAATGTTTGTGTTCTGCAATTGTTTGTTTAGAGTAAAATGATTAATATATTCAAGTAGTCTTGCAATCATAGTGGTTGCTTTTGGACAATTTTAATTGCAAATTGTGGTTATATGATTTCAGGCTCATAAGCTTGTTGAATACTATGTTCTTTGAATTTTACATGTGTAAAATCCGAATTCTGTAGGTGAAAGAATCGATGAAGCAAAAAATGCGGGAGCTGATACAGTTGGTGGGGAAGAATTAATACAACAGATAAAAGGCGGATTTATGGATTTTGATAAGTTAATTGCTTCTCCAGATATGATGCCCAAGGTCTATATCTTGTATACAAAAGGACTTCTTGCTTTCTAGTTGCTGCTGTTCTTGAATAGATATCTCATAAATGTAAATAAATTCAATCC
This sequence comes from Ensete glaucum, assembly GCA_021527575.1. Lineage (NCBI taxonomy): Eukaryota > Viridiplantae > Streptophyta > Magnoliopsida > Zingiberales > Musaceae > Ensete > Ensete glaucum. The sequence continues at coordinate 1,706,391 of CM038559.1, forward strand.
TATGCATAAGACTATGTGAGTAAATTGATATGATTTGAAGTACCATTCATTTTAGTGAGTTGATTAAGTATTCACCAGTTATCGAAAATAAAACTGGATATTGGCTAATAATAGAAAAAGTTTCGCTATGTTAAGTGCCTACTTAATTAATGTCCATAATCAAGGTTTCGAATAATGGTGCGTACTAGTGTACCGAGCTCTGCTCGATATGGTACGTATCGATATGTACTGTCAGTAAAACCTTAAAAATACTTCCGCCTATTACACCGTGGCGTACCGACTAGTACGCCCTGGTAACGATCGAAATCTTAGACCGGTACATACCGCCTATGTCGGGCGGTACATATCAAAATTGAGAATCCGATCCATAATTACCGTTTGGATGTTTTTCTTACTACAGCGTACAAAATATATAATTCTTATCGGAAATAATACCACCCATATTATGATTGAAATTTTATTTTAATACACATGCACTAAATTCTTTACTTTTGGAAAGCTGTTTGGTTTTTCCCAGCTTATCTAACTCTAGTACGTGCAAAGATCAAGAAATACAAACTAATTGCTCGGTTTTTAATACTTCAAGGTTCATAATTTTTTTAGTCTCAATTTACTTTCAAGTGAATATGCTATCTACCTAATCTTTCATCCCTTTCCATGGGCAAGATTGGATTATTTTCTTAAATTTGTTATTTTTCTTAATGCCTATAATCAGGTTGCCAGTTTGGGAAAACTCTTAGGACCACGTGGACTTATGCCTAATCCAAAAGCTGGTACAGTTACCACAGACATACCTCAGGTATTGCTGAAAAAGTTGTTCTACAAACTTGTTTCTGCTTAACCAATTCTGATGTTCAATGCATTGTTCTCCTAAATTTGTTCCTTTGTGAATCTGAGACATATTGTCAGCCTCCTATCAAATTCTTTTTCTTTTACAAATTACTCTATCGTTGCTGGTGAAACATCGGCATTGATTGTCAATATTAGATTTTATTTGGTTGAAGCTTTTCAAGGAGTAATTTTTCTGTCAGATCTTTTTTCATAACTTGCTTAAGAAGGGCAAAACATCAGATTTGACCCCGCACGAGGTACCAGAACGTGTAGTCAGGTCTCTAGGTCAGTAAAAGTTGAAAATTTCTGGTTGTCCTTAAGGCATCAATCTTCTTTTGGCTTTTTTTCTGGTTAAGCATTATGTGGTCTATTGCCTGCCTGCCTGCACACTGATATGTTTTTCACCTTTCTGAACCTGATTCACTTTTAATATATGCCTTTCTGAATTTGTAGAAGCTACAGAGTTCCACAGGCAATTTATTTTCCTTCTTTCTGTTCCACCTTCTTATTCATTTTAAATGCTAGAGTTCTGCTTTGAACCTATGAAATTTGATTATGTTCACTTTAGTAATGAAATAGATATTCTTCATATCTTTAGAGAATTTTGTGGTAAATGAATACTGAGCAATAGGAAGGTGATCTTACAACATGAAAACTGTAATTAACTAAAGGAAATGACTATTGATACATTGAGGCATCTATTGACGGGCTAGCTGTCGAGTATTTGGCACTTGTCTAAGCTTAGATAATGTTGGACTTGTTAATGCTGAAATAAGGGTTCTTAGGCAACTTGAACCATGTAACAGGATACCATGTAGTCTTTGCTTTTACGTTTATATGGTAAGGTATAGTGGTTTTTTTTTTTTGTAAGCTATAGCATCATGTTTTTGAAGCATTTATATGCTTTAATCGGGATATCTCAGCTTGAATCCAACGCCTGACATGAGGATCAAATATCAATAAAATGCTAGACAAAACTTCTTATGCTGGGACACTTTCTGTTATAGGTAATTTAGTTGTAGCAGAACCATTTAATTGTAAATATAAACGTAGAGGTGGTTCATTGCACATAATTGTGTTTTTCTCAGGTTAAGTTTTGACTTCCATTGGAAATTTGGTAGTATAGTTCACTTCAAAGAGATCTTGCAATCTGTATGCAGAGAATGAAGTTCTAACAGATGTCTATTAGTTTACATTTTGTGATGGAATCCTTTTATTTTCTTCTCTGTTGACTACTGCCCTGATTATTTCTGTTTTTTTTTTTTGGAGGTAGATGAGTAAGCATTTGAATTGGTTGTCTAGATTCGGTCTACTTTTGGATGTAACATACATTGGTGTGATAACATACTTCTTGGTTGTTCAAGAATTCAAACAAATAAAGTGTGGGCTCTAGAAATTGCACACTTTTGTTTCTAAAAAAACAACTTTGGTTCTGCCTCTCTCTGTAAACCTTGGTCATGATAAGTAAAAACATTATCATTCGAAGCAAAACTTTACAGTACTTTTATCTTCAAGTCATGTTTTTTGCCTGTTGAATCTGTCAAGGTGATAATGTTCAGAAATTTGACTAAAAAGAATTGCTACTACAACTAAAATGTTTATGCATAAGTCCAAACATGTCACTTCTCTCAATGGTTTAATTGGCTGCCTAGAGATCAGAACATGAAGGTCAATATGGATTATTGACAGTAGTACAAAAAGGAAAGGACCATACAGAAGCAAGAGTAGCCTCTTAACCATTTGTAATTTTCTTTTAAATGATATTTGATGCTTTAAAGGATAATAATAAACCATAACTATAAACTATAGGGGAAGGGTCTATGGATCTCTTCATCCTATAAGTCCAAAATATAAAAGACAGCTTTGGAGGATTTATTTTTTGTTAGTTGTGATATTCAAGATTCTTAGACTGATTAAGCAGATGAAAAGATTATTTTTATGCTGATGTAGGCACTTCTTTATAATAAAATGACTTTTAATATTAAAAATACTCTATTATGTGAAATCCATGTTACGAATCTTTTTGTAGTTCAATCTCTGAATGATTTTTTATTAACTGTACTTAAATTGTCTGATAGTTGATTTGACATTGATCCACATTACCTACTGGTTTCTGAGAGTGGAGTGGTGTTGGGTGTTAGCATGAAGCTGAAAGGATGGCAGTAACAAAATCTTTTGTTTCAGGCTATTCAAGAGTTTAAGAAAGGTAAAGTTGAATACAGAGTGGACAAGACCGGGATTGTCCACTTACCTTTTGGGAAGATCAATTTTTCTGAGGAAGACCTTATTGTCAATCTGATAGCAGCAGTTGTATGTATTTTCTTTGTAAAAAGAAAAGTATTTCTGAGAAACAAAATAGGTCTATCAGCAATGATATGGTTAATCCAACCTTTTTGTCCTTCTTTCATATGCAGAGATCGATAGAAGCAAACAAACCTTCTGGTGCAAAAGGAGTATACTGGAAAAGTGCACATATTTGTTCATCAATGGGACCTTCAATTCGGTTAAACATAAGAGAAATGCTTGACTACAAACCCCCTGCAGTCTAGCAGCTCAGAAGAACCATGTGAGCTTTCTAGAGTAGTCTTCCATCATCATCGAACAATTCCAAGAAACAAAAAAAGAACAAAGAGCACATTAGCATCTGGGAGGAGCGCCGTTTTCGAATTGGATCACCAACACTACTGGTGCGTGTTGTTAAACCTCATGAAGTAGTGTATCTTTCTTGTATCTTTCGTGAGAGATGATTTTTTTTTGTTGCCAGAAGTGCACAGCATGCATCTTTTCACCAACACTACCGGTGCATGTTGTTAACCTCATGTAGTAGTGTTATCTTCCTAGTATCTTTCGTGAGATACTGGGTTTTGTGTTTTTTTTTTTTGGCCAGAAGAGCACAGCATGTATCTTCTAATTTTGTGGTTGCGTGGTGCGTACTGTGGTTGGATGAATTGATCACTATGAAGACATAGGCACGTTTGTTTCCTCGACGCTTCAACACCCCTTTTAGCAGTTTCATTGGTTGTTTGTGGCTTTTGCAATGAATTGATCACTAGAAGTCATAGTCTTTGTTTTCTTCCCAACTTGTTGAGGCAATCAAGGGCATTAGGTTATTCTAACAAAACGTCATTTGGTTAGCTTCTTATCGTTGTGTCACAGATTTAGCTGAATTTATTTAAGTCGTGTGTTATTTTTACGATAAACTTAAGAATTTAATTAAAAATTATTTAAGTTGTGAAACATCTTTACGTACTTAGTTGGGATTGTGTAAATCATGAAATGCTCATGCAATATTGTTTGCAATGAGTCAGTCTAGATTCAATCTTGTGTTGGTCTCGAAGGACCTGTAAAAGAGAAAGCTGATTAGATTGAAATCAAGTAACGGATAAGTCCCGATATCTCGCGAAGAGGGATGTTCTAGAAGCAATTTGTCGAACACCTTGAGTGCAATATAGAGAAAATAGAGAAATGAGCGGAACAAGACGTTAGAGTATTGTACGAACGATCGTAAGTTCACAAACGACGGTTCACAAGGTGTCGGGCGCTAGATAAATTCACCTTGTAATGAATGCTCAACGCCTGACGCTATCTCGAAGCTCCATTTAGCCCTGTGCCACTCAGGTGGTTCCAAGGTGCTAAGATGGCTGACATTTCGTGTCGCTCAGTGTGGTTGCCGCATCACATAAAATCGATAAACAAATAGAGCTGTTTTGGGCAGTTTTGGCTCCGTGCAATGAGCGGTCATTCTGCACCGTTACAAATTATTTTCTCTTACATTTCTCAGGCAAAATCACATAAAATCAAGTTAAAACATGTTACCAAATATTTGTACAAGCAAGCAAAAGTGACGAACGGTTCGTTGAGCAAAGGTGTTGCGATTGCGCGATAACTGTTCATAACATTCTCTCCTACTTAAACTGTCGCCCTTGTTGATGCTTGTTGGTAGGCTTTGAAGCTGGCTTCTTCATGTCGTAGAGCGTCTTCTGTTTCCCAACTAGCTTATGTTCGAGGAAGCTTTCGCCACTTCACTAATTACTCATTTTTTTTCGTTTCCGTTATGTAGTTATGTCTTGCGATCCGCCAAAATGGTCTCAACTTGCTTCTCGTAGGAGGCTCTGGTAGTGGGTAGCCGAGTTGAGATATTTCGGGAAGCATCCTGCGGATATGAGTGGTAGGTTTTTAATTTGCTTGTATGAAAAACATTGTGAATTTTGAGTCACACCTACAGTTACAACTTATAAGAGACGTTGCCTTCCTTACTAATGATTGGGAAAGGCCCTTCGTACTAGCATACCAATCCCTTGTGTACTTTATGCCTAAGAACTTGAGTAATGCTAGTTGGAGCTTCACCAACACCAAGTTACCAATTTTGAACTCCTATAGTCGTCTTCTGAAGTTTACCCACTTCTTCATCTTTTTGGCTGCCTTCTTCCAGTAAGCTCGAGTAATATCTACATTCTGATGTCATTTTTTTACAAAGTGATATGCTGATGAGCTACTTCTTGTATACCCAATGATAAGGTGTGAGGAGTCGATAGTTGTTGCCCTATGATAATCTTGAAGGGGCTCTTGTTGGACGTAGAGCTCCACTGCAAGTTGTAGGAGAATTGAGCAATGTCTAATAACTTCACCTAATCTCGTTGGTTGGCTCTCACATAGTGCCAAAAATATTGCTCCAAGAGCAAACTAATTCTTTCGATTTGACCATCTGTTTGAGGGTCGATGCTTGTGGAGAAGTACAACTTGAATCCTAGCAGCTTGAATAGCTCGGTCCAAAATCGTCCCAAGAACCGAGCATCTCGATCACTAATGATATTGTGTGGGACTCTCCAATATTTCACCACATTCTTCATCATCAACTTAATCGCCTCCTCTACTGAACAATGTAAGAGTGCGGTAATGAATGTTACATACTTTGAAAATCAATCGACCATCATGAGTATCGATCCAAGTCTCACTGTTGTCGGCAAGCTTGATATGAAGTCTAAGGAAATGCTCTCTCATAGCCTTTCTGGTATGACAACGGCTCCAACATTCTCACTGGCTTCCGTTGCTCTGCCTTATATTGTTGGCAAGTAAGGCATGTTCGAACATATTCCTCCACACCGGTCCCCGTCTTTAATTAATAGAAGACCCTCTCCACGAGAGCCATTGTTCGATGAATACTTGGATGTCTCGTCCAAAGGGAATCATGACACTCTCTCAGGAGTTCACACCTTAAATTGTCTACCTGCAGAACATAAATTATATTCCCCTTGTTGTACGTAAGTCCCTCCTGGACCCAAAATTGTCGTGTCTTGCCCTCTTTGATGAGTTGCATCAGGGTTACTGCCTAAGGATCACTGTACAGTCCATTTCTAATCTTGGAAAGAAAGTTGGAGGGCAACTGACTTATTTGTTCTTCACCTTCCAACTATATAGTATTCACCAGTTCCACTTTTTGGCTCAATGCATTGGTCACGACGTTTGCTTTTTTGGGTTTGTACTTCATTACCATGTCGAACTCGACCAAGAACTCTTGCTACCGTGCTTGCTTTGGGGAGAGTTTCTTTTGAGTTTGGAAGTAACTAAATGTGATATTGTTTGTCATTAGCATGAATGATGCTCCCAGAAGGTAGTGCCGCCAAACTCATAGATAGTGGACTATCGTTGTCATCTCCTTCTCATGCACTGGATATCGTCGCTCAGTCTTGTTGAGCTTGCGAGTCTCATAGGCTACTAGGTGACCCTCTTGCATAAGTATTCCCCCAATAGCAAAGTCATAAGCATTTATATGGACTTCAAAAGACTTCTCATGGTATGGTAATTTGAGTATCGGTTCCTCCAATACAACAATCGTTAGGTCGTGGAATGTTGCTTCACATTTGTTGGACCATCTCCAAGACTGCTCCTTTATTAGCAACTCCGTTAGTGAAGCTACACGCTTCAAATATCCAACAATAAAGCGTTGTTCATAGTTGCAAACCCAAGGAAGGATCTCAACTCTAGTACTTTCTTCGGTGTTCGTTGTTCTGCCACAGCTTGCACCTTATACTTGTCCATTCAGATGGAATTGCCACCAATTCGATGCCCCAAGAATATGATTTTCGTCTGAGCAAAATGGCACTTCTCCTTCTTTACAAACAAAGTGTTCTTCCTGAGAACTTTGAAAATTATTTAAAGGTGCTCAACATGCTCCTCAAGTATTTGGCTATAGACGATGATATCATCAAAGTAGACGATCACAAACTTGTCCAAATACTCCTTGAGTAGTTGGTTCATTAAAGTGCAAAATGTGGCTATAGTATTGGTTAATCTGAAAGGCATCACCAAGAACTCAAATACTCCATACCTGGTCACATACGTCGTCTTCACTTTGTCGCATTCTGTAATGCGCATCTGCCAGTACCCAGACCGAAGATCGAGTTTGGAGTACTTTATGTTAAACCCTAGCTTGGATGGGTCCTAAGTCCAATAAGTCATCGAGTCAATAAAGCTTTGAGTCATGTAATATCCCCCCTAATATAGCCATCATCTCCCTTGAACGAGGAGTCGGCTAGGGGAGGTTCCCCCTAATTTAGCCATCATCCCCCATGATAGAGGAGTTGGCTAGGAGAGGATCCCCTCAATTTAGCCGTCACCCCCCTTGATTGAGGAGTCCTCACTAGGTTAGGAATTTCTAGCCGCAACCCCTTTCCTTCTTGGGTTGGTCGACGAGGGTTAGGTTTCTTGAGTTCTATTTAAACATGTATCCACCCCTCTTTCTGAATAAGAATTAATAACATTTCTTTAGCCTTGCGCCAAATACCTTGGGAGGGAACCTTTATAGCGTTTCAAGAGGGCCAATCCCCTATAGAGTCAACCCTAAGCTTAGAATCTGAAAGAGTTCTAACACTTTGCCTTGCCCAATCGATCGAACAAGTCCGCAATAAGCGGAATGAGATACTTGTTCTTCATCGTCACTTTGTCGAGGGCTCGATAGTCAATGCATAGACGGAGGCTCCCATTTTGTTTCTTCTTAAAAAGGATTGGAGCTCTGAATGATACTTTTGAACTATGGATGAGACCACCGCTTAGCAGTTCATCTAACTGTTTTCTGAGTTCTGCTAACTCTGGAGGGGCCATATAGTATGGTGGTCTCGCTGGAGGCTTAACTCTTGGCTCTAGCATAATATGATAATCCACGCCTCTACGTGGTGGTAGAGTTTTCGATAACTTGATTGGCATCACATCTAAGAACTCCTTCAGGATGTTCGCCACCACAGTAGATTCTTGAATGACCTCCCCGTCAAATACCTCTAGCTTTATAGCAGCTACAAAGGTTGATTCTCCTTTTTGTACCCCTTTCTTCAATTATAATGCTGATATTTGTTATGGATCCTTGGTTCCTTCTCGAGAAACTGAATCCATACAGGGGTCATCACCTCCCATTAGACATAAGGAGTTTAGGAACAACATTGGCACCAGTTTCACTGCGTATATGAACTTCATTCCGAAAATTATTTGAAAGTCATCCAATGACACCTCTATCATATTTGTGCTCCTGCTTCATGTTCCGATTTTGATGTGGACACCCTTTACTAGTCTGGAGATCCACTTGGCCTTCGAGTTCACGACCTTCATATGACTTGGGTTCTTCTCCAAGATTAGTCCGAGTCGCTTTGCTTCTCAATCGGTAATAAAATTATGGGTAGCTCTCTTGTCCACCATTGCATGGGTTGTTCGGCCACTTAGCTTGATGTTCACATACATCAACTTGCTTCTCCTTGCCTTTAGTGGCTTTGCCTTCGTGGTCTCCCCCACTTGACCCCGTAACGCATTCAACAAATGCATTGGTCCCATTCGGGGCCCTTGCGACTCCTCATTGTCGCTGGTAGATTCTAAACTACTCAAACTAAGGGCAACGACTTTACCCTTGTCCAACTTATGGGGGAGGATTGATGTAACTAAGGCATTGAGTGCCTATTTTTATGGGCACTCCCTCACCATGTGCAGTCCTCCGCACAATAAGCATTCGATAGGTTTCAAAGTTTTGCGTTTTGAGCTTGGTCCTTTGTGAAAGTTCTTCTTCCTTTGTTCACCTGCCCAAACTCCTTTACTCGAGAATATTTGAGTGGACGATTTTCTGAGGATTATTTCTTCTTCCTCGTGTCTTCCGAAGAAACAAAGTCAGTTAGTCTTTCTGTGGCTACAATTGTCTCGACCACGTCGGTGATATTCTTTTGATTCAGTTCCTGTTGTGCCTATGGCTTCAGGCCATCGAGGAAGCTGAACAACTTATCCTTATCAAACATGTCCTATATGTCCAACATTAGTGCAAAAAATTACTTCACATAGTCTTAAATGAAAGTACTTTAGCGGAGTTGTTTCAGCTTCCTTCTTGCCACGAACTCCTGTGTTCTCAGGGAGGAACTGAGGTATCAACTCTCACTTCAAGTCCTCTCATGTGTCCACTAGACATCGATCATGTTGGATCTCTTCCCTACGGGTTCACCATTAAAGTTCCGCATCTCCATTCAGATACATTGTTGCTATTGAAACTTTGGTTTCTTCAGAGTCAGGCCTTGTAGCATGAAAGTATTGTTCCATGTCGAACAGAAAATCTTCGAGCTCTTTGGCATTCCTGGCACATTCGTAGCAATGTGGCTCGGGCGCCCTCAAGCTTTGTGGTGGCTCAACGCGAGTGTTGCTCTTCCGTCAGTTGGTCGACTAAGGACTCAACATTGTCGATCTGAGATTCAACTTCTTCTTGTGAGCTCTCTATCCCAAGAGCCTTCGTTAGCCTTCATAGAAAATTCTTCCAAACTCGCTTCAAGAACAACAAAGCGAGTTTCCACCATTGTAGGCCTCTCCTTGTGACTTCTTTTCCCGGTTGGCGCTCTAGAATGCACTTCCTTCGCTCGTGGTGAATACCTAACTTCTCGCACATTTTGTTCGCTGTTGTACTCCTCATGAGCCAACTTGAGAGCAAGTTTGCACTTGTAGCCCACTTGTGGCTACTTGGGGCAAAGATCTGGCTTGTCCCATCTTGCTCGATTCGCCATGATATTTCGCCATGGCGAGATTGTGAAATTTTTCGCTGTTTGTTCGAATTGCTTGCACGCTCTGATACTACAATGTCACGGACTTAGCTGAATTGACCTAAGTCTTGCGGCACCATTATGACAAACTTATGGACTTAGTTGAAAATTGTCTAAGTCATGAAGCACCCTCACCAATATCTCGGACTTAGTTGGGATTGCCTAAGTCATGAAATGCTCATGCATTATTTGTCCGTAACAGGTCAGCTTAGATTCAACCTCGTGCTGGTCCCGAAGTACCTATAAAAGAGAAAATTGATTAGATTGAAAACAAGCAGTAGACAAGTCCTTACGTCTCGCGAAAAGGAAAGCTTTACAAGCAATTCGTCGAACACCTTGAGTGCAATAGACAAAAGAGAGAAAGGGGCAGAATGAGACTTTAGAGTGTTGTATGAACAGTCGCAAGTTAATAAACGACGATTCACAAGGTGTTGGGCTCTAGACAAGTTTAACTTGCGATGAATGCTCAACGCCCAATAATATCCCGAAGCCCATCCAGGGTGCTGAGATATGTGACATTTAAAAATTATGTAATTAAACTTAATATGTAATATTTTTCACATAACAATTTTCTTAACCTTCATATAAGACAGCGGAACGATGTTTCCATGCATATATTAATATTTTTAAATAAAAATTATCAAAATTAATCACCATACTTTGAATTTTATATTATCCAAGATCAAGACAGCTTGCCATATTATACTATAAAAAAAATAGAAACAGTCCAAAATTATTAATAGAAACTAGTATGGAAGAAATTTAGTAGAATTCAATGGATTTGACCTCATTTGAGCTAGTTATACTATTTCCCAAGAGGGTAATGTAAACAATTTCGACTTTATTTGGATTAAAATTATAATAAAAAAAAAGTTCAAATGAAGGCTTAAGTATGAAATTAATAAATATTATAAGATGAAAACCTCTACATAAGGTGCTTATAATGACACTAGGTATAGATAATAATTATCCATAAATATCATTTTTTTACTAAAATATACAAATAACTATATTATATATTGAATTAGACCAATGATATGAATTTTATTTTATTAATTGTTTCATCCAATATTTTATTATATTTATGATATTGATACTTATTTTAGTACTAGTTTTACCATTTGTTTATTAATATACATAAAATATTACTTAGTGTTATTTAATGTAAATTGATCTATGAGTTATGTTGAATAGGTTAGGCCAATTAGAGGAAAGTTAGGATTGAAAATAAGAGAAGGAAAAGGGAGAAAGTACGTTGAGAGGATACTTTTATCATATTATAAATGAGAGGCCTTTCTATTAGGAAAAGATAAAATATGAGTTTTTTAAATGAATTAATAATACCAAAATCCTAATTGGTTTCCAATTCTATTTTGAATTCCTAAGTAGTGCATGTCGCTTTGGTATAAATGGTCATCATCTCTCCTTTTTAGATCGTCTCTCAAAGGGACTGAAGAGAGATAAATACTCAGATATTTAGAGCAATTAGAGTGGTTGTAGCGAAAAAGGTAGAGCATCACCAAAAGACGATAAGTAAGTCTCCTTTTTTTAATATATATATATATATATATTAATTTATGCCAAACTATTCTTTCTCATTCATGTTGATAACAAAATAATGAATTATTATTATTTTTTTTTAAACTCGAAGACATCATGAAGTTGTTTCGGAAGAGTATGTTTCAAAAGGCTATTTTTTTCACTTAGTAGGGATGATACTATATAAATCCTTTCACTCTATTAATTTTGTCTCTATGATGTTTTCTGGTTGTTATTAGGCTTTAATATACTAACTGCATGGTTGAGGTGAAAAGAGCCGATTACAAAGCCTAATGATTTGAGTTATAATAGGGATTTTGATTGGAAGTAACATGGTTGGTTCATTTGTAGATAAAATTAAAATTATACACAGTTCAGAAATCTATGTAAGCTCTATTGCCTTTTCTAATCGATTAGGAAAATAGATTCCTAGTTGATCTTTAACTTTGCAGGCATATATTTTGGATGTAAGCCTTGTCATCTCCTCTATAAATATCATCCATCTCTCCCTCCGACCACTAAGATCGACACGGAGAAAAAGATAGAATCACCAAAAGTATTAGAGTAAGATGAAGAGAGAGAGAGTACAAAGGATGGATAATCTCATATCTCTAAGTATTAAAAGAGTCATATCAAATATACTAAGTTTGGCTCCCAACCTTTGAAGTTTAAATTGATACATGACATTTACCAATTTGACTAAGACTCTTTGTTTTTTTATATACTGAAATTCTAATAAAAAAGGAGACGGGCAAATATGCTCTCAATTCAAAATGTTACCTTTCTCAATTCAAAATATTAATCTTTGTTAAACAAAATAATGATGTGTTCATATTCTCATTTGTGAATTTATAATTTAATTATAATTCTCACAACTGATGTGTAATTTATTGAATGTTTAAAGATCTCAATAGATGTCCCATTCTTTATTTTCTTCTTCGATCAGGCAGGCTTCGAGTGAGTGCTGCTGCAAGGCCAATCATGTCGTCCAAAGGCAAAGAGGTGATGATCACCGAGGGTGAAGAGGAGGAGGTGATCATCACCGAGGAAGCGGAGGGATCGTCATCCTCCATGACGGGGAAGACCATCACTCTCGTGTCTTCCGACGAGGTGAACTTTGAGGTGGACTTGGCGATAGCAAACCAGTCGGATATGATCAAGAACATGATTCATGACATAAAGGAGACCGACAACGACGAGTTCGTAATCCCGCTGTTGAACGTCACCAGTATCGTGCTCGCCAAGGTGATACAATACTGGAAACAACACGCCGAGGTCAAAGACACAGAACAACTCGCTGCGTTCGACGAGTCATTCGTAAACATGGACAAGAAACAATTGTTCGACACCGTCTTAGCCGCAAATTTCATGAACTCGAAGCCGCTGCTGGAGCTACTGTGCAAGACCATCGCCGACAAAATGAAGGAGATGTCGGTGGAGGAAGTCAGGGAGTATTTTAACATCGAGAACGATTTCACCGAGGAGGAGGAGCAACAAGTTCGAACTGAAAACCAATGGGCCTTCGATCAATAGATTGTTGTTGTTTTTGTTGTTTTTGTGATAAATATAAACCGCTCGAGATAAATTTACTTGATGGTGGATTATTTTAGATTTATAGCATGATGATTACTGATTGGATATTAGATCGTGGACCACCAACATGATCCTCATGTCATCAGATTCCTAATAATCCCATCATAGGCATTAGAAACACACACACACACACATTCCATCGTGGATATTAATCCGACTTCGATCACATGTACTGCAGCGGCTAACTCGACCGCTGCTGCGTATGAATCCTACCTTCTTCGTACACCAATGACATACATACTTCGATACACAAACTGACCGAACAAAATTGGCTGTGCTATTTATGTAAGCTAAGTGCTACACTTAACATGGCGACTCGGTGGGCGAGAAATGCTGCTAATGAAACCGGAGGAGCATCATCCACATAAAATCTAAAAAATGCTAATGACCCGTCGTTGGATTATGTCTTCCGCATTGCCTAATCTTCAGTTTGTTGACCTCGATAGATGGATGCTTCTTGCTATAGAACTACCCCGCAAGGTTAACAATTACTCTTCTTCCTTGTTTCTCTTTGTTCCTTTTGAACTTTGGTCTCTCGACTTGCTTGGGTTTCTGATTGGCATTCTTCCTCTCGATCCTCTTATTTGCAACGCTTGCTGTGCGGTTGATCGATCGGTGATGTCTGCCTTTATCTATAGTCTCAGCAGCCACGTCCATGCTGTAAGCATCATCACTCCTCTGTTTCTTTCCCCTCCCTCCTATGACACCAGATCTCAGCTCCGAATCCTTCTTCTGTGGTACATCATCAAGAATCCTTTTCTTCCCTCTGCATATGAATACCATCCATCACAAGAGCACATATAGCTCATACCCTGAGAGGAATAAATCATATGTCCAACATATTACCAACCTTTTCGTGACAGGATATTTTGAAACACATGGCACATCAGGATTGGCAGGACATTCAGCTTTTTTCTTTCTCCGATGGCCCTGGAATTACAAGTGTCACGATAATATGCACAGAACATCAGGTGTCATTGTTAAACTTGCATTTTCAACATATCAGTCTTTTCTACCATAACATCGGCAGCTTTTTCTCGACAGATACAGAAATCATTACAGTTGCACGATAAGAAAGCATGGTTCTATGTTCACAAAAGTAAATTACCTTTAGCCAGAGGACAATTTGGTAATGGGAAGAACATATATCAGAACAACATTATAGTTTATATCAACAGGATATTGAATGGTTGCTCCAATTCAATTTTAACTATAACTAGATGATGATGTAAGTTTTCCCGAGAACAAATCGAAGAAGAGGATATTTGGAACTTGGACGAAAAAAATTTATTAATGAAATATGGACTTTGATGATCATTAAGTATAAAAGCATGGTAAAGGAGATTCCTAGGTGATTTAAACACAAATAGGTATGGCTTTAGCAAAGAGTTAGCGGTTAGTCCAAAGAAGTTCCAAGGACAACTACTACTAAAATATCATACTTTTTAAGTGCATAGTATGTTTTTAGTTTCATACAGACTGATATATATTGCATGGGATCGACCACTTTGAGGGTTAACCTATACATGGACCCGGCGTTCTGGCTTTGGGTCTAGTCTAGTCCAGTTTGTAGCCCATGCCTGATTAGATGCTTTCTTATCAGATGCTTCCTTTTAGGTTTTAACACCGGATCTCTCTCACACATGCCCAATCTTTTTCATGCTCGTTTCTCTTGCTCTATCCACCAATCCCCGTTCCTCTTCTCGTTGCTTGTTACTTGCATGATCAGCTGCTCACGGCTTGGTATTCCACCTCTTGGTCCTTATCAGTGTTGATCGGCATTTCCTATGTATCAGTATGCTGGTACAAACTAGACACATACTGGTCCAGCCAACAGCCAATATGGGTTCAATAACCAAAATTTTGAACAATGCTTTAAAATTAACAAATTATAAAACGAGAAGTTCAAGATTTTTTTTTTTTTTAAAGAGCAGCAAGCTACAAGACACGATATTTCCATAGGCTAACTGATACATGAAAAATAAGAACTTCAAGATTTCAATCTTAAAATTCAACAAGTTCATCATCAAAAAACAAATATGAGAATACTAAACTTCATTCATCTTATTGTCTATAGTGATTCCTAATGATATAATTCGAGTTAGAAATATAATGAAGGTTAAGATTAAAGCCTCGGTAATTTTTAGCAGGAGAAAATAGAAAAAAGTTCAATTGCAATTTCTGTTGTTATCAAGGCACATATAACAAGATACTTTACCTCCACAACGGAATTGACAAAGTCCTTATATTTTTTGGGCACATTGCTGTTAATTGCCTCATAATCACACTTCCTTATAAGAATTTCGAGGATAATTGCAACCTGTGATTATCAACTAGCTGCTCAATCATCCAAACTTCACATATGAAAGGCAAAGAAATCAAACTCTTTTAGGAGTAAAAAAAAACAAAAATGCATGCCTTCAATCGGAAATGATGTTTTGAAATTGACGACCATGGCAAAATCCCATTCAGAATATCGGGTACTAGAATGATTAGGCTGTTTGAGTGCAACGATGAAACCAACACTTTAACAAAGCCCAGAGCCGCCTAAACAATTCAAACATTATATTATGATGTCAAAAAAACAAACAAAGAAAACCAAGGGAGAAGTGCTTAATAAACTTACTTTAATAACTTCGTTAGATTTATTTTGTAGCAAAACTAAGACAGAAGGTATCAGGTTTGGCACAGCCAGACAAAACTCAGCATCGTTGTATATAAGCAATGAAAGGGCAGAAATTGCACCACTCATGATATGAGGAGATGAACTAGAAAGATAGCCCATTACCTGCAAATCAATCACAGAAAAGAAATAATTTAATTTAGTGAAATAAACATGCCGCATGTAACCAGCTAGAAATTATTTTGTCATATCTTACTGTGTGTCAGACCACAACTAGAACCCAACGACATATCATCTGAATAACTCAAAAGCATATGCCGAGATGGATGATGTTATTATATATATAACATGTTCCTTGCCATTGTGACCCTGAATCCACATGCATCACAGATATGCTACCTGACATGCTTGTGGACCCAGACACTGGCATGCTACTTCTTTTTGTTATATGGTATGGTTGACCAGCAGTCAACAGCATGGCCAACTGCAGATCAATCATAGCCTAGGGTAAGCATGTATTTCAGAATCCTATGTTCAGTGTTCCTACAGGATGAGACCAATGTAAATTATAGATAATACATCATCATCCTGAAATTCCATGTTACAGGAAGATCACAATATGCTCCTCCCTATTCATAGGTATGGGAAAATGGTGCACATGTATTCTATCACAATAAAAGAAGATGATGATGGGGACAATTTGAAACTAAAGATACATGAGTTGAAGAGATTGGCAAATACATACTAGTTAAATGTAAAAAAAAGGACAGAAATTTTACAAAGTGAATAAACCAATAAAAAGCTGGGTCTCCCACATGGTATATAAACACTGTCAGCATGATAAGCAAATTCCGAATCTTAAAGCTTCAGCAGGTAAAATCAGTATATAAGTTCTTGGGTAGACATGAAAATAATCTACAACAACAATGTAAAATATGACACTACAGAAAATATATGCAATCAAACCACATGAAATACAAAAGAGTTTCTAAATTACCATGACAAATAGTCGTTGAACATCTGATTGTGCATTGACAAATTGGGAATTCTTCAGGCTACAGCTTGTTGCTAACAATGTATCATATGCCAATTTTCTGGATTCTTTCTTAGACTGCAGAACGCATGTAAAAGCAACACTTGTGAAGTCAGAGTAAAAGAAGCGATACCGATAGCTTATTAAAAAATGTCATATACCAAATGAAACAAGATGAAACTCCCTTCGCAATGAAGAGTATCACATCATGTGCTGATGGAAGCTGAAAGTTCTAAGGCCAATTCTTCAAACAGATTTGTTTCTAGCTCATTTCTACATCATGTTGGTTAATACTACAGATATATTCATTTATTTGTCAAAGGTTGTTTCCAGAAATTTCCATTTCATGCACTGTTAAAATTTTGATTCTCAAGCAAGAGTACCAAGGCATGTGCCTAGTGCAGACAAGTGCAAGCAATACAAGCAGATCGTATTACTAAGAGTACACCATTGACCTTACATGATTTATGTACTACCATCGAGAAAGACCAATATGACTTACTGTACACCTTGGTAGACAATTGAGTTATTCATTTGAAAATTGACAACGCATACTGAGAACATATAATATGCAACTCAAGTATATTAGCCTTATTTTTGGTGCAACCTATTCTATGGCATCACAAAGAAACAGTATATAAATTCTTATATAAATAAAATTTACTTGTTCTTCTTTTCCTTGAATACTAGCATTTTCTCCCTAGTATCATGCTAGTAGTTAATATATCTACAACAGAACTTTCCTAGTGTTCCTGCTTCCTCCACAAACACTATTGTACTCTTAGCTCTAATGCCCAACAATAGTACGGAGTTTCTATTATAGCTCTGATCGGTGTAACAATCCAACAGTCTGACCAGACTCCAATGCAAAACTTTCCTTTCCATGTTAACTAAAGCTGCAAGTTGGTGGGTTTCACTGGGATGAAGGACAACCAACTCAACCCTTATTCAACACAACATTTTCCTCAGTGGAACACTTGCAGTCCTAAACAAATCCAACTCTTTTGTGGTCTAATTTTGGGTTAAGTGGGTCAGAAATGAGAAGTGTTAGGTCCCGCAAAATCAATTGTTTCATGTTTAAGTATAATTACCTTAAGATTAGTCATCATTTTTCATGAGACCAAAGTCGGTGTAGAGTCTAAATCCTAGCCCTGCACCCCAACCCCACTCCCCCTCTCTCCTTTTGCCCCCAATGTTTGAGCCACTATATAACATACCCATATATGATATTGTCAAAAGGCTGTTGGTGATAGGGGTTACATATATAAGTTGGGTACTTTCTATCAACTTAAAATTTTGGAATGAGCAGTGGACCAACACAATAGTTCATCAGTCAATTGTTCAAATGGAGTATAGCTAAAATACACAAGATTAGAAGTTCAAAAATAAAAATAATACTAAATATTTCTCTGTCAAATATTATAATAGAGAAAAAAACTGTGATGCACAAGAAAAATAAAAATTGTAAAATAAGTTTTCAATAAAAAGGTTATTTTAATATAACATGGTTTTGAATAAATTATTTATTAGAACAACTAATTAACAACTTGGTTTTCCAAAAACAACTGGTTCTTAGTTTCTCGAAAGCAATTCATAAAATTTTGACCAATTAACAACATAGATAGAAGGTTACAATTAAATTTCCAAAACCCAGTCAATGATAGGAGAAGAACCCCAAAATGCATGCTCTAGAGTGAGGTTTACATAAGCATATTATGGAATGTAAATTGTGAAGGAGGTTCTGGGTTAGGCATGGGTTGCTTTGGGACAACTGTCATTTCCCAAAAATTATGAAAAACCCAACCGAACTGAACAATTTCATGAGTTGGATCCGGCAGATTAAGGTCAAAGCCAATCAAAGGTTTCCTGAATTAACAGGCAATTCACTGCTTTATAAGAGCCAGGTAACACCAAATGACCTAACCAGGCTTGCTATGAATCGTATCATTAACCAAGAGGACCTTCCCAACAGTACCTGAGTGCCTCTCATGCTCTGCTATCTTCCTTGTTCCTGAAATGAAAATAAATTATAAATGGATCTAGGTCATCACCACACCAATGAAACTTGAGCTTTGAATTCCTGAAGGTTGTTTGGGAGCAAAAGATGTTAATTTTAAAGACTGTAAGATCTGAATCTTAAGGAGTTCGCTCTAGATTCCAAATTGTAACATAAACTGCTGAAGGATGTGATTTACAATGAGCTGGTTCGTGTGAACATGGGCATGCTTCTGTACCTCCAAACCGGCAGCCGATACTGTTCACCCTAACTTGCTTGCAACTTTGTTTAGCTCAGAATGCTTACAGATCTTCTTATACAAAATTTTGATCAACAGCAATTCTGACTTCATGCTTTTTAGTTCAATCCTTCCACTTATATTGCACGAATTGTACATGTTGCTGCCTTTGTTAGATTTCTGTAAGGGAACATAAGAAGGCAGCTCTTTAAGTCATGAGCAAGAACTGGATCTAATGAGATAGATCTTCCCAGTTCTCACTAGATTCGTAATTCTGACAGCCACTTCTCGTGTCTCTTTCTTCATTTGACTCTTTGACACTAATCTTACTTATTGCATTTGACGTATTAAAGATGAAAATAATAGTCAGAATATCAAGTATCAAATGTAAAAAAAGATCTCAGATATTTGCTACAAAATTCTCCTATAAATTAATTTATAATTCAAGTGTTAAAAGTCACAACACTTTCAAGTATACAACTGAAAAAAAAAAATTAAGAGCAATATGCAACTGCAGCTTGTAGCGTGAATTGTCCTACTTCAAATGAACATAAAACATGTGTTCAATTTTCAGAGCAATCATATCAAACACCAAGGCAAATAGATAGTCATGGATGCATGGATGATTACACAACCTTAAGTTTCAGAATGATCTCATTCAAGATTAGAAACGCCTTTGTATTCATTTTCTCCTCATTGATCTGCAAAGAATGGAACAAACAGAAGAAAATAAGATTATTGACCAAATGACATATTACAAAATTTTCTTCCGAACAATCCTGACTGATCAACCAAGAAAGCAAGTGTTACCAACATCAAAAAGCAAAGACAAAATATTTTTGTTGCAGAATGGTAATCTATGAGGCCCATCACAAGCTCACCAAAGGGACTTCGCTGTTTGTAAGTCAGACTGTCTGGCCTTACCAAACAAAGTAACTAGAAAGCTAGTGTAGAAATGATGAGGATATTGAGATGGACAAATAATTGTACAAAAAAAGGTATAATAATAACTGCCTGAGGAAAAGATAAAGAATGAATCAACTAATAAGGCTTCAACATGTCGAAACAAGATTGTTATTCCATATCATAAAATTTAAATATATAATGTAACCTAATTAACAGTAGGAATATAATACATGCAAAAAACACATATGGAAACAAATGTGGGTGTATCTATAATAAGTTCTCACTTTTATCACGTGAACCAATAGAAAATGGTAACATGATAGCCGAAGTTTTTCAATCATGTTATCATCCTGACTTTTCACACATTGCAGAAGATAAATCAAATCATCAATCCGGACAGAACAAAACCAACTATGCTTCTGCGTGAGAACAAGAAAGTAAGAGTTAGTGATGAAGGTATATGGTTTTTCGTTATCAACAGCAGTTGCCAGCACTTGTTTTTGCTAACCTCAAGAATTTTTCTTAAAGTAGACAATTCCTCTGCTTTGCTTGTATTATCAGTAGCCTGAGACAGAAAAGAAGCAAGTAATCAAATTAAACTGTATTATGAAATTTTGAGTATGTCATTGCTTCAAAGAAGAGAAGTTATTTAAAGATGATACCGACAACGAGGTGTTAATAAAATCAAACATTGTATTAACCAGGTTCTCATCAGCAGTTTCAACAAATGAGGAAGCAAGATCAATAACCAAACACCTGCATTGACAAAAGCTCAGATTAACCTTATAAGATGATACCTATATCAGCAACAAAAAAAAAAGTGTATCCAATATATTGTCATATTGTATCCTAATGGAACCCCACTGCAACATCAATTGTGCATTAAGAAAACTTCAAGAGAAAATATAAGCAAAAAATATGTTTGCCTCTTCTAGTAATAAAACACCATTAGTTTGAAAGCAACGAACTCATAAGTTAAAGCTGAAAGGCTAAGCTTTCACTTCAATTTATTTGATAGGAGGCAAAGCTAATTCTGATAGCAAGATGCAGTAAACTAATTTGCTCAAGAAACAAAAGTTGCAGCATTATGGGGCATGTATGTTATGTGAGGACATCACATTCCCAATATTCTGTAGAGAAAGAGCAAGCATAACAACCTCTCTACTGTGAAAACAGAATAGAAAGCAAGAGCTTTACCTGGAAATTCAAATGAAGGCGGCGGACATAGGGATTCGCATTCACCTCAATTTTCTTTCACAAAGGAGGCTATGGGTGAGGGTGTTAGGGTAACTACGTGAGTTGATTCGATTGAACCAAATTATACAATTGAACCAAAGTTTGAAATCTACCCTATTTCGCTCGAGCACTCGCCCGATGCCTAGGCTCAGACGAGTCCCAAGCGGAGCTTCACTGAAATGCCTCGCTGGAGATTTTGTGAGGCGCTCGGGTGAGCACTTTTTGAAAACACTGAATAACATTCTATAACACAGTACCAAGCTGAACTTTAGCCGATACAGGTCAGTCTGCAGAGAAGAATAAGAATAGCAGCGGGTACTTGCCACTAGCCACTAGCCCAATCTAGCTGAAGAAGAAAAAAAAAGTGCCTCCACCAGCTATGCAGTGTGACTCTACTGCTCTGCCAACTGCACACTGCAGAGACAGAGGGGACTATAGATGCAGAAGAGATCAAGCGAAGAAACTTGACTTCCATGCCACATGGATTACAGGATTTTTAATTCAAAGAATAGAAATATCTCCAATTCTATAGATAACTTCTACCAGATAAGCATCTTGACAGTCCATGGATAATAAAAGAGGAAAAAGGAGTCATATGAAAGAGAAAATAAGAAAGATAAACAAAGAGAAGAGATAAGAAAAGAAAAGAAAGATATATAGTAAATTAACAAAATGAAATTTTCTTATAAAATAATGTTAAATTTAAGACAAAGAAGTTTTTATATACCCTTTCAAAGTTGGAAATAGTATATTTTCCCTTACATATTTTGATTTGGTATATACATCTCTCCAAATATTAAGATCCTTCACATACATCCCTCCTGTTAACATCCAGAAAAAATAATACATAAATAAGATTAGATAGCTTGAGTTCAAAGTAAAATGTTTTGCACTTTTGCTTGAGGATCAAATTCACCAACTAAGCAAAGCCAACACTATGCAGCTTCTATGAGCACGACAAGATAAACCAAGTTCGGTCAATGTTGGGTCCAACCAAAGCCAACATTATGAAGCTTCTAGAATGGGTTTCAATTATCTATCAAATTGGTACTTTACCAGAATACTAGGTGGTACACTGATGTATACCAACCAATAATGCATATGGTATGATACTACTCCTTCACTAGACCAATAAATAACAATTGGTACCAGGGTTTTACTTACCAGTCCATACCGGTGTACCGACATATTTTCGGTACCGGTACCACGCACGATACAATAGTGCATACCATCCGATATATTAAAATATATTATAATATTATAGAATATAATATTAAATATTAAATTTATTATAAAAAGAAAAAAGGGGCGACGTCGCCTCGATCTTTCTCCCCGCACGGGAGAAAAATCGCGAACGAGGGCAGCGACTGCTCACGGGCGAGGACGACGCGAGGTATTCTTTCTTTTTCTCCTCTTTTTTCTTCTTTCTTCTTTCTTCTTTTCCTCTTCTTCTTCTTCTTCCCTTTTTCTCCCTCAATCGATTGCCGATGGTCGATTTTGGTGGTACCGCCCGATAGCGAGCGGTCCACGTACCGATAATCTAGCAGACCAGCACGTACCGCCCGATACGAGCGATACAAATCGATATGGAAAACCTTGGTTGGTACAATGCACATACCGATCGGTTTTTAAATCCATTCCACCATCGATGAAAATACTGCTTGTCTCTACAATACAAGCCAGATATTTCATGATCCAACAACCAAGAGGGATGCATAGTTGCATACCTTGTAAAATTGCACGATCCGATTCAATGTCGAGCATATACCACTTAGTAAGACAACTGACATGGAGTTGTACTGGGTAATAAGATTACCACCTGGTACCGCATTAGTTCTCTCTTTTTTTACTTCCTTTTATATGTCAAACCATCAAGAGGATGTCAACACCCCTCCTCTTTTTCTCAGTAGTTGTTGATAGTTGTCAACAACAACACCCTTTCTATTCGTTTGTAGCTTCCCGTCTTGCACTTCTCTCCAGCTTTGCCATAGCCTCCGCTATCTTTGTCATCACTCTGCCCCGCCTCATCAGCCACCGCAACCACAAACCAGTACATTTCGCCCTTTCCCCTTCTGCCCCACCTTTGCTTTTGCCTCCTCTCAAACCCTCTCTCACTATGGTGTAGGGCATCAGGTCTCAACCCATACCGAGTGTCTATGTGCCACCTCCTATGATTATCATGTCAGTCCAAAAGACATGATAATGGACCATGCTTGTGCCTCCTACTGATGCTAATGGACTAAGATTCTAATCCATGCATACCACCAATAACATCCTTGAAAGAGTCTCCTAAAAGTTCAATTTGCATCAGAGTTTGTGTTGAACACTGACCATTCCATTAAGAACTAATCTAAAGATCAACGTGTGGTTTCTCTCTCCTTGATTCTAGAAAGAAAAAAACCTAGAATTTTCTATCTAGGTGTAGTCATAAGCTAGCAATTGTGTGATGCAAACAAACCATTTGTTGAAAACAAAGCTTCATGTTCACTTCTAGTGATTTATTTTAGAAATGAATTAGACATAGATCTCTACAGCATTTTCAGTCAAAGGAAGAAAGTGCCAGCACATTTCATTAAGACAGTAGATTATGTGCAACAGGAAAAAAAGCAAAACCACCTTAAAGACAGTCCATTTCTCTCAGTAGCAATTTCAGATAAATTCTTTTAGTAATACCTCGGAAAGCATACTCATTGGTTTCTCTCTTATTGAGTGAGATTCTACCGTTATGATATTTTCAGCACATGGATTATGAAACTAGACTTGCTGAGAACCCACAATAATTAGGCCATTTCAAAAATTAGGTACAGCATTTAACAGTGATAATTAACTGACAATAAATATTGCTACCTCCAGAGATTCAATCATACAAATTTATAAGAAATAAATTTTTTGTTGTTAAACCTACAATGCTAAAGCAAAACAAGAAAACATGATATATATATATAATAAAAGAAAATTTTAAAATAACAAAAATTGTGAAATTCATTAGTATATCAAAAAAATAACTGTCACCTTTTCTCTTTGTTTTTATCCATTTTGCTTGTTTCCTCAGTCTCAGTCTCTTTGTTGACATCTATCATGTCACCCTCATTAAGTTTCTTAGATTCACTTAGAAAATTTAGTAGATCAAACTTTTCCAACAATGATAGAAAAAACCTATGAAGATCTTCACTCTTAACTAGTGAAGCCAAAGATTCAATTGCTTCCTGCAAAAATAAATAAAGGCTAATCTTAGTTGGAGCACATAGTTCATGTGACATAAATAACAAATGAATTTAATTATCATACACTAAAGGCTGAAGATAATAGGCTAAGCAAATTCGGAATGACTTGGGATAGCACAAGTATGAGTAAAAGTAACATACAACAACAATTACTGAGAGAAATCCTCTTAATCCAATATCTTATGATTTTGACCAATCATTTAATATCAAATGCTTTTTCTTCCAACAATAAATTCATGTTCGCCTTGCACAGACACAATAAAGATACAGGTTCCTCTTATGCAAATGCTTTTTTCCCATACCACCAGTTCGCTTTCCACTATAAATAACCTCCTCCACTCCTATTCCTCACCAGGCAAACGCTCTGGAGTCAAATATAGAAATACGTGAATCATTCAAAGAGAGGGTAACAAAATTCCCCTCCATAAATCTTAAGAGTTAAATGATCAAAACCATTAGCTAGAGGAAGAAAATTTTTAATATATTGACTCTGTCATTGAACTACTGACTTTCATATCACTTCAGTAAAAATTTATGATGATATTGGTGATTGACATGGACGTCAAACTTGACTAGTATTTTATATCACTTCAGTAAGAATGGACACAGAAAAGTACTTCAAAGTACAAGTATTTTCCAAGGCATGGATGTCAAACTTGACAATCATAGCTCTAGAAACAGTAAATCCAAAATCCCTAATAAACATTATATTTATCCTAAACTAGTGCATCAGAGTGGGTTCTACTTTTATCAACCGAAAATCATGATTTATATACTGAAAAATGATTTGTGTTTTCAACCATGGGCTCACATGCAACGAAGCCGATATATATAAAATAGACAACACAAAGACTATAAAGTATAAACTATAAAGTAAAGTTTTTAATTCAGCATCGGAAGGTTTTGATCACAAGGGCAAGCATGAAACAGACAACTCTTAGTCCTTGCAGTTAGTCCAAAGCAATGCTCGCCCTCCAAAAGTTCAAAGATTGCTAAACAAGCTTTGGGGGAAAAGATCAACGAAGAATGTTGCGCCATATCTTGTCCATATTGTAACCTGGTGTTAAATAGTTTAATTTGCACTGGTTAAACAATTTTCATAAACTATTAGTGACTCCCAGAGGCTGCCAAAATAAGCCCCATCTTGAGACCAGATAATATAATTTCTTATTGAATGACCTCTTCTTGTAGAACATGATGAGCTACACAAGTATTAATAATGATTATAAATCAAACAACAGACTTAAGATGATGGAAAAATTATTAAGAAAATTAGAACTAGAAGAATCAACTGAACCTACCAAATATTACTATGCTGTCTCTAGAAAAATAAAATTGTCGGGGAAACATTTCAAAAGCACAAGGATGGTAAGTAGAAGATGGATTTAATACCTTCAGGACAGCATGCTTTTCCGGAGGAGAATCAAGGAAAACATCTGCCATAGTCTGAATCAAATCCATAGAATTGGAAGCTAAGGCCTTTATGTTCTTTGATGCGGTTTTCTTCGTGTACCCAATAGGAAAGCTTTCAGACTTATCATGAATATCTTTTAACGAGGCATGCCGGTTTACATCTTGGTTTGCCCCAAGAACTCTCATGTTTTCATTGACAAGTGTCTGATACAACACAATATTCTTAAGGCAAGGCTGTAATCAGCTAAGAAAAGCAAACCTAACCAAAAATTTATAGTATATTTAAAATTTTAAATTACTAATACCTGCAAGCTTATGGATATGGTTTCAAGCAAGGAAGAATCATCCTTGAGAGAATGCACCAGCAGCTTGGCAAGAGAATCAAAACTTTGAGAAATATCAGGAGGACAACGACAAAAAGCAGGAAGCAAATCCCACATTTCATGGGCATAAGATCTGAGTTTTCCTTGCAATGTCGCTCTTTTCACTAAAAAATGAAATGAAAAATCCAACACATCATTCTTTCCGGATGTCAAATTTTGAGTTTCACTAAAGGATATAACTAATACCTTTGTCACAGGCTTTCAGAATAGATTTAGCAAGGGGCACAATATGGTCCATGAAGTAACATAAGGATGCTCCAGAAGCATATCTCTTTAATATAGGTATCAACCAAGCATTTGAGCAAGTTTTTTTTTCTCCATTGAAAGATACAGGAACCAGTGAAAGCACATTCTCTAGTCCCATAGCGATTACAGCAGATCCAATACATTTCTGAAGCTGCACTCAAGACAGAAGTCAGATTAAGTTATGGATTAAAAGTTAATAACCCATTCGATTACTCATAGATAAGCTTAATTAAAGTATTGCTGTACCAAGTGCATTTCCCTTCACTTTCCCAAACCTCAAACTAACAAGAACCAAACAAGGTATATACAAGTCATGAGCACTTCCCATTTCTCATCATCAGTGCCACCAAATGTGAGAAACAGGCAGAAGAAGGAAACGTAAGGAGAGATAATTGAGAAAATCATATATAATGATTTAAAGAGGGAAGAAGAAAGCAGATAACTAAATATTCAAAGTGTTCCCTGTTCTTATCCAGGAGCACTTTAGCCCATGCTGTTCGATGACCTAATAATTCTTGTGCCAAAATTGGTATTGGTACACTCCCAGAAGGTTACAGTATGAGGTCATAAGAACAGTGGCGCTCCTGCTTTCAAAATCAAAAAATTAGAGGTCCATCAAAAAGAACTGAAGCAGGTAACGATTCTGTTTTGACCAACATAAAAGTTGTAATTAATCTATTTCTGTATAATCCTCAGAAGGTAGATTCTATTTTTTTTTAATATATCAGGTAGTTTACACAACTTGTGAAGCTTCACTGCAAACAATAGGAAGTTTCCCATTTACTAGTGGTGTTATCCAAATAGTGTTGTAACAAACTTACAAATAGCAGCATCTCAAATTGCATACAAGAACAATAGTGCAGGATAACAAGAACGTAAAGCACCAACTTAGTGGGAGTAGTCCCTTAAAGGTTAAGAGAGGCCAAGCCTGTCCTATAATAAAAAGTTTCTATCTCCATTAAAACACGATTCACAAAGCAGCCATGGGAAACAATATTATGTAAAATTGACAGTTGTTGGGTGCTATAGAGTCGGTTCAAATACACTCCAGCTGGTACAATTCACCAGTTACATAAAATGGGCTGTCTAATTAGCAGGCCAAAGAAGCCTTATTCGAGTGAGCCATTGGATGCAAGAAGCCTTCTTATATGGGATCATAGGAGTCGGCCACCACTTCTGACTCCTTCCAAACCACCTGACTCCTGATACGTTTCAAGGGCCAAAGGCCACCCGCAAGGGCTATGTTAGTTCTAAAAGAGACTTTAATGGTCTTCGACCAAGTATTTAAGAGAAAAGGCAAAAGCAAACTTAGCAAATACAGGAGAGAAAGGCCAATATAAGTGACTATGCCAATGGGCAAGACCGTCACAAGATTTAAAAGCATTACACTATATCCTTGAACATTGATGTCCTTTCGCATTGAGGTGGTCCATATTTTGCAGTGATTCTTCAATTTCCTTGCCTCTCTTGGGGTTTATGTTGATGTTGATTGAACCAATTGTTCACAAAACCATTATGCAATGTTCTATAGTAAGCAGAGATTACAAAGTCTTCCAGTTGAGAGAAACAAGGAGTTCACAGCGATTGAATCCAATGATGTATGTCCTTAAGCCTAGGCAATCATATCAGCACAACCATTTGGAACTCCCTACCTCGAAGAGAATGTTTCCGGTAGGAATCTTCATCACCTTCACATATAACAATGGAACAACCCACCGTATGGTATATCTCTAGTTCGAGAAAGATTAATAGCTTGCAAGAGGTAAGCTAAACTAAAAGGACAACTTTATTGCTGAAGTAACAATTAGAATACACCCCCTTCTTCGTATAAAAGGATCACAAAAAAATATATTAATCCTCATCATATTGAACTCCGATCAATCCCCTAATAAATTATATATTCTAATTTTTATCCTTTTCTTTTACAACTTAATCTCACAAGCCTTATTAAAGACTAATACATCATAATCATATTCTAAGTTATAAATGCTAAATAACATTCATGACCAGAGCTTTCCAATTAAAAAAGTTTATGATTCAAAATCCTAAAAACTATAAATCGAATACCCTCAAGAAGCTCAATGTTTATCTTAAAAAATATACATAACCTTTGAAGAATTATTTTGGTTATTAACCTTTTGTTTTGTTCAAATAAGCAACTATATGCACACTTTTCAAGGTGTTGCAACTCCATTGAAGGTTTGATTATTCAATAAGGCCTTTTAAGAAGTATGTTCAAATGAAAATTTACAAAGTTATACATGCATACTTGGAACTTGACAGAATTTGTACGTACCTAAAGTCTAAAATAGAAGAATGCTTCAACAATGAAAACGGCGAAGTAATAAATAAATAAAGCTTGCTGAAGGTGAAGACACTTGTTTTTAACTTACATGTTTCATGATAGATGAGTCTTCTTCCACTGTTATCACACATTGTGCCAGTTTAAGTAATATATCCTTCATAAATAGGTATGAGGTCTTGCCTACAATCAAAGAAAATGATAACAACGCATGTTGTCGACATGACAAATCTATTAATCTATTGCAATCTTGTAACAAGGAGGAAATCCATGATAGTGCATCAATTAATTAGAATTAGGAGGAAAGAACATCCAATATCATGCATAAGCAATTCAAGTGCAATGTGAAGAATGCATTGGTGTTAACAAACAAGTTTACATATAACACTTGAGTGGCCCAGATAAAAAATGAAGAATTTATATCATTACTACAAGGAAAAAAAACAGATGACAGCATTAGATCTTCATATGTGAAAAGTTACTTGTATATGTTTTTCATTTTTAATCTTTAGCATATATGTCCTATTTTGTCCAGGAAACCTGGCTGTAAAAAGTACTATTGAACCAAAATAAGAAATTCATCGTGAAATGTATGATGACTTAGTAATTTCTTCCTGTAGATATCTTTATAGTTTCTAGCAAGGTTTGCAATACCATATCCTACCGCTCGGTACGCTCGATATGTACGTTCGGTACCTTAGTGTACCATGTGTCGGTACACTCTGTACATCTCAGTACAGCTCGGTACATACCGTACAGACAGCTGATCGATATGTCGATACAATACGAGATTGCGAACCTTGGTTTATAGTTTATATAACAATTATTTGTCACATGATTTAAATAAGTTAAATTTAGTTTTACATTAGGCAAAAAATAAATAACATGCCAAGTTATAATTTTTCAAGTCAAGACTCAAATAGTCGTAGAAATCTGCTACAAGCAGTATGAGGATTCATTTACATCTAAAAACTTCAACCATTCTCGTGAGTTAGCACTAATGAAGTGCCTCAAAAATTATTCTAACTTTACATTTATACTCTCTGTCTCGTCATCCCAACATAATAAAATTAGGAGCACTTTATTCTTGGGGAATTTAAAAGTAGAGATGTAGCTTTAAGAGAGAGTTTTTGGTGTTGTGACTCGTGAGTAAGTTCAAAAGGCAATTATTAGTAGATCATGGTTGAAAGCAAGGTTTGACTTACCGGTCGTACCGATGTACCGACATATTATTGGTACCAGTACAGTACTAGTACCGAGCAGTACGCACAATGCATACCACCCAGTATATTAAAATATAATATAATATTTATATAATATAATATTAGTATATTAAATATATTAAAAAAAGAAAAGGCGACATCACCTCGATCTTGGTCCCTGCGCAAGAAGACATTCCGTCTCCTCGCGCGGGAGAAAAAGCGGGTGAGAACGGCGGTAGGTTTTCTTCTTCTCCTCTTCTTTTTTCTTATTTTCCTCTTCTTCTTCTTCTTCTTTCCTTTTTCTCCCTCAATCCCTCAATCGACTGCCAACGGTCGATTTCTCCCTCAATCGGCCGCTGATGGCCGAAATCGACCACCGATGGTCGATTTTTGATAGTATCGCCTGGTATTGGGCGGTCCACGTACTGGCAACATGGCGGATCAGTATGTACCGCTCATACCGAGTGATATAGGTCAAAATTAAAAACCTTTGTTGAAAGATTAACAAAATAAAAAATAAAGAGCATTTTAAAAGATCTATAGAATCTAAAGAAGAGGCTAGAAGGTATGGTATGACATAAAGGTATGGTATGACATAAGGCAAAAAAGCATATAATAAAATTTGTAACAAGTTAGATAGGAACAATGGCAAAAAAGATATACGTTGAATAGCTAGAGATAGGAAAAGAAAGTGTAACTATTTAGGAAATATTTTACACACTAAAATGTAGATCAAAAGATACTTATTAATAATAATAAATTTATGGAAAGCTGAAAAAATTTATTCTTATAATTTATTTAAAATCATTCCATAAATAAATCTAGTAATCATAGATTTGTTCATAAAAATAGAGCATGTGAGATAAACAATGCTTAAACGAAAAATAAAATATGTAAGAGTGTTGAGCAGATTGGTTGAGTAGTTTCTTCCAAAAAAATTTGAGGTTTAGAAATATATTTGATGAATGGAGGAAGAGCTTCTTAATACCAAATTATAAAAATAAGGGTGATATCCAAAAGTATTCTAATCATAGAGGAACTAAAATTGTGTGTCACACTAAAACTTTAAGAGAGAGTAAATAAATGTAGAATAAGATATGAAATGAATATATTCGAGAAATAATTTGGTTTTTTTGTCAAGAAGATCAACAATAGCTGTGTACTTATTAATGAAGAAATATTTGCATATGGGTTTTATCAATTAAAGACGTCCCATGAGAGAGTTGCCAGAAATTTGTTATGGTGGGTGTTAGAAAAGAGACATGTGTTTACTAATTCTACTACTGTCATAAAGGATATGTATGTTGGTATAGTCACTAGTGTTAAATCTATACAGAGTAAGTTACCTATTAGTATAAGCCTACAACGATCTACATTAAATTTTATATTTTCACACAAGGTCTGTCATCCCGTACCGTACCAACATACCGAGCTTTGTTTGCACGGTACGGTACAGGGCACCGAGCAGTATGCCAGGGCATACCGCTTAGTGTGTACGTATGTGTGTATATATATATTAAAAAAATAAAAAAGATCGACGACGTCGCCTGGCTTTCTTCTCCCCATGTGGGGAGAACAAGTCTCGTTTTCTTCTCCCGACGCAAATGAGAAGTCGCCGAGGCTTCTCCCCGCGTGGGTGAGGTGAAGTCTTCAATGCTTCCCTCTTTTTCTCGTCGCATCAGACGAGGAGAAAGCGATGATGAGAAGTCCACGGCGAAGAAGTTGTCGCCTCGCGAGGTTCACCTCATCCGCAGCACTGTCCCAAGGTTCCCCGGTCATAGACGTCTCCAACAACTGAGCCGCCGCCTCACCATTAGATGGCGGCACCGTCTGAGGTTCTCCTCTTCTTCTTCCTCTTTCTCTTGCTTCTTCTTCCCTTGTCGCAACTAACCGCAGCTAGGCTGAAACTACCCTATAGTAGGCGGCGACGGTCGAAATACCAACCTATACCAGACGATAACGGTCGAAATTTCGACCGTTAGCACCCAATACAGCCCTCTATCTAACGGTACAAGGCTAAAACCATGGTATCACCCGATAGCGAATGATCCATATACTAGTCTGCTGGCGGACCAGTACATACCGCTCGTACCGAGTGGTACGATTCGAAATTGCATACCTCGTTTTCACATTAGCAGTAGACAAACTTATTAGTCATTTTTTAATACAGTCATACACCTCCCTAGTATATGTTATATGTTGATGATATTGTATTAGTTAATGAAAGTTTAAATGGAGTTCAGTCTAAACTTGAGGAATGCCAACAATTCTTAGAAACTAAATGTCTTAAATTTAAGTATGATTAAAACTAAATATATGATATTCAATTTTAGCCTAATGATATAGTTAAGTACTTAATGGATATGCCAAAAAGATCAATTTAATAAAAGTTTTAGGTATCTTAGTTCAATTATTCAACAAGATTAGAGATTGATAAAGATATGTAAAAATGGAACCATTAAAATGGTGAGGGCCATTTTGCGTGATCATTAAGTACCTTTGAGATTAAAAGAAAAGTTTTACAACAATAGGAAGAGCAGCACTATCATGATATGATGTTGGACAATTAAAAACCAATATATAAAAAGAATTATATTTTTAGAATGAGAATATTGAGGTGGGTGTGTAGAGTTATTAGGTAAGATAAGAAAAGAACTATTTTCATTCATAAACAATTGAATTAGCTACAATAGAGGATAAAATGGAGAATAGTTCAAGATGATAGTGACATGAGATAAGGAGACATGCAAATGGAAAGAGATAAAATGATTCCTATTAATGATATGAGAAGACAGGATATAAAAGGGCCTAGGAATTTAAATACTCTTATATAAGGATATGAATTTTTCACATATCTCAACGGCGACACGAATCCATGTAGCCGACCCCAATAATTGGGACCTTACGATTTTGTTGCAGCTCTAGTAATAACAGGTGATATGGGTCAGTATATACCATAGAGGTCCGACTTGTTACAAAAGCCAGTCTCAGATCATCTTGAATCCAAGTCCTCACATTGACTTAATCCAAATTACATGTAAAACATAATGAAATGTATATACTTTATACTCCAAAGAACATGGACAAGGTTATATAAATACCATTTTGAGATTAATAATGACTAAGAAAATGATACAATAGGCTATGAGAGATGGAAAATTAAGAAAGCAAGAACTAACAGTAGATTACCAAAGCTTAATATATGTCTAGGTAATTATAGGTTCTAAACAGAATATAATAGTAATGAAATTAAAATCAGAACCAAAAAGCCAAGAAGAAAGAGGTCAAGGTAGCAAGAAAAACAAGCCGATAAAACAACGTGGAAAGCATGTGATTTTCCTAGTGGCTTAAGTCACCAATAGAATCATGTACCCTTCTTCCCATGACCAAGGCATCTCAATTAAAGAAAACTGAGATCATCTGAATAAAAGATAACTTCAGCATTTTAATAACCATCAAATAATGAGTAAAGTTCAACATTTTTTTATTGCACCATGAGCCAACATAAATCCTCAAGAAATAAGCTACTTTGCACATTCAATTATTTTTCTTCACTATACACTCCTATGTTGACACATAAATGCCCGTGTGGTCTGAACCACATTTCCAAACTGAAACTATCAGGATAGTTAGCTCATCAACCCTTGTAAGGCACTCATATATTCCCACATTTCTAATGTGGGACTAAGGGATGTTACACTCAATATGTGAGGCTTAGCCCAGTGATGATTCCACGCTGTGTCGAGTTCAGAGCACTCCATACACACAGATAGCCCTTTCCTACTCGGGTCCCCTCACCATGCCCGAATACTAAGTCGGCTCTGATACTAAATGTCACGACCCGGGTTGATGAGCTAACTATCCTTCGGGCATGGTGAGGGGGACCCCGTCGGGAAGAGCTACTTGTGTGTATGGAGTGCTCTGAACTCTCGAGTGCTCTGAACTCAATACAACGTGGAGCCACCACTGGGCTAAGCCTCACATGCACCATGCTAGGGTTCGATCTGGAATATGTTCGACCTTGACAAGGACATCAAGTATCTGAGTGGAGGAGAATGTAACACCCCTTAGTCCCACATTGGAAATGTGGGAATATATGAGTGTCTTATAAGGGTTGATGAGTGTGCTATTGGTAACTCCAAACTCGAGCATTTTGGCCAGTGGTTGGGCCAAACTAAAGCTATCAACCTGGGTAGTGACATTTTGGTTTGTGCATATAGACAGTCTGAAAATACAAGAATTTTTTTTTTTGCAATCACCGTAAAGAAATAAAGGGTTAATAAATGCTCATAAATGAACACAAAATGCAAAGTACTATAATGTTTAACTTTCAATGAATATCAGCAGTCGTAAATTTAAATGAAGCACATTTTGGCAAAAACTGATAAAAGAACATACCAAGCCTGAGGAATAAAGCTGAAATGACATCCAACATAGGTTCAGTAGGGGATTTGCAAGTGTTGAGCATATTGCTGAATACAGAACAGAGATTTACAATTGCACTTGTCTCAGGGTTAACATCTTCATCATTATTGCATAATTTGCTTGCACCAGTCATGGAAAGCTTCAAGTCAATATGAACATTAATCAAGTCTTTCAAGACTTCTGCAACAGCTTCAGAGGGATTACTATCAGCAACCAGATATCCTGCCAAGCTTTCCAAAAATAAGTCAAAATTACTTAAAGATGAGTTAAATGACCCAAAGAAAATAGAAAAAAACCGTATTGCAATATAAGTTTCATATCTAGTCAAATTTACAATCATAAAGAGCAGATTAAATTAGTAAATATATTAAAGTTCAACCACAATTGTAAACTTTCTTTAAGTTCCAAAAGAAGAAAACTAGAATGGGCATAAACAACAGCACATGAGACTAAAAATAAGTCAGGAAAACAAGAAACAAAATGATATTCAACAAATCTGACCACAGGGTATCAAGAAGGAAGAGTAAATGACTGTCCCCAGTTTGAACTTTGAATTATAGAACATGATTCTATGATGGATGATCGTTGCATGCCACTTCGATGTTGCGAAAGCTACTTCAGATGATACAAACTGTTTGCATTATTTGAAATTTGAATGTCAAAATATATAAAATTTGATGTCATCATTCCAATACATTTGCATAACTGAAAAAAAATTCCAATCCAATATACACCTTGCCTTTAATAGCAGTCAGTTATATCAACATGATTAAACACCACATACTAAGATAATACAAAAGAGCAGGAGCTTGGAAGAAGGCAGAAGGAACAAACAAAAGAAACATTATCCACTTTCAAAGCTTTATTCTAACCAGCTGATGGATCAGGATGATGTTGTGGTAAAATAAAGATGCTTTTATTTGCTTTGAAAAATATAAGCATGCATCATAAACATAAAACAATCTATGAACAAGAACCGAGGATAAAAGATGGGGCATTAAAGGGTGATAAGGAAGACCAGAATCAGAAGTTATCATACAACAAGCTGCAGATGGAAACCAATGTCCAATTAAATATGCTAATTCCAATATACCAAAGAATTGCTGCATCACATACTAGATGCATACTATCTCCTATCGGAAAGATATTATTTCAAGATTGTGCAATATCAAGTGTAAATACATTCGAAAGTGTTGTTGATTGAGCCAAGAGATGCCGGAACAGAACTCACTTTCTATCAGATTTTTGTATGTTTTTGGTAGTTTTATATAACAATGAAATGTTCATTACATTTTTCCTTCAAAACAGTTATCACCTATTAATGATAATGCATGAATGACAGCTTAGTGAATCTGTAGACAGTCACATCTCATTCTTAAGATTATTCATCCCTAATAGTATCAAGAAAGGTTCTAAATTTTGGTCTGGATCCAATCCGGTCCTTGGCAGACCAGTTCACCACCGGACAGTGCAGACCAGTAAGGTCCAGCCAAAGGAGGACTCCCCAGAACGAGGAGGGTGATGAGGAATCAAACGAGGTGGAGGACAGGAAGAAGATGAAGAGGCAGGGAAGAGAGTAAGTGGAGGAGGCAGGGGAGGATGGAAGGTGGAGGAACAGATGAAGAATCAGGGGGTGGAAATGCATATCGAAGGGGGAGAGCGACACAATGGGAAGGAGGGTAATGCAGTGGCAATGCAATGGAGAGACGAGAAGCCAGCAAAGAATGGCCAGGGAGGAGGCAGCAGCCACACAGGAAGACAAGGCGGAGGATAAAGAAAGAGAAAAGAGAAGGAGATGAAACTGTTGTCTAACACTGTTATTATTTTAACAAAAGGAATATGAGCACCAGGTGGTAGGTTTACCACCTGATATCAATCGATATTGAGATATTGAAGCCTGATAGAGTGAGCATGTCATGCAGTACAGCCCATATCAGAAGACTAAACTGATTGCTTCACATAACGGTGGGCTGACAGGAAAAAAAATACTGACAAGTACAAAACCTATATGGATGGTCCTTTAATCCTTGATCTCAAGTATTCATAGCAATCAAAACCCAAATTTAAAGATTATAAACAAATCAAGTGCAATTAAAGTAGTCAACTATTAAATGAAAACTATAAGAAGCAGATAAACAAACCTTTAACTGAGATGAAGATCACAGGAAGGCTGCCTATCCATAAGGTGGGTTGAACATCATGAAGCTTGTTCAACAAATTACTCAAAGTCTTTAATCCAGAAACGGTGGTGTCAAGAGTATTCTTCTCGCTCGAAGATATATATGATGTAAGAGCAGATATGATGTTGTCTGACTCAGCAATAAGAACCTTAGATTCAATTTGTTCCACTAATGCATCAACAACTCCAACAATGTGTCCTGTAAGCAAGGAGGAAGCACTCCTCAAGAACCTATAAACATCAGAAATGATCTTCATTCTTACTTTCTCAGAGAGGTTTGGTGCAATAAGTTTCAAAATGATAAGCATATGGATGATTTCCAAATGTTCAGTCTTGTGCAACTCATTCAAAGTAGGTGCATTTAACACTTCAGGAGTACAGAATTCTTCCAATGAAGATATGTACTTCTTGTACAAAGAAAACACAACTTTGCTCGCCTTCTTGATGATGCTGGCGCTCTTCAGAGTTTCAAAAACCTTCTTGACATATAGTTGGGCACATCTCCTCACCTAAAGCACAGAGAACAAAAAAGGTAACAATTCTTAACAAAGAAAACAGTAATCACTTGCAAATAATTTTCGGTAAAAATCAAGATGAAAAGCATATATGCACAGGAGTCAGCAGGAAAGCAGAATTAAGTAAGCATGCTTTATCTTCAATCTTCAATAAATCAGTTTAAATTTGAAACAGAATTTTTATTAAAAAAATGTATGAGAGGTTTGGTGATCATGCTCGAATCAGTTTAAATTTGAAACAGAATTTTTCTAAACAAAAAGTATAAGATTATACATCAACTTAATATTTGAACCACTTCGGTTGCATGTCTCAAAAAGAAGTTATAAATTTGAGTTTTGACTCAAAAATTAGATAACATGAACAAATTGAAGTTCGAAACTTGCTCTTTTAATTTGTCTTTTTAGATTCTTTATTCTTCACTTTCATTGGTCAATATGTGATTGATAAGTACGCATTTACCTTAGCATCTGCAATTAGTAAACCTGTATCTTAAATCTTAAGAAACATAGATCTGGAAGTTCACATTGATGGGTTTCATTAAGTAATGTAGGACAATAAATCTCATATTAATATTGGGATAAGATGAAAGCATGGATGGATAAAAAAAATCAGGATCTGATAATTGGGGAATAAAAAAGAGAAGATAGTAGATGTGATAAAGAAGGATAAAGATCATAATCATTATGGCTTAAGAATTAACTTCCAAGGATCAAGATTCCACACTTCTGCACGTCTCACAAGTGCAAGAATTATTTTTTTTAAAAAAATGGCACGTTGCCTTGACAGTATGATGGAACTAGTTTTCTTTCTTGCAAAGAATCTTCATTCAGACATATTTTCCCAATTTTCTTCTACTTTTAACTTAGCTTCATTTTTATCTCATTGGAAAAGTCTTGGTAAGTGGTGCAAATTTACATAAGATGTCATATTGAAATTACTTACATTTACAAAAAAAAATAGAATATTAAAGCATTCAAAAGATAAACTGAACAAGATAGTTCCTAAATCACTAATCAAGAATCTATACATGTAACTAGCATAAAATTGATATCCTAACCCATAAAAATTTAACAAACATCAAATATACTTAAAAATATCTAACATAAAAACTTTGACTTAGAAGAAACATAGATTCAGATAATATATCTAATATATGATTATTATCCAATTAGTACGAATATGAATAAATACAAGACACAGTATCTAGACAAAAGTGTATAAGTTCTGGTACCCATACCTTTTGCCAAAATATAGCTAATCAAATTTCATCCCTTGCTGAAACTCCC
Organism: Ensete glaucum; assembly: GCA_021527575.1. NCBI lineage: Eukaryota > Viridiplantae > Streptophyta > Magnoliopsida > Zingiberales > Musaceae > Ensete > Ensete glaucum. The sequence continues at coordinate 1,744,618 of CM038559.1, forward strand.
AAATACATTAGCATGTCAGATGCGACTTACATCATTCCAAATGTTTTATGCAACCTCCTTGTCTAATTTTTAATATAATGTCACGCCACAAGTCTGACATTTTTCTTATTTACTATTGAATTCATTGTTTACTATGTGAAACCAATACAAGAACAACTACTAATGAAATTAATAAAGGTGTAAATATCAACTTTTGAGTATTCGAAACCACTTGAAAGCATATCCCTGAACAATTACACAAGCAACTTAATCAATCAAAATTGCGACAGAAGTTGTTACCTTGGGGCGTTTGTCCACGGTGAACGACAGAAGGACTTCCATAGGCAATTTGACCTCGTTCCAGTCCTCCAAATCAAGGCGGAGCACCAAGCCACCAAGCGACTTAACCATGGACCGTACTGCCCCGGTAGGCAGCCTACTGGGCGGGTCCCGCAAGAAAGTGGCAAGAACGAGGGCCGCGTCTTTGACCATTGTCGGAGTCAGGGACCGGGCAGGGGCGACAGGGAGAAGGATAGCAAGGAAGGCAGAGAGCGCAGAAATAGCATCATGGTCGGCGGTGTCGGCGTCGCGGATGGCGGTGATGACAGCCGCGAAGTAGCCAGGAGGTGTGAGGGGAAGCCCTTCCTCCTGGAGAATGGAACGCATGGCGGCGGCGGACGCACAAAGGTGACGGTGCTGCGGGGCGGAGGACTTGGCGTAGCGGTCCATAAGAGCCTTGCACACGTCGGAGCCTCGGGCGAGATCGAGGACGGGCTGGGATATCTCGTCTTCTTCACCTTCTTCATCGCCGTCCCCTTGCGGAACCCGGAGTTCCGCCGCATCCTTCTGCTTCATAGCTTGTGAATTCGAGGTAGCCTCGCAGGAAGACGGAGAACATTGAAAGCAAGCAAGTATATATCGTGATTAGGGTTTAAATTGTGACGTTGAAGGATTCATGGATTACGCAGGTAAGCAGGCGATTCTTGACCCGACCCGCTAGGCACGATAATGGAGAGGTAAATGGGTTCGGGTTGGTTCTGCGAGGGCTTCGGGTTTCCGTCATGAACTATAGGATAAACATATAAATCGGTTTCGGGTTTAATAAAATTGATCCAAACAATCTCACTAATAGTCACATAAATATATTAATTTTGGATTTACATATTGATAGGGTATATATTTACGATCGATCATTATTCAATATAATCATCGTGTGTAAGATTTTGTTCAAAATAGATCATTCTAAGTTGTCTCCTCCTTACCCCCCACGTACATAAAACATAGAGAATAAGACATTGAGACGATAACATATTATTCACTTGAAGATCATATTAAAAAACTAACCCCTGACGTTATGTCAAAAGACTCTCTTCCCAAGAAAAAACTCTTACCCAATTAAGACTTTGGTTACTATCTTAAGGGTCGAATGGATTGGGTCATAAAATCTCTTCCGACATCGATCTTAGTGTAGTTGGTGCGTTAGGAGATTGACACCTACAACTCGAAGCCATCTTAGAGCCACCTCAGAGAACACATTAATCACTACTTTGGACATTTTTGCATCTACGGGTGGGTTTGGGCCACATCAGGTCAACTCAAACCTCGATGATGAAATCACCTAATATTTTGATGCTAGACGGAGGGTTTGATATCCCAAGAACGTCTGCCTGTCAATCCTCCCAACGAATATTCGATTGAGGAGGCTTACCTCTCACCCACAATAATTTTACTCAAGGGACAATTGTAATTCTTCCTAACATGGATGTGTCTATTCAATAACTCAAGCCTCTCACCCCCAAGGATAAACTCGAGCCACCTACTCATCCTCGTCGAGATGTTCCTGAATCTCACCTGATAAATGCAAATGTTGATGAGCATGATGCACGCTATTACTATGATCCTACCTCAGCTAGCCCAACAAGCGATACTACTATCTTAGCCACGATCAATACCCTAGTCGTCATTGCCACCGACGCGTATCATGATTCCCCCAATCGAGCGATGCCAACATCTCAGGATCGCCAAAGGCCTATGGAACTACTGATCGAAGGAGCATCTCGCTCCTCAACTATAGAATTTTAGCACACTGTTGCACCTCCACTCTGCTCTGCTTAAATCTGAGACCCAATCAATAGATTTGATGGATGACTCCTAGAGAATCCAATTACGGTAAATTGACACTTAGAAGAATTGAGTTCAACGACCCAACCAAATCTCAAGGGAAGTTGGCAATGAATTAAAAATGGTCTTTCCGAGTCATTAAAGTTGTCCAAGAATGAACATACCATCTCGGGACAACATATGGTGTGATGTTGCCAAGAACATGGTACATCGTAAATTTAAAGAAGTATTACCCATAAGGCCTCCCTCGGGATTGGGCTAGGAAGGACTACTCCCGAGCATCGAATGTTGGCCAGTCAGGCTTAGGGTGTAGGTTGTAAGATATATCTTTAAAGTGTCAGCTTGAAGTAAGAAAAGAGAATTATGTTAATTTCAAAAGGATTACATCAACTAAGTCGAGCTTCTACCCGAGGATGACCTAAAACTTCTGCCTCCGTGGTGTGTTGACACTGTACTCGTGGGAGGCTCCATCTCCTGAGCTGACTCCTTGGGTGTGTCATCTTTTTTAGGGTGCAGGACCTTCTTCGTATTATATTTCTTTGTTGGTCTGTCAACGCTACCACGACAACTAGATTAAGGTGAGTCTAGCGCCTCGATCAATGACTTACAAGCAATTACCGAGGTTGAACTAAGCTCCACTACACCTAATGAGGAACCATGCGCCTTCTCATTCAAGGAGTGCAAATTTATGCTTATAGAATATTCAAATCACAAGGTTGAAGATTGAAAATAGAGGTTAAGTAAAGCGATGAAAGGTTTAGGGCATACCCCAAAGAACTGGGCTAAGACCAATGTTGATCAGTCAATACTCATCCATCTTTCGGACTATTCAAAGTAAGAGAGTATGCCCCTCAATCTAAGCATTTTATCCACCTCCTTATTTGATAGAAAGGAATAAGTGTTATAATATAATGTGCCAACCAGGCGATATTAAATCCCTGGTCCCAAGTTGAACTCATGAGGAAGAGCGTTCCTTCCAATATTTATTATTGAAAGTGGCACCACTAACCTTGAAACTCTTCTGAGCAGCTATGTAGTAGTCACTTCTCCCCTTGCATAATTGAAAACAAGCGACAAAGAGTGTGCAGGTCAGAGTAATATTGACATGTCAATATTCTCCAATACACTATCATGTAGCATCACGAGTTAGGTGTCATTTGAGAAGGTGATATCTCATACCATTAGAAGCAAGACACTATCACTGGGTAGAGGGGAAAACAGAGTCCACCTCGAGGCTATCACAAAATATGACCGGAGCATAGGGTTAAAAGGGCATTGAATGGGTCAGGGAACTTATAAATCAAACTCGATTGGGATCTAATACCTATTTCTCAAGCAATCCAGGAGATGCATGCTTACCACTGAATCATAGTCATATAAACATCTCATGGACTCCAAGTCTCGAAGAACCCTTCATCAGTTCACGAGAGATGCCTTTGTCGATAAAGGAGAGGACCCAACCTCCTATGCTCTTGGATTGTCTAAGGCTGGAGCACAAACCTCGACCAAATAACAACTAAAGGATTAAGAAGAACTTATATAAGAAAGGAAAGACATCTTAACCTAAGGCAAAAGAGCAAGATAATTGACTGCATTATTGCAGAATTGACATCAGGACAAGGGACTCAAAAATTAAACCGTCCTATTAGGAACCAGGGCAATGTGGGAAATGTGGAAACCTTTGAGAACATCACATACACAATCGAAAACAAAAACAAATACTAGTTTCCCAAAATAATCTTATCAAATTGTTATGCAAAGATTGAAAGCGTAAAACTCAAAAAATCAAAAACTACATAAGGGGTGTGGGATGTTCTCACCTAGGGGAGATCCTCTAAGATCACAAATCCAAGTCAATGGATGAAAGAACTCTCATAAACTCCTCTCTAGTAGTGATCCACATGATGAACCCAGCAACAACGCACCTTCTCATAGCACGTCTTTCCTTGCTATTGCATACCACTATGTAGTAGTGAAAATAAGAAGGGGTCGACACTTCTTGATGTTCTCTCACACCAAATAGGGGCTAATAGCAAGGGAGGAAATGGGGGAGGAGATGAGGAGGCCAGCTACTAAGGGGTCCTACCTATGACCTTTTTCATCTGATAGGAACTCAAAGGTTTTTATTAAAAATAAACGATCGTTATAGGGGCGGTAGTGGAGTGGATAAACTGTGAGATGCCAAGAACGTTGCTTTGGTACCAGATGATAGGGACTCTTAGGGTTCTATCAGAGATGGAGATGGAAAAGCGATGATAAATGATCACTTTGAAGGGATCGAGCCTCCTTGATCTCTATAGGGGATCAACCATCCTAAGATTTTGGCCAATAGGCTAAAACATATTTTTTTCCTTGATTGCTCAAAACAAAATAGTTACACCTTTATTTATAAAGACTCTTAACCAACTCCTAATTGATCTTGGACTCCTAAAATAGACTTCTACTTTAATTCTTAATCAAATAGACTCCAACTTCAACTAGGACTCGTAATCATATAGACTCCAACTTCAACTAGGACTCAACTCCTAATTGACGTGACTAAATCGACCAACATAACTCAATAAAGAACATAACTCAATAGATGAGAACTCAACTCTGTTAGGGTCCTATAAGCATCCGTCTCTTATTTATAGAGAGCCCTCTTTACTTACCCGAATGGATTCTAACTTAATGGGTATTGGATCTCCATCCAATTACCCCTGATTTAATATATTTTGGATCCATATACAATAACCACTCTAAGCCCTATTGGGTCTCACCTAATAGATCTAATAAAATAAGGGCTTATTGGATATCTCATATTCAATTCTCTATTTATCGCGTTATCCACCATATGTGTGTGACTCTCTAGGCTCAATACCGAACTGACCATGAGTTGTACTAATTAGAACTCTGACTCCGAACTCCTTTTAACTCAGTTATTATCCTCATAAAAGTTCACTCAACTCATCAACTATTGACGTATTAAGCCACTACCCTATAATCCCTAAACAGTACAGAGGGATCTAATCTATTGGACATATCAGCTCTCAACTACCATGTATATATAGTCTATCACTCATCTAATAGCTCAAAGACCATGTACCGGGTACGGTACTATCAAGCTCATACGGAATCCATCCGAGTCTCACTCTAATTGGATTCTCTTGGAGAACTCTTCTCTCAATCTAAATGATCTTAGCCAGGGATTTGTCTAAGCGAGAACACATAGGATATTTCTCTCATGATAGTGGGAGTGGCTGATCCTCTATTAACACCCAATTACCTTTGTAAGATTGGTTGTTATTCCCAATGACCAGTTGTACTAGATCTGAAACTTCCAGACCCGTAAGTCCGATATCAAAGAATACAATACTAAAATAAAGCATCTTTGGTATCTCAAGTCTAAGGACTATATATATACACCTTGGATTATAAAATCGCTCTCTGACGATGAGATATCATTTAACTATCCAACATTTTGTAGGGAGATCATTCAGTAAACTCATTCTCTAATGAGCATTTGCACTACATCCCTAGTGTTATCACACAAGCAACTACGAGACTATCTGCCTCCATCATATGGACAAGTATATAGTGCATTGGTATATCTGATTAGCTTAATATCCTTCTTAAGTAACTTATAACTAGAAATATTTAGGGTTCGTGTTTAAAAATGAATTAGTCTCATTATCATGATCTCATCATAATCAAATTCCAATTACATAGATCCAAAAACATCACAATATATATATCATATAACATAAAGTGAGAAAATATCATAATAATTAATAACAAAAAAAATTATGTGATGTGTCGCATATACCATCACTCATGTGATTAGCTTGCAGGGCATTTATAACTAGTAAAAAATGCTTCTAAGGAGGCCCTGGGGCCGAGACTGAAAGCTCTTATAGCTTCAAGGACTTTAGACTTTGGAGGCTTAGATGAAAGAATGAATCCTGACCCATAGGGGAGGAGGATTTATATGGAGGATGTCAACATCTCTTCTCTCGCAATCAAGATGTTGATCTCTCTCCCATGATCAAGACAAATGTCCCTTCAAGGCAATTCCCAATATACACTAATAGCAAGAGTATTAGAAATCTACAATGATAAAGGAAGGTCTTGAAGTCAGCCATGATTAGGTGAGGATCTAAAATCTATCACGGTAGAGAAAAAAATATGAAATCCACTATAGCAGAGGAAGGACGTGAAGCCCACTCTGGAGATGAAGGATTCAAAATCTACGTGGTGGACATAAAAGGAATCCCCTACGACGAAGGCCTAGGGCAAAATATGCCTAAGGCATGTGAGTTGAGAAAACTCAACCAACACCAAGAAAAATCTACTACGACAAAGGTGCAGGGTGAAATGTGCCTGAGACATATGATTTAGGAAAACCTGGGTCACAAAAAGAAGAATCTTTAATGATGGAAGCGCCGGCTAAAACCCAAGGCATGTGAGTTGAGAAAACCTGACCTATGCCAAGAGGAGTCCGTTATGGCGAAGGCATAGAGTAAAATGTGCTTCAGGCATGTAAGTTTAAAAACTTGACCCACGCCAAGAGGAATCCTTACGACGGAGGCACAAGGCAAAATGTGCCCAAGGTATGCGAGTCGAAAAAACCTAACCAACGTCAAGAGGAATCCTCTATGATAGAGGCACAGGACGAAATGTGCCCGAGGTATGTGAGTAGGAAAAGCTCATTCCACGTCAAGAGAAAGTTGCTACGACAGAGGCATAGGGCAAAATGTGCCTGAAGTGTGTGAGTTGGAAAATCCCAATATTTGCCAAGAGGAATTCGCTAAGATAGATACATAGGGTGCAATGTGATCGAGAGATATAAGTTAAAAAATCTGACCCTTGCTCGACCAACGTTGTGTCTTTTTGATACTATAAAGGGACATACTAGCAATGGGCTTGTTAGATGAATAAAATGCCACTCTTCAAACCCCTACGAAGCATGTCTTGGGGAAGGGGGGTAAATGATAGAGAATATATTAACGACCAATTATCATCTGATACATAATCATAATGTGAAAGCTACGGTGAAAAGAAAAGGTCCGAGCCACCATCCACCTGTTTGCCATCGCAGATAACAGTCTAAGGTAGGTCGTTCGGGGTTGTATCCTTCTTATCGCTTACGTGGACAAAACGTTAATAGGGCAAAATTAGGGCCATTATAAATTGTCCCCTCCAAGACTAGGTATAAAAGTTAATCCTCGACGTTATGCTAATAGACTCTTTTTCCAAGAAAAACCCTTAATCACTAAGGATCTCAATTACTAATTTGAGCATCAGAGGGATCAAGTCGAACAATCACTCCCAACATCGGTCTCAGTGAAGGTGGTGCATTGGGAGATCGATACCTCAATCTCAGAGCTATCTCAGAGCCATCTCAAGATCTCGTCGGAGTATATCTCGATCACCAATTTGGATATTTTTGCATCCTCTAATTCGGACCATGTCAAGTTGACTCAAATGCGGGTAAGGTGATCAAGTCATAGGGAGAGGTGGAAGTTTACAGTCATCGGGCATCTTAATTTAACCTAACTTATGTATGAACCAGGTGGCTTGAATCAGGTGCTGGATCTGTTGGGATGACATTTAAACTTTTCTGTTTTCGTGAATCAAGACGTCTAGTATAGTAAATGTGACCTACTATAATAGGTAATGATCGACTCCTTGATAAGAAAAGGATGGCTGTTCCCGTATGGATGGATCTACGAGGAGAGTTTTGGTGGTTATGTGCTGCTTTTTGTATCAGCCTCATGTCATCGAAGATATCTTTCACGCGAAGGCATGACTCCTAGCGGCCAACTGTGTCTCGAGTATAATTTCCAAGGCAGAGACGGCCATCAATATGTTGGCTGTATTATGCCTCGGACCACACATCACATAAGATGACAAAATACGAGAGCAAGGAATGAGAGGAAATTTTCACATCACACCAGTGATAACAATCAATTGGATGATACAGAATGAACATTTACAAATTTATGGTTTCCCTTTTTTGGTGCAAGAACGACGACCAATTATGAGGCAAAAAAACAATACATCATTTATTAGAGTAAGTAGGAACAGAGGAGCAGCATGAGCTGGAGTAGTACAAGTAGTTTGATGCAAGAGGATAACCAGCTAGATTCTGTCCACATGTACAAAACCTTAAAAATATACATATGGAGCATACGGGAATGATCAAGCATAGTAAAAAAAACATATACTTCCAATTTCCAAACACTGATCTCATCCAAGCATAGACTCAAAACAAGCACTAATCACTGAGAAATAGCAAGACGGGACCTGGAGGCAAAGCAATCCAAATAAGCAAATATATGAAACTGAACAAATAGGATAAACCTGCCACTCTGAAGTGCACATGCTTAGAAGAATATGTTCCTTTCCAGCCCTCCGGACCGATTGCTTAGAAGAGTTCCTTCTTTCTTTTCTGAACGTCCTGCTTCCACTGAGGTTGCTGATAAAATAATTCTTTGGTCATACCGAAAACAGTTTGGAACTCAGCATCAGATAAGTAAACCTACACAAGTGGAAAGGGAAGCTGCTGAATGACGACATAAAGCATATGGAGTCGGAATAGAAGAAGAAGATATACGTATGATCGGATTATCAGAACTCCCATTTTGGAATAAACATTATAATATTTTAGAAGCAAAATAAATTCTGTGACAGTAACCTCTCTTCGTTTATAATCGATTCCTCTGACAGGATTGCTGGACGTGGCTCTCAGCCGTTCATAACTATATGTACATTCACCACCAGGTTCACCTTTATTTGAATCTTCTGTTGCCTCTGTATCGTCGACAACATTGTTCTCTGATTGATAGCCGTCTAGTTCGATGGTTTCCTTTGCTGCAGACGACTCCAGAAGATTTTCCAACCCCGAGTCCACGCTTTGAGTTCTCAAAGGAACTGCAAGAGCTAACTCTCGTCAGCATTCAAAAATTAAGATTAGGATCTTAAGTTCCTACAAATATCTTAGGCCTTGTAAGTAGTAATAAAAGACATAATAATCATCTCTGGACACCTTAATTCATTTAAGGAAATGACAATGCCATAAACGGTAAGGATCACACCTTGAACAGACTCTTTATAAGAAATCATAACAGTTCAGACCATCAAGATGGTTGTGTCCGTATTGCATTTTTTTCAGATTGAACTTTCACCACTTCAGAAACCCATGCATACTTCATTTTTCCAAAATTTACTTAAATGAATGTTCATATAATTATGCCATATCTACCGTCTAGGCACATTAACGGCAAGAGAACCTTATCGTTAAATCTAGGTAATCCTTGTAATTTATGCCGAGACAGCACTATTTTCCAGTGGAACAAGAAAAAATCACATATCATAGAAAACATCAAGGTATCAGTTTGAGATATTGTACCAGTGACAGCCGCTCTTGGGCCTGGAGAAGGGCTTCTGCTGCTTCTTGCGGCAGAGGTATCAGAATCACCCTTTTTGCATTCAGCAGTCAAAACGGAAGATAGTGCAGCAACTGCAGCTGCTCGCTGTGACCCTTGTCTTGGACCTGATGGCTTTGGAGCTGAAGTTTTGGTGCTTGAAGTTGGATTGAATGCAGAGGATAGGGCTGCTAAAGCTGATGCTCTTTGAGTGGGTCCATCGTGATTCACATTGTTAGCCTTGTAGTTTGATTGTGGCAAACTGCTTGAAGATGGATTGAATGCGGAAGAGAGGGCTGCTAAAGCTGTAGCTCGCTGAGTGGGTCCACCATGATTCACATTATTAGTCTTGTTGTTTGACTGCGACAAACTGCTTGAAGATGGATTGAAAGCAGAGGAGAGGGCTGCTAAAGCTGATGCTCTTTGTGTTGGTCCATTTTGATTCACATTATTAGGCTTGTTAGACTGCAGTAGACCACAATGAGCAAGTTATATCGTAGCATTAAACTTATATCACGATCAAGTACTATCAGTACAACCAGTGATTTCTAGAATTTACTTGCAAAAGGGTACCTTGATACATGGACTAAAGTGATGGTTTGTTCTGACAAGAAATTAAGAACCGTTTAGAGGTTGTTCAAGGCTTCCTATGGAAGTCCTCAGCTTGATATAGAAGAAAATTCTAATGACTGAACTGGCTTTTTTTGAGTCCAAAATGAACCAATATGGTCAGAAAAAGGCTTGAACATTCTAAGACTCTTCTCAGCAAAAGCTGCTTAAGATTATTCATGAAATAGTGGCAAGTCACCTCACCTCCATGCGATTTGGTGCCAGCTCTGTAGAGGAAGGCCTATAGACAGTACAGGAGGCCTAAAAATGAGACAAGAAGATTTTGGATCCAGTGACATGTATTTTCCATGTAGGCATGAAAATTTTGGTCTATTTTCTTTTTTTGGTCCAATCACCAAACATCAGTCAATATTAACATCGATATGACTCACATATGTTGGTCGATTACTGTCAATTCCAATTGATTTGCAAATTTCCAAAAGAAATAAATAAAAAGAAAACAAAAAGATTGCCACTGCCATAAGTGGTAGGCTGAGGGAAGGAAGAAGAGAAGGGAAGAAGTGGAGGAAAAGTGGGAAAAAAAAACCACGATTGTGAACATGAAGAAGACATGCTATTTGTAGCCACTACATCCAACATAGCTGTCACTGTTGCAATTGTCATAGACAAAGAAACAAACATAGAGGAAAAGCAAAGCAGAGGAGAGACACTTAGCAACTAAAAGCAAAGAGGGATGTAATAATCAAGAAGAACGATGTTGCAATAATGAATCTTGCAAACACCCTCTTCAAAGAAAGTCCTTAACTATAGCTTCATGTGCATTAGTCAACACTGCACTTGGACAGTAATTAGAGGTATTATGGTTATATGGGACCCATTATCCAAATTAGAGTTGAAGGTAAGTGTTGAGGAGGCCATCACTCAGTTTAACTTAAAGGTACGCATTGTTTAAGATCCCAAGGTACTGAACCCATACCGATCACTGTCCGGACCAGGACATGCCAGAGTCATATTGGCAAACTGATATATGGCATGCGAATCCATGTCCTGGTACTGCAGAGATGGGTAGGAGAAGGGGAAGAGGAAGAGTACCTAGGCCGATGATGAACGTCATGAGGGATCATGAGGGAGGCAAGCAATAGTTCAAAAGAAAGAGGGTTTTTAACTCTAAAAAAACAAAAGAACCTAAACTAGACCTAACTGCCAAAAAAGGGCTGGGCTGGACAGCGTGCCAATTTGCTGTCGGACTAGGAATACCACTGGTATGGATCGATCTAGACATTATTTAGAACCATGAAGGAAAATACAGTCTTTTTGTACAATGTGTTCATAATAGTAATCTACTACAAGGAACTCAGTTTCAGATACTGGACTGGTCAGATTGGTATGAGTCCGGTGGGTGTCGATGTAGCAACATATGGCACACCGGCGTGTATCATGGAAGCAATAAGGGGTAGCAAGACCAAGGAGGAGAGGAAAAAGAGGAGAGGGAAAGAGAAGGCGAGTTCAGAAGAAGAAGAAGAATGGAGAGCGAGCAGCAGCATGATTATAAAGAAAAAAAAGAGGAAAAGAGCACTTGAAAAAAATGGTCCATGTCCTTTCCATGTCCTGGTTCAGACTCCAATTGTTAAACCCTGATCACTATGAAATAATCGGGGTGAAATAGATTTCCATGAACTACTATAATAACAACATATTAGTATGATAATTATTTTACATAACAAACACATCATAGTTGTTTTATAAGATGAAACTTTTATCCATTTTATATTTATCATTTATATAGTTCTTCACCAATATACTTTAATTGGAACTTATAAAAGAATTAAATATCCTATGGAATATAAAGGTTTTAAAAATACTTTAACAACATATTGTCAAATTTACTATTACACAAGGTCCAGTTCTTTTTTTAAATTTTTATATCATAAGTCCTTGGTTGATCTTGGATCCTCTAAACAAATTTGACTGAATCTGCTTTCCTTGACAGAAATCAATCATGTGAACCCTATATTTAGATTTGTTATTTAACAAGGAGAAATGCATAAGACAATGCTTGTTGAATAAAAGTGGAATGGGTAAAGCAAAAAGCGGTAATATTGGGAACTTTATTGTTCATGTTGTGCAACTTAGAATAAAAATAAACTTTGTAAGGAAATTATTGGACTTGTTATACTTAACAGTTAACACATCATATTTTGTGTAGATAGGAAAAGAATTTACAGAAAATTATTGTTATTGGAATGAGGTTGTTGAGAACTTGAGATATCAAGGTTAATAAAAATGAATTGCAAACCTAGGAGCTTGGGCTGCCGTCACTGCCCAGCTTGTGTTGAGTGTGGGTGTCTCAAATTAGGTGGTTGATGGGGTGCCAAACTGGGAGACTAGGCAACTTCTTAAGGTTCAAAAATAATATCTTTTTGCAAAATTCAGTATTGCCATGTTATGCAACAGCAAACACGCCTTGACTATAAGCCACAAGACACAGCATTAAAATGTGAATTTCTTTGCTAAAGACGATCTAAATGACAACATCAGAAACAGAATATACTGGTGTGTGCCAACTTCATGCAGATGTCAACCTGACATTGCCATGTATTAGCACAAGGCCATATGTGGCATGTGCTGCATTGATCAAGGAACAGTATGGACTGTAGACACCCACCATGTAAGTCCAGATAGCTAAACTCTTATTCTATATCATAACTAGGGTAGAATAGTTAACAAACAACTACTTACATATTAAGTATTTGCATGTAAGATGGTATCAAATAAAGAGCTTTTAGCTGAACCTCTGAAGTATCAAATAAAGAGCTAAGATAGTATTTGCATAAATTGGTAGAGACAAGTCCTGTGATTAAAATAAAACATGGGGTTTTACACTTTCCTCAAGAACAAACTTGTTCAAATTTACCTCTGAAGCATGCATCACTGCACCAAAAAGAAGTGAAAGTTTCTTCTGGAAAGAATTTCCTTGAGCCTATTTTACATAAGAAGCATTGTTTAGAACTTAAAATGTACTAGTCCCAAGAACAAACATATAAATCAAAATGCATGAACCGAATAAACAGGGGATTTATTGTGACATAAAAAATTACTTGTATGATATATAAGCTAGTAGCTTCAGATACATTTTTAGTTGTCTGTAACACATTCAGATTTGCAACATGAACTGCCAAAACTATCATGTGTTAATTGCAGATAAATTGAAGCTACTCTTCATGTGATGAAGTAATGTATAGTTGACAACAAGCCAAATCGTGAGAAAAGCTTCAAAAATAAATAGGATGTAAATTCTTGCATATGTTTGTTACAGAAATGGAAAATTATACTTGTAATCCTTGCACTTTGGAGCTCAGTCCCTAAACTTCAATTTTTGCCAAACAACTCCCTACATTTCAATTGATGTTTTAGTTAACTTATGTTCACATTAAAAGTTTAAAACAACTTGCTAAACTCTTATAAATGTCAGCAAGAAAATGTCTGATGAGTTGATATAAAAACTAAAGATAAGGGGCACATATGCTTAACTCACCCTGACTTAACACACACATTTGAAAAAATCATTCACCAACATTCATGATTTACGCCAGATTGACAAGTCAAAATGGCCAGACCAACCTTTAGCTAAAGCTTATATATGAAAGCTGATAGTAGGACTTAATTGAAATATTAATTATGTTTAAGTGCCTATATGAAACTTGCGATATGTTCAAGGATTAGTGTCCAAAGGGCAACCATGACTATTAATTCAAGAAATTCCGTGTCATGTTATAGTTTTCAATCTGTGTATGCATGTGTTTGATTTGACATCCTTTTGGCATTGAGATGATATACATGATCAACAGGGAGAGCAAACCACAGATTATTGAATATAGAGATGATTTGGAATATCATAACAGGGTGAACACACATCAGACTCTTCTAGTGAACTGAGGACAGTAAACAATTGTAAATGGAGGTGAGAGAGGATGAATGTGACCTACGTAATTTCATTCATTACTAAAGAACAATCATAAATAACCAACCAATAATATTGCAAATCATAATGCATAACCCTCAAAGTAAAAAAGAATATCGATATGTAATACAAAACTGGTTACATGAACATTTAACAAATAATTGGACCCTCTTGTGATGAAGGACAAGTTAGCGTAGATCCCAAAAAATTCATTCAATATTAGAATCTGTATAAAGCAAATCATAGTAGCGTAAGATATAATGTCATACGGAAACATTCATTGCACCACTAAATGATGCTATCAAAATAGTAGTAGAGCTCAGAGCCATTAGAACTTACAATTGCCTTTGCACTATTCCAAGAGAAGTATGTTGTGAAGAAACATGGTTCATAACCTTCTATGACTACATAAATCGGCACATCAGAGGATAAACCTTCTAGTGATACTGCAAGGTCAATATATTTCTGAAAAAGAAAAGAGAAATAGTAAGATAGTTCAAAAAAAAAATTCACAGAAAGAAGGAAAGTTCAGTGCCTGTACCTGTCCAATATGAAATGCCTTTTGTTTCTCCTTGGAATCCACATATTGACCAACCCAAACAAAGACCTCAGAATGGGTGTCAAGTATCAACATGTCCTCAGTCAGTAAATCATCTTGAGAAAAATTGAAAACTTCAGTGAACTACAAGAGAGATGGAGAATCTATAAATAATATGAGCAATTGAGAAGTAAAGAGTTCAAAACATCATATATTCTCTGAATGCAGGATAAGTTGAATACCTCAAGGTTTCCTGGAGAATCATCATATGAACAATATGAAGACATCAGATTCATCAAAGAAGACGTAGATCCACATGCATATGATTTTATCAAAAGCAACACAAGGGAAAGCAAAATAGGCTTCACTTAGAAAATGATACCAACCTTTAACATACGAAATGGTATACAAGTGAGGATCACTAACAATTTCTTGAGTGAACTTTTTGCTAGTATAGCTTTGTTTTCCTCCAAGAGCAAACCAGAAAGCAGAGCTCTCGGTTCCCTCCTTGGTGTGCTTCAGTGCAACACCCGGCTGTTGAAAAAAATAGATCATTAGTTATAAGAAAATTCCAAAAATACTATTTAACCCCCAAAGTCAGTGATTTCATATTTCTCCATCAAAATTTCAGTTTAGAATATATTAATAAATAAATCCCTACAAAACCTAAAAAATCTTGCACAGACATCCTCATAGTTAATCTCTTGATGTTTAACTGGAAACTGTAACTGCCATCATTAAAAAGTCATTATGTTGGTAAGAATATTTGAGCTATTTTAGGCATTTTATATTCTGTTACTTTAACTCAAGCTACTCGTTCACTACAACTAAAAGTAGCCAACATGAGTTTTATTGGATGGGTGTTAATGGGAGAAGTACCAGATGGACGACAAGAGTAGTACCAGATGGACCAGTGGCAGTGGGTAGCGTGAGGGAGACGAGCACAAAGAAATTGTGTGAGAAGAGAGAGAGAGAGGTGGCTGGAGGTAAGTGGATAACCCTCATTGAAAAGACAATAAAAAAGACTGGCAGTAAGGTATTCACTGATTCAAATGAAATAGCAATGCTTGGTGAGAACCTGTAAATTATATATCATAGAGCCCTCCAAGCTTTGAAGTTGTACCCAACTGTGGCATGGAGAGAAGAGGTAGAGGAAGAGGAAGAAGAGTGGTAAGACCCCAGAAGGAGGCAAAGAAGAGCAACCTATGAATAATTTCTTCCCTATTTCCTTCCTCTCCATTCTTTTGTTTTCTTATCAGTTGGTAAACTGCTGTACACTGACCATACTGATGTATCATTCTAGTACACTGACCAGTCAATACACTGTAAGATTCATCATGTGTTCTCCAGTGTCAGACTTGTCCAGGACTTTTCCATCTTAATTCAAGACAATAATTATCAACACTATTGAGCTGCAAAAATGTTCAGTAATAATAACACAATCCACCAATCCGCAGGGTCCTATTCACCAACTCTTTCGATTTTCCATGATTCTATAACACCTATTTGTACATAAAAGTGAAAGACTGATGTAATGTAATCAAATGTCCATCAGAGCTAAGAGGAACTTCAAAGAAGAAGCAGTTCCTGATATCAATAAAAAATTAAAGGTGAAACATACTATATAGCTACCAATAGTTTTTGAAAACCTCAATCCTTGTAGAAAGGATACCAGCCTGCAAAAACAGTGCTTAAAATACACTGAAGAAGCTCAAGACGGACATAGACATTTGAAAAATAATGAGGAGAACAAGATTTCAAACTGTTCAATAAATGAATGAACTTTCATCTGTGAATGAAAGCTTTTGAACAATAATATAATAACAGAAAATTCAAGAGATTCACAAAAGTGGCAATAAGAAAAGCAAGGCAGTGAATTTAGATATTATACCTTCAAAAATTCTGCAATTATTGCAGCCCATTGCTGTTGTTGAGAAGTACTTGAGTTTCCATGCCAAGCGAATAGAGAACTCCCAGATTGCAAAAGAAAACAATCGTTGGAGCTTAAAGATGCTGCCACCTAATGCCAAGAAAGCGTAAGTTGATGTAACTTTAGACTGCTAGAGGGCCCCACCTATATTAAAAGATAATTGAAAAGATAGGATGTTCTCTTAATATAATAATTTTGGACACAGTACTTGTATATCAATTTTATTTTACATAATAACAATAGTATTCTAATCTAGTGAAGATTAAACAGCCAGCTATCTGCACTACTTATATCCTTATCCGTCTATATTCCGGGAAAAGCCACATACGAGGGAAATTCCTTCATATATTTTGGTGCATTGACACCTTATGCTAACTGCACATTAAGTTAGAGGTATCAGGGTGATTTGATTAGCTGATTATATCTATTTATAGCCACTGTACATGATTGAAAGAATTGCTATTTTATATTATTAAATATTTGTATTTTATTAGAGACAATTAACAAATAATGCAGGTTACTTGGCCATCCAAGGGTGAGCAAAAAATTCATAACTAAGATTGGCTACTTTGGATGGAGAACTGCCAAAAAAAGGTTTCTTCCTTTGACATATCTAATGTAGGATAGCTTGTTCGATCTGATGTAAGACAACCTAATTACAGTTTCATTTTGACATTAGCACAGAATGCAATTTAAAATCTAAGAAAACTATAATTTAGATTTCTAACCTAACATAGTGTGACCAAGAACAAGTAGTTCTAATACTTTCACATAGGCCTTACATTGAGAACAGAATCAAATTGACCCTGCAAATAAATATATCAGAAGACTGCAAAAATACCAAAAATAGGAACAGAAGATGTAAAAAGAAGATACAAGCAAATCCCTCATGGGTTTGCAACCATTGGCAGCACCAACTTGCATGAGGGAAAACCACCTCACTTTGTGG
Source organism: Ensete glaucum (assembly GCA_021527575.1). Classification (NCBI taxonomy): domain Eukaryota; kingdom Viridiplantae; phylum Streptophyta; class Magnoliopsida; order Zingiberales; family Musaceae; genus Ensete; species Ensete glaucum. Next base: position 1,762,072 of record CM038559.1, read on the forward strand.
TCATGCGCCTTGGGCAGCATAAAGTTCTTTCCAAGGTGCAGCCCCTCATGGCATAGATCAACTCAGGCAGCCAAGAGGCTGTCCTGTCTTGCCAAACTGGCCTCTAATACCAACACTGATATCCTTGTGGATATGTATCTTTGCAGTTTACACAAGTCTGACTAATTAACTGGGTCGATATCTTCTTAGATTGAGAGGAAAGGCTACTCTACTTGTTCAACAAGAAAGAAAAGTCCAACAAATGCTTTCCATATTGGAGCAGCCTTACACTCAAGTGAAAGCTAGATGGACTCTGGAGAAGAACATGCAGGCATATGGTTAGGCTAGGGTCTCTCTTATATGGAGCAAAGAGGGGCTGAGAAGCCCTAAAAGCATCTAAACCAGCATTGGCCAGCCTTTGGATATATGTCCAAACATTCTTTGCAGATTGGCTGGTTCAAGAGCATACAGAGGAGCAGGTGGGCTAGGGAAGGAGGGTATGCTATTAAATTATATTGGAATCTCTTTTGGGTATTTAAGTTACAATGGTTCTGTTAAGGAGTAGGTCATATTAAGATTATAGCATCATGAGCACATCAATGAAGCAATGAAAGAATTTCTTTTAACATTTATCAGTCTCTCTCTCTTTCTCTCTCTCTTCTTATTTTCTCTTTCTATCTCATAATTCTTCCTTACAACAACAATAACGACAACAAAGCCATAAACCCCAACTATTTGAGGTTGGCTACATGGATCATCTCCCGCTATTTAGATATGTAAAAAACTATATGTTTAGTTAAGTTTATAATATTTAAATTGTTATTTAGAGTTTCTATCAGAGTCTTTTTAGGTCTTCCTCTACCTCTCCTCGTACCACTAACTAGTGTTATAAAAAGGCGCTCAGGTGAGGCAAGGCCCGAGCACCTCGCGCTCGAGCCTAGTTAGGTCGGCATTTGATGATGGTTCGATTGAACGAGCAAGTTGGTTCGATCAAACCAACTAATGTTAGCCTAACACAACACCCGCTTTGCACCCAACCTAGTGAGACAAACCCTAAGTGAACCCTACATCTGCTGCCACGACCATAGTCCGCAGCCATAGCTTAGTCCACCACCGCCACCTTCGTTCGTAACATTGTCCGTCAATGCGACCTTTGTTGGCAGCTTCTTCTATTGTCCACATCTTCCCCACCTTCCTTCACAAATCGTCAGTTACTCCTCTTTTTTATTCCCTCTTTAGAATTGTTTATCATTGGTTAGAACTATTTACCACTAGTTAGAAACCTATTTAGCATAGGTCTCCATCAATGTAAAAGCCTTAAGTTCATCACCTGCCATTATTGAAGAGGAAACCTATTTTGATGAAGTAGAAACAAAAGGAATATAAATCACCTAAAGAGGATGAGAAAGATGATAAGTTAGAGAATGATGATGCTGATTATGATGAATATTCAATTTAAAGAAAAAATTCACTGTTTTAAGATTTTTGATATAAAAAGATGGATAATATAATTTTGGTACTTTACATAATTTTAATTTGATTTATAGTTTTATGTTTATGACCATATTTATCAATCATAATATACATTTTCTAAATTTTAATATTTAGAGCACCTCATTTCATTCGAGCGAGTGCCTAATGTCTCAAGTGTTTTGCAACGTTGGCACCTAATGCTTTTAAAAACAATACCACAAACATTAATCATTTCATCGCTTCTAACTATCGTCTCCGTAGGTCTCCTAAGCATATGTCCATACCTCATCTTATCCTCTATCAAACCAATACCTAGTTGTTTATGAATAAAATCTTTTCCTTATATTTTCCTAGTAACTTCGTACATCCATCTCAACAACATAAACTTTATATATATGTTATTTTCTGACTGTCCAACACTCAAATCTATGAAATATTGTTAGTCTAACAACTGTCTTATAATTTTTTTTCTTTTAATCTCAAGAGTATTCAATAATAAAAGACTCTGGATGCCTCTCACCATTTTAACCATCTTGTTTTTACTTTATGAATAATATCTTTATCAATCTCTCCATCTTGTTTAATAATAGATTCAAGATACATAAATCTTTTACTTAAAAAACTTCTTATCCATCCAATTTAGTTACATCCTCCTGTATATTTCTAGTATTACTAAAATTACATCTCATATATTCAGTTATAGTCCTACTTAATCTCAAACCTTTAGTTTCTAAGGATTGCTTCCATAACTCAAGTTTATAAGGATTGCATCTCATACATTCCCTTGAAGAGTACTGCCTTCCTTAAAATAGGGTGCATTCTTTTAGCTATCAAACCTTTTTCTTTTACCAAAAATATCATATCTTTTTTGTTTTCCCACTGCAATGTTGCTTTTCAAATAAGAGAAGGGTCTTTAGGACTAATAGATAATTTTGAATCCAGTGATTCAGCCATAAAAAGAAAAATTTAAGAACCGATCAAATAAGATAAGATGTCAAAGATTTGAGAACGAATCAAACAATTTATCTCAAATAGCATATCAAACTTGATGAACACAAAAAATGAGAAAAAAAGAAGAGAGTGGAAAATAGGGAAAGAAAAGAACAAAGATGCTGAGTAGATGCCTTCATCAAAGATCAAATGCTCCCACAATGTCTTGAAATGATATATCATATATGTACAACCAAAAAATATGAATAAATATCAAAAGATAAAAAAAAGTAGTTCAACAATATGTGGGCAACCCTCACATGTAGACAGGACCAAAATCAATGTAAGTACATTAATTTCTCAGATTGTGTAAAGTCTTGACTTCATCAAGGTTAGCACTGGAAAGGATCATTCCACAAGCTCCTAAAAATGGCCTTGTCAATCCACGAACTATCAAAGAATAAGTCTATCATGCTAGCAAGTTTGTTGGTCTCTATTGACACTTGTGTGTACTAGTTAAGGGCAGCAAAATTGAAAACCAGGATAATGGGCACATCAAAATAACAAAAAACAAGAAGATTAGCATTATTTCCTATGTTACAAAGGACACGAAACAGCCCAAATTTACTTTGGCTCAATTTCCTCGAAGTTTCAAGGACCCCACCAAGGTTTTCCATACCGATTTGTACCGCTCATACCGGACGGTACATACCAGTCCGCCAGGTTAGCAGTACACGGACCGCCCGCTACCGAGTGGTACCACCAAAATCAATCGTCGGCGATCGATTGAGGAAGAAGAAGGGAAGAAGAAGAAGAAGAGGAAAAGAAGAAAGAAGAAGAGGAGAAGAAATACCTCGCGCCGTCCTCACTCGCGAAAGAAGAAGAAGAGGAGAAGAAATACCTCGCGCCGTCCTCACCAAGACACCGTCATCGCCGTGAGCCGTCGCCACCCACAGGTGATTTTTCTCCCGCGCGGGGAGAAAGATCGAGGCGACGTCGCCGAGGCCCCTTTTTTATTTTTTTAATATATTTTAATATAATATTATATTATATTTTAATATATCGGGTGGTACGCACTATGCGTACCGCCCGGATATCGACAAAATGTTGGTACATCGGTACGGACTAGTAAGTAAAACCTTGGACCCTACTACTAAAGTATACTGCTAAATGGGTATTCAACCAGCTTAAAACTTCCCTCTGGAGCCTATGAAGATGGTATTGTTGTGTATGTACTCAATTAAAGGCAGCAACATTGAAAACCAAGGCAATGGGCACATTAAAATAACAAAAAATCAAGAATAATAGTATTACTTCTTATCAAGGAATGCAATACCGATACGGGCGGTATGTACCGGTCCGCCAACTGATTGATATGCGAACTATCTACTACCGGATGGTACCGCCAATTGAGACTGTTTCCACCCCGTTACCACCCGAAATCGATCGTTACCGATAGATTTTGATTGTCAACGATTGATTTCAGGTGGTATTAGCCGAGGGAGGGAGAAAGAAAAAGAGGAAGACGAAAAACCGGGAGCCTGGCACTGCACTTCGCCCACGCGATCCGTCACCCGTGGGCAATTTCTTCTCCCTGCACAAGGAGAAGAAGCGTCTCCCCGCATGGGGAGAATAAAAGGTGACGTCGCCCCTTTTTTATTTTTTAACTTATATTATATATATATATATATCGAGTGGTATGCCTATACATACCGCCGATACCATACTGCATGAGCTGAGCTCGATGTCGACGCATCAAAGACAAATGAACCTTGCTTCTTACGATTGTCTTAGAGGCGAAACAGCCCAAATTTATTTCAGCTCAATTCCTAGAAGTTCTAAGTGGGAATCTCACTATGAAAGTATACCAATAAGCAGGTCCCCTTTTTGCAAACCCTCGCTCTGATATTGGTCAACTATAGCTTTATAGTGTTCAATGGGTATGCAGCACGCTAAAACCTTCCCAATGTATCTTATGAATATGGTATCATAATAATCTGCAAGAACAATAGTCCTGCTGAGTTAATGGACTGTATTTCATTCAAGCAAATGGACAATTAGGATACCCATAATCCATACAACAAATGTAGAGTTTCCTTTTAACCTATTCTTGAAATTGTTACAGGTAACTCTGTTTCGGATCAATTACCATCAAGAATGTTTTTCACCTACTAAGCATCTAAGTTAATTTAGTCTAGCCATTTGTGCTAGAATTGTTACAAGTTACAACTACTAAACTAAAGTTGGTTTAATTTACTAATTAGACTAGTGCATAGTGAAAAATATTTATTGGGACAAAAAATCATTAGTAATGTACCGTATCACTTGGTATCCCCTTGTTATACCATTGCATTATTTTTTTTCACTATCCTTTCATTGTTATGAGGTAGTACAGATCAGTAAATTGCTTGTTATTTTATTACCATTCTGGTTTGACAATTTGTTGAAATTGGTGTCAGACTTGTACTAAAGGTTTGCTCTGATAAACCTTAATGGACAAAAAACCTGTAACTAAAGCAATTTTTTACTGGTTCACTTGGGAAAGAAGTTGCCTGGTATACAAAATGCACGGCAAAAGAAACTACCCATTGCATCAAAAAAAATCTGCTTATGTTTTATATAATATAAAGTCAAAGCTTGCAAGACCATACTAACAGTCTGTGTAGTTATATCCAGCATTTCATTTCTTAGTCAAAGTTGGCAAGCTCCCAGAAAGCATGAAATGCATTAGCAAAAATGCTTTAAAAATTTGCTTCAAAAATCTGTGCTTAAGAAAGTCAATCTAAAGGTGCTTCAAGAGTGAATGAGAAATATTTTTTTAATTCTATATGTAAATATTACAGCAACTTGCTTCTTATTAAGAATAGTTGTCAATATATCCAGGCAGGACAAAAGTGACAAAATAACTTACAAACAAAATCCTTAAAAGGTCCACGTAAAAGTACTTCAAGAGTTCCTTTTACCAGACAATATTAACTCATGAATCACAATTGGAAGAGCCAAGTGCATGTCACAGCATTTAGCAGCTCCATCTATTTTTGGGGATGTGTCCAATCCCAATTTCCCGGCTAATACAGACCAAGGGACTAGACATTGACCTCAGACCCATAATTCGACCATATTTGTGAGTAGTTACCATCATAATTTATGTTTAAGAAGAATAGAAGTGGCGGCCAAATCTTGAGGCTCTGGCAAGTGCAGGCATTGCAGGGATTAATCTATGCAGCCTTACCTAGCAAGAAAATAAGCTATTTTTGGAGGTGGAACCCATGACAGCCACATCACAAAGAAGCAACCCCATGCTGTTGCTTAATCTCACCCTCTTTTTCATGTATAAAAGGCATCCAACACAAAATTCTGCAGCAGCATACATCCTTGTACGTAGATTTTCTATGCTACAAAAAAATATTCTACGCCACTCATTTTTCCATAAAATCTATAAAATGGTATCACACTTTCCATGTTTTGCATGTGGAGATTTAGGAAAAGCAAGTATCTGTTTATGTTTTAAGAGCAGATAACAATTTAAAGATCTTGTATGTTCAAAGAAAAATGTAAGAAATAAGATATAAACTGGAAAACAAATGAAAGAAAGGAATTCATATAAGCATACCGCATCAACTTGAACTGCTTTGTTGTTATGGACTGATGTACCAGATACTTGAATTAGTGCAATGCTCTCCGAGGTATAAGTTTCATCATTCATGTTCCTGTCGGCTAGAAACTTTTTGTATGTAGAGCTGATTCCACCCTGGGCAAGAAAAGTCAAATTCAACAAGACAAATAAATCCACATATTCAAACAATGTAACAATAATACTATAAATTATACTTCACTAGTAAAAAAATCTTCTTGTACGTTTATTGTAACACGGGAAGCTACAGAAAATGAAAAAATACCTTAAGGACAACCATAGGCTGAAAGAGTGCAATAAACTGTGGCGGCTCTTTGCCTTGAAATACACGGCCCTGCATGAGCAATCAACTCAGAAAGCCGCTTCTTCTCTCTCACATGCTGAGGTACAATCAAGTTACCAAAGTACCTGCACAGGTCTTCCTTTCAAAGAGTTCCAGATTGTATTACACAGCCGAGTAGACATCACACGATCATCCTGGAAGAAAGAGATATTATTTGGGCATTCAAGTTTTGGATAAATAAAATCAAGTCAGCTAGATTAACTCTAGTTTAAGGAACCAAAAGTACAAGGACGGATCATCAAATAAAGAGAAAAACGAGGCCATAGATCTATAAGAATCTACAGTATTTGTGTTGCAGAACTGGGCAAAGAGACAAAAAAAGGAAAAGCAGTCCCATTAAATCCTGCAATTAGATCCATAAAACTCACAGGCAGATTTGAATATTAAGTCAGATGATGAATATTCGGTATCCCATTCTAAAGTTATCATTAGGATGATACAAAAGAACATGATAGTGAAAAAGCTTATAGAAGAAAATTAGGTACCAAACACGATTTATAACATCATACACTAAAAAGTAGGATATTGATCCAGAAGTTTAAACTTCCCAGCAATTCTCTTAAACAGAAGTTTTAAACAGGACAATAAAGACTTAGAAAGGGTATCAGAAGAAAATAGACTTTTCAGTCAAACAAAAACTCCTTGAGGTAATATCAAAGAAAAAACTTCAATGCTTTCAGTTAGAAGAACTTGATTATTATGGACTTTCAAATGTGGACACCCAACAGCTTTGGACAATAGATGCCATCATATTTTACGCTATTTTACTAAAAACCAAGATCAGAATGTCATAGTCTCGAAAGTTAAACATGAAGTCAAAAAAAACCACATAAATAATGTTACAGAAAGAAGCAACTTTTGGTGGTTTCGATGGATGCATGAATAGTACAGTGACTTGCATCTAAATTATTAGACGATAACATATGGAAAGAAATTTCAAAACACACTTTAATAAGTGGGCTTTTCATCAAAACATTGTGTTGCACTTGTGCTGTATTAGTCAATTTCTAAGCAGTGAACAAACTGAAAATACTTCTTTCAAACTAAATGCAACCTATATGAACTAAACAGAAAAGCACCAACATAGCCTTTTTTTTCTCCTTATCATATCCAACAACTTTGTGTGAGTTGTACAACAGATAGGTATAGCTAGTGATGTTAATTACAGATAATTCATTTGACCACATTGATCCATGTTAGATGGTTATATTGTGCCAGAATGCTGATGCAATAGTACCCCTAGTTAAATTAAATTTATTTTCATGATACTTCTAATATATATAAATCTATTTCAATTATTTTTTATTTTTAACCTTTTTTATAGGTTGACTGTGCCTCGTATACTACCATAGAGTAAAAGATGATCTCTTCTTTTGTTCTCTCTTTATCTCTCCACTCTCTTTTCAGTTATTCCTATTTATGCACAAACATGGTATCATCAAGCATTTGCTGTGCTGTTAAGGCACAAACACGATGTCATGTTGATGCTACTTGTCGACAAGCATGTGGAAATGCCAAAGATCAAATTCTTAAATTAGCTATCAATTGGATACATTTGTAATATTGGCTTATGTAATGGACTTGCATTTTTAGAAAGAGGGGTGGTAGCAACCAATTATCTACCAAAGTGATGAGCGATAATGATCTGTAAGCCATGTACAATGCTAGTGTGATTGAGAATTTAGACATTATAAGATAGCTCTGATTAGACTACTATCTAATTGGAATGAGATGACCAAAGTGAAAAGAGCCTTCCCTTAATGGACCATACAGCACTGTGATACCAAAGAATAATCTTGGTCCAGTGCTGTATGGATCAAAGAGAAAGAAAAAGAGGTGGGGAGGAGGATGGCAGCAGGAAAAGGAGGCGAAGAAGAAGCTAGAGAATATGAGGAGAGGCTAATGTGTACCGAAGGAGGCAGTAGTAGTGACATGAGGAGGCGATGGGCGTAATAGGATGAGGATGCACTCGAGGCAGAGGGAAGAGAGAGAGAGAGAGAGAAGGGGAACAACTATTTAAAGTTGTCAACTGTTGTTTCCAGCCACTAATTTTAAAAAATAAAATATTTACTTGTTTTAAATTGGGCTGATCCATGTGCCAGTCTCTTATCAGATCAATAAACATCAGGCTGTACTAGCGATATACCCGGTATCTAAAACCTTTTCAGAAAAATAGTGGATGGAAACTAACAGGTTAGCACATTAATCATGTTGAATTTTATTCTGGAACTTTTGAGGGAAAAGTTTAGGTAATTTACGATTTGGCACCAAATTACCATGGAATATCATGGAGACAGATACCACTAACATTGGGATTAGAATTAAGACAATAGGAAGAATGGTAATTCACAAAAATTAGATACATGTAATCATGTATAAGCGGATGATTGAAGATGCAAAATCACTCTTCAAGTAAATTTTATAGGTGCATTGCATGGATATAGGCAATCTACTAGGACCAAAGAAATAAGGAATTATGACTTCCAATATTATAATCCTGCTCATATTCAACTTTTTGGGCTGGACCTTTTACCTGAATACTGTCTTTCCCGATCCAGCAGCATAAGTAGTATTCTTCCTTCTTCTCACCAGCACGATAAGTACAAAGCACAATATAACAATCTCCACTGTAGAACTTACCGATCTCTTCCTTAGGAATTGGGGTCTTCGCACTGCCATTGATGAGCCAAACCTGAAGGCATGTTTCACAAGCTTAAACTCCAAGAGACAATTATGTTAAAGTTGCTCTGCAACTTACTACAAGATGATAGAACTGTTAAACAAACCTCAAGTTTTTCATTTCCTTCAATTAGTGGGGGAATTTCCTCATTTACAAGTGAGCCTTTTGGTGCTCCCTTCACATCAACACCTTGCTGCTTTAACAAAGCTACCAACATAGAAAAAGACAAAATATATCATGCCTCCAACAAATAAATATTCATTCATTTAAAACTTGAGAAGTTGACTATAACCTGCTACTTTTCCCCTAGCCTCATCTCCAGTAGAGTTTCCAGTTCCTGTTCCTGTACCCACTGGCCATGACTCAAAGTTGGATTTAAATGATTGTGTCTCATAACCTTGAATAACTTGAGTTATGCGTGTCATCTTTGGTCTATTTTGATCAATGATGAAGTCCTAAAAGAACATTAAGGAAGTTTTATTATCAAGAAGAATGCAAAATTAAAGAAAAGAAACTATGTTCTACCTCAGCAGCTTTACTAGCAGCTTTTCTGTCATCAACCAGAGTTACCCGACCAACCCAAACAAATATTTCAGCTCCACAATCCAGTAAATAGCATTTATTGTTCTCCAAAAGTGCTTTAGAAGGATTGTCTTCTTCCAACTTCAACTGACCACCAGTTACACTATAAATGACAAAGGAATCATCGGGATGATGTAGCTTGATGCCAAATATCTTTTTACTTCTTGGCTGGTAAATCTTATAGTTATCAGATGAAAATTGCATCACAGTATAGCACAAAGATGAGATATCCAAGTCTATCATAGTTGTAATACTAATACCAATATTTAGTTGGTTAAAGAATGAAGAATTCACTACTGAATTTAATAATCCCAAACGCATATCTATAGAACTAAAACATAATATCAATTTACAACACACTACCAAAGAAAAAACTCCACAGATTAGCCACAGTACAAGAACAATAACAACAAGCTTAAAGTTCTTGATTCTTTTAGATCCACTATATAGATCTTTTAGTTTCATTAAGTACTGCAGAGGGAAAATATTATTAACTGATTTTAAAAGGGTCTAACAAAGCTTTTTAGCTCTTTCTTTGCCTCTCTTATTGGTGCATCTACAGTTCTTTTTTGGATGTGTTTGTACTAACTTAAATGAGTTTTCCTCACTTCACCCTCAGTTAAAGCTACCCTAATTGGACAAATGTGATGATTCTTCTCATCCATAGATCCTATGCTAAACAAAGAATAGCACAGTAGATATTATAATAGATGAATGTAAAGTACATGTACATGAATTTTGAAGTGAGTTGAGGATAAGGACTAGAAATATAATGAATGTACATTCCATATCTTAAGTCATATAATTAAAAGTTTGTGGTTATAAAAGGAGTGCAAGACATGTTTAATTTAAATTGTTTTAATGATATAGATACTGGAGTATATGTCAAAAGGGGACATATAAGTTGATTGATTGGTGAGGTAAGTTTATTAAAATCAGTGGTGTGTGGAGAGATAGGACTTCATTAGAAACAACATATAGGGAATAGTTTGGCTAGTGACACTATCCTTAAAACCAAGGTTTTGAATACTAGTCCATACCAGCATGCCGAGCTCTGCTCGGTATGGTACATACCGGTATGTATCGTCGATATGCCAGGGCATATCGACGATACACCCTAAAGCCTTAAAAATACCACCACCTACCATGCCAAGGCATAAGAACCGGTACACCTCGGTACCGGTCAAAACACTAGAACCGCCTGGAAGAGGCCAATCCGTGTACCGATATCTTCTCAGACTGGTACATATCGTCCGTACTGGATGGTACACATCGAAAATGAGAACCCTGCCTAGAACAACTCAATTTCAAGAATGGAACCATGCCGACAACACCACGTAATGGGGTTCTTTGGCTTACTAGAGTTATTAATTTATTCTAGTTTATAAATGATATTTTTTTATAATTGAAACCAAGGTTCATAATTTCGTATCATAATGACATACCGAGCTCAGCTCGGTACAGTACTATACGAGCGTACCTAGCGTACTGCTCAGTATGCTTATATATTTATAACATAAAAAATTTAAAAAAAGCGACGTCGTCTCGTTTTCTTCTCCTGGTGCGGATAAGGAGAAGCCTCGATGACATCGCCGAGGCCTCCTCTTTTCCTTGTTGCCTTAGACGAGGAGAAGACCGTGGTAAAGAAGTCGCCACCTCGCGACGTTCTTCTCATCCGCGGCAATATCCCGAGGTTCTTCGATCGTTGACGTTTCCGACCTTCGACAAAGAACATGGTGAAGAAGAAGCCAAGCTATCGCCTTATCGTTAGAGGATGGCGCCGTCCAAGGTTCTCCCTCTTCTTCTCTCTGTTTCACTTTCTTCTTCCTTGCTTCTTCTTCTATCACCGCAACTAGGCCGCATGCAAGCTGATACAGCCTAGTAGTGGGCGACGACGATTGAAATTGATCGTTACCGACCTATTTCGGGCGATAACGAGCTGGAAACAGCCCCGTATCGCCGACATGGGACTAGGTTAAGGGTACCTCCCAATAGTGGGCGGTGCACGTACTAGTCTGCTGGCGAACCTTAATTAAAATATTTTTAATTAGAATGAGCAAAGGCATAAATACAATTATTTATTTTATCAATAGAGATCTAGGTTTAAGTTTTGGTCCACAACTGTTATTGATGCTTGGGCAGACCAAATATGCTGGAAAATTTTACAATATAATTTAGCCCAATAGGAGCTTATAATCACTAAAAGATAAATTTGATCCTTGTAGGTCTAGCCTAGATAGATGGATCCACAAGGATCTTGGCTAGATACCAAGGGACCTTGGTCAAATCAAAGCTAGTTCTATTAGAATTGACTTTAAATCAGATGAAAATAACCATGATCTCAAGATTCAAGAAGAACTATCCTAAATAAAAGCTATGATGCATATTTGACTAACTGAGATGAAAAGACTATGTTTATTAGAACTATCCTAAGAACAAAGCTTTAACGAAGAAAAAGTAATTAATAGGAGCTAATTTTAGTTTTAAATTTACCTTAAATTGAAAACAAACACCCCTTCTTTAGAGTTTGATGTTTGATTTGCAAAGATTTGAGAGAGATTGGAAACTTGTGAAGTGTGTCTGACTGAAACTGAGAGAGATTGGTGGAGAATGAGAGTGAATGAGTCAAGGAGGGGAGGATAAAGTGGTTGATGATGTTCAATTTTCAGTTTGGGTTGTCAGAATTCAGAAGACCAAGTGAGCTAAACAAGGATGATGGTGAAATATCATGGGCTTATGGGCCTTCCAATTCACATCATTAGAGTTATTTGCAAAGACATCAAGGATTGAGTTTGGTAGATTAAGATATTCCCAATCAATTCACAACGAAATTTTAGGGATATATGATAATGTGGACTCACACATTGTATCAGTGGCCCACCTTAGTGATTGAGCTACTTGTTTAAAATGGACATTACAATAGTAGCCTAATTCCATTATATAAACCTGGCCTAGAATATATCTAAATTGATCCAATTGTTACTCCAAGTTAGACTACACGCACTATAGGGTATACTCATCTTGACACGGGAGTGCCTAATTTGCTACAATCAGCTTCTGTGGATCTTACTGAGCATATGATATTCCCTACAGTCCACAATGTTATCTCATAGCCTTTAACCCAACCTACTCAAATATGATAGCTCATGAGTATATTCCTTATACAAAGTTAAAGATATTTCAAGGTGCTTTCCTTCATGACCATGAAATGCATTAAAGGGGTTAGCTACCAGTTGTAAATCATTTAGTTTCATAGTTCCCTATGCATAAAGGGTTGTTTCATGTACTAGTACTTATTTTGGTGTTTTAGGGCTAGAAAGAGGTTTAGAATCTGATGGTATTGGCAGAAGCTTTTTGAGTTCTCTCTTAAACTCTGTATCTCTTACATGCTTCCTTGAATGGTGAGTCTGTTGTTACGGTTTTGTATCCTTATTTAATATCCTTGGGGTGGTGAACTATTTATATCCCTTTGTAATTTTTAAACTTGGTGGTGAACTATTTATCGATTTTATGTCAGTTCTATCTTGATTTTGTGTTTTTTCAATCCAAAAGTCTTATTCCAACAAATACAACTCGACTATCGGTTTCTTTTTTTTTATTCCATTCCTCTTTCTCCCTTCCCCAGTATCACATCTATTCTTCAGGCATATGTAGTTATGCACTATAGCTTCAAGGTGAAAAATATTGATTTCAGATTTACATGAATGATAAGTAGCTTTTATATACTGTAAAATACAAAATCTTAACCAAAAAGTTATACAACAGTTTAGATACCCTTGTATTTTCATGTTTCACTGTCTTATACAAGGAAGAACAAGCTAGTTAGCTTGAGATTAAAGTCATGAATATGAAGAATGTGACAAAGTAATACGTGAAGTAATATGTACATGAAACTGTTGTCATCAGAAAATTAAATGAATTATGTAGTGCAACTACAAACAAAGGCATGAAATTCATAGAAAAAATTTTTTATCAAGTAGATATATTCATAAAAAAAAATAGTAGAAAGTTCCGAGTAGATCAATCCTACTAAAAGTATGTTCAATCACCTATAAATTTTCACAGGAGTAGTTTCCAGATCAAGGTCATCTTCAGTGAAAACCTTTTTGCCAATGGGTGCAAAGCCACCAAAAAGCACCCAGAACTCACCAGAGTCTGACTCTGCTTGTAGCTTTCCATCATCTGTCTTGGTTTATGCACAATAGTAAATTAGAGGACACGTAATTATTGACGCACAATATCATAAAGAATGAAATTAAAAACAAATCATTAGTCTCACCAATAATTGCAACATCACATGTTCCGTCATGATACTTGTCTTTCAAATGTTGAATTACTTCCAGGGCCTTAGCTCTTTCTTGAACATTGGAATTAGCACCATTAAATTGATATATTTTCTTCTCAGTATCCAATATAAACACATCATCATGATTCAAAGATGAGCGAGCAAAAGGAACCTACAAAACAAAAAGTGAGGTCACAATACTCACACCTTCAACTTGAACAATAAATATAATTCTGACACAAAAAAATTTCATCACCTGCTTAATTTTGGCAACACGTTTTCCTTTACAAATATATAGTCGCGTTTCAAACTTTTGTTCTTCAGGCTTTTTGAATCCTGAGGTAAAACCTCCTTCAAGAGGAATAATGCATGGTTTAAAATATGATAAAAACTTGTCTGATTCAAACCCTTGAAGTTCCCTGTGTTGAACAGCACGCCCTCCAAGGACTGCATCAAGTTCAACTGTTTTGATTGCTGCAGTTCCAGCTTCATCCTGGAATTATTCATAAGCCATACATAATAAGCAAACAACCAATGCCTTTTTCATATCAGCAGGTCAAAGTAGCATACTTGGCTTGAATCCTTTCCAATCCAAAAGTGGATGTCATATCCATAACCACCTCTGCCAGAAGTTGTCTGCAATACTTAGGAGTATCAAGAAGAGGCAGAAGAAAAAAGATCAGCATTTAAAAGTATCCTGAGCTATGAGCTCAGATACCATAGCTTTAGAAAAACCAACAAACATCAATAGAGAAAGATTAAAAAACTATAGTTGTAGGTGATAAATATATGAACTCATTTCTATTATGAAAATCGTAATCATATAATATTTCATAATGTAGTAACAAAGTTATATTTTTCATTTATGATATTAAACAATTCAGGGGGAATACTGTGATAAAAAAAAAGATTTAAGAGATATCAGATGATCATCAGGTGTAAAAGTGCATATCAATGTTCCAAACACTGACTGGAATGGCATCAAATGGCCACTATATACTTATCCAACCATGGATTTTGTACTGGACCATATAGCTTGGTACCAGCCAGATTCAGTTTTTAATGTTTTTCAAGGATGGCAGGAGGGATATTAAAAGGTATAACCTTGCTGATCTGACAACATGTCGAATATAGCATTGGACCAAGATATATATCATTGGTCATATATTCAACATCTAGGATCATGTTTTTGAAACCCATAGGTCAGATTTGTTATATAAACATCTGGAATGTATCAAGGATTGATATGCCAGAAAATTTTTAAAACATAAAAGGAGACAATGAATTAAAGAAAACAATACAATTCTGTTTCATTTTCAAATAGATACTGATAGGATGGTTTACCTCAGAATGAAACCTGGCTTTATTCGAGGGAAGAATATAAGCTCTTAAAAAAAACTAAAGAGGACGAGAAATGAAAGAGAAAATGGAGGAGACAATATCAACAATAATAACGTTATTAAATAAAATTGGTGGTTCAAAATTTGAATACCAGTCCAATATTGTTTTTGACAACCTATTGGACTAAGATACCAAGCTACCAGGCTATATACCAACCTGTACATATCACTGAAACACAATATTGTTTATAGCAATAATTGCAGCACATTCATAAAGACTTTAATGCTTTCTTTGTGAGAACTAAAATTATATGCTAACATGAAGAAATACAACTTTTTCATTAAAAGCATCATTTTTTTTTCAAGCTGTATTGTGTTTATATATGGAAGAAAGATGACTCCTACACCAAAGAGATTGCATGACATCCAGAGCTATCAAGGTCCTGCCTCTTTTATCGTTGATTCATATAAGGGTTCATCTTCAATGTGGTTGAACCACTGAATGATTGAAAGGACACAATTTCAAATAAAGAGATGAGGTTCAAACGAGTTTTGAGTATCTCAGAAGTACGGTAATTGAAGCTCCAATTCTATCATTTCTAAATTCGAATAAAGTTTTTAAAGTTGAATGTGAAGCTTCTGATATAGCAATTGGTGTTGTTTTCGGTCAAGAAGGTAAATCAATTATCTTCTTTAGTAAAAAGTTGAATATTCTACTTATGCTGAGAAATTATATGCAATCTATCGAGCTTTGAATTATCAGTATCTACTTCCAAAGTCATTTGTGCTTTATTTTGATCAAGAAGCTTTGAAATACCTACAATAACCAACAAAAACTGTGATATGATATTCTACATGGGTTGAGTCTCTGCAAGCCTATATTTTGACTATCAAGTATAAGTCTAGTGTTCCTAATATTGTTGCCAATGTTTTAAGCTGAAATTATTCCTAATTCAATTACATGTTTAAAATCTAGGAGAATTTTACAAAATGATCCTTATTTCATGGAAATTTGAGAAAAATGTGAAAATGGTAATTATAGTAAGTTCCTATTTCATTATGGTTGTCTTTTTCAAGGCCAACCATCTCTTTGTTCTTTGTTTCTTAATGCTTTTTAAGAAAATATATCCTTATGCAAGTTCATACTTGTAGGCTAGGAGGTGAATTTGGTAGAGAGTGCCACCCACCCCTAACCATGTTGTCACCTCCTCCTCCCAACCACATTGCCATTGCCACCTCCTCCTACCAATACACTTCATGTCCTCCACAGCCTTGTCTCTGACTCCTCTCCTCCATCTCATACTCCTTCCTTTTCTCATCCTCCTCCTCCCCTCTTCTTTGGTTGAATCCATAACATTTGACATGGTGGTACTAACAGATTGTACATGGAACTCTGCCAGTGGTCCAGCACCATACAAATCTGTCAAAGGACTGATACTGGTAGATTACCTAGATTTGAGGACTTGTTTGGCTACATATATGTGACCGTGGAAAACATATACAAGAACATAGAAAGTAAGACAGAAAGGAAGCACCTGCAAAATTATATATGAATCTCCTGAGTAGAATTTGCCATAATCGGATTTTGGTAGAGGTACAGGCTGGAAGTTCTCAATCCGCCATATCTCCGTCCCTCTATGTGATGTTAAGAATATGACAGCAAACCAGACAAGAAGAACAGCATATGCAAAACAGCAAAAGAACAATGAAAATTTTGTATTTAAATCAAACTTAATAAACAAAGTATTGTAGTGATATGTTGTAGATCATAATCACAAAGGATACACTTTTTGGCCAGCTCCTTGGAATGCAGGATCAAGAGATTTTGTAGAACTAGACATAGTGCACAAATCTCCTGGTTTTAAATAGACATAAGAGAAATTGCAGATGCAGTTACAAAAATAAAATAAAGGACATTTTGACTTCACAGCTTAATGAAACATCTTTTGTAGACGAAATTATTAATTATCATCATCAGCAATCATAACAAGATTAACAGTCATCAAAAGATAACTAATCTAGAGTCTGAACTAAGAAATCATGCTCATGCTACATGCAACATTTAGCAAAAATTATTCAAAAACATTGCATGAACCACAAAAATGTCAAGAATATATGTCAATACCAAAACTCACTAAATAGGATGTGAAGCAGAGAACAACATATTAATGGATCTCAATTAGTTAGGTAGTACCATCAAAAAAGGAAAATGGAAACATGAATCACATAATTGACAATTCTTAATCCTAATGGTAATCACATGAGCTGGCCTAGAGTAACTTTTGTGAGGAAAAACAGAAGTTTATTTAAGAACTTACAAACAGAAAACTTCCTAGATAAAGAAAAATACAAATGAGAATAGATTTAAGTCTCATCTCAAAAGAAACAAGGGAAAAAATACCTGAAACAGTAATACAAATCAGTCGATCGGTCCCAGTCAACCCTTAAATTGGAACGAAGTGGCATATCTAAGATCAAGACCAGAACAAACCATATTGACTTTGTTAACAAAATTCCCTGATTAGCTTTTCTCTATTGAGTTGGGAATTCTTTAAGTTGAAACCATTCAAGATTTAAGTGTGGTTGTGCATCTACCTGATAGTAATAGATCTACTGCTGCCATCTGAGGCTAGGTTATATGCCAAAGATGGCGAGAGCTAACAACTAGGGGAAACTCAAGGTGTTTCTTTTTCCTCAACCGGACTCTTAAACATATCATGTTTTAAAGCTATAGGGAGAAAGCGACTAACTTCAAACTGATGTGTCATTGTTGATCTTTAGCTATTTTGACAATATCACAATAAAAGACTCAGATGTTTTTGGTCCTCCTCCATGTTTAAACATCACCATAAAAGACTCTGATGGAACCCACACATCTTTTGGTATTTGTGTATAGGTGTTGGATTCTTTCCATTCCAAGTTACTTTGAAGATGGCATCCATCACATCCTTACACATTGACCAGGAATATTCCGTGGTCTTACAGTCATATGCCATGGAGATAGGTCTTCCTTTACCACCTCAAGGAAGAGACTGTCACTGACTACAACAAAGCTTGGTATATAATAGTGAAAGGTAAAGTTTTCTTTAGAGGTGGTTGACTACAAAGATGACGACTAGCATGGTTAATATGCCCAAGTTCAGATGAAAGTTGATCTACCCAAACCAATCAAGTACGGCACTTGTATCATCTGTGTAGAAAGAAAATTATAAAAACTGAATTTTTTTAAGTTATGTTACTATTGTGACTTATGAGCATTTACCTCAACAGATGTGGTTTGCATGATTAGTGGAATTTCAAGTGCCCTTTTCAACATGTCTTTCATTCTATCATTTATAATAAGTACCTTTCAAATATTTAGCCAAGGATTTAAATCTTGGACATATACAAGTTTCAAATAGCTTAATGGATATGGTACTAGTATACTGGCCAGCCTACTGGTTTCTACTGTCTGATACCATTGAATATAATAAAATTAATAATCTTCATATGGAACACTGTATTTAGTCAAATCTATCAATAATTAATGCTTTTAAGATATTAATTGTTGGGTATATCTGGATGTGCAGCAGTGTAAAGGATAGTCTAGGCATTTGACAAGTCATTTGAAGAGGCAATAAAGCATTCCATCACTATAAGTTCTTATTTTAACAGCAAGGATACTCTTGTAAGGAGTCCAGGTTTCAGAGTGTATAATAACAATATGAAAATTCAGGAGGACAAATCCGTGATGTTTTTTGAATGTAGGAAAAAGAATTATTTCAATTTAGAATAATAACCTTATGATCAACATGAGGTACTTGATAGAATATTTCAACAACTCTAGATAAAGGTGATCAAACAAGTTGGGTGAATAAATTTCTAGCCAAGCATCAACTATATGCATATTCTGCCCATAAGATCATTCTACTGGAAAATTTGAAGAGGCAATAAAGCATTCCATCACTATGAGTCCTTATTTTAAAAGCAACTATACTCTTGCAAGGAGTTCAGGTTTTGGAAGGTATAATAACAATTTGAAATTTTGGGAGGACAAATCAGCTATGTTTTTTTAAGGTAGATAAAAGAATTATTTCAATTTGGAAATTTTATAATAACCTTATGATCAACTTGAGGTACTTGATAGAAAATTCCAAAAAGTCTAGACAAAGGTGATCAAATAAGCTGGGCGAATAAATTTCTAGCCAAGCATCAACCATCTGCATATTCTGCCCATAAGATCCTTCTGGTGGACCCTACTATCGAATTCAATTGCCTGCAGAGAACTAGACCGTTGAATAGTAGTGTGGGGCTATGAATAAAGCAACCACTGGATGAAGTGCATATAAGACAACCAGGTAGACAGTTAGTAGATTAAGATCCTACAAGTAGCAGACTAATGCTTCATCAAGATCTTAAACCCATGTGGAAATCAGAAAACAATGACTAACTGTACAAATGCTATATGGAGATTAACCGTTACAAATCGTTTCAATCAGATGTTCGGTTATATTATCCTTGTTTAGCTAACTTCCTAGAAACTATTTTCGCATCTTAAGAACAAAAAAACATTTATTTGACTTCTTAAGTTTTTTGTTTCAGTTTTCAGAGACAAAACAGAAGTTGTTCCAGAAAACTAAAAACTGGAGAAGCTTATTAGGCACATAAAATTATTCTCAATCCCTGTTAGGAAACCAACATCTCTTGTTGCAGTCAAACATAGGAGTCCTCCACTTTCCTCTCCTCTCCCTCTCATCCTCTCTCACTCTCTTTTTTTTTTTCTTCTTCCTTCCTCATTACATCCTCTTTTTACTATGCTTGAGCAGGCAGGCCATGGCTGTGGTATATTAGACTATTGTTATATATCTCAGGATGCATCCCTCTCCCTCTCCCTCCTTTCATTCTCTCTTTTATCCTGACTAGTTTTTATTGCCATGGCAATCCACCACCAGCATGTTGGGTGTCATTTTTCAGGCTTTTTCACCCATCCTCTTCCTCTGCCCTCTTTTGTTTGATTACCCTTCCTCTATGACTTTACCCCTAGTTCTGCTCATCAACAACATACCCATCACAGAGACAGCAATGACAAGGCAAGTCACAATAGACATCTGACACGCTCAAAAATGGGAAAAGAAAAACTATCATCTACTTTCGTTCCTGAAGAAAGTTGTTTAGAAAACATCCAAACATCGGTTAGAATGCAGTTGACAAAGTCAAAACTAATCTTGGCTTAGTTTAATATAGCACCAATTTACTTAGTCAACATGTGCCTATATTTTAGTAGAATTCTAAACGAGTTATCATCATTTATATAGCCAGAAGCAAAAGTGCCAGAACTTATACTTGTTTAATTTAGAAGCACTAAAAAGTATCATCAGCATCAAAGATATGCACTAGTATTGGATATTGAATGTATAATTTTGCATTCCTACACCTTACTGAACAGTCAATAAAAAAAATAAACCTCCCAAGTTACCATAGAAATGTGTCATGAATAAAACAAGAAAATAGAGAAAAGCATCGCATCTTTTCGTTTTTGTTTGCGTATCATGTTTAAGAATCTCTTGAGCTATCAGTAAAACGAAAAATACTGTGCAGAAAATCAAATCATCAGCTATCGTTAAGATGACAAGAAACGTAAAGAGAATCAGATCAACAAACTAAAATGCATAAGAAAAAGAAATCGCTGAATCTTTTTCTCCTCGTTTGCGAATCTTGTTTCACACATTCCACAATCGCCATGAACAATGACACTTGTATTAAGATCGAATCAAACTAGTCATAAACGTACGACAACGAGAAATCGCCCTTCGCTTGTGGATCATGTTCCAGAACTCCGGCAACTGAATCCGTAAGACTCGAGTGTAAATATCAGCAGGTTTTATAAACTTCACAAGGTCCAACCAAATTTCTCGCATAAGCCATTCCCGTGCCCCACCGATCCAACAACGCGATGCATATAATTCCAAAAAAGAAAACACAGATCCGAACTCAAACAAGCAAGACACGAGAGAAGGTAATCGATCAAAGAACAAAAGAAACGAGAAAACAAATTGGGTTCCCCAACTGAACAAACAACCGATCCAGACGAAGGACCAAGGATCAAGGATGAAACGTACGAATCAACAGGCAGTTCCGATCACATAACTCGCGTCCACCTACAGTGATGACAGGAAGAGAGAAAGTACCTGCTAGTGAGAAAAGCACGATCGGGCACCTGAACAAACTCCGACACACACGATAAAGACCGTCGGAGAATCAGGAGGAAGAAGATCCGGCGTTTGAGAAATGCGTGCGAGCGACGAAAGAGAAGGAAAAAGAGGGAAAGAATATTAAAGGCTGCTATTGACTGCCTCTTCCCCCTCCTCCCCTCTCTCTCTCTCTCTCTCTCTCTCTCTCATTATATATATATCTGTGACCGCTATAAAAGGAAATGAATGATATGGAAAGCTGGACGGCAGGGGGGGGCCTGTTAGACCAGCGCGACCAGTTTGTTTTATCGCCGTTGGATGAGGGGCGGTGAGATCTCCCGTCAAGGATCACTGTGGGGGCCATGTCCCCTAATCATGCCATTAAGACCATTAAAAAACTCCATGATATTTCATTAGTTCTATTTTTGAATAAATAATTTAATTTTATATTAGGATTACTTAATTCAATTTGATAAATAATTTATTCAAATTATTTTTTGAGAAATTCTCGGCATTAATGTTCTTTTTTTAAAAAAATTGTCATGACAATAAGTCGCTGTAGGGTGTATGAATTTATAAATATTTATAAAAACTACCCAAAAGATAATTTATCTCAACTATAATACTTTTTTTAATAAGCTTAAATATTTTGATTGAAGTATCAAAAATACAATAAATCTATTTAAAATTACTATAATTAACTGTATAAATCTTTTGCATGAGGAGATTGGATTGGATTGATCCATAGGATTAACCAGTAATTCTCTAATTGCCTTTGGACAGTATAAAAAAAGGTATATTTTGAAGAAAAAAATAATCATGAATTTATCCCCCTTTTTTTTTGCCCATTACAATATAGATTCGTTATAAAAATATATTATGCAAATTTTGATCCTAAAATACGAGAGAAAAGTATGATTTCTCCCAAAAATAAAAAAAAGGTAAGAAACCCCAAGAAATCAGATTGAATCGATGTGCTGAGTAATCGGAAATTGGGATCAGTAATCAAGGCTTAAAAGTTAAAATAATGGAGGAGGAGCAGAAGAGTGAAAAAAAAAATCATGAATTTATTCCTTTTTTTCCGCCCATTACAATATAAATTCATTATAAAAATATATTATGCAAATTTTGATCCTAAAATACGAGAGAAAAGTATGATTTCTCAAAAAAAAAAAAGGTAAAAAACCCCACTAAATCAGATTGAATCGGTGTACTGCGTAGATCGGAAATTGAGATCAGTAATCAAGGCTTAAAATAATGGAGGAGGACGAGCAGAGAGAAAAAAAATGAATTTATCCCCTTTTTTTCGCCCATTACAATATAAATTCATTATAAAAATATATTATGCAAATTTTGATCCTAAAACACGAGAGAAAAGTATGATTTCTCAAAAAAAAAAAAGGTAAAAAACCCCCACTAAATCAGATGCTGCGTAGATCGGAAATTGGGATCAGTAATCAAGGCTTAAAAGTTAAAATAAAGGAGGAGGAACAGAAGAGAGAAAAAAAATCATGATATAAATAAATCCCTTTTTTTCGCCCATTACAATATAAATTCATTATAAAAATATATTATGCAAATTTTGATCCTAAAATACGAGAGAACTCCAAAAAAAAAAAAGTGGGGGGGAGGGGGGCAGGTTGAATCGGTGTGCTGCGTAGATTGGAAATTGGGATCAGTAATCAAGGCTTAAAATAATGGAGGAGGAGCAGAAGAGGGGGGGCCATATCTGGCGAACAAGTATTGATTGAAGGAAGGTGGGAGGAGGAGAGAGAACGAGAAAGGGAGCTTTGCACTTTGATGCCTCGTGCTGCTGCTGCAGATGCCGCGCGCTTACAAGTGGCCTAAGAAAAGGGGGCGTCCTACAATTTTTTTCCTGAGCTGGCCTGCGGGGAACTTTTGCTGCGGAAGCCCACGCCAACGAGGGGAGGGGGGGGGGGAATCAAACAGCCGACCACCGCCCTTGGAAATCCTACTTTGGCGATGGGGAAGGCGTGGTCGGCGGCCGTGGTGATCCTACCAGCTTGGAGGCGGGCCATCGCCGATGGGAACGGCGACAAGTCTTGCGCTGTGGGTTTCGCCTTGGAAAGGGGGCGGCGGTGGGGATGGGGATGCGGGACACGCCACGTGCACGGAAGTGTGATGGCTGGACCTATCGGGTGCGTGCGACGGCACTCCGGCCCGATGGATATCGATGGTGATCTGATTGATTTGCCTCCCGTGATCAAAATGATCCGATTAATATTTGTTTGTGATTAATAATTAAAATATATATACTGAATAAATAAATTTAATTTCAGTACTTAATCATCCTCATTAAAAACACATAATTAATTACAGCACTCTTCAATTGCCCCCACTTAAAATATACTCTATTTAATATATCCTCTATTAACTTTAGAAAAATTTACCTCTTTCCTCTTATTCTTTATTTTAACTCCTTAATAATAATCTCGATAAATAATAAAAAATCAAAATTATTATTATGCTGCGACATATCGAATGCATGCGATGCGATGGTACTCGAATCGGATGAATATCGATGATGATATCTTTCATTATCAAATGATATAATTAATATTTGTTTGTGATTAATGATAAAAAATATATATATTAAAATTAAGATAAGATTTTAGTTTGATAATTTTTATCTAAGAAAATTTATATTTTTTTAATCATAAAAAAATTAATGTTAATATTTAATTATCCTCATCAACACATATAATCAATTACAGCACTCTTCAATTACCCATACTTAAATATATTCTCTCACTAAATCTTAGAAGAATTTACATCTTTTCTCTTATTCCCTCTTAAAACCCAGTAATAAAAGCAAGGTCCAAACCCAGCGTCTTAATAAATTTATTTGTCAATGTCTTTACCAACTTAGACAAAAATCTTCAAAAAAAATAAAATAATTACCAAGAAAATTCATAGAGATAGCCAAAGGTAGTAATGTTGGGTTATTTTAACATATTATATATGGATCAATCAATTATTTTATAGAATCGACACCGAATTTTTGATTCAAAATAATCTTTATAGATCCAAAACAATGGTTTTAAGAATGTTTCATAAAACTTATTAAATCCATTATAATATGCATAAAATTCTACAATAATTAAGAAACATATTAATACGGAAGCGTACCTGATGAATCCATTAGAGTATTTTCTGAATTGATTGGTGATTTAGTCTTCCAATTGCAGAGTCTCCTCAAGAACTTTAGATTTCTTCTTAACGGGTGAAGAGAAACTTCATTCGATACTACAACCGGGGACCATAACCTTATTTATAGTCATAACTGATGAATCATGATTATATTCATAATCGATGAATATGTAATTATGTCTCAAGAGTTTCATATTTCTAACTTATCTTGTCATTAAGTTAGAAATATGACTGACGGTATCCACACAATTAATTTTCATAATAATAATTATGTCCCTTAGTTAAATAAATTTACTTTAATTAGATCATTTTAATTTTGACTAATAAAAAATAATGACTTAACATATTTAATTATATAACCCTTAAAATTCTAACAAGAAATTAACATGATTGCTTGTGGTGGATCAGATCAAACAAGCCCAAGACTCCATAAAATTTATTTTAGAAAGTATCCGATCGAATCAACTAATTGCAAAAGAAAAATCATAGAGATATAATGAAAGTAGATGATTGATTAAGTCAACATATTGATGTGCTTGGTACTTACTCATGCTAAAGTTTTCACATGATCAATGATCTATAATGTCTAAATCAATAGGCTACTTAGCAAAGCAAATTTTTGGCTCTTTGTAATATGGAGGTGCATTTTGGTGGAACATTATCATGCAGAGTTGTTTATATCACCTTAAAAATTAATTGTGAATTAGATTGATATCCATATAGCTTGAGGGATTACTTATAAATAACTTATTTTTATTAAAAAATTAATACCAAAGACTTTAAGGAACGAATAGAATCTCTACTCAATAAAAGAACAAGTGTGGGAATATATGTATGATCATAAATTAATTGAATTGTTTTAAGAACTCTCAAACAATCTTTGTTTGTGGTTCATAATTTTCACGGGAACTTACAAATCTGATTCTATGATAATGTTACGAATGTTATGGAAAGATAACAACATATAAGTCATCTTGAATAAAACTAGCCTTATAGAAATATATGTGTGAGAATAAATAAATTAAATTACTTTAAGAACTCCCAAATAGTATGATTAATATGATGTAAGACCCAAGATGGAGCATGTTTATGGTTCATGATGTTTACAAGGGCTTGCAAGTATGATTCCATGCTAATGCTACGAGTGCTATCAAAGATAGCAACAACATATAAGTCATTTTGAGTAATACTAGCCTAGCGATAGAAGGTTGGTGCTTGATGGAGGGGTGAGTGGTGAGAAAATAAAAAGTATAGTAAAAGATGATGATGTAAAAAAAAAAAATTAGAAAAGATAAATTGTAGGAAATATATTTATTTTAAAATTATAATTTGATTATTTTTTATTAATTTAGATAATAATTTAATAAACCTAAATAAAATATTAAAAAATTATGTAAATGAAAACGTGAAGATGAGCGATAATTAAGTATGCCAAGAGCTAGTCCTTAAGTTTTTTAAGGCATCGAACATTTCTACCTTAAACAACTCTTAATATGATTGAACTTTGGATGCTAAAATAGTGATTGAGTGGATGATTCGATAGAATAGTTGAGCTTGTAAGATGATGGTTGTAGATGAGGTTTTGTTGATGATTATTGATAGTTGATGTTGTTACTCCATTTAAGGGTGAAGGTGCCCCTATAATAGCGTTGATACCACTATGATAATTGAAGATGAGAAAAAAGAATGGTATTAAAAAGATAGAAAAAAATAGATAGAGCCTCTCAACTTTAAGGAGCCTCTCCTTAAGCATCTCACTTAAGGTTCTTAGTGGGTTTATTTATTAATTTTAAAATATAAGATTTAAAATATTTTTATAAAGATGAATGTCCCTAGATCTATAGGATGGAGACAAGTATCTATCCTTTAATAAATGACACATACCTCCTTCTAGAAAAGTGGTGGGTAGAGACTTATGAAGTGTTCACCCGTGTATAAATATCATATGCTTCGTTCCAGAACAGTTGTTGTTAGGGATTCATAAGATGAAGATATATGACCACTTCTAAATCTTCTACCTTAAATACATGTGTACATTCTAAGATATTTTATCATTTTAAGATATACACATGATATTTTCTTTAATTGTCTCATATAAGCTCAAGCCCAAAGTCCAATACATATGTATCTCATACCTAAATCCTACTATGATCTAATAAGAAAATAACATAAGTATAAGATTGACTTTTTATAGGCATTTAGGCCTATATGGCTCTAACATAATGGTCCAAAGCTCTTTGTATCCTCTTGGAACATTATAATGGTGTGCTAGTAATATTATCCCTATTAACTCTCGCAAGGTAGGAAAAAATTACTTTTAGTAAATGAAAACTGAGATATACTCTATGAGATGGGGTTTATCAATCACAACTCCTTTTTTGAAATTCATGTTTTCTCAATGTCAAATTATTCATGCCGTTATACTAAATATCTGTGTCATCGGTAGTGAGAGAGATTATGAGCTATAAGTTCAAGATGTTCTTGACCTACTTTTGAATGATAAAGTGTAGAGGTAACTCTAGAACTAGAGATGCTATCATCAAAGAAATGGAATGATCCTACTATTGCTATTGCATGTCAAAAAATATCTATAACGTGAGCTCCACGGTAAGGTGATAAGTCCTCCACATTGAAAACATTGTTGATGCTCATGTCTTTTGGCAGTTCAAGGGCATAAACATTATCACTAAACCTTTGTAGTGTCTTATAATGACCTTTGCTCCCGACATATACTTTTTTTATGATCATAATAGTATATCTCTCGATCCATATTCTTATCATCATGCTATGATTGATACGTACAATACAAATATATTACGAACTTATATAATTCATTGGTTAAAATCTTTCATTTAATCTCATCATGCAATTTATAAATGCGCTTAATAAAATATTCAACATAATATAATAGACGAAAGTAGGTACGGAGAGGGGCAAGATTAATAGATTTTCTAGGTTGATAACCAAGGATAACATGGATTAGACTAACACCAATTGAGAAATTGATGACTCTATTAAATGTGAACTTGGCTATATGTAGACATTCTTCTTTGAGGTGAGTATGATAAATACCATACAAGGATTAATAATTTTTTATATGAACCCATTGCAAAGTAGTTCATCAACTTAGACTCTTGAGATTTGTAGAGAACTAAGTCGATAGGACATTGAATATCACGTATTGAACGTAACTTATTAGGAACTTCATTACGAGTTATGTTAGAAAAGTATTTTAAAATTTTTTAGGCATCAGCAAGTAGCTTGATTTAAGATCTAAGGGGAGCCTATCATGCTACTAAGGCAAAAGCAATTTCTAAGTTTTTATAACTCAGTGAAGAAAGGGTCGAGCATCAAAATATATAAAGACTAGGATGCAAGAGTAGCTATTGAAACTATCATCTTAAAGGTACTAACTCTAATCTCCTCACTGGATGAGGGGATCAACTTGATCTTATTCCTATTGTGCTCAAAGTAGTTAGTATATATTGACTTTGTCATAATGTGTGACGTTCATATCGTAAAGCTAAGACATATAGCTAAACTGATGAAAACTAAACATTTATAGATAACTGTTACTGTGCTCTCTCTCTCTCTCTCTCTCTCTGGAGTTGAGCGACGCCAATCCGACCTAACTCCCACCGATCACAGCATTAAAAGCTAAATCACAGTACCTTCAATCATCACGCTTCCCACTTTCTCTTCCTGCTTGAACACCGAGACTCTTACCTGTGGGGCTGCGGTGGGTTGGTAGGCAGCGGCGCCGGTGGCCGGCGGAGTGGCGGCGCCATGGGACACGACCTGGATGGGGGCAACCGGATGCTGGGTCTGCAACCTGGAGACCCACGTCTCGCTCCGTGATGAATCGCCGCGACTTCTTTCTTCTCATCTCCTCCATCCGGCTTCCCCTTCCATGTCACCTGCGTCGAGCTTCTCTTCCTTTTTCTCCTGCCTCCACTTCCATCACTACCGTTGAGCTACAAACCACACAGTCACGAGCATGGACATGCGAAGGATTACTGTCTTCGAGCTTTCTGTTCTTCGCACTTCTCTCTGCTCGTCGGCGTTGACAGAGAGAAGCATGTGGACGACGCCGCCGGGCTTACGTACTTCGTCGTGGATGCCTTATCTTCTAGCGGTGCTCTCTCTCAAATTAAAGACATGAGAGAGTGTGTATTGTTCCATTAATTAAGATTGAGATGTCATCAAACATCTGGTGAGCTTTGATTGAGATGAAACTTAGCATCCATAACATAAAAAGAGTTATGATTCTTTCCTCTTATCACAACCAGAGAACCTTTAACGGGCTTTCATTTGCTTTCAACAAAATAGTACATAAACCCCTCACCATTAAGTTTCCCTATAGATATTAAGTTTAGACAAATATCTGAAACATGTCTTACATCTTTGAGTATCAATTTGCTCCCAGTATTGGTCTCCAAACAAATATCTCAAATACCTACAATCTTAGATGTACCATTGTTTCCTATTTTGACATTGCCAAAATCACAAGCAGTGTAATATCTAAAGAAATCACCATGAGAAGTAACATAAAAAGAAGTACTAGAGTTAATTACTAAGTTAGTGTCCTGAGCTACAAGATTAACACATACATCATCACAAATAATAACAATATCATCTTAAGCATCTGTATTAGTCTATTTTTCATTTTTATTTCTTTCATTTTGTTTTCTCTTCCAGAACCTATACTATTTCTTCATGTGACTTAGCATGTTGCAATGAAAATACTTGATATCTCTTCTGGACTTGGATCTTTCTCTATAACCAAACGGATTTTTGCTATGATTTCTTCCATGTCGTTCTTGTTTTTCAATAGCAAGTGCACCAGAAGAAGATTCTCCTTTTTCTTTTCTTCTGGCATCTTCATTTAGTAAACTGTCTTTAATCATATCTATAGTTAGAGTCCCCTTTGGCGTGGAGTTAGAAATTGTCACCACATATGTTTCCCAACTTTCTAGTAAAGAGCTGAGGAGTAGCAGTCCTTGCATTTCATCATCTATATTCATTTTTATAATAACTAACTTGTTTGAAATACTCTGAAATAGGCTTATATGCTCAATAATATTATCACCATCTTTATACTTTAAATTTGACAAATCTTTTGAGGAGAGAAATTCTATTTCCCACTGTCTTTTTTGCAAAGAGATTTTCTAATCTTTGCCAAACAACATCAGCGTTGGTTTCATCAGAAATATACTCATGCAGATTTATATCCATCTATCTTCTAATATATGCAATAACTTTTCTGTATTGTACCTCTCATTCTTCATCATCCATAGTAGAAGGTTTTACTTTAACTTTGATTGGCTTATACAAAATCTTTGCAATAGAGCAAATCTTACATCATACGTCTCCAAGTGGAATAGTTCGATGAGCTTAATTTAATCATACCATCTGACTCTTTCATTTTAATCATACAAGAAAAGTTACACCAAATAACCTGGTTCTGATACCACTTATTAGGAAAAAACTATAGAGTGCGGAATAATATCTTTCCCTCTTTATGTATCAAAATAAGATTCTTACCAAACTTATCAACTTGTTACTAAAAGATAAATATTAACTAGAGCAAGGTAATAAATCATCCACAAAATGAGACACTAAATTTTAACGTGAAAAACCTAACGCGGAAAAAACCACGGAACCACCATAGTTCACTTAAATTCCACTATCACCACTATTGATAATAGATTTACAATGAAGCTTTTTTAAACAACTAGAGAATCACCATAACATTAAGAATATATATATTGATTTACAAATGAGATTACATCATCAAATTATATGAATCTCATAATAAAAAATATCAAATCTCACCAAGTAGATATTTTAGAAAATCATCATATAGAGGATAGATTATAAATCAATACCGTTATGAGTGTAGACCTTACTGTAATGATTCTCCAGCCCGATCTGAAAAAATTTTACCGTTCGATCTTGTGAAAGCTATCTCTCTATCTCTCTTTCTATTATTTCATTTCTATTTCTCCTCACTGTTCTCTGTGGGTTGAACCCAACACAACAAATATTAGAGATCAATGCAAATGGATAACCAACATCGAGCAGCGTATAGTTGCAGACAAAACAAAAGATTTTATGAATCTTATGTTCGTCATGAAGTCGTTATTGGTATAGAAATCTTACAGTCGGGCACACGAACGAGATGTTGTTGTTACAGTTTAGATTTCGGACACAAGAGCAACAATGATGACGGCGTTCAAATCCTTGCGATGGAAGAAGATATCCTCACCGGTGTACTGAAACCTGAACGTTGCTTCAGTCCGGCCACCAACCCAGTGCTGCTTTTTAGGAGGGAGATCGGCCGGGTCTTGACCGGCGATGCCATTATTCGGCTCACTAACTTGGAAGGTGAGAAGGAGCACCGCCGGGACTTCTTCAACACCACCACCTTCTCCGGGGATGACTTCAGGATTCTCACTGTGACGGCCTTCTTGGGTGCGAACTGCGACTTCAGGGATGTGGAGACTGGTGATTTGATGACGAACTTGTGGGGACTCTGCGACGGCCTCGTCCTCCCAATCACTGGGGATCTGGTTTTGTAGAACCTCCTTTGCCCGTGGCACGACGTGGGCGAGGAGGAGGTGAAGAGAGGGTTGGGGAACAACACCGTCTTCTTGGCCCAGGGTCGGTTTCTGGGTGATACCCGGTGGGCTGCCACCGACGGTCTGCCGCCCACCGTCTGCTCCTCCCTCGCAGTAGCCAGCGGCGAATTCGACTTGAATCTGATACGTGACCTCGCCCTGGAAACGGCCGGGGATTGCTCCGATCGGATGATCCTCAATCGCCCTTGCTTCTCCTTCACCCGCCTTGCCTGCATCTCTGTATTCTCACGTGGTGACGACTTGTTTGTTCTGCGGGTGGTGATGGGAGTTGTAGGTTCCGTGGTCTTGTTACGGCTTCTCATGGCCGCCGCCGCCGCCGCAGCAGCAGCAGCTGTGACCGCCTCCTTCGTGGTTCGGCTGGCCTGAAGGATCTCCACTACGGTTTCTCCCAGCAGCATGGCCGGCAGCGACATCCGCCGCCACTCCCCTGTTCGCAGAAGAGTCCTTGAATCGACGCTGCAGATCACAAATGGCAAAGAAAGAGGAGTCTCAGAAGCATCGAGACGGTACCATTCGTGCTCCCCTGGAACTTCCCCGCCGGCGATCTCCGAGACGAAGCATGATTTCTCATCCTGCAAAAAGGAAGTGGCACTCCTTTGCTGTTAGGTGAGGCAGAGAAAATGGACGAGGGAAGAGACTGCGGAGACGACATGGAGCGAACCTTAAGGATTCTTTCTTGCATACCAGACTGGTTCTGAGATATCCTCTCGTGCTGCGAGGGCTGAGAGTGACACCGGCCACCACCTTCGTCCCACCCGTCACCGTGCACTGGAGCTCCTGCAGCCGAGCCATGCACCTCTCCACCTTCGCAAACGGAAATGTAGCTGAGGTTGAGTCCGAGCTAGTAGTATTAATGCAGACAATTGAAAGAACTATACCTTGATCAGTGTTTCCCTGACGAGATTGGGGTTGAGGGCGGCGGCCATCCTCCGCTCCTTGGTTGGAGTCTTGGCCACCATCTTGGTTGGCTCCGATCTCTCTCGTCTCTCCTCTCTCTCTCTCTCTCTCTCTCTCCCTCCCTTGATGGGAGCTGAAGTGGGAGTTTGAAATGGGCAACGTCTGTGGGTCCCTCTCTCTCCCTCTCTCTCTCACTGTGTCAGCTAAAGTGGAGTTTGAATTGGCTGACGTTATCGGACTGCAACGGTCATCTCTATCGACCCTTGCAACGGCTACTTTTGACTTCTAGGAAGTACGACTCGCTGCTTTCCGTCCCATATGTAGTAAGATTTCCTACTTCTGGAAAGGCGCGAGTTAGATCCTTATTTCTTCTGCAAATATGGGATGGGTGAATCCGACATGGTAGATAGATAGTTGCTGGGTATTGTGGAGAAGTCATGTATTAATATTTTTAGCTAATATTTTTTTTATTTTTTTTATACTAAAAATGTTCTTATGTAGAAAAGTTAGGGTTTTCTTTTTTTATTCACGCAGGATCTGGTCCCGGGCGAGGAGCATAAGCCAGCATACAGAGCGCTCCCGAAGTAGACACCTGGGAAGACGGTGGCACGGGAAAAAGAAATGGTAGGAATAATTGGTTTAATAATCGAATAAGTTTTACTGTTATATCAGCCTGTGCGATCATACCGCCGTCGCAGGCGAGCCAGGGGACATCCTTTACCCTTCTCATGGTAGGGCCGGGGTTCGGTGGGCCACATCTGTTTTCGCACAGAGAACAGCGTTCCCTGTTTCGATGGACACAGGGACAACCGGCACCCTCCTGCACGCGATGGCGCATGTCGATCGTTGATCTTAGTGATCACGGATCTCAAAGTAAGTCAGATGATTCTGCCGTGTGCCATCATCCATCGATCGTTCCCTTCTCTTCAGTACTCCCACTAAGTGGAGACGAAGGAGACCGAGGTGAATGGTTTTACTTCTCCGAGGATGCCGTCGCGGTCTTCTTGGAGATCTTGGAAGCACTGCCAACGCAGGCAGATAGCGAAGACTGTGGAGGTTCGGCCATTTAATTCCTTACTTCGACTCGGACTTCTTTCTCGGTGCTTTTGTCGTTCTTCAGCGTCGAAGTAAGGAAATGACTCCATGGAGGGAACAAAAGAGAAGCAAGTTAAAGGTTTCCCGAGTGTTTGCGTCGAAGTAAGGAAATGACTCCATGGAGGGAACAAAAGAGAAGCAAGTTAAGGTTTCCCGAGTGTTTTCATTGGGAAGACGAATGCGCCTCCAAAGAAGGCGATTTTGAAGCATGAGTGGCAAAGGGAATAATCAATCGTAG
The DNA here is from genome assembly GCA_021527575.1 of Ensete glaucum. Taxonomy (NCBI): domain Eukaryota; kingdom Viridiplantae; phylum Streptophyta; class Magnoliopsida; order Zingiberales; family Musaceae; genus Ensete; species Ensete glaucum. The sequence goes on from CM038559.1 coordinate 1,795,530, forward strand.
GCAAAGGTAGAAGAAGAAGTAAGGACCCTTCTTTCTTTCTTGGATACATGAGCAAGATGGCGACGTCTCGTATGAAATGTATGTAGATCAAATATCTTCTGTCGATCAATGTTAGAACTCATTCTTCCGGTTGAGAAGGTTGAATTCACCACTGCTTCCTATGCATTCATGCATCCAGTCTCCCTCTTTACGTGAGAAAGAAGTTGTTCTGATCATCACATCATCATAACTCTAAGTGACTCACGTACTTTAAGCTTAATCTTTGCGATCGTGATGGAGTTGGACAGATCCTTTTGCCTGGGAACTGAAGCGGGAGAACTCTATTTTAAGATTTAAGCGTAGATATAGGGGGGTTAAAATACAAACCCACCAAAATAGTTTAGATCCGCAGGCCAATTCAAGCACTGCTCGATGTGCTACGTACGTTGCATGGCGTCCGGCTGCTGGAGCGGCGCGAGGCTGTCGCTCGCAGCAGGAGAGTGAAGACAACCATGCTTTGTATTGGGAGCACGTGATGTTTCTGCATCGAGATAAAAATAGAGATGTGGGGCTTCACTTTGCTGTAAGGGGGAAACCCAAAATTTTAGTTTGGCTGTCGGAATTCAAGGAAGATTTGAGGGATCCATGAACGGACACCTCCTTCCCATCAACTCGTGCTCGTCTAAATTTAAGGTATGTGGCGTCAGCCCCATTCCCGAATTAGTCCGCTGTCCAACTCTTCCTCAGCAAGTAGAATCTCCTGCTCCCGATTTCACCTCGCCCTCCCCCTTCTCCTCTCTCTACATATTGAAGCTTACCAACTGTGCTTTCATGGTTCCCCTTCTTCTTCCTCTTCTTCTTCAAGCAGATTTTAATCGTAAGCAAGCGGATTTAGAGGGCTCTTCGTCCTCCTATGTGTGCACAGATGGAGACATCGTTAAGGTTAACTCTTGACTTCCATGCCATTTTGTGGTGCTTTAACCCGTCTTGCCATCTTTGTTTGTTCTTGAATTGACGGCTCGTCTTCCTCAGGTTATCCCTCTGCGACCACGAGAACAGGGACTGCAAACTCTGCTACTCGGCCGGCAAGATCCGAATGGCAACCGGCGTGCCTGCGGCACGTGAAGGACCCGATTCTAGCAGCATCTTTTGGGGTCGAGTCCCGCCCTTCATGGCCGCCGCCACCGGAACGTCGAACGATCCCAATCCCTCGACGCCATACCGAGGCGTCATGCTGCTACCGGACGGACGCTGGGGCGCGCAGATCTACGCTCACGGGCATCGAGTCTGGCTCGGGAGCTTCGAGTCGGAGAGAGCGGCGGCCGGGGCTTACGACAGCGCGGCCGTCAAGCTCCAGCATGGCGACTACTCCGACCGCAACCTCTCCGCGACCCTGCACGCCGCCCATGAACGCAGGTTCCAGGAGACGTTCAGTATCGATGATGTGCTCGACATGATTAGGGACGGATCATATTGTTCACGATTAGAGGAGTACATCCGGCTACAGACAGCGCCAATCCGTGGCCTCCCTCATGCTCGTGCGAGCGCCAACGTGACGTTCCTGGAGATGTTCGTAAAGGAACTGACCCCCAGCGACGTCGGGAAGCTCAACAGATTGGTCATTCCGAAGAAGCACGCGACACAGTATTTCCCGTCGGTGGTTGCGGAGACGGCCGACGAGGTTCAGGTCGAGTTCGTGGACCGCGAGGACCGCCCATGGACGTTCCGATACTGCTACTGGAAGAGCAGCCAGAGCTACGTCTTCACCAAGGGCTGGAATAAGTTCGTGAAGGAGAAGAGGCTTCGGGCGAAGGACGCGGTGGCCTTCTATCGGTGCGAGGAGAGCGACGGCCACCGGAGAACGTATTGCCTGATCGACATCATCCGGCACAACGGTGGCGGCGATCGCAGCTGCGGTTCTAGTCGTAGCTCGAGCGGGGTGATCCGACTGGGGCTCGGTTTCAAGAGGAAGGTTGAGAAGGTAGACGAGGAAGACCATCGTAGCAGTGGTTTTAGCAGGAGTAAAAGTGGGGCGATGGGCGTCGGCCTGGACCTCAGTTTAGAGAGAGTGACAGAGAAGGAAGACGACGAAGGATCAGCGGTGCCTCGGAAATCGCCGGAGACACAGGACAAGAACAAGGGACTGAAGCTGTTCGGTGTCTGGATCGCTGATGAGAATGATAGGAGAGGAAACAACATGGGCACGTACTATTGACCTCGTTGCTTCATGGCATTCATTATTCCTTAGGTTATGTCAATACATAGAGTGTTATCGATCGAGAGCCTTTGTTGCTGGGAATCGCTCGGTACTTCTTCGACAAGAAGACATATTTAGACTCTGACAAAGGATCCCTTTTATGTCCATTGTCATTTGTTTCCTGCACCGGCTAATACTTCAGTCTGTGTACATTTTATGCTTGTTTAAGAGGACAACATCTTGGTGCAGTCTTTAATATATGAATACGAATGATTTAATTCTATTATAATTTTGATAAAAAAATAAATTTAATATGATATAAGCATATGCTTAAAAGACTTTGTATTTTATCATTTGTATTGTGATAATGTGAAATGATTAATGTTAATTACATGACACAGAGCTACTTCGGCGACGGACGCATTCGTTGGCCGCAAAAGTGGGTATGACGTTGTCCGATGACCGCCGTGCGTTCGTTGGCATCGGTTGGTTGGCCTTCATTACCTCAACCTCGCGAGGCCGCTGCGGAAGGTGAGGGAGTTCGATGGCGAGATCCGTTGAGAAGGGCGATTCCGGAATGGCCACGGGGCGTCCCCCGCTCCCCCTGAAGACCCGCCTCATCATCGCCACCATCACCACCGCCACCGACGCTTCCTGCCGCCGCGACGGCACCGTCAACCGCCGGCTCTTTAACCTCTTCGACCGCAAGACCCCTCCCAACCCCAGCCCCGTCGACGGCGTCGTCACTGCCGACCACACTGTCGACCCCTCCCGCCAGCTTTGGCTCCGCCTCTTCTCCCCCGCCTCCCTCGCCCCCGGCCCCCTCCCCCTCATCGTCTACTTCCACGGCGGCGGTTTCACCTTCCACTCCGCCGCCAGCAGCCCCTACGACGCCTTCTGCCGCCGCCTCGCCCGCCGGATCCCCGCTTTCGTCGCCTCCGTCGAGTACCGCCTCGCGCCCGAGCACCGTTGCCCGGCGTCCTACGACGACGGCATCGACGTCCTACGCTGGCTCGGCAACGGCGATCTCGTGCCTGACCTCTCCGCCGTCTTCCTCGCGGGCGATAGCGCCGGGGGGAACATCGCCCACCACGTGGCGCGGCGGGCGCGAAGGGAGGCGGTGGGTCGGGCCAACGTGGCGGGGCTGGTGGCCATACAGCCGTTCTTCGGTGGGAAGGTGGCGTCGCCTTCGGAGGAGCGGCTGGATGGGATGCCCTTCGGGAAGCTGGAGCGGTTCGAGTGGATGTGGAGATCGTTCCTGCCGGTGGGCGCGGACCGGGATCACGAGGCGGCCAACGTGTTCGGGCCAGGGTCGGCGCCCGCGGACGACTTTGAGGAGGGCTTTCCGGCGACCATGGTGTGCGTCGGCGGGTGCGACGCGCTGCAGGACCGGCAGCGGTGGTACTGCGAGGGGCTGAAGATGAAGGGGGGAGACGTTCGCGTCGCCGAGTACCCGGACGCCGTCCACGCCTTCTACGTCTTCCCGGAGCTGCCCGACGCCCACAAGCTGGTCGATGACATCGCCGATTTCGTGCACCGGCGGATGGACGAGCTCAGCAAGCCCGTCGACAAATGACGTCGCTTCCTTTCACGCACGCATTCAAATAAGCAGGATCATCCCCTGCAGCACGCATGTCTGACGCAGTAACCCTTATGGAAGAAAGCTTCGGCCTTCTGTAGCATTTGTAGTTCATCTCATAGTCGCAATCAATTTAGAGACATATTTAGCTGCCGTGAAGAACCACCACTCGGCAGTTCAGATACATTTGGTCTATCAACAATTGAATGTGGTACGATTCAACAGCAGCAGAAGAGCAGGAAGAACACACGAAGCAAGGAAGCACAAGACATCATCCATCCGCAATCTGTGTTTCGTCGGCGTTACAGTCTTCTTCAAGCACGGTCACGAAACGGTGCTCAGGTACGCCGGTGGAGACGGAACGCGCCGTGGTTCCACCAGCTTCAGGTTCCACATCCGTGTCTTGCTTCACCATGGGCGAGCCAGCTGAGCCGGCACTTGCAGAAGATATCCTTCCCTTCCACGTTCCACCATCCTGATGTCCAACACCAGAAGGTCATCTATCAGACCAATTCGGAAGCTTGAGAAGAGAACAGAGCAACCACATCCATCATCAGGAGGTAAAAAGAATGTAGACAAGACAGGGGATGAACACTTGCATCAAGTATCGAAGGATCGGGCAGCGGGCATCTCACGGGTTGATCGTGGTCGAGCGGCTCCGTCGGGTGCTCGATCGGTTTGAACTCGTCGTTTACATCAGCTTCATGGTCGGTGCCGGTGGAGGAACCTCCGGCGTCCATGTTTGGAGCCAATAATACTTGCCTCACGTCCTGTCCAGGAAAGCCATTTCTTAGCTGACAGCTTAAATAGAAATCCACTCGAGAGGGCAAAAACTTGGAGAGCACAACAAAACTCGCCAGGAAAGGGAAACCAAGCAACCAAAATCTCATCTTTCTGACGAAGAACCGGAAAAGAAGTAGTTTTGTGAGCTCACAGCCGCGCTCTTCGTCCGGCGGTGGCTGGCCCTCCCGGCGGAGAACAGAGCGAAGATGCCCACCATCTGTCTCCTCTGCAGTGTTCCGAGGGGAGCATCAAAGGGCTCGCAACATCGCGAAGGCATCGGACGAAGCAGAGCCGGGATGGAACGGGGAGCCGATCGAGGTGCGAGCATTTAGATGAGGGAGAGAGAGAGAGAGAAAGCACGGTTAACAGCCGCGCGCAGGCCACCGCTCTCCATGCTGCCTTGAGTGCGAAGTTTGACATGATGGGGAGTCCGAGGGGGGGACAGGTGGGGTCCTCCGCGGTGGCGCCGCAACCACAACTGTCGGCCATCGCCACCGGGATCTCTCTTCCGCCAGTTTCCCAATCTCGAAGCGCCCATGCAAAGCTGTAAGACAATCTGACGACCTTCGTCCTCCTCAAACGGAGTCGTCGTTTTCTTCAGCATCCATTTCTTTCTCCAACACCTCTGTCTCATACGAAATAGACCACTCCGGGAGGTACAGACCGGCAAGGTGCATGTCAAAGCCTGGCATGTTCATCCACCATCCTACACTTCTGGCCCATGTCTCTTAGATGACCTGAGCCACCCTGTACTCTCTCTCCCTTCAACGAGGTAACATCTCAGTTGACGACTTCGGTGCAGTGATACCATCTTAAAGCGTATTGTGTATATTTATTTGATATGATATGACACAATAAAGTATTTGAACATTTAAAAGGATTTTTATTTATAAATTAATCTGTAAATAACGAAAATTATAAGCCCAATATAAGGCAAAGACGAAAGTTAAGGCTCGCTTTATTATAAGCCCGATACGAAGCCCACTATTTACTCACGTGCACATCATGTGAGGCACTCCCACCGCTCCTTCTCGACTCCAAAACCCTAGTAGCCTCGTGGCCAACCGACTCCGCCACCGCCTCCGTCTCTGCGCTCCCAAGAAGAGGAGCAAATCTCGACCCCCCCACCCCTCCGCCTCCTCCGCTTCGCTTCATCTCCATGGGCAGAGTTCTTGACGACGCCGTGGCTCTTTCGATCGATCAAGAAACCCTACACGTAGCCATGGAGAAGGAGAAAAAGAAGAAGCAGAAGAAGAACAAAGAATTCGAAAACGGTGAAACCCTTAACGTAACTCTGGATTCTGCGGAGAACGGCAGCGAGGAACACATGAACGGGGCCAAGAAGAAGAAGAAGAAAAACAAGAGAAAGATTGTTGAAGCTGAGGTCGACTCTTCCTCCAAGAATTCAGGAACCCTCGTAAATGAATCTGAGAAGAAGAAGAAGAAGAAAAAGAAGCGGGAGGGAGAACAGGGAGCGGTCTCGAAGGAGGAACCGGCGTTGGATTCGAGGAGGGAGAGGAAGCAAGTGGAAGAGAGCGGAACGCTGGGAGAGGGGCCGGAAGCGGGAGGGGACGGAGGTGTGATTGTTTCTGGGAATAACACGTTGGATCCCAAGTACAAGGCATTGAGCTCGTTTGCCGAGTCTGGGCTTCCGGCGAAGGTTCTTGATTGCTGCAAGAACTTCAGCAGACCCTCGCCTATTCAGTCGCAGGCGTGGCCTTTCCTCTTGGAAGGTCGAGATTTCATCGGGATTGCTGCCACTGGGTCTGGTAAGTTATTAAATTTTGACTATCTTTGTTCAGTTTAAGAGTCTGAGAATTATTATTTCTTCCCCAACAGATAATCATTGTTGATTAAGTTGAAATCTTTTGGATCATTCACCTAGGAAGGCCTTGATCATTATACAAGCGCTGCTAAATTTAGTTGCATCGTGAATATGGCTACTGCTTTTCAGTTCAAGATTTTTGTTTTTCAGTCGAGAATAATTTACGGCTACTTTAAATAGCTTGGTCTTGATCTTGATATAAATGAATTATGTTTAGTTGCACTATGAATTTGACTGCTTTAGTTTCATTATAAGGAAACGTCCGAGCAATCTATCATTCTTTATCAGACATGTTAATTTCTTATTGATATATTCAACTTGTTTTCATCAGTTCTTCATTATGTTAACTAGAGGTACATCTTTGGTTCATTGTCTGTCGATTGTTACAGGAAAAACCCTGGCATTTGGTGTACCAGCATTAATGCATATTCTGAAGATTAAGAGCGAGAAAACATCAAAAAAGACGGTTCCTCGATGCCTTGTATTGTCACCTACAAGGGAGTTAGCTCAGCAAGTATTTCTCCTTCCATATTGCCATCATTGTTTACTCACTTGTCTTTCCAAGTTTTTGTTTGTATTTTGGAATATTATAATATTGCACAGTGATGGGCCTCTATTTGTCTAAGAGTTTAATAGTTCTTATCAATAAGCTCCCTCAGCAAGTATCTCTCCTTCCATATTGCCATCATTATTTACTTGTCTTTCCAAGTTTTTGTTTGTATTTTGGAATATTCTAATATTACACAGTGATCAGCCTATGTTTGTCTAAGAGTTTCTTAGTTCTTATCAGTAAATTTGTTTATATGAAATCCATTTATTTTTGAGAAATAGGCTTTAATTCAAGTAATTAAGTTTTACCTGTTGTTTATTGATATAATTTCAGTTTATTTTCTCCCACCAAATACTCAGCTTATGTTAATCTTGTTAGATCAAAATATAGTAGTGCAAATTTGTAATCAAATAGTGAAATAACTGAATGTGTGTAACCTGAGATCCTTATTCCAATGTTCGAAAGAATTTGCCATTTATATCATGCAGATGTAGGCAATGGTTGTGGATTGGTTTGATTTGCTTTTATTTAATCAAACTTTTTGGGATGTTTGTATATGCTTACTAGATATATTTCTCGTCTTTGCATTGCAATAAATTAGCATTCTGGTTACTAAACATAAATTTTTGTAGATTGCTTGAGACTTGCGTGAAGAATAGTATTGTAATGAAGTGAATGCAGATTCTAGTTTCAATTTATAATGACACTCAAAAAAGGTTTTATTTGTAAGTATGATGAGCTTTATTTTTTTCTTTATGGACGCAAAAGTTGAAACAAATCCACTGCTGTTCGAAGAAATCTTATCTGATTCTGTAACATCTTGTCAATGTTTCCCCTTTTAGTTAGATAATTGTTTTGGGTAAACATGCCATTTTTTTGTCCCAAAAAGTTGAATTCATTCTGTACAAACTTGACAAGATTTGCCACATTGACATCCTTGCCCTTGCCCGCTGCATATTTTGTTTCTTTCAGTAATTCCGCTTGGTTTCATTTGGCTTTTACAGCATTACCATATTACAAGTGAAAGTCTTGGGAAATATGCAAAATACCATATATTTATATTAACATGGATATTTCGGTCAGCACATGGGCCCAATGTTCCTTTTGCAATAAATATTTAAGTCATATGAATATTGAGGTGCTAATAAAAGTAATGTCTCTAAGGTTGAATGTCTATTTTGATGACAGATTGAAGACGTTTTAAGTGATGCTGGGACTCTTCCTGGTATAAAATCAGTTTGTTTGTATGGTGGGACTTCCAAGGGACCACAAATTTCGTCTCTGAAATCTGGAGTTGTAAGATCTTGAGAAATTTGTTCACTTTATGTATATGTGTACAGCAATTTTTTTCGTATTACAAAAATGCCATTCATGCCTTTTGAAATTTAATGTTTTGTCTAAATAGATTGTTTAAATATGCATTTTTTATATCTTCTAGTTGTAGAATGAGCATTTTGTTGAAAAATATAACCACCTGTTATGTGTTCTACAAGAATATATGGAGAAACCCTTTGTCTGTGTTAAAAAAGTTAGTAGTAGAATGCTAGTTTTATAAAATGTTTGAGCTATGTAGTTGGTTTGAGATATTATTGTCTCTTGGGTGAAATAAATTCTTGTTGGATTATGACGGGCATCATTCTCATGTCTGTAAGGTGATATTGGTATCATTTAAAAGTCGGACAGCATATTTGATTCGTGTTGAACATGCTTAAAGAACATTTATACTTTTTTGGGACATAAATTGAATAAAGAAAGAATGATTTTTATTTGTCTCTGAACCAGGAAGATGGGAAGTTAAAGGTATTTCTTTCTACAGTATACAGAAATATTGTGTTATCTGTCTCAGAAGTTCATACTTTTTTTTCACACTGTCATGTGGAATCGAATGTCCTAGAGCTTTCCTTAAGAAAATTGTTCGTTCCTCTTGGTCCTCTGATCTCACATGTTTGTTCTTCCTCTTTTTTGCTTATAGGATATAGTTATTGGAACTCCTGGTCGTATGAAAGATCTGATTGAAATGGGTGTTTGTCAGCTGAAAGATGTGTCCTTTGTGGTGAGTTGAAGCTGTTCAATTTTTTTGTTCTTTCTATTGTTTTGCTTCACAAAACTTAAAACGTGCATGACTTTTTGAATAGTGAAGTATAACAAGTATGGAATGTTCGTTTTCATGTCTTCACCTTAAAGCATGCTTTACAGTGCCAATACGACATACCTTGCACTAAATGTGTGATATAGTTTGTCAAAGTCGAGTTTCATATAGGTGTTTCTTATGAAATTCCACGGTTAAGGGCACCGTTTTCCACAATAGTAAATTATGTCCTTATATTGGCTAAGAAATGTAGATTCAATCAATTCTAAGTAGTGAGCCTTTATTGGAAATTCATGTTGTGATGCTGAGTGTGTCGTCTACCTAATCTTGTTCTGCTATTGGTCGTCCTGTACTATAGTTGTTTTAAGTGCCGAATTGTGGTTATCTGCAGGTTCTTGATGAAGCAGACAGAATGCTTGATATGGGATTTGAGCCAGAAGTCCGTTCAATATTAAATCAAACATCATCTGGTTTGTAACAACTGCTGCTTATTTTTTCTGTCCTGTATCTGTGTCGTGGAGTGTTTGCTATGAGCAATTCATACAATAACTTGTATTTTAATTTGGAATAATTTTTGGCTGCACACAGTAATTGTGTAAGCATGCAGAAAAGCAGCCCACAAGGGTCACCTCACTCAGTCTCAGTGTAGTTCCCTCCACAATTTACACCTGACTTGGATAACTTGTTTTTGGGTTAATATGTGGGTGTCTAAAGTTCTACTCTTGTTTAATTAGTCTTAGGAATTTTCTGTCTCTGTAGTTATAAAGAACTAAGATCACCAGTTCTAAGCTAAATGCAGGTAAAAAAGAATGCATCTGCAAGAATAGCACATGTTCTTAGATTTTATGTGCCACATATTTTACAAGCATTATGATCTTGTGTAGACCAAAATTTGCACAAGGAAGAAGCCACCGAGTTTTACTTGTAGGTTAGTTATGCATTGTTTGTTTACATCATTGCATATGACACATTCCAGATGTTTCATTGTTCTGCAATTATTTTTTATTGCATTGATGCAAAGGCCACAATGGCTTTGTTTTATAATTTAGGACAATCAAAGCATTGGGATAGTTCTGCAATTTTCTACTCTGTAGTGACTGGGGTATTGTAGAAATAAATATGCATACACATATAGTTGCCTGTAATAGATGAGCACAGTGAGCGGAAGAAAAAGTTGAAGGGACCTATTTTGGCAGAAGTTATTGATGACAGTTTTATGTTGTCTACAAATAGGTGCAAATTATTTATTGGCCTTTTATTCTTCTTTTGTTATGATGCTTAGTTCACTAAAGTTTTTCTGGCCTGTTATTGGAATAACTTTGTGAGGCTTATGTTTGTAAACGCTTGATTCCAAATGATAGTAATGGGTTCTGCTTCTGCGTGTATTTCCGTGGGCATTTCTTGTGGGTGTTTTTTTATTATTTAAGTCTGAATGGTTTGTGGTGAATCACTTTGCAATCCTTGTTTATTGTTTGTTATATGTTGTTGCATAAAGTACTTCAACTACTCCTTAAGCATAATTGTGATAGCTTGAGACTGGTTCAAGTTTTGTTTATTTCTGGCAATGCAGTATCTTCCTGCCGGTGTTAGCACGGGTCCGTGTTTTGCCAATACTGTAGTTATACGTTCTTTTGAATTATTTTTGTCTTTTGTTGGCTAAGAATTATTCCCATGCTGTGGGCATGCCATCTCAGGTGCATCTATACATCTGTAGTATTATGGCCGTGCCAGTGAAAATTTAATTATTGATCCCCATGCCTATGACAAATGTCATCTTTTGGAAGTTTTAAATATCTGGCTATGACTTTGTCTTTTGATAGTAACACCTGTATCTGCTAGCTAATAAGGTTGATACTTACATATGATCTTGAATGGCCCAGTCTACATTGTACAAGATGTCTCAGTGTTGCAGGTTTGTTAAATTTGAAACTTCTGTTTATGTGTATAATCAAATTTCTGTTTATACTTTTCTTTCAAACAATGTTTGTTGTGAGTAATTCCATAGTTACAGCATCTTGTACTGTTCCTTTTGATTTAATAAGGTTTGTCACTGGAAGGAATTATTATAATACCATGCTACGGAGGACACAAAGCACATTTTCTTGCAGACCTTAAATTTCCAGATGGTTGTTTTATTCTTTCGTAACTTCACATTGTTTTTTATCTGGAATGAGTTTCCACTGTATGTATTATATATAACATGCTCTTTCTTTTCCAAACAGTTAGGCAGATGGTGATGTTTAGTGCAACATGGCCCTTAGCTGTTGACCAGTTAGCCAGAGAGTTCATGGATCCAAACCCTGTGAAGGTATATCTCAAGCACTTGTTTGAACTATTGAACAATGTTGTTCACTTGTTCCCCATGAATCACAAATTTCAGGTTGTTGTGGGGTCCGAGGATCTCTCAGCTAATCATGATGTGATGCAGATAGTAGAGGTATTCTCATGCATGATCATGCAATTCTTAATAGTCACTATGGTATTGTCATATAAAGTACTTAAGCTTCTTCTGTGCCTGTTTCATACTGATCTATAGGTCTTGGAAGATCGACAACGGGATTCTCGCTTAGTTGCCTTGCTAGAAAAATATCACCAATCACAGAGGTAGCTAATCTATGGCTCGACTTCTGACGTTCTAAGTTTGTGTTTATGACTTGGTTTAATATTTATCTATCTGAATGCATCATGTGATGGTATAAGTTAGCAAATCAGGCCACTCTTGCTCTCTACCCAAAGGCGGTGCTTGGTTGAAGGGCGTTGAAGATTAAGGATTTACCAAAATCCCCAATTGTTTGATTGTTTTATGATCGAAGAGATGTGGTTCATGCAACTGGTGATTGAAACATAATAACCAGTACACTATTTTTAACATTTCAGGACCCATAACTTTGTATGTAGTATCTTAGTCTGAGGTTATTCTATCACTGTTGACAATGTGAATGGAGTTCATTTTTTATTCAGGTTATGTTCAGATCGAGTCAGCAGTTGTGTAGTGTTGGATCAACTTTGTCCAAGTATCATTTTTTTTAATTTGTGCATGTTTGGGATCTTTTTTCATTAGTAATTGTTTATCTAATGAATTCACATATTTTGGGTTCTTGACTAGATTAGATAGTTTGATCTTCTTCCCAGAACCTGGTGGAATATAGTTGTTAATAACAACAGATTAAAAGTTTGTGGATTTTAATATGAAGGAATTGTAATTTGCAATATGACTATACAGCTATATAAATTTTCTTTTGGGCATGCCGAACCCAATAATGTGCCATGCGGATCCGTTTGAGCTCATCATGTGTCCTTGTGCTGTCACCTGCTCAGGCATATTTTATGCATGCTATACTGAAGCTATGCTGCAACATATGTTTTGAATACATTGAGCCACTATGCTCACCGAGCGTTTTTTAGCTATAATAACGTGTCCAGTTGGTGTAAAATCTTAATCTTAAACAACAAAGTCAAAGTAATCATTCAAGTCTAGGGAACTTAAATAGTCAATCTCTCTGATTAATGGAGTTGTTTGGAACAGAAATCGGGTCTTGGTTTTTGTCTTGTACAAAAAGGAAGCTGCTCGTGTTGAGAATATGCTCCAAAGGAGGTATGATTTCTTTCACCCTTTTTCCATTGACATAATTGCAAAAGATATACTGGTTCTGAATAGTAGTGTGTATAATATGATCATGCAGTTTCAACAATTCTAGATATTTTGATTTTTGCTTTTGTTTTGCTGTATACTGTACCCAACTCATATCCTTTTGCTGAAAGGGGCTGGAAGGCTGTTTCTGTGCATGGAGACAAAGCTCAACATGATAGAACAAAGGCATTATGTTTATTCAAGGAGGGAAAGTGTCCCTTAATGGTAAGTATAGATGTGGAAAAGTTGAAGCAAACTCTCAGCCTAAAGTTGAACAAAGGCATTTGTGATTTTCTTGGTTTTTCTTTTGTTACCAGAATGGAGGCATGTTTAACGTCATGATACTAACAAGACATTGATGAATCAATATAGAATAAAAGCTGTGGTTTAGAAATACCTGAAAATTCATAATTATCTGAGATTTAGTAGTCCAAAGAGTAGATTGTGTTTGCATTGATTTATAAACATGCAGTTTAATGGAATATTCATGACCACATGTGGTTACTGATGTTGATGCCTATCATGTATGGATCACCACTCACCAGAGCATGGGATTGCTTTTGTACTAGGTTCAAATGGTTTGTATGCATACCACATTGGCAATTGGATTTGCTTCAGAATAATTGTGTTTAACCAATATTATCAAACTTTTGCAGATTGCCACAGATGTAGCTTCTCGGGGATTGGATATTCCTGATGTTGAAGTAGTTATCAATTACAGCTTTCCTCTAACCACCGAAGATTATGTACACAGGATAGGAAGGACAGGGCGTGCTGGTAAAAAAGGTGTTGCACATACCTTCTTCACCAAGGAAAATAAGGTAGCATAGAAAAGTCATACTTAAGAATTTAATTATATATCTGCTATTGCAGTGGATTCTGTACAATGTCATGTTCCTTTATGTATTCAGGGCCTTGCTGGGGAGCTTGTGAATGTTCTCCGAGAAGCTGGGCAGACTGTACCAACAGCCCTTACCAATTTTGGCACTCATGTGAAGAAAAAGGTTAGTAGTCCTTTTTTTATGTATTTCACATATAATCACTCATTCACATGTTGTTTATGAAGTGCTTCCTCTTTTCTTCATATCTTCCATGTAACCCAAGTAATTCTTTAATTATCCATCACTAAATCACCACCATTATTACCCACTACCACCTTATCCTCCCTACCATCGAGAGCCAACCACCAACACATCTTTTCAGAAAGGATGCTTGGGATCTCATTCGATGTGTTCGTTTTCTCTTCTGTTGGTCCACTGACAATATATAGTCCATATAGCTCTTCTCCATGGCAATCCCAAGTCATTAGTTAGTATCAAGATTTTGACCAAGATAGACCGAAGTCAGTTGATCTGCATAGGGTTTTCCCATGTTGCAAAGAAGAATCTCTGTGAAATCAAGATATATTTTTGAACATTTGAAGTCCCAGATATTGGAAGGATCTAAAATAGCTGAAAGAGATTTGTGTTTGACATGGAGTGAAAGCTTTTCTGCATGGCAAAATTCAAATACGTTAGCAAGTCGGATACGAGATAACAGTAGTAGCATACACTGACTTCTAGACATGGAGGTGATATATTGATAGTAGTATTGACCCATGTGGTGAAGCACAAAGTATGTTTTGCTGCACCTTGACATTTTAGCGTTAGCTGTAGCTAAACATCATATTTGTTAATCTTGTGTGAGTTGCCATTAACTAACCTGATAAGACTACAGACAGTTGCCATGACAGCTTTGTCATTTTTGTCTCCCACTGTGTAGGAGTCGAAGCTTTATGGATCACACTTCAAGGAAATCTCGGCCGGTGCTCCAAGATCCACTAAAATTACATTTACTAATTCAGATGATGAAGATTGACTGTGCAGCTGGAAGATGCTTTTATGGCTGGTCCAGCACTCAGATAGCTGACTTGTGTTTTTTTTTTGATGGGTGACTGAAATCATCATTTATTCCTGACACGAAGATGTTTTATATGCTAAACTGAAGTGGTGAAAATATTTCTCCAAGAGCAGGAGGGAAGGAATGATCTGAAGAAATATGATCTGATGGAATGGTTCTGGAAGCAAATATAGTTCGTCCCGATACAAGATTTGAATGTTACTCGTAGCTAAGGAAGGTATTTTGATGAGTGTGAGTGTGGCTCGATATTTATTGTTTTCTTTTCGAGGAATCAGCAATGCAAGAGGGTCACTTGATCCTAAGTAAGCAGTATTTATATCTTATAAATGGAAGTGCTGTTTGATTTGGGGTTCCGAAATGTTAATTCTGTCTTGATCTTTTTCTTTTTATTTGGTTGGAACAGAGGAGGGATGAGAAGTCAACAAATAGCCGCATTTAGTCGATCATCCAACGTCTTGAGGCATACGTGTCTGCGCCATGTCGCTCTATTTCCCTCTTTCGACATCATTTTGCATCTGAGTTGTTGGAGGAGGAAAGAAGGTGAGGCATCTTTGTTGGCGTCGTAATAGATACCTCATCTGTCTTCTTTTCCTCCTTCGGCATCGCACCATTTTACCTCACCTGTCTTTTATTCCTTTTTTGTTTTAATCATCGACGATAAGACATCTCACCTGTCTCCTCTTCCTCCTTCGGTGTTGATACAGATGCAAAGTGATGTACACCGAAACAGATGCAAAGTGATGCTAGAGGAGGCAGAACGATCTGACGTCTGCAAATTTTTCACCTCTCTACTTTTCCTCCTCTAACATCGATAAGATAAATTATCATATCATTGTTGTTGACTATTTTTTTACGACGGTATCATTTGTTATCATAATTAAAATTATTTTTATCTATTATTTTTATTACATTCATGCACTTACTAGTCACATGCTGTCTTTCACCTCTTTAATTTTCCTCATTTCTCACCTCTCTACTTTTTCTCCTCTAATATCGATAAGATAAACCATCGTATTATTATCGTTGATCACCACCATAATATTTTTTCACGACGGTATCATTTGTTATCATAATTAAAATTATTTTTATGTCTATTATTTTTATTTCATTCATGCACGTACTAGTCACATGCTATGTCTTTCAACGATCAAGCCAACAACATTAGAGTAAATGAGATTAAATATTTTACTTTCATAATCATAAAGATTTTAATATAAATTTTTTATGACTGAAAAGCCGAATGCTTAAGAGATATAATTATAAGAATAATATGTAATTAACCTAATTATTTTAGACGCATATAGGATTGTCAACGGTGTTCAGAACTTTTTGACGCAACTGGGTCGGATCAATTGGGTTCGACCCCGACCCGAATGACGTTGGAGATCTTGAGACCTTCAGGTATTGGCACCGCCTCCCGCTTGGCGCAAATGGGTCGGACCGAACGGAACCGGCTCGGCTCCGAACGTTTTGAGATCTGAACACGCATAGGTACCGTTACCGCCTCTCTCTGGGTGCGTTAACTGCCTCAGAAAAATTTAAATCGTCCCGAAATGGTCCAAATTACGATGCCTTATTCTCATCGAGGTAACCAGACTCGAGTGCCGGATTAATAGTTCGGCGCGTACGCGAAGTGCCATCGCACTGCTTTGCGTTGGCGATTCAGCTGTTCGACGAAATGACCCACGTACGCAGTGTGGTGTCTGTCTCACTATTAGACTGGACTTGCATCGGAGCCTCTATAGCTTGCTGCTGTACGAGGAGACTAAAAGATGTGTTGAGCCCCCGCTCCATCACGGAAATGA
Organism: Ensete glaucum; assembly: GCA_021527575.1. Taxonomy (NCBI): domain Eukaryota; kingdom Viridiplantae; phylum Streptophyta; class Magnoliopsida; order Zingiberales; family Musaceae; genus Ensete; species Ensete glaucum. Next base: position 1,811,867 of record CM038559.1, read on the forward strand.
CGACTCTGAATTCGCCTCCTACAATGTGTTCGCGTACGAGGAGGAAGACGCATGGCGGAGCTAGTCACGAACGTTTCCCCGTCTGACGCAGTCGTTTGCTCTTGGATCGTGCGCCTCGTTTGCCAAGTGTGGGGGGTGCTTGGAGAAATGCCAGAGACCAGTCTTCGTGCAGATTTGGAGTAAGAGCGGGTGTCTCCCCCCAATTCCACACAACTTTGGTTCCTCTATTGAGGCTGCTTGTTAATGGCTTGCTCCTCCTCCCTCCATCGTCGCCTTATAGGTTGTGACCATCCAAAGACGATGGTAGCATGCTGCGCTCAGTATCTCCTTCCAATCATTCTAACCATCCAAAGATGTAAGCTCTGCCAAGGCTTCAGAGCTCCGTTCGTGCTCTAAACCCCACTCCATGGCGGAACAAAGCTTTGCTCAGTGTCACCGCATTAGTAACTGGGTGAAACAACGAGAACGAGACATCGCCTTGCAACAAGGGGCAAGTTCGTAGGTTCATTTCGTCGAGCACTTCACGTGTGGGGGGTGGGATCCGCGCTATTATTACGGTTGCAGGAAGCATAATTATTTTGAGGCAGAAGTAGAGTCTGATCACCGCAAGTCATAACAAGACATCGCCAATTGGAGGTTTTTGCCAAGATTTAATTTTTTTTTGAGGCAGTACAGGCACTCTATAGCTGCCGGTAAGGTTACGAAGGGGTCTTCATACCTTATGCTTCTTAATGAGACCGGCCGGGGTTGGCTGCGGTTTGAGGGGGCGTTGAAGATCTGAAGACTCTCGGTACGCTTACCGCCACCCGCTGGGTGCATGAACTGCCTCAAAAAGAATTTAATCGTTGCGAAATCGTCCAAACTGCATCGTCTTATTCTCACCGAAGGTGACGAGACTCTCTAGCATTAACTCACTCTCCGTGTATTAATAACAGCGCGACACCGTCGTTGCCAGGGGATCACAGGCATCGCCATTACCAGTTGTATCACTCCTGGACGCCGTCATTTAAAGCTCGTTGGTCGGTGCCGTCGCTCCGCTCCGCGTTGGGGTTCCAGCTGTTCGACGAAATGCCTGCAGGAACACGGCGACGCCCGGCCACTACGAGACTGCACCGGCGTGGTTTTGAGCTCGGTTCCATCACGTACGTGACTGCTTTCTCCGCTCTGTGTGATGGAGGATGCATCAGGAGATGATCACGTTTGCCAAATATGGGTGCTCGGGGAACGCCACATCAATCTTGGTCCAGATTTGGAGTAAGAGCGTTCGTTAAGTGGGCAGTACATTGAAAACAAGACATCACCCTTTGAAGGAGGGAAGGGGGGCGATTAATTCCATGTGCACTGCTAAGTAGGCAGAAACAACGAACAAAGCAACTTCGTAGGCGCATTTGGTCGAGCACCTTACGTGTCGAGCGGGTTGAAGGTTCAAAGCTACGTTACTTTGGCGTGGGTGGAGGAGGAGGAGGAGGAGGTAGAAGCCATTGTAGCGGAGGGAGTCATTTTGTCGGCGGAGCGAGATGGATTGGACGCGCGCGAGCTTTCTCCACGCTGTGTTACTGTTGCAGGAAGCTTCGCTGTGTTAGCCAGCACTAGAGTCTGATTACCGCACGTCAGAATAAGATAACGTAAATTTGATGATTTTGCCAAGATTTAATTTTTTTCGAGGCAGTTCGGGCGCCCTGTGGCTTGCGGTAAGCTTCCGAAGAGGTTGCCAGATCTTACCGGCCCAGCAGCTTGTTTGAATCCCGGCCCGGTTTGGGGAAGCGGTCGGGCTTTTTCTGATACGACTGGGCCGAACTAGTTGTCGGACCAGGGTGGGTTGATGATATGGAGACTGACGGTACTCTTACCGCCTCCGACTGGGTGCATGAACTGCCTCCAAAAAAATTTAAATCCTTCCGAAACTGTCCAAATTGCGGCGTCTTATGGTCACGGGCGGTGAGCTGACTCGAGAGTTGTGACAGCTGTTGCCGAGCCTGGTTTCTCTCCGGCCTTCGTCATTTGAAGAAGCTCTTTGGCGCAGCTGTTCAACGCAATGATCGGTGCGTACAGGGCTTTCGAATTTAGCTGAATTTGATTAGGTATTGCGATATCCTTGCATCAAATTTAAATACTTACCCAGATTTAAATAAGTCGTAAATTAACCTTGTCAATATTTTTTAGACTTAGCTATGAACGCCTAAGTCATTAAACGCTCAAGCTTTATTCAGTCCGTAAAAGATCAGTCCACTTACAATCTCGTGTCGATCCCGAATGATATACAAAAAAAAAGTTGATTAGCTTGAAAAGGAGCGACTTACAAGTCTCGACATCTCATGAAGAGGAAATCTTTATAAGCAATTCGTTGAAACACTTTAAGTGCAATAGAGAAAAAAGAGAAAGAAACGAAACAGGACTTTAGAGGGCAAGATGAACAGTTGTAAGTCTATAACCGATGGTTCCTAAGGTGTCGGAGAGAAGACAAATTTAACTTTTGATAAATGCTCACATCGGACATATAGCTAAAGCCCAATCCAACCCTGTGCCCCTTGGGGGATTCCAAGGTACTAGGACAGTTGGCATTTCGCTCCACATAAAACGATTAATGCAGCACATGAAGATGCTTCAAAAACAAAACTGTTTTGGATAATTTTGACTTCGTGAGCGATCGTTTTACAGCGTTATAGTCTATTTTTACTCATATTTCTTAAGTAAAATTATATAAAATTAAAATAAAATAGACTGTCAAGTATCTGTACAAATAAACAAAAGTGACAAACAATTTTTAAAGCGAAGATGTTTCGATTGAGTAATGACTATTCGTAACGATGGTCACCATAACACACGTCGAAAGGTTATGTAGCTGTTTTCAAAGATTACAAGATGACAGGAACGAGGATTCACGAAGTTTGCATGAAATCGTCGGCACGTTTGCCACATTTGGATGCATCAAGGTTGACAGAATGGCGTGGCGTTCTCGAAGGATAGCAGAGCAATGACACGATGGTGTTCTCATCTTCTTCATGTGTATGCCAACTGTTGACGAGTTATAGCTGTGAAGGATATCGTCTCCCGGACTTCGGCGATCATGGCGTGTGGCTGCCGTGGGTGGAGACAGCCAATGGCGGCGAAGCACTTGGCCGAGTGCTCTGCAGAGGAGGGTTTCCTCGTGGCTGCCGAGCGAGAAGAAGGGTTCCGTGTTGCCAGAAGCTTAATTGTGTCACTGGAGTCTGATCACCGGCTGTCGGAATAAGATTACGTAAATTCAATGATTTTGCAAAGATTTAATTTTTTTCGGAGGCAGTTTAGGCACCTGTGGCGTCCGGTAACATCTCTGGAGGTGTCCAGACCTTATTATGCTTTGGTTATTGGCCGGCCCAGTTAGAGCCTGCGGCCCGTTCTCGGATGGCGGTCGGGCTTTTTCTTGTGCAATTGGGTCGGACCGGTTTGATCCGGCCCCGATCTGAATGACGTCACATGGAAGAGCTCGAAATCTCGCGGTACGGTTACCGCCTCTCATTGGGCGCCTTAACTGCCTCAAAAAAAAAATAATAATAAATAAAATCTTGCCAAAATCGTCAACTTCGCGCAACCTTATTGTTAGGATGGTGAGCAGAACGCAGCCACTTCCTATTCGTTCTTACCGGCCAGGCAAAGAAGCTCTCCGGTCGTCGGCGCGTACTACGCGAGACCCCATCGCTTTGCTTTGCGTCGGCGCTCCAGATGTTTGACGAAATGACCGGCGAGCTGCAACAGGGTCATGCTTTGCGTCGGCGTTCCAGCTGTTCGATGAAATGCCCGGCACGCACAGGGTGTGGTGGAAGACGTGAAATCAATCAATCGAAAGCACGAGCAATCGAGATTAATATTGTCAAGATCATCACCATTAAGTCAAACAGCAAAAAAAGATTTTTTTAAAGCGCTACAGATGATGATAACACAAAATATTCATTCCATCAGTGAATCCATTTGGCAATCTGGAAATGACTTACATAGTAATAGGACTATTGTAAAATATTCCAGCAGTGGTGATCGATCATAATAGCAGTTGAAACAAATATAAGGAACAAAAAGTCCAGCACACATACGTACGTACAATCTGCAAGCCAGTTTGGTAATATGACACAACCTGAAACATGATTCCCATGCCATGGTGTGATCATCAAACTTCACTAAATCCTACAGCAAAAAAACCACAAAGTGGAAAAGCCATTCAGCTGTCTCCTGGCATACATTTGATGTACTGGTAATCGACTCTTAACCACTTTAGAAGTGGTAGGTAGTCTATGAATACGAGGAATAGCACAACGAAGGGTTGTCTTTGACGCAAAAATCAACACTAAGCTAAACTAAGGAGCATGGTAGTAGTACAGTTACTTATTGGATATGTCATGAAGCAACTGGTTCTTGCAGAAGGTTGGCATTCATCTCTTTGCTCGACTGCCTTTTGAGTCTTTCCTGAATTCGGTCTTTGATGGCCGTCTCCTGTTGTCATTACCCAACTAGACATTAATCTATCGGTCAAATGGAGGGAACACATACAACCCATTTTGCTAAATCCATAATGTACTTTTAGACATGAGAATGCCAATTCCCATGAAGGTTATGTTCTATTATAATCACATCACTCACCATGATATGACATCCTTCCTCAAACTTGCCAAGAAATCCTGCCACCCAGCGGTCCGCATTTTCAACCCACTCATCGTGATGCAACCCAGCAGTTTTTGCTACTGTATGTAACTGCAGGGAGCAAAAAAACAATTAATACCATTACAAAGTGAAAATCGACACTAAATAATCACATAAAAGAATATGGTTTTCTTTTTTCTTTCCTTGTGTGATTGTGAAGTGTCTATCATTTAAAAAGATTAGATAGATATTTCAATTTTGGTCCTTGAAAAATATACAGGGACATACCAAGAATTGAATATTACAAATTACTACATAAGGCTAGTGATTATAACTCTCATTTATAAATCAGGCTTTTGTCTTCAAGCACCATATATTCTTAAATCCAGATGGAATTCTTGAGTAACAATTATGATTTATTTACTTGGATTCAACATATGCTTCGATGATATTGATCATAACATGCAACAGCAAGCTCTTGACAACGAATGTCAGTTGGATTAACTTACTTTCCTTGTCCTTTATGATTTACGTGCATTCATAAAGAAGAAAAACAAAAACAACAATATTACTCTGATATCACATCACAGCAGATCAGTGAATGGATGGAGAAATAACTTTGCAACCTGAGATCTAGAACTAAGGACCACAGAGAGCTATGATTTGGATCATACCAAATAACTAAACCTTCAGCGTACCTTTTCCTGCTGTGCTTTCACTTTCTCACGCAATTTAGTTATGCCCATGTTCATTCTCAGTTGCTTCTCCTGGTAGCAATAAGGTAGAATCACAACAAGGAATAAAGATGGCAGAGATTGGCAAAAATGACAAGAGATTTATTCATTCAATCAAATGCAACAATTCAAGAGCAATATCATGCCTTCACGTAGCTCACACCGAGGTCCTTCCTTGTATACCCTCTAGCTAAGTTACGCATAACATACTTGTTGTAATCTTTCAAAATCCTCATTATGATATCTGAGGTTGATATCCCATCTGTCCGTTTTGTTTCTTTAAATTTCCCAATGGACTTGACCTACAAACAAATGTTATTCTGATTGTTTAATGAATGTGTGGGTCTTCAGATAACTGAAATCAAAATGGCATAAGATCATAAATTCCAACAAGAAAACTAACATATTCATATACGTCATTGCCAGCTCCACTCGCATCTGCATATCTGCATAGGAGTATTTTGATAAGTAACGTAACTGTAGGGCACATGATGTAACAACAAAGTCTACATCTAAACTAGTTTTTTACCAATTGGCCAATACCAAGTACTCCATAGAAATTGACCTTTTTGGAATGATAAAGTTGAGAAACAGCACAAACGATAAACAATTAAAAGAATAGTAAGTCCAGTTTTGCCTAGGTACTATAGGTGAGAGTAAAAAATGCACCATTTCAGCAATTTGACAAATCCAACCTTTGCTTGATCAAAATATTTTGATAAATCAGATGAGTAAAGCTTAGATTCTTCCAATGTAGTTACAAAATTCAAGAATTGTTACATAGGAGTATAGGACCGCATTGACTAATCTAAAAATAGCCAAAACATGTGAATTCATGGACAATTATATAAAGTACCCATATAATATATTATGACCTGGCTATAGCCTATACTATCCAAAAACCAACAAGTATGTGGATCTATTAATAAAGAAACAATATATTTGAAATATTTTTTGATAACTTGCAACTTCAGAAAGGAATTATATATCTTACGGAAGGGCATCGTGAGCAACATAGTCAATCTTGTGTTTGTCAAGGAACTCCTTTGTGATAACCCATGGAGCATTAGGAATAACTTCATCTACCCACCTACAATTAAATAAGTACAATATTTCAGCTGTAAATGTGATGAAAAACATAAATTACCCAGCACTTTAGCTACGTTCTTTTTCTCTGATTTTAGTAATTTACATGAGAACTGAGTTGCATTGAAGCTAAAGTATATGGCAACATGTAACTTGACATACTGACAGAACTCACATACGACTAGTTATAACACTAAAGAGTTCACAAAATCAGCAGTCTGACTTATAATACAAGTCCAAATGACATACCATGACAAATGCAGCAAACAAGAGTAGACACAAAACAAGAACATGACAAAGGAAAGAAAGCAAATCATGCAATTAATCACTAATTAAAAGCAATTGTTAATTCACCAGCATGCATAGAATTTTTTTCAAATAAAGGCAAAAGCGTGGTGATGACGCTGCGCTAATATCACTAACACTACCTTTAACTAAAATATTGTAACCGGAAAGGGTTTTAATAGCTGATCATTAGATCATCAGTTTAGATCTAAGGAGGTTGCTTTGTACAGAGCTCAATAGCAGCAAAAGATTCATGTAGCCACAACCCAAAACAATTGAGATATTATGGTATGTTGTTGTTGCTGTTGTATCATTATAGTATCAAATTAATGATAAGAAAGTGATGTAATTTGCTCCTGATATGCATAATATATATATATATATATATATATATATATATATATATATATATATATATATATATATATATATCACAGGCGAGGTATACACAACCAACAATCAACAGAAGTAACAGCAAAATGGAAATAACTTTTTGTTTAGGTCAACAAGTACTGCAGTAACTATTTTCTGTAATATGTATTAAACCAAGTAGGAAAAAGCCAACTCCAAATAAAAATAATTTGTTACACAATATAGTATTTGGTTTAATAAGCATCCAATTTCATGCGAGCATCATAGCATTAGACTAAAGAGCCATTTGAATATTCAACAATAACGAAAAATTCCAAATTTAAATCAACTATCTATTATCTGTTTCTTCATACTCTGTTGTCTCTCCCATGTAGGTTAGTCAGAGAGCAACGGTTCCAAAGCTTCAGTTTGTTATTTTTTTATTAAGAGAATAATTTTCTGCCCTAGTAAAGTCAGAAAGATGTGGCTAATTTTACCTAAGAAGCACTTCTTAGGTGACTTCTGACTCAAAATTGTGTTTAATGGGGAAGATAAGAAACAACATCAAAGATTATGTTGAATAATGAAAAGTACCTATTTTTTGCTTTCTTATGAAATAGAATTTACATGGTTGTCTACAAATATAAAAAAAACCATTAGTTGTCTGACTAGATTTGCATCACTGAAAGATATAAAAAAGCAGCAGAAGTAATTTTGCCAGTAAACCAAAAGTTTCCCAATACAAGTAAAAAGGATTTCATAGTACAAACTTGCAGTGACGGAGAGATTCATAACGCTCAGATTCATTCATGACCGTTTTTCCCTTATATCTATAAGTAATTTCATCGTTGCAGACACCCACAAGTAAATATGTGTTTGGGAATCTGAAAAAAAAAAGAACATTTGTCAATTTAAGCAAGATAATTCATACGAAACCATGTCTCAGCATAATTACAATTCATTAAGCAATAAGATTTTGAAAGAATAACAGAATGTCAGATGGAGAACAAAGACAAATCTATAGCTTTATCTTTCTGTTTGACTTTCCATTCACTTTCTTGACCAAAACGAACTCAGTATACACTTTGTTCAGGGAGAAAAATTACAGCTTAAGAACTTTTCTGCAATCAAAGCTTAGTAAGTTGGTAATCTAGGAAACAGGGAAAACTTTTGAGTACAAGAATCATATTTAGCGCCTGATTTACAGAAATTAAACAATACAAATATGCTTATCAATACTTGTAGCCGAAAGTCAAATCAACCAATGCAGCATAATATTTCAGTAATCTGTACAAAAAGAGGGATCACTATTTCTTTAGCATAAAAGCTTATCAATACTTGTAGCCGAAAACTATAACTAACAATATGATAACCTTATAATGGCTAGATGTTACATAAGAACTCCATAAGTCCAGAGAAAAACAAAAATAAGAAGACGGTCATTTTTTCCATCTGTGGAAACCATCTGAGTACTATTTTGTTGCCCCTACACTTATACTAGGAAAGTGCACAAAGTAAAAGCATTTTTTATTTGTTAAACAATTATGGAAGTGGAGCTCATCCTCAAATTTACCTAAAATAATGAATAATCGAAGTTCTGATTGTTGAAGAGGTTCATTAAAGATATTACTGAACTACAAACAGAACTTCACAGTAATCAAAGGCCTTGTACTTGGCTTTTCAGCTAATACAATTACCGAAACTGCAGATTCTAATGAAGGTTTAAAATAAAGGAAAGAAAATTTAAACCAACTCCTCCAGGATATATATATATATATATATATATATATATATATATATATTTTCACAAAGGGTTGTATAAAGATGAGACATAATTCGATCCATTCTAAAGCCAATCAGATCCAAGCCAAATATGGATAAACGTTTTGACCCAACAGTCAGATTGGAGATCAATTAATATTCGGAAAGGATGTGCATCGACGTCAACCCAATCCATTGCTGATCTAATCAGATTCAACAAATGAACAACACCCGTTAATATCTCAATTCAGAACTTGATCAAGAAAAAGCAATTTATCAATGTTAGTTTACTATCGGGTTTTAGGAGTTCAAAGTGTCAATTGGACAAGTTTTTAGTGAATTCATTAGATTATTTGGTTGAATCAGATCTGATTCACATCATTTACTGGCTGATCCTAATCCAACCCTTTTACGGCCTTATAATCATCATAGGTTCCAGAGAAAAACTAAGTTCACTCACAAGGCCACACTCTGCAGCAAAAAGAAAAAGCTTTGCTCTTAACTGCAAGACATGTCCAATCTAAAAACGAAACTTCTGCCACCATTACTTTAAACACAAGCGATTAACAATTCGCATGGTATCTTGTTCCAAATCACACAAGTGGACTTTGCTGACTTTTGATTCGGGGTTAGGAAACAGAATCCCCATGTCAAAGCACTAAATCAGATCATTCAGCAGCACCGAAGCAAGGAGAACGTGCCCAAGCGTGTGATGCGTTCACGAGAATTAATCACGAAGATACTCTTTGTTTAAACTCGAATCTTAATTTATGACAGAAATGAAACTAAAGAAGAACATGGCTCTATGATTCCATCATGCTCGCGATGCCTTACCACGCAAATGTGATCTAGTTTCGATCCAAATGCCAATAAGGTTTTGCACCACAATCTAATTCTACTCTTTGTTTAAACTCGAATCTTAATTTATGACAGAAATGAAACTAAAGAAGAACATGGCTCTATGATTCCATCATGCTCGCGATGCCTTACCACGCAAATGTGATCTAGTTTCGATCCAAATGCCAATAAGGTTTTGCACCACAATCTAATTCTACTCTTTGTTTAAACTCGAATCTTAATTTATGACAGAAATGAAACTAAAGAAGAACATGGCTCTATGATTCCATCATGCTCGCGATGCCTTACCACGCAAATGTGATCTAGTTTCGATCCAAATGCCAATAAGGTTTTGCACCACAATCTAATTCTTTTAACCGAAACTTCGAAATTCTTGACCAACAATCATCAAGATTCCAGAAAAAGTACACATGTTAGGAATATATGTGTAATCAAACCAAATGAAAGGGGAAAGAGGACGCACAATTTCTTGGCTTGTTCAAGAGCTCGAGCATGCCCGAAGTGGAAAAGATCGTAGATCCCGTCGGCGTAGACGCGGACCGGCCTATCCAAGGGGGGTTCCTTCTCGGGCTCCGGCGGATCGCGTGGGGACACAGTCGACGCCGAGGGTTCCTCGGCCGACTTGGTGGGCGGCACGCGACCGTCGCCGGCGCCGCCCTCCTTGGGCACACCGCCTTGCCGCGTACGTGGCAACCGCGCCATCGGAGACGTTCACGAACCCACCCGTCCTAGCCGGACGATTCCGGTCTCGAGAACCTGAGTACGGCGGGAAGCAACCTGGAGGAGGCGCAGATCGAGGAGAGAGAGAGGTGCCGATGGCATTCCTCTCTGCAAATAAATCAATCAATGATAGAAGATATTTCGTTTTCCTATTGAATTTACGGAAATAACCTCATGTAGCACGAATTTATGGGAGCAATTATTAGTCCCTTCGTTTGATGAATCATCACGTTACGATTCTGTTCTCTTATAAAGTTTAGCATTGTTTTTTCCTTTTAAGAGAAATCTTATTTTCAAAATACTAAGAACCACATGATTGAGTGTTTAATGATTTGAGGGTATTTTTTTGTTATTCGATATTATTAAGTCAGAAAATAATTTTTTTGTTTAAAAAATATTAAATATAAACTTTTTTCCCTCAAGTTTAGTTATAACAGATATATTTATATTAATAAAATATTTAACTTTATTTTGCAGACATCAAAATAAAATATTTTATTTTTATAAATATAGTGATCTCGAAGATGTTAACCATAATTAATTAAAGAGATAATATTAATGGGCCCGAGACATGTCAGACCATCCAACGTCCCGTAGTACGTGGAAAGAGAAATAGATGGCCAACCGAATTGATACGGCGATACTTATATCTGACGCGTGTTGGACACGTGATGACCGCGTGGCGATGGCGCGTGAGCTGCACCACCAAATCGAATGTCTTCAAAATATGCGCCACTTTGGTGAGCGAACACAGTGAACTATGGATAAAGATGCATAAATTTGAGAAAGGAAACTATGGATATCAAAGGATATGAACCAATATGGTGAGGTCAAATTGCAACCAATGGAGGGTTGGACTTTCTTTTTCTTTCTCTGTCCTGCAGTCGAATTATTACATCCTGGAAACAGCTAAATTGTCTCGCAGTTTCCTTCTTAATGTCTTTCCTGCTGGTGATCTGGGAATTGAGTTGACGAAGACCACCTCTCTGACCTTCTTATAGGGAGTCACCTAGAACAAACATCAACAGAAGACTTGTGTAAACGAATATTGAGAGATCTGGATTCAAAAAGTCAAATATTAGTTGAATTTAGGTCATGGTCCCAAAGATACATCTCATTTGAACTGTCGGCAATGGGCTACAAAGTAACATAAAACATCTAACTCAAGATACAGGAGATAGTTTCATAAGCATCTGTTATTACAGGGTCCAAAGCCTCTTATCAGGATCAGATGAACCAAAAGTCAACCTTGAAAAAACTGGCAGAAGACTGCTTACTACATGTGCATTCTAAGGGTCAAACGATTATGATAATTTATTTATATGCTTGAGACTTAATACATCAACTAAGAGAAGATTCTATTCATTATGGCTGTAGGGAGGCACCATGTCCAGTGTCATTGACAGACAATCAACATACGCTAATCTGTTCATAATTATCAGGTGCTTTTCTCGAGGATTAATCAGGCATATCATTTTTCAGTGATCTCTCTCTCTATATATATATGGCACTAAGGACAGAAGATTTATTTTACCCTTTGATCTCTATAAGTTTTGGCAAAAGACGTATGGTTTTCAAGTGAAAATGAACTGCTGCGATTAATGTGGATACCTGCTTTGCCACAAACTCGATAACGTCAGTGGATGAAAGCTTGCTTCCTGACCTCCTAACTACAAATGCCACTGGTATCTCCCCAGCTTCTTCGTTCTTAGCCCTACAGAAGCCATAGGATAATATTAGGATAAAAGCAGCGAAAGATGCACGCATTAAGAATCTCTGGATTCTTCATTGAACTTATAAAGCTTACCCTGTTACTGCAACATCCACAATATCAGGATGTGCAATCAACAAGTTTTCCAAATCAGCTGGTGCTATCTGCAAGACAGATATCATACAAGAAATGATGTACAGAGATACTAAAGAAACTTGCAACAAGCAAACATGATCATGTAATAAGGCTCAAAAAGCAGACTTGTATATCAGTGCCCTCTTTTTGCATCATGAGTATGTGAATCGGATATACCTGAAATCCTTTGTATTTGATGGTCTCCTTCAGACGGTCCAATATATACAAGTATCCATCTCCATCAAAGTATGCAATATCCCCTGTTTTTAACCAACCATCCTCGATGATTGTTGATGAAGTTGCATTATCGTCATTTAAGTAGCCTGTTAAGTTTTGTATCGATGGTTATACGATTGGAAATTGATATTTGGAATTGATGGCACAGAAAATAAAGGGAGCTTATTCTAGTAACTGTCACTACAACTATACATGTTTCTGGTACAACACCTAAGCAACATACAGTCACCTATAATATGACACAAGTTTGGCAGACAGATGAAAAGGAAAATAAATACTTGAGCCTCTTTTACCTGCATTGGTTTGCCTTAATGAAAGTGTACAATGGGTTTCAGAAAGTAAGAGGGATAATACTTGCACACGAATGAGAAGCCAAATATCAGAAATATCAATCTGACCTATCTTCCATGTAGTTTCTTCACGATATTAGCTATAGTGAATTGCACTTATTCAGCATCATGTTTTCAAACTAAAAAGGCTGTTTTATAGCCAGGTATACATATCTGTGGTGTATAAAATGACAACAGGCCATGCCAAAATTACCAAGATGGCCAGCTTCTTTAATCTGCATGATATCCAATAAATTCTCTAGATTGCAACTCAACAGTAACTCAAGCATACCTCCACATAATTGTGATAATAATATATTGGTAAGTTTGTATTTTTTATGTGAAAATGTTAGTTTCATATGGCAGTTGCCCATCCTTTGCCTTGGAAAGAATTCTCAGGGCACGGACCGAAGCATACTTGGTGAGGGTCTTAATTTAGTTTCCATTTCCGCTTGGCTAATGTGGCACAGGCGTAAGTTTGTAATCCATGGGCTCTCATCCTAAATATCAGTAAAATATGCTTCTTCATATGCATAATATTGTATATAGTCTGCCATCTTATACAGTTGCATTCTTCATAATTTCAAATGAACCTGGCTCAAGTATTTTTTACATTCATGAACCTGAACCAAGTCAAACTGATTCGAGATTAATTATAACCATTTAATCATCTCAAGAGAAGTAACTAAAGTCTTGTCTGCATTTACGAGATCTATCTTTTCCATTGCCAATTATCAATGCAATATTTTAGAAGATCAGGATGAAGATGAAATACACAGGCCTTGGTATGGGATCAAGAAATTATCAAAACAATCAATGAACTGGATGCAAATCAAATGGCCTTGAGGAGCAGGATAACAAAACGCTTCCACAGTAAGATTAGATGCAGCCAAACAAATTTTTTCCAAAATATGCCCAAATAAAAGCTTAGAAGCTAAGGCTACTGTAACTATTTTTAAGTTTACCTTTCATAATGGCTGCTCCATGTAGCAACAGCTCCCCGCTCATACCAGGAGGCAAACAAGACCCTGTCTCTAAATCAATAATTTTAGCTTGCATGTTTGGAGCTAGCAATCCCACAGAACTATGCCTTCTACAATTTATTGTATTGAAACCACGAGTTCCTACTGCAGCAGATTCTGTCAAGCCATACCCCTGCAATAAAATTAGATAAAACAATAATACCCATTAAATGAAAGTGAACATATATGTAAACGCCTTAAAGTTTTAAGTTATAGTGGCAGCCTAGAAGCTGGCTACATGCAGTGACAACCAAGCATTGGTTTCCCAAAGGCAGGGATAATTATAAAACGATAATAATGCATCCACTTGGGCATTCTATACTTGTTTCATAATGTCAATTACGAATATAATTCTCACACCAAGCATGGATCTGTATACAAATATCTAATTGAAATTTGGATGTTAGATTCAGTTAAAGTAGAATTTAAAATATTAGATTCAGGTATTCACATGGATGACAAACAGCAAAGTACCCATTTGGTCTCTATAAATATATGTGTTCATGGATTTTTCATCTCTCTTTGAAATGGATACTCATTAAAGACGTTTAAGTTCTAGTCATTTAGGATATAGATAAACATCTTCCAAATTTTTTCATTTGGTGCATGATGGACTCCAGATTATACACACACACACCATTCGCCCTATATGAGTATGCAACTCACCTTTGTTGAAGCCATTCACATCCCGAGTTAGCAATTTACAGGTGAAACTTCATATCGAAGAAGAGTAACACTAGCACAACATGGTTTCTTGTGCATCAATTTTGCATAAAACAGAAAAAAGAATTATCCTACGAGATGCGTCATTAAATGCAAAGAGATGTGACCGTATGGGCACCCAAAACCCAAGACGCAGAGCAAGTTTTAAACAAATTAACTTTGATCCATGATTCACAAAACCAAAGCTCCAAGTCTCGTACTTTGTCTTAACCAAATATCAAACAACTTGAGGGTGCCATGTAAAATCTAACGATAGGAAGAGCGATCATCAAAATCAAAGATGAATGAAGTTAGCCTCTCACCTGAATGAAATCAACATGAGGAAATGCCTTCAAGAAGTCACGAACAGCTTTTGGGGCAACCGGAGCCGCTCCACATGAAACCTGCACGAGGGACTGCAATCGGCAGCCGGTGGCACCCTTGGCCCTTGTCAGGGCCGTCATTATCGGGGGGACCGCAGGAAAATGAGTGACCTTAAACGCAACGATAGCGCGAACTGCCTCCTCCACACCAAACCTCCTCATCACCACAACGGTGGAACCCAACGCCAGGAGCCCCATGGAGAAGAGGGAAAGGCCGTAGACATGGAACATGGGGATGGCTGTGAGGTAAACATTCCTCCAGCTCTCAGTACCATACAGTGAAGATTCGAACCGAACAAAAAGCTCCACCGTAGCAATAAGGTTCCGGTGCGTAAGAACGACCCCTTTGCTGGCCCCAGTGGTGCCGGACGAGAAGAGTATCGCGGCGGTGTCGGTCTGACGGATGACAGGCCTCGGGGCGTCGTTGGGATCGCTGGAAATGAGATCGTTGAAGAGGACGAAGTTGCGGGCGTCGAACTCGGGCTCCTCCGGCACCGTGACGATCTTGACACCCAATCCGCCCAGCTTCGCGACGTTGTCGGGGGCGGTGAAGATCAAGGTGAAGCGGCAAAGGCTCATCTGCTTCTTGATCTCTTCGGGGCTACTCAGCGGGTTCATGGTGGAGAAGACGGCGCCGACCGAGAGAACGCCCAAGAAAACGACCGGGAAGAGAATGCTGTTGGGCAGCATGACCAGGACGACGTCCTTACTGGTGATTCCAACCCGACCGAGGCCGGAGGCCAGGGAGCGCACCATGCAACGGAGCTCGGCGTGGGCGATGGAGGCGCCGGACCTGGAGTCGACGAGGGCGGTTACTCCTTGGTGGGGGGAAGAGAAGACGTGGGAGACGAGGTCCATGAAAGGGTCTTGAGGCAGGGCGGCGGGGCGGTGCTTGCTGTGGTATATCCCCGTCTCGGGGGAGAAGAAGCCCGGTGCTGCTGGGCTCTGCCAAGGTATATCCTCCATGGAAGACGAGAAGACAACACAAGAATCCTCGGGTGGGGGTTGGGGTCGGGGGTCGGGGAGGAGAGCGAGAGCGACAAGGGTGAAGACGGAGAAGCTACTTTAAGAGGGAGAGCAGAGAGGAGAGAGGGAATATGACGTGGCAGGATTTGAAAGCCCAGTCCAAAAACCTTCCATTCTGTTTTATGGTGCCCAAAAGAGAATTTTGAGTTGATCGAACGAAGCGTCCTCCAACTCTCCAAACTAACTAAATGACTGATGATGGCCTCCATGTTTTTTTTTTTTGTTTCCCTCTTTCCTAATGGGGACTGGGGGGCGACCGACCGTGACAGCAATGCCAACGACGACTGCGTAACCATACCCCGCCTTTTTTTCTTTTTTTTTTTAATCATCGTCTACGTATATTAATGTGAATTCTAGCCAAATACATCCTGTTCTCAACCGCGCACTGTTTTGATCATTTGACTTTAAAACGATCGAAGCCTCCGATTAGACCTTATTCGTCATCAGCAAGCCCAAATACGAGTGATGATAATGCGAAGGGAGGAAGTGTTTGGTCGGTCAACCTTATCGCTGGAGGATCAAAATTTAACTAAAACTGTGTAAAATAAATCAATTCGGCTGTTCAAAACACATATAGCAGTAGAGGTGGTGGTGGCATACCATGTGACCTTAAATGCATGCTGCCACCACCACCCCACCCCACCCCCCCGGCCCCCTCCTTCCTGTTCCAGCACTCAAAAAATAAATAAATAAATAAATATTGCGTCACGAGAGAATATGGTAAAATGCCTGTATTAACAAAAGACATTGTGAGAAATATTCAGAATCCTTGCAAACAAACAAAGACAAACATAAAGCTTCAGAGACAAATAAATGTAAGGAAATCTCTCCCTGATGAATCTGGTTGAGTGCAGCAGATACAGATGATACCAGGGAAGTGTAACTGAGGTAGCCATGGGTAAAACCTCTATAAGATCTTGGCTTCGATTTCCTCCAAGGTGAGCCCCTTTGTTTCTGGGACTATGAAGTATATGAAGAGCAGAGAGGCAATGGCAATCACCCCAAAGCCAGCAAAGAGAACACCAGTTCCAACTAGCGCCTGATACCATAAAACACACACATACACATAAAAAATTTAAAAAAAAATTAAAAAAAAACGAAAGAAAGAAACTAGGTGATTTACATCTCAAATGAAGATGAAGCATATATATATATATATATATATATATATATATATATATATATATATATATATAAACTAATATTAAATAACATAAACTAGAAGTAAATTAAACTTGAATGAGGATGAAGGTTCACTATTCAATATGTTAATATAAACTATTGTGTGGATATCTCATGGCTTCCCATGATCAAATGGGCCCATATAGTCAACCATATCATGTTACTACTATATGTCATGTTAACTAATAAACAATGATTAAAACAAAACAAAATTGAAATTATCAGCATAATTACCTCCAACGGTGAGAAAGCGAAAGTCACCAAAGCGTTTGAGGCAAAGTTAACAAGCACTGCAATACTTAATCCACGCCCTCTTAATCTCAAAGGGAAAATCTCTGATATCATGAGCCAACCGATTGGACCGAATGACAACTGCAGGAATATGAATTAATGAAAAAAAACTGCACTTGGTATTGAAAACTCCGAAAATATGTTTACAGGGACCAAACTAGCTGTTTCGCTTTTTAAGCGGCAACTGTTGCTTTTCAAGGTCAGCACTACAACCATAATTGTCTTCCTTAGCACCAAACTAAAGCATAAAGAAAAACATCTTAGGTCGTGTTTTGTTTCCAAAACACATCTTTATATGGGATTCAAACTCCTATATTCTTGGAGGACTCCATGTCCCCTATTTGGAAGATTTGAAATCCTACATAGTGGAGCTAGATTTGGTTGTTTAATTCTGATTGCATTTCCAGAGCCTCTGAACCAAATGCATCAAAAGATTCGGTCATTTCAATTTTGATTCTAGTGGATTTCAAATCTGAATATTGTTTTTGATGATAAACTAAACATCAATTTGAAGTCCTTACCAAGGAGATTTATGAAATGAAGTAACAATATCAAACTTAATACATATAATCAAATATATTCTTATATGAATATAAACAAAGATTTTGGAATCTTGTATTATCCTCATATAAAGATGCAAACAAATATTGTGGTAAGAAGAGGAATTGTCATAAATTGGTAACCAAAGATCTGGTTGAAACCTTATTTTGGAGTCATTTAAAGGCCCAAGAAAATATTCTGACGCAACCAAAGATATTGGAATCTGATCTGGAACAATACAAGTGTGCGTCCAACATATACTGTTTTAGATTATTGGGAAGAAATTATGAGGCCTAAAATTACATGAACGAAAAACACTTTGGTAAGAATATGTTAGGTGAGAGGACACGACTTAGGTATTCAAGCGACCTACCAGGTTTTCCTTGGGAAGGCTTACAATTATATGGATGAAAAATATTGTGGTAAAAATGAGGATAGGACTTAGTTATTTTTAGCAACCAATCAGGTTTCCCTTCTGACGGAAATATCAATGGCATTGAAACTTTTCCTTCACCCAAAGAGAAAAAGAATGTGAAGAAACTACTGATGTAGAGTTTAAATGTATTGCCATGATATGTCTATGCACTATGTAGTACAACTCATAAAACAAATATAGAAAGAGCCAACTGCTTAAAAAAGTCAACGACTCATTGAAGAGAAATGGATTGTCACTATTGTGGGTGACAACCAAAATTCGATGATGAGTTGGAAATTTTTTGCCTATTTATAAATAGCAGAACTTATCTCCCTTAACAAATGTAGGTGACAATTCAAATCAACACTTTCAAGTCTAGGGAAGTTTTAGGAGGTTGCTTCCTTGTAGAAAAAACTAAACATCATTATTTGACAAAGAGATCCTTTGATTATTGTAGATAATTAAGAATATTGTAACAATCATGCAAGATAAAATCAGGATAATACAATGGCTGATAACAAGCAACATTAGCAGGAAAGCAATACTTATATGTGATGCATCCCAATATATTATCAGATAAAATGATGACAAAAAAAGAATACCTGATATGAGTAATGTACCACTTAAATGAGCAAGTTCCAAACAACCATCATGAAGAAATAAAAATGCTGTGTAACAATCAAGAGAAAAGAAAATGAAAAGATGATAAAACAATACCTGATAACAACCAACATACAGAAGCAATGCTATCACTGCCACAGAAGGCAGAGCCTTCAACAAGGTGTAATATGATGATAATAGGAACAAAGAGATTGCCTGCAGAATAATAAGGTAGCATCATCTCAATTAAACAAGAATATTTACAGAAGGCTCATAACTTCGTACTACAACATCAGATAGTTCTTTAGCAGAAAATAGACAGACAGCAAAAATTAAGCTTGTTGGTGCCTTTGTGATTACTAGGTAAAGAACAAAGTTCACCAGCAAGAAATCACACAGAACCTTGTAAATGGATATACAAGAGCGGCACACCTGTCCAAATTCATCTGAACTTTCCCACACAAGTTTAATTAAAAATACACCAGGCAGAATAAATCTTCTTAAAGTTACAAAACCATAGACACATGTGATTACTATGGCAACATATCAAAATATTTAAACCATATAACCCCTGCAAAATAGTCTAAATTCTACTAAGAACACAGGTACTATAAATTCTATAGTAACATGATATGACAAACGCAATACTAACCAATACTGGTTGTCCAGAACAATAAGCATGTCATGAATCTAGGTACACACTATACTGGTGATATTGTATCAGAGCATCACACCGCATCATAGATTCATAATTACATCTATCAATCTTCCCTGCATGGTATTTGTATCCACTTTAGGAATTATAAAATGTGCCAGGCTCAAGCCTAATCACCAACAGTAACGGAAAACAATTGTTTATTATTTTCCAATGACTCGCAAGATTCAGACTGTTACTCCAAGTTTAAGATAAGCAGAATTGCAGCTAGAGTTGTGATATGGCATATCCTGGCCCCTTCGACGAAGGTCGCCAGACCGCCATGGTGGAGCCATCTTGGCGCCCCCAAGTCAGCTCGGATCAGGACTGGTCCCCGCTCTGTCCCGCCGTCCAAGAAGCACGGTAAGGTGTGGCGCAGCCCAAACAGCGTCAGCGGACAGAAGAACGCCGGTCCGTCCTAACTTCCAAGAAGCACGACAAGGCACAACGCAGCCCAGACGACATCGATGCCCAATGTACGGTCCAACTCTCTCAAAGCGCCAGCACACATTAACACCCACGTATGATGGCGCCGCCAGTCATGAAACATCCTCGTACAATGACCCCCCCGGCAGAAGGTATAAAAGCCACCCCGATGAACAGTATTAAAGGGGGCTCACAAGCACACACATAGACAACACCCCCAAGACACTCTCTTGAGAGCTCCGGCTCGCAACTAACTTAACCATCGGAGGGGCCGAGCCGGAAGGGCCCTTCACCCGGCTTAGGCCTTTTGTGCAGGACGCGGTCGACGAGGAGGAGATGAACGCTAGCCCCGACTCAAGAAGCCAGCGCAGAGATTATGTAGCAGAGTCATCAACCTGTCACGCCCTCAACCTGGCACGTTTGAGCTACGTGGACGCCCTTCGCACTCGGACCAAGCCGAGACGCCACCTCGGACTTGACATAAAGAACGACAACAAGTTGTAATCTTTCTTACCAACTTTCTAGTCTTCTAGGTTCCAATAGCAATTCCCTCTTTTGCCCAATTGGCTTTAAGTTCAATATCAACCAAAAGAAGATGGATTTAAGGATACCAAAAGCTTTCTTGGTTGTTCAATAACGCAAGTGCCTCAATATTGTCGGAGAAAAGGTAGGATTATGTTGATGATTAACTGTAGTTATACTATACATGAACATGAACGTATGAGAATGTTAAATATTAGCATGTAACCAGAAACTAAAGGAAGATATAAATGTTTTGTAACAAAAAGATGCTTAAAATCTGGAAATTTAGAAGCCAAATGGAATATTGTACTGGACCTAGACAATTAAAACCCTCAGTAGAAGAGTCATACGTAGAACTTCACTGCCACTTTGTTTAATTTTCTAATTTTATTTTATTAGCTCCCGCATTTCTTTAGGATTTTCATATTTTGCAGGGATTGTACCAAAGGGCCTAATGAACAAACGGTATAAGTTGGCTTGACGCCATCTAACCCTTCATCAATAAGCGTCAACCATTTTAACTTTCATGATTCTTATCTTCTACAATTTTTATCAATGACTAAAGCCCTCCACGTCAGTGTTATGTTATACCCTTCTACGTATAGAACTAACATATTATGTAAGTCCAAACAGCAGGACTGTTTTATCTTTCTGTTGTTCTCAGATGCAAGTCCTATCAGCAAAAGTTCAAGAAGCTTACTATCCCACTAACACCGCCAATAAGTAAAGGTCTTCTTCCAAGTCGATCCACCACGAGAACAGCAACACCAGTCATAATTAGCTGCAAAGGAAATAGAAATATTAGACCCTTGAAAAGAACCTGCCACAATTTAAAACTGTATACAGCTCATGCTATATGTTCTTTGCAAGAGGGGTATGAAAAAGTATATATCAGCATACTAACAAATAGTAAACTGAAAGACCACTTGTTACTGTGCATGAAGTCATGGTATGAGAACTGATTGGCATAAGAAAAAAATGTCCTACCATAGCTCAGAAATGAGTGTGTTATCAATTTTACAAGCATTGCAGATTGAAAATTGAAATATACAATGTCACATATTAAATCAAGTTCTTAAGCAAGTCAAACTAAACAGAAAAATTCACAAATGACAGATTGAAATATACGATGTCCCATATTAAATCAAGTTCTTAAGCAACTCAAACTAAACAGAAGAATTCCCAAATGAGATTCTAATTTCAGATATGTAAATTCAAAAAGACATACATAGAACGATCAGGTATAGAAAACAGAAAATGTAAAATGGAGGTTTTAAATATGAATACAGATCAACGAGTTAGTAGCTAAAACCAAGTTCTGTTTCTACCTTTAGCAAACCAAGAAGAACAGAGACACGTGTAGCATCAGTTGCTGCTGAAAATCCCGCACTCTGCCAACACAATATAAAAGTAGTATATTTGTTAGCATATATTTCTTTCTGTTCCCATGCACGTACTGATCATAGATTGGAGTACCTGAAGAATGGTTGCAGCATAATAGAGCACACTAGGTTGCCCTGTTACCTGATGTAGAAGAAAACAATGAGTTCATAGATAACAAATGTCATGGCAAGAAAGCACCAAATGACAATTGATAAGGTAGATGTAATATCGGTAAATCACTAAACAAATCTGAAAATCCATTGTGGCAACCTGCTGAAAAAACACCAGTCCTGCACCGATAATGAGGGCTTTGAGGCATTTTCCTCGAAAGATCTCACTAAATGCAGCTTGTTTCTCCTGATCCACATATGACAGCTCATCCAAAATCAAGGCAACTTGTTCTGAAGCTGAACTACTATAAGCTACACCTCTCAAACGACACAGACAGGTAATGGCAACTTCTTTCGCATGTGGCAGGCTTCCTTTACCCTGTATGGCGCACAAAAGCAGCCAACGAGGTGATGCTGGTAACCAGCACATTCCTATGCCCATGATTAGACATATAGGAGCACTAGTGGCATACATATAACGCCATCCACCAATCAAATCAACATAGATGCTGCCAGATATATAACCCAACTGCAAGTATGGCAAAACAATGAGCATTCACATATCCAAGCCCACATATTTTTGACACACCAGTATATTAATACTTACAAGCATCCCGAAGACAATGAAGAACTCTTTCAGAGAGATAAGTCTGCCTCGTATCTGAGTTGGAGAAGTCTCTGCAATATACATTGGAGCAGCATGCATAGCCTGACAAAAATAAAACTGCATTTAGAACAAACTTCTATCTTCAAAATATAAAATATATAAATTTAAATGTTAAGCATTATAAATAGTATGACTGCGAGTGCCTATTTGATTCTGTTCAACTTAAAACAAGCAAACAGTAACAGTAGTTCTCTAAAACGATATTTTTATATCAAGGAAATGCAGGATGCAAGACAAGAATGTTGACTTAATAAATAGAGTGTCACGTATACAAGATAATGGTATAAATCTAACATGCCCAGCGTCAATTTAAACTCATCAGATATCATATATTAATTAAACTATTTAAACTATTAGACAGTTACGCGCTGTGTTGTAATGATGTTAAAATTTGCTCATTTTATCCAGAAGTGGTTGTATGAATCTCTTCGATAATGCCACATTCTGCTCATTCCATTTGAAAAAGCACAGAAACAATGGCCATGAACTTCATTTATCTGTGTTCATGTGGCTGTAGTCTTTGGCAATTAAATTACTTCACAAGTAATTTCATCCATAATGGAATTACATACTGGCCTAAGCTCAAACCAGTGTGCTTCTGATTACTTGATTATGAACAAAGTTACTTGGTCTAAAATTTCAACCAAACAGGTTGAAATTGCACAAACTTTGACCAGATTCAGCAAAAACCAACCTACTCAAGTGGTTTCAGTTAAGAACCACATGATTCAGCCCAAAATCTTATATTAGAGTATTAGACAAACTGAGTTCAGAATCACTTGTCCAACTTCTGTAGACTTCAACATCTGATTATGAGAAATGAGGAAGCAGAGTCACACATATGGTCAAATCAATAGTTTGTAAACGAGAAACCAATCTTACATGCCATATGGACCGACATCTCAATGCAGAAAATAGAATGATGACATACTTCTTATATTGTTGTACGTTCTCAAAATAACAAGATTGCATTGCAAACATCACCAGCACAATCAAGGAACAAAGATCCAATTGGACGAGAAATGAGTCACAGGACAGGAATCACTGCCATGAGAATATTAAGTACTTAGAACTTATCTGCAATCTATGAAGCACAGGGATGGGCATACGCACCAACATGATATGACAGATAAAATGATACATCAAAGGGTAGAAAAATAGAGACAATATGTGTTTTTGTAGTTCGTACAATGTTTAAGTTTCAATTTTATTTCAGCTCTTAAAGTATCACTTGATAATTCACAAGTACTGGAAAAGCACTTCTAACAAATCAAAAAGAAAAAAATTCACAATTAGCTGCCCTCAGAATAGAAAGGAATGCATCCTAAGAGAATCCCACGTGGATTTAAAACACCATATGATTTTTATTATAATTTCACACAGCAAAAGAAAAAATAAAGAAAGTATCAGATACAGACGAGAACCAATATCTGATGCATAGTGGATATGGATACAGAATCTCTTTCAAGAAGTGTCAACAATGGATCAGTGAACACCTCAAATAGTAGAATAGGTTGTAGACACCTACGAAGTAAGATTTCTGATTCACAAATGGAAAAACCAACATGCCTTGTTCTGCTGAAAAATTTAAAACAAAAAGATGCAAGATCTAAAGGTGAATGGATCATAATTCCCATCACCAATTCATACTGAAAATTTTTCTGAAAAATCAATTATTGAAGTGTCATCAAAAAATATGAACATGTCAATCACATAGTAAAACAAATAAAGCACAAGTTATGAAAAGCTTGTAGAAGTGCATCATAAATGGTGACAAGTTGTGGGAATAGAATATTGGGCCAAAGAAAACATACAAACATCTGCAGAAACAAAAATCATCAGACAAAATTTCTCCATCAAAAGGACAATCAAAGATTTCAAGAGTAAAATAATTGAAGGCAAAACATGATAATTGAGTATGCCACGAGATTAAGTACTTGCCAAGATTAAGGGAATCATCAATAATTATGGAATTCATGTGCACATAAATCACATGAACATAAATAAATAGACAAAGGTTGGTTGAGTTACCAATCCAATTCCTGTACCAAACACAAAGCGTCCAATCACCATAACAGGAAAGTTTGGTGCCAATGCTGTCAGCAGAGCTCCAACAAAATATAGCACAGAAGAGAGTAATAACTCCCGCCTTCTTCCTTCATTTAAATATAATCTTAGTATTAGTTTCTAGATATGAAGGAAGAAAAATCTTATTATATTGTCAAAGTTCATGCAGCAAACCTAGAAAGTCAGCAATAGTAAATGCCAGAACAGAACCGATCAAGGCACCATATAGAGACCCACTAACCTGTCATATACAGGATTCAAGAGGAATAAAGAGAAATGTGCAAAATATGATGATGAGACATAACATAACCAACGCTCTTGTGATCCATGTTACCGCATGGTGTTAACTCACCACGAGACCGATTTCCAGAGAGGATAAATTATACCACGTCGTCCCACTTAAGCTTGATGACTGCAAAAAAGAAGTTCTTAGTAAACCAACAATCCAGAAACTTCTCAACAAGATGTGTAAGAGAACCAAAATTTGACAGGTATACTATGAGCAACAGAGTCAATTAAGCTATTATTGATGAATTAAAGCATACTCAAATAAACTTTTTTCCCTGAAGATACTTAAGATATATAGGTAAATCAATTCTGTACTAAAATTCTCAGAGTAACTACTGTAATGATATCTTAAATCAATTACTAAATCATCAATTCCGTAACAAAAAGTCAAAGATGTTTTCTAGTTCAGATACTTTTTCAGAATAGCTTGGATCCTTTTGACGTACTTTTTCCCCATATATCAAGCACGTTTCTATGACAGGTGTCTCATTTGTGTATACTAAAACTACTTTCAAATTTGTGATATTGGCTGCTTCTGGTCTCATTATCAGCATGGATCGCAAGTAATTAGAATATAAAAGGAGAGAAAAAACAGAAGAAACAAAAGAGACACTGAGAGAAGACTAATATAGTATAGGTATAGAATAGAATGTATCAAAGAGGCAGAAGAACAAGGAGAGGTCTGTGGTACTTATCTCGTGCATAAACATATGATAAAGTCAAGCATCATATTTTCAGCAGAGGTCTGTGGCACTTATATTTTCACTAACATAAGAAACAAGAATTATCAATAGCAAACCAAAAACCTTTAATTATCAGAACTTCTCTACCATGATCATCACCCAAACAACCATGCTAGTTTGCGACAATTTTTTCAATATTCCTGAACATGTGCTTCTGCCTTCCTGTTAACCCTGTCTATCATCCAGTTTTAGGAGACTGCACTATCACAAGTCTGTCTTCACACATTTACCAGCCCTCAAGCAAATCTCAATTTAAACCACCTAGAGGCAAGTCTACTGGAGTGTCTCAACATTGGCATATTAAGTATCCTGAAAACAACTTTTACGTCCAAGGCAAAATTATCAGATAGCAAAGGAGAAGCACATTTGCAGCAAGTTGAGGGCAAATGGGCATACGAGCCAATTTCTCACAATAATATTAGAAGGAAATTCCATGTGAAACCATTTACCCAAACCAGATTGATACAAGTAGAAGATAAATATGCTTCCCATGAAAGTAACGGAAACAATCATGAGAAGCACCACATGGTGAACAATTAACAGAATCATATGGTCACAAGACTCACAACTAATATGAGATTTCACACAATGTCCTACAGTAGAAACAAAATTTTATAATGAGTTGAATCAAAAAAGAGATAACCAATAACCTCACATGATTTTAAGTTTTAGTTCAAGCAGAAAAACAAACTTCTATTAAGAGTACAACTTTTGTGAAGTAACTAACCAATGTGTTCTATGAATTCAGGCATTAACTGAAAAAACCTACGCCAGATACACTCAATATAAATTATCAGAATTTTGAAACCTGATCACCAAATTAAAAAACAGATAGTATCAAGGATAAAAAGGATGAAAAGCTTGAGTTGGCACACCTGTAAAGAAATTTTAGCACCAGACGTAGCACCAATGTCATAGCCATAGAGTAGCCCTCCTAGAGCTGGGAATAAGAACCTAAAATTCATCGAGTTACTCAAGATTGTCACAACAAAGAAACCATATCCACACATCTTACTTTCTTCATTTTTGTAATGAACCTCCTAAAATAATGTTGATCTAGTTTTGAACCAGGAGTAACATTTAGAGACAAGACATTTCTCTTCAGAATAATGAATCAAAGTGAAGATCCTTTTTTTTTTTTCTAAAAACTGTTGCCTACATATCTCTCGCTTGTGAAGGTAACATCTATCATGCATCAGATATCCTCAAGACAAGTTAGGGTCAGGTCAGGAGGAAAGAGAGTTTAAAAGGATAATTCTGAAATCATTTTCAGAAAAAAAGAACAAAACACAGGAAAAAGTCTTGAATATTAGAACAGTGACAGTGATAAAATGAGATAGAAGAGTTTAATAGCATCCCCTGCCACATGCAAGAGGGCATCTACATTTATCTGTACCGCTATGCAATTGAATTTTTAAGATGATGCAGGAACCATACTTACCATTCATTGATTTTGTAAAGAAGACCTTCAATTCATATCAATAGACTAACAGAAATTACAAATTCCGGTGATATTATTAGAAGATTTCTGTTCAGTTCTGTTGGGAGTTTCCAAGTCATCCATTGCAAATTGTCAAAAAGGTGTTCTTGACAATCTGCTGTAGATCTTAAATCAAAGCATTACAACTTTGTCATCTTCTCCTAGAAGTATAATTATATTCCTACAAGAAATTCAGTATAGCTAGAATAGTTAGAGAAACTAATTAATTTTTTATGGAATGAAGATGCTACATATGAAATGATTTAGCAAGCATTTTCTTTTCCTTTTTGATACTAATGTCACTAAAAAAATCATTAAGCCTGATTAACAAAAGGTAATGTTAAAATCCACATACCTTACCTGATGCAAACAGGACAATAAGAAAATTCTCGTGACTGATAACAAAACCACAGTCCTCTAGAGTGACAGCTTGACACTAAGTTGTATATGGCCATTAAATTGTGCACACTATTAGTAGGCACTCGTAGAATTTGAGCATGATAGTTAATCATCTTATGAAACATGATGTAACATATATCCTTACTTAAATAACACTTTTTCTGGAAAACAACTCAGTAAAACAAGGATGTTTTATGTCTTCGGTATCATTTCAGTTGTCATAACATAAACATGAGAAAATGATTTCTCTCGACGGCTTTCTTTTATGTTCTTTTCCTTTTATTACACAGGAAAACCATACAATCGCTACGATCCAACTATTTCTAAGTTAGAGCGTTAGTAGTTGCTCGGTATGTAGTGGACTCACGGAAGAATCGCTGCAGTAGCAGAATAGCTCTCGCTAGAAATGACGCCATTGATCAGAGGCTGCCTTGGATTCTCGATTTCACTCGAGGTCACCTAATCGTCACCGTAGGATTAACGAAGAAAGAAGCAGAACAAGAAACCAAATCAAGAGTCCAAGAAGGAATCGGGGGGGCAAGATCACTCACATCCGTCGCAAGAAGCCTATCCGAGTTGGCCCCCGACGCCATTTTCTTGGGGCGGAGAAGGACGACTGCGGCTCGACTCGCGGACTGAGGGAAGAAGACTCGATCCTGGGGTTCTTGATCGGGGTGGGAGGAGACAGAGAGGAGGAAGAGGAACCGAGGGTGAGGCGACGGAAGGAGTTAGGCTCAGGGAAGTAAACTAGCGAAAGAGGAGGAACGACTCCTCGTTGGGCTGCGTTCTTGCCTTTTGTTTTGCCGACCGTCACGGAAAAGAAGGGCCGAGAAAGATTGGGAACGCGAGGCCCCAATATAATCAAGAATCAGCAGCTGTCTCGCCTCCTTTCAGAAACAGGTATATCTACTTGATGTTTGGGGTCCACTCCTTGGCAAACTAATAGGGCTCTGCCACGTTGTCTGGAAAACATGGATCCTGTTTCGGTGGGGTGAGTGGGGGCGACATAAGTGTGTATAATTGGTTGGGAGGAGCGGAAACTTGAAAGCTTCCGAGAACTCTCCAAACCAACATGGTTCTACTCGTACAACACGAGATGCAGCGAAGCGGGGACGCACGTGGTCCACGTGGGAGTCGTGCTCTATTATTGGCATCCAACCGACACGCTTCGCTCCCTCTCTCTCTCTCTCTCTCTCTCACTCTATGGAGGGTAGGAAACGTGAACCTCGTGGGCGTCCCTCCCATAATATGAAGTAAAGCAGCGGAGTGGCCAAGGTCGAGTGAGGTGGTGCCATGAAGCAGCCAATTGGATTCGACAGCATCATCGACTGGCTGCAGTGTACTAAAGTGAAACTCTCAGCTTACTTCAGTTCTCCATGGCGCCTCTTCCTACCGCATCCAGCATGAAATAAAAATTAAGTATAAAGAACTTGCATTAAGAAGGTAATACAACGAACGTAATGCTTGGATGCGGTTTTGCTACACAGAATGTTTAGAGCAAGGAACACTAAAGTTTTGCTCAGAAAGAGACTGGTCAATCATTTAAACAAGCAATTCGCCCAGTAAAAATAAAATTCTTAATTCGAAAGGCCAAATTTCCAAACGAACAATTGGAAACTACAATTCAGAGCATTTATTACAGCCATGTCTTCAGCAAGCATCAGCATTTTAGGGTTGCAGTCAATGAAGCGATTAACAAAGTATTTTGCCAGCAAAAAGGTTTGCAGAGTGGCATGATTCATGTACCTTGTCCTGCAACAGGAAAAGAAGTTCTAGGGCGGCTTGGCAGGTTGCCAGGGCTGGTAACGGGTCCAATCCCTCTGGCCAGGGTTGAGAGCGTGGCCTTTGGAGTGGTAGATGTACGCATCACCTTCCCCTGAGAAGTTCTCTCTATGTTCCACGCCATATCTTTTAGGTTTCAGCATCAAAAGCTAACATGGAAAAATAAATATTAGCGCCCCAACAAAGTAGAACACATTATGTTCAACAATCTGAGTAAAAGAATGGTTTTGAAACAATGGTAAAGAGTATAGTCAATTCTACTAGAAAGTCACTCGAACACTGAGCGCTTGTAGGCATTTCGATTTCCCAATTTGGCGGTATCTGACAGATGTTCACTAGGTGTCATGTTAATGTAGAACATAATAGTAATGCCCCAGCAAAGTAGAACATTACAGTCAATAAATGATTACGACACAATGGTAGGGTACAGAGAATTCTACTAAAAATTTAGATTTACAATTAATTTCTATTCTTACTACCTTTACTGAGTACTTCAACTACCAAGTCACCAGTATCTGAGAGATGTCCAGGATTGCCACATCGATTTGAGAGATAAGTCGACAATGCAAGCGTTGATCGTTCAAATTACACACACATTATAATGTGAACCAAGATCATGAACTTAAAAGGAACTGGCCGGAGTAGGGGCAACAGCAAGCTGTCAGGTGCTGAATGTTTAATAAAGTCCTCTTCTCATGCCACAAATCTTAATTGACTCTACTCATCTACCCAATACATGTATGGATGTTCTGCGAATATGTCAATATCATCTTAAATGGTCTTCTATCAATTTATCCCCCATCAGAATTGTTTCATATGTGTTCTTCTATCTTTTCTAGTAACTAAAATGAGTATTCTTTTTTTCCCAGTAAAATCTAAAAAGATGCAGTTAGCAGTTACAATTTCAGTTGGACAAGATAGCAAAAATGGCATTATGCGCGACTTACTTCATCGCCTGTATGGTCAGTTACATGGTGCAGCCAACCATGCCACTCAGCTGGCACTTGGGAAGCATTATAGCGACCTTTCTCAGCGTACTCCACCCACCTGTGCCTTCCTGCATATTAATCAGCAACAGTTCATTTAAATATCTGGAACACTAGCACATATGAAATGATAAGAGAGAGAAAAAAGATTCAACAATATGTGAAGCATCTAATGATGTTAGAAGAGTATCTGACTGAAACCAATGAGAAAAAGGCATGTTTCTGACACTGAAATTGTTATGATATTATAATTACCCAATATATTTCAGTGTTTATATTGAAAAATGCACCCAGACAACAAAATGAAACTCTCCCCTTTTTTGCAGAAACAAAAATATTTATTTGAAGAATATCGTGTCAAACTAAAACTAGTGGAATAATCTAATTTTGCCATGCAAGTCAAGCTCTATCAGAAGTCATATGTCACCAGATATAACTAATTAAAATCAATCCACAAAAGCCATCAATGGCTTTTGTTTTTCCATTTGACAGTTAGCTATGACTAATTTTTAAACTATTAAGGTGTCACATTTAACACCTGCAATTTCTAAATTTACACATCTAAAATTATCATAAAAATTTTACTTACTGAAATAAAGGGATTTGGAAAAAGGGATTAAAGTCCCAAGAGAATTATCAGGGCAGAATATATAGCCTCTGTAAGCAAAGAAACGCTAAGAAGATTACTGACCGTATTGGACATCCAATTTCTCATAATACTGGTTACCAAATTTATCAACTCCAACCAGGGTTGCACCAATGTTGTGAAGTTTCGTTTGCCTGAAAAACCAGACTATTAACTGCAATTTTTCAGAAAACGACAGCAAGAAATGTGCATGAAACATTTCTTAAAATATTAATTTGCAGAAAAAGAACCAAAAATTGAATATGTTTCCTCGGTTGTAATACAATATAAGAACATGAGAACCTCACAGAAAATCATATTATAGTATACATATGAAAATCTAAAATATTTGCATAAGAAGAATCATGTTGGATATCCCATTAACATCATATAATTTATGAGGCTATATTGGAATAGGAAAGTGAACCCATAGCTAACTAATGTTTATAAGCGTGCAAATCATGTCCTTACCATTCTCAAAATTCATCATCACATCTATCCAACTCTATCCTAACGTTCACAATATTAAAGCTGGTCAACTACAAGGATCAAGCATCTAGTGAGCACAAATTTCTCATCAAAGGAAATATTTGCCACATTTCAAATATGGTCCCATTCAGAAAACTGATCAAATACCGCCTGCTACATCACAAAGGAAATGATCATACACATCTCAAGCGGATGGCTTCCTCATACCAGTTCTGGGGGGTGTCGGTGAAAATATAGAGGAAGGGTCATTTCTCAAAGAAGTATCAAAAGTTACAATAGGATATCCAACGTTACGGCACTGTTTCAAGAATTTTGGATGTGTTTCAACTAATACCATAGGACCATATTTTTCGGAAACATATTTGAGCCCAAGGTTCAAGTCTCAAGTCATATCAAGTTTTATCACCTAAGACGTGCCAAGCTAATCAATCTCGGCAACAATATGGCCCTTGTCTTAATTGATTAATCTCACCATCGTAGAAAGTTCATAACAGGTGTGTTGTCATTTTCATGTTGCAATATGAATAATAGCCCTAACCTGTTACAAATATTTTCAGCCACATGGAGATATTCATAATCCAATTGAACTCCTAAAATTTTCATTGATAATGAAAGGTGCACTCAACAAATCATAGCCAACTTTTATCTAAGCTGTTTAATATTTTGGGTTAATCAACTATAGTTTCTACTACACTATCAGAATAACAGAAATATAAAAAAAAAACTTTAAAGGCTATGGTACTTTTTTCACATGATTATTCATCAACGTAGTCCAGTTAAACTAACACATAAAATTCGTGATAACAAAATAAACTTCAGAAGAAAGTTCCAAATCATATGCATCACCAATAATGATTACATAAAACATATATAACAAACCAAGGCACTTACAACAGATTCCCATCCAAAAGGCATTTCCTGTAAGAGAGGGAAAAAAAATCAGATTTTCAGTTAACACAAGAGGAACAGAAAAGCAAAAGCGATGCAAGAATTAATCCCTCCAAGATTTTTGTGCCATAGACTATAGTCAGACACTTTATAATGGACATTCCTGAAATATAACATATATTGACCACAAAATGCACATAACAAATACCAGACATGCCATGTCATTGTTTGACTATGATGATAATCTCAATGGATACAGTACTGAGCAGCATTTATTTTTAAACATCTACAGGAAAATAAAATTCTATGTATCAGTATTTTAGTATATGCGAGATTAAAATCTAAAGAGATGTTTGAGCTAATACCTTTGAAATCCCTATTCCGTAGACTACAGTCAAATAGTTTACGTAAATTCCTGAAATATGACAGTATACATACTATAATATGCATATAAGAAATAAGAAAAATTAGTCATGTTGTTGTGTAAGGTCATTATGGCTAGTTGCTATTCCTGTTACTACGTTGTTGAACTATACAACAAATTTCAAGTGGTAGCTATATCGAGTGACATATTTCTAAACATTATTAGAAAAACAGAAATCATTGAAAACCATTTCTTTTATATATTTCTTTGCTTACCTTGATATCATTGTATGATTATAGAATGTTATTCAAATAGCTAACTTATTTGAGTATTAGGTATGTGTACCATAAGCCACATAAGGGATGTTATCGCTACAATGACAACCTGGCAATTTCTTCTCTTTTGAATTAATTTTTAATAAGCAACAAGTTGTACCACCTAACTATTTCAAGTCGACTACACCCATCTTTTCCTAAAATTATTTAAGGTAATATTTGCGAACGGCTACATAGAGTTTTTAAGAAATAGGTCTAGAAATATATGCATAAAAATTCATCCATCCACCCCATCCATGCAAGGAAAAAGATATATGAAGTAACATTTGTTTCTTGTAATATACAGTACCAACGAGAATGGTCTAAACAACAAGGCATCATCTTATTTCATCCATACTTCTGTTTTATTCTCTTGGGCATTCACAAACAAAATCTATTTAGAATACGGATCTACCAGACAGACATTATTAAACAAAGACAAAACCTAGATCAAGGATGATTAGTTCATGGAGCAAATAAAATCATCAAATGACCTTGGCCTGAATATAGAAAAAAATTAAGGGAAACCATTTGAGGTAATGCAATCACTCCTAAAATCCCCCTTAATTACTAAGAACTATGCTCAACCCGTCAACGTCAAATTTCTCACTCGGAACATTTTCCTACATATTATCCGTGCAATCAAAGGTTCCAGAATCGCGGATAAAGGAACGATACACCAGTGGGCCGACAATTAATGAGATGTGCAGCGCGCAGAAAAGAAAATCTGCACCAATTTCTGCAAATCGGACACCAATGCATCAAAAAGCAAACAGTTATCGCATCAACTTAAAGACGACAACAACGAAAGAACGGATCTGATGTGAGTAACATGATCGAGGGTTAGGGTTTCTAACCCAGAAATCGCTATTATCATGTCAGTGATCGGGTAAAAAATGATGAGATCTGATCCAACATGGTCAAACATGGAGCGCAAAGGAAGGAGGGGAAAAGATGACTCACGTATAACCCTCTTCGCGGAGATGTTTGATGAAACCGCCCACACCCTTCTCGTTGATCACCTTGAGGACGCCTCTCACCACCGAAACCATTTCGATCTCCTTCCTATCTCCGCTGGTGGTGCTCTCGCCTCTCCCTCTCCGTCATCAAAAAAGGGAGAGGGAAGAGCCACCCTAAACATAACATAGGCCGGGCCTCAAGTGGACGCTGAAATGGCCCGACACGGTAATCCATTGCTCGTTAACGGGTCGAATAATCGAAGCCCGCAGGCCTCCACTGCGACCCGACCCGACCCGACAATATATGTGTTTTTTTTGTTTTAGGTGCATTATTATTCCTACAAATATTTCG
Source organism: Ensete glaucum (assembly GCA_021527575.1). Lineage (NCBI taxonomy): Eukaryota > Viridiplantae > Streptophyta > Magnoliopsida > Zingiberales > Musaceae > Ensete > Ensete glaucum. Next base: position 1,846,384 of record CM038559.1, read on the forward strand.
ATTACATTTTAGAGTTTCTCATTTTGTATATGATATATATATATATATAAGATCTTTTTATGCTTAAATCACTTCATACATTTTAGAGTTTCTCATTAACCCTAAAGCATATATGAAGTGATTTAAGCATAAGATCTTTTATGCATGATAAGTCTATCTAGAAAAATAATAATAATATTTGAAACTCCTGACATAATCTTAATATGTCCTTTTGCACATGAGACATTCGTGTAAGATGAAACATTTAAAGTGTATGGGTATCCCAATGCAATTTTTTATATATGATAATAATTAATATCCTCAAATAAATATTGTGTTTCGGAATAAACAAACTCATACCCTGAAGCACGAACGAGGGTAAATGATATGATCATTATTTACAATCAATCAAGATGTGATATATGTATGGGATCCAATTAGTACTTCCTACACATACCACTTCAACCTTCAAAATTAACTAGGGTCTATTAAATATGTCACATAAATAGAGCATCCAAAGGGTCATTCTCTCATTAAATCTAACTCTTTTTTGTGCATGAAGTATCTGTCTAGGATAAAATAAAAAAAAAACATTTGAAGCATTTTACATATCGTCCAAGATAAAATATTTAAGGAGTCAATGCATCTTTTTTTGTTCAAGATATGTTTGACTAACAAAGTAGTAATTTTTTTTTATTGTAAACGACAATAATCGAGATCCTTAAATAACATTAATTATACTTCGGAATGAACAAACTTATACCCTGAAGCATGACGGAGGTAAATGATATGATCATTATTTTTTATCAATCAGGACACGATATATAGGATCCAATCGAACAAATCACTTCAACCTTCAAAGATAAAAAAGAGTCTATTAAATATGCATCCAAAGGGTCATTAATTTTTGCTAAATTAAATCGACGACCATACTTGCATTTCTAATTTCCATCAACGAAACGATGAAGCCGAGATGCTTCATGCATGCATGTGATGCCTAAGTCGATAGGAAAACGACGAGCACTTGTTAGCAGCAACAATGGCAACAGTGTCTTATGGTTGAAGATGATGTCAAGCAGCACTGGCTACAGAGTGTGTGTGTGTGTGTGTGCGCGCGCAAGCGCAATGGCTTCCCCCAAAGAGGGAATCCTTAGTGCATGGCCATGGCCGTGCTCTTCCCCCCACCTCCTCTGTTGCATGCATCGCTCGTCCGAGCCCATCATTCCAACTCAGAAAGAAGGCTGCAGAGAGGATCTCTTGGCTTTTGGAGGTTAGTGGTGGGGGAGCTCAGCTCCACCATACAAGATTCTGCCATGGAAGGTAAGGGGGCAAGGGAAAGGAGAAGAGTAGAGGTGGCAGTCGCTTGCTTTTGCTTTCGTCCCCGATACATCTCATCACACGATCATCCGTGTGGTCAAGATCATGCGACAGTGGTGGGTGGGGCACTCGATCCTTAGGGCTGTGGCTTGGGTTGATTGCTGTCGGAGGAGGCCCCCCTCCCCCCCGGCTGCCATGGCGCTGTTCATGATCTTAAACCTCCGCACTGTTCTTTGTGCTCTTCTTGCTTCTGCAGCCAATGATGATGGCATGGCACCTTTAAATTCTGACCATCGGGCATCGGACAGCCTTCTCGACTGGATCGCTTGGCCGATACCAAAAAGATGCTGCAGAAAAGATGAGCTTAGTTACAACTACTTTGCCTTCTTGCTTTGACAATGTAAAGGGCAAAAAAAAAAAAACATATTCTTTACCCAGCAGTGCAGATATGTTGTATTGGCTGAGCCACTTTGCAGTGATGAAAACTGGAGCCACCCACCTTCAACGCAGACATGATTGAAGGAGGCGAGGCAATCCTCCGAGTTGGGTCCACCGGTGGATGATGCAGATTCTTCGACACTGTTGCACAAGTGGTGAATGCACAGATTGCAGCTTCAGTGCTACAATCTCTTCAGCTTCAGCTTAGGATTTGTGTGGAATATTTAGGGTTCATGTTCTTCTTCCAGTGTGGCTCATCATTGACAGTTGGACTCCTCGAGGGAAGGAAGCTTCTTGTTGCTCATGCTACTGGTGAGAGATGCAACTTAGATTTGCACTGCACTGTGCTGGGTCATTCGTTACGGGGTATGGATCACATGGTTGGATGCTCCAAATCTGGGAGAAAGAGAGAGCGGGAGAGCGAATCCCAGTGAGATTTTTGTCCCCTAGTGGGTTCTTTATCGATGCATGAACATGAAAGATGTAAATGCCATTGACTTGGACACCTCCAAATCTAAGTCTTTCTCTAACTAAACCACAGAGAGAACTGCCTCGGGAGGGGGAGGACTCTGGGAATCAGTGAAACGAATCGAGTTGTCAGAATTGTGATCCTTGATGAGCCCATAATTATAGTTTGAAAAGCTTAAGCACCTTCCAACACGAATCGAGTTCTTTATCTCTTCCTGTACACTACCAAGAGAGAGAGAGAGAGAGAGAGAGAGAGAGAGAATAATTTTAGTAAAGAGAGTTTGAGAGATGCGAGTGATCCCACCGTGAGGAAAGGGAGACAGGATGGTTCTGTTGGAGGTGTTTTGAATGGTTCCCAATCCCCAAAGCACAGTGAGTGAGACACAGAAAGAGAGAGAGAGAGAGAGAGAGAGAGAGAGGAGACAAGCCCATCAGCAGCAAAAGATTCTGAGAAGAGTCTCCAGCGATGGTTGGCTCTTTGAAGACTCCAAGAACCTACAAACTGAGATCTACCATACACTTAGACCTGTGTTTGCCATCATCTTCCATGCTAAGCCCACCACATGTGTGATTGGCATCACACCGACTCTTCCAAGAAATTGAATGCTGCAGCCCTAAAGGACAAAGACCATTGACCTGTGTTTGCCATAATCTTGTTCAGAGCAGTCCCATCTAAAAGCTCCACTTCTCTGGCCTTGTCTTTTACCCCACACCTCTACACCAGGAAACCTGTAAACAGCAGCAGCTCGCTTATTCTTTGATGTTCTCCACTGCAACCTCCAGACATATCTAAAAGCTCCTTTTTTATCATTGGTCCCTTTCTGATACATTAATGCAGATGTAAAGAACATTGTACAAAGGCATCTGCAAAGCTGTCTTTTCTTATTAGTGTATATATTTGTCAAAATCCAGTGAATTGCCTCATTCTGTAATTGTCAAGTTCCTCCTGCATCTTTCTTGCTCTTCCAATTACATGACCCAAGTGTTATGTTCCAAGCTACCCAGGAACAATGGATCCTCTGAGTGCAAGCTTGTTAAGAGTATTATTATTACCTTCTGCACTCAGGATTCTCTGCCTTGTTAGATAGAGAAAAAGGAGCCTCACAACTTCCTCAATTCCTACAGGCCATCACAGTACCTCCTAATCATTATCAAAGCTTGTTGCTGCAAACTCCCCAACAGCTCTGAAGGTGGTGGTTGAGAGTACTGGTGAGTTCTGGAACACCATTCGATAAACAAGAACTTTTGTGTGTGTGTATTAGAACTCTCAAGAACTTTTGAGGGTATTGGGATTCTTTGTCAAATGCTAAAGGTCCCATCAAATTTCACTGACTGTAACAATTCACAGAACCCATTTCCACACAATTGATTTGTGCCAAGACCATTTAAGAAAGAAGGTCAAAAAAAAAAAAAAGTCAACCTCTTTACATGATAAAGCAGCTGTTAAGATAATGTAGAGAAATCTTAGAACCACCCATTCTCGACACCGATGGAGCTTTCAACTCGATTGGTTTTGCACAATCAAATCAAATCATGATAGAGAACAGAAGCTCCTCTGGCTATGACAAGCCACAGGGGGGGGAGAGCATGGTGCAATTCTTGGAATGATGGTTTCAGAATGTTAGCTCATGTGAATCCTGCTGTAGTTCATAAAGGTCAGCAGTGACTTGAGCAACAACAAAGCTTTATTATATTGCCATTGGATTCAACAAGCCTTCATCCTCCACTTCACATTTGAGCAAGTTGGCATTGTTTATTGAAGAAGCAGCATCATACGATGTCTATAGTGACTAATATCTTTTCTTTTTTCTCTCGTTTTTAAGATATAATCCAGTGATTGATGTGTTGACTCGGATGCTTGAAGTGGTTGCTTAGTGAGGAGGGAAACGTAATAAGCTTAACTGGTGACATCGAGTTATGCATAGAAATAATAAGAGAAAGAAGCTGCAAAGGGATGGACTTTGCACGAATGTTCTTCTCATCTCTTTCTTTGATCTCACTTGTTGGAGGAGAAAGATCTCATCTTCCTTGGAATAACTCACGCACTGCACTGGAGATCATAATAGCAGAAGGAAAAGCCATCTTATTCGAACTGCAACCAGGATCTCCATGCACAACGGGAGGGAACGAGTTCCATTGTGTCTCTTAATGTAATATCTGCAGCAATAGAGAGAGAGAGAGAGAGAGAGGCGGCAAGCAGCCGCGTTTCTCGGCTTTAGAAAAGCCTCTCTCTCTCTCTCTAGAGAGTGCCAACCAGAGGCAAACAAAAGGGAGCAAAAGAGTTGAGCGAGAGAAGACGACGAAAGCTAACAGCTAAAATGTTCACTGCATAAAGAAATTTATAGGGCCCATTTAGCTGGATGAATTGGACATACGCTCCAAACAAATACTTACTTTAAGATCTCCTCAAACTAATAAGTAAATCTTAAATCTATGAATTAAAAAGTTTAGGATTTGATTCTTATATAAACATCGCATCTCATGTATCTCATGCTCTCGAGAGTTTTTAGAAAGGATAAGAAGATTTATGTGAAAAGATGTATAAATAAATTTATGTTAGAACAAAGGCTAACTGATGAATCTTGTAATTAATTTTATATATTAAAAAATTAATTTTTTTTCATAAATATAGATAAAATATATCGAGTCATAAAAACTTTACATAAATCTCTACTTTTTTATTTATATATAGATATAAGAAATTTATATCTAATTTTTTAAAATAAACTTGGAAAGGATGAGAAGATTTATATGAAAAGATGTATTAATAAATTTATGTTGGAAAAAGGGTAACTGATGAATCTTATAACTAATCTTATATATTAAAAAAATTATTTTTTCATCAATATAGATAAAATTTATCGAGTCCGAAAAACTTTACATCTGTTTTTTGATATGTAATTATAAATTCCAATTTTTATATTTGTATGTATAGATAAAAATAATTTTACATCTATTTTTAAATAAAAAATTGGAAAGGATGAGAAGATTTATATGAAAAGATGCATAAATAAATTTATGTTGGAAAAAATGGTAATTGATGAATCTTGTAATTAATCTTATATATTAAAATTTTTATTTTTATGTAAATATAGATAAATTTTATCAAATCATAAAATATTTACATCTTATTTTTTAATGTAATTATACATCTCTATTTTTTAATATTTTCTATATATATATATATTTTTACATCTATTTTTATATGTTTAATTATAAATCTATGAATTTTCTTTTGATTTCAAGCTGTGTTTTGCTTCCTCCCAACATCCATTGTGCTCTCTCTCTCTCTCTCTCTCTCTCTCTCTCTCTCTTTCTCTCTTCTCAAATACAAACACAACCCACACACTGATTCACATGTATTCATGCTTCCCATCTTTATCTCTTAGTTGCTTGCGCATGGAGAAGTCTATTCCACCCAAAAGTCAACGTCTTCCATGAATAAAATACACTACTCTCTCTTTCTCACTTCCGTTTGTCCCCTTACGATCACTATTTTTTTTGTTTTGGGGGGGGGGGCTTGGAGAGGACCTCTCAAATCACTCCTTCCTCTCTCTCGCTCTCTCTCTCTCACAGCCATTCTCCGAGAGCAGGAGGAAAGAGTTCAGGACTGTAAGCATCGGACTGCTCCGGAGAGGGCCTCGAAGCAGCATCTGAGGTCGGAGGTGCTCCGCTTTGTTCTTGGGCTGCGGGAGACATGTGTGACTACTTCTGGCAAAGGAGGGAGAATGGCCAAGGAGATCTCGCCGACGTCGTCCGCTCAGGAGGGTCGGCTTCAGCCTCGAGTAGTGAGTTCCCGGTGGTGAGCGACTGGCATCTCCCTTCGGAGCCCACGGTGCTCCCCTCCTCCTCGACGGTCGAGGACATGAGCAACGACTTCGGAGACCCTTTCGCCAATCTCTGCGACCCTCTCCTCAGTGAATTGACCGGCATCGAGTTCTTCCACAACAACGGCGAAATCATTACAGGAGGACAGGTCAAGGCGGCGACAGAGAGTCGCGGTAGCGGCGGTGGCGGAATCATGTCCCAGCAGTTGCTCATGAGCGAGGAGATGATCACGAAGTCTCGTGATATCATCCCAAGGGTCTTCCAGCTCTCGTCTGGAGGAGCCAAGCCTTCCCCTCTCTCTCCGATAGAGGCAAGCAGTGGTGCAGTAGGATGCTCGGCAAACGATGGTGGCGTGCAGATCTCGTCTACAAGATCACTCGGCGTCAAGCGGAGGTTCGACCCCCGGATCTCTCACTGATCTCGGAATTATGTGCGATTTAGCGTAAATTTCCTGATGATCGATCCACGCACATACTGTAGCACGTAGAGGTCTCCGATCAGGTCAGGACTATAAGGCCATCGATGCCCGCAGTTTGATAGCCAACACAGTCTCCCCCTCTCATCTTTTCTCTCTCCAAATCTTAAACCCTACAAAAGATAACCAACAAATCTTACAGGCTTTCTGACTTCTTCATCCCCTTCGTGACATGAAATTTGTGTGCAGGAAAAACCAAGCGAAGAAGGTGGTGTGCATTCCAGCTCCGGCGGCCGCAACCAACCGGCCTACCGGAGAGGTCGTTCCTTCTGATCTCTGGGCCTGGAGGAAGTATGGTCAGAAACCCATCAAGGGATCTCCTTATCCCAGGTAATCTTCCTCATCATATATCATCTCTCTCGCTCTCTCCAAGGAACTCCATGCTTGCTAACGCAGTTGTGGTACTGATAGGATCGGTAAGTATTTTAAGAGATAACTCAAACTCTTAGAGGATTAAGATTTGAATGTAGTCAAGTCTTCTGATGGGAAAAGAAAAAAAAAAACCTTTGAATTAGTATTAGTTAGAGTCTCAATGTCTTGATGAACAGTAGAGGCAATGCTTTGTGTGATTCTGAGGATTTTTTTTTTTTTTTTTGTGCTTTCTGGTGAATCAATCTAGAAAGAGTCAAGAAAAGAATTCTTTGGATAAGATCTTGTGATTGATCTTAATAAGTAGGTATTAACGTAGAGCAGCTGCTAACAAGTGATGGGAAGTAGCAGAGCATCTTTCCGAGCGATCGGACGCTGAGTTTAATGCATTTCCAAGTAATGTTCTTGATGATTACTTCGTCGGATGGCCGCAGGGGTTACTACAGATGCAGCAGCTCCAAAGGATGCTCCGCCAGGAAACAAGTAGAGCGCAGCCGAACCAACCCCAACATGCTGGTCATCACCTACACGTCCGAGCACAACCACCCGTGGCCGACGCAACGCAATGCTTTAGCCGGATCCACAAGATCCCAGGCATCGAAGAATGGCTCCTCCGCCTCAAAGACCTCCTTCGGCCACAATCTTACATCCCCCACAGCTCCGAAGCACGATCCCAAGGTAAAAGAAGAAGAAGAAGAAGAAGAAGAAGAAGCCGCAGAGATAGATACCGAGCCAAGGATCCCTATCCCTGAATCGAACCATCCCGATGAGTTCTTCGCGTACTTGGCCGAGCTGGAGACTGACCCAACGAGTCCCATCTTCTCCAAGGTGCTTGTCCACGCCAAGCAGCCGGAGGAGGAGGACAAGGGCTTGGGTCCATTAAACTTGTGGTAAGCTCAGCAAAGCACCTGCATTACATGTCAAGAAGAAGCTGAGGCGTGAGGGCGTAGCTATGTGATGTTATCTTAACAGGAAAGGGTGAGGGGGAAAAGAAGAGCAGTAGAATGATGGAGGATGGGACAGAAAGCTAAGGAACATAAGCATTCGAACAGTTGGAAAGGGTACACTTTGTCTGAGATGTGACCGTAAAAGCCTTCACAAGGGGAGTTAAAGAGGCATAGGATGGCATTGTTCTCCTTCCACCATTGCTTCCTCTCCCTCTTCCTCTCATCTAAAAGTGGGGAGAGAGTTTAGAGTTTGCTCATAAAAAAGGTCGAGTAATAAGGATGTGGAGGAGGTCAAATACTAGTAGTAGATTGATGAAGATGATGCTTTGTTATACTACATCAGACACCACTCTTTTGTTCCTCAGCTTTCTATTCCTGTTTGTACATATGTGATGAAGGCATTACTGTCAAAGTCTTTTAAAGTACTCAGATTGGTGTTGAGATAGAGGCTTTCACATCATAATTCAATCCTCATTGCTTTCCTCCATTTACTTTTCCTATTGATGTGGAATCCACATTGTGTGCTGCATATTACTTGTGTGTGTTTGTGTGTATATGTGTGTGTGAGAGAGAGAGAGAGAGAGAGAGAGATGAGTTTAGAATGTTTAGATGAAGTTTATGTCACTATAGTTATCAACTCATTAGCTTTTTCTGATCAAAGGAAACCTGCAGACTCCACTCTTTGACAAAGTTTGTAATACTATACGATATATTTGGTATATATCATTTTGATAGAGGAGTGATACATTCGGTATAATTCAATACTTTAGTATTTTATATGTCATACAACTCGATATGTTGTATCGATAATTGATCGATATATAGGTATGATATGAGATTTAGAACCTTATTTTTTGATCTTTTAATTATCTTTATTCAAAAGGATAGACTGGGATCACATCATTCAACTTACACAAAATTAGACTACTATATAAAATTAAATTAAATCATGGTAGGTCAAACATCATCATCATCGATCAACAGAGACTCGCTCGACCTACGAAATCCAACCAATCAAGAAAAATTAATACGAGGATTAAACGTGCTATACAAATATAATATCTAAAGAGAATACTCTCATATCGATGCATTTAATCTTCTATAATAGATGATGGGTGTAGAAAAATTACTTTTTACGTAATCCTAACTTAGAACTCTCAAAACATGCTTTGGACTCCAAACTCTTTTTAAATTTATTTGTTGCCCTATAAATTAAGTTGAATATCGTGCTTACACAAGTTTTGCAAGAAGCGTCCGAGAACAATCAAATCTTTCTTAAATATAGAAGAAGTCACCTCATAGATTTAAGTCAAAACTTGCATCGTGAACATCTTTAGTTTGACTCTCGAGTTAGCCTTTATATCACATTTCACATTTATGTATATATATATATATTTGTTTTTAAGTACTGATATGACATATCCTGACTTTTTGCTCTACGAATGTCCTGAATCATCATGATAGAGCCAACCTGACACATCAACCCAACTAATTATTGCAAACCGGGACGAGGCAGACGTTTGTCACTTGCTCTGGCAGTCACCCCAACGCAAACTTCTCCCAAGGGTATATGGACCAATGTAGTCTCACACCCAGTCATGTACGAAGTAAGGAGTAGTGCCGAACGATCCAAGCAGCGTTTATGCTCGATGCACAAGCTGACCGCTCGAGGCACCAACAAGTATTAAACACCTGCGAGCATTGACTTCGGCAACCATAAAACCATCATCACGTACGTCAACCCCTGAGGGCAAGTATAAAAATCACCCTTAAGAACTATATATATATATAAAAAAAACTTGCACCTTCACCACAATGTAGTCAGTTGGGAGGAAAGAACAATCGTTCGTCACATCTCAGAAGGTCTGTCCGAAGATCTCGTGACCGCATCTCCTACAAGTCCTCTCTAGCCGGCTCTTGTGGCCCCCCTCCCCGTGTAAACTTCTCCCAAGGGCGTATGGACCAACGTAGTCCCATACCTAGTTATGTATGAAGTAAGGAGCAGCATCGAACAAATCAGGCAGCATCTATGCTCGTTGCATAGGCCGATCACTTGAGGCACCAACAAGCATTAAACACTCGCGAACGACGACGCCAGCAACCATACAACCACCCCGTATGTCAACCCCTAAGGCAAGTATAAAAGCCACCCTCAAGAACAATACCAAAAAGAACCTTCACCCTCACCATAGCTCTTGATCTTTCTTAGAGCTTCGACTCCGATTAACTTAAGCATCGGAGGGGGTCGATTCGAGGGACCCCTCGCCCCACTCAAGCTTTTGTGCAAGACACAATTAGGTAGGAGGAAAGGATGATCATTCGTCACATCTTCGAAGGTATGTTCGAAGATCTCGTGATTGCATCTCCCGCAAGTCCTCTCCGGATGGCTCGGAGTAATAATGACGATCTTGCGTATTCGGATTATATAAGTCGTGCTAATACCTAGATCATGACATAAGGTAAAAGTATGATAAAATTTCAAAACAAACTAATTTAGATATATTCTAAGTAATATTAAATTTGATAAGCACCGGTTGTTGGAACATCTACTATCACTGTTAAAAGATTGATTAGAACTGTTGATCGATGGATGCAATCACCTTTCGACACCACAATAAACCGAGGTCGGTTGTCTTGATCTATGCATTCCACTTCCACTCTAAATCACAAGGTGAAGAAGACAATGATGGGTTTTAATGTGCTATATGGAAAAAAAGAAGACACTCTTCATGAAAAGACTCCCCTCCCCACCTCCCCATCATTCACTCATGACACAGACAATATAGTACTGTTCTTCTGACCGCCGTGCACAGGGAATGTAATCGCCATTATTCTGACCTTCCACCTGATATGATTAGAACACCCACTCGTCGATGTGATGGTTTATGGGCTTCATGCGACGCATCTCTATCAGCTTAACTCCCATCCATGTCGACGAACGGTATGTCGTGGCTAAGTGTCACCACCCAAAGTTACAGAGCTATACGTCCACCTCTGTCGACATGCGAGGCTCCGTCGAAGGGATAAGCTAACGCACAGGCAGGCATTTGGATTATGTCTTATTAGCACTCCGATAAAGTCCTCTTCTAGAAAGAATTCACTGTGATCGATCCTTCAACAGGCCTCTTTCGAGTTGTTTTCATGTGCCATAGTCATCATGAGAGGCGTGAAATGTGGATCATCTTAGTATCACTGCATGGACCTCATAGATAATGGGGGCAATGGAGGCTCTTAGGTGGTATAACAATGGGTATCACACTTACCTCACCATCCACCCACTCATCCTATCTCTACTCATTTAAATTTGATTCATTTTCGACTAATTTACGTGTTTACATCATAACGTTCGACATGATATATCGGCTATCGATGTGATATGTCGACTATCTTAATACCGAATTACACATGATTAGATGAAACTTCAAGGTAATTGATAGTTGAATAGCATACACTTGGATTGTCTATTTTAACTATTTTATTGTCATAATTGTGATGATCGTAACGTTCGACATGATATGTCACCTATCTTAATACCGAATGACACATGATTAGATTCACCATCCACCCACTCATCGTATCTCTACGCGTTTAAATTTGATTCATTTTCGACTAGTTTACGTGTTTACATCGTAACGTTCGACATGATATATCGGCTATCGACGTGATATGTCGGCTATCTTAATACCGAATGACACGTGATTAGATGAAACTTCAAGGTAATTGATAGTTGAATAACATGCACTTGGATTGTCTATTTCAACTATTTTATTATCATAATCGTGATGATCTCAATGTTTGACATGATATGTCAGCTATCTTAATACCGAATGACACATGATTAGATTCACCATCCACCCACTCATCGTATCTCTACGCGTTTAAATTTGATTCATTTTTTACTAGTTTACGTGTTTACATCGTAACGTTCAACATGATATATCGGCTATCGATGTGATATGTCGACTATCTTAATACCGAATTACACATGATTAGATAAAACTTCAAGGTAATTGATAGTTGAATAACATGCACTTGGATTGTCTATTTTAACTATTTTATTATCATAATTATGATGATCGTAACGTTCGACATGATATGTCAGCTATCTTAATACCGATTGACACATGATTAGATTCACCATCCACCCACTCATCGTATCTCTACGCGTTTAAATTTGATTCATTTTTTACTAGTTTATATGTTTATGTTGTAACGTTCAACATGATATATCGGCTATCGATGTGATATGTTGACTATCTTAATACCAAATTACACATGATTAGATAAAACTTCAAGGTAATTGATAGTTGAATAACATGCACTTGGATTGTCTATTTTAACTATTTTATTATCATAATTGTGATGATCGTAATGTTCGACATGATATGTCACCTATCTTAATACCGAATGACACATGATTAGATTCACCATCCACCTACTCATCGTATCTCTACGCGTTTAAATTTGATTCATTTTCGACTAGTTTACGTGTTTACATCGTAACGTTCGACATGATATATCGGCTATCAACGTGATATGTCGGCTATCTTAATACCGAATAACACATGATTAGATGAAACTTCAAGGTAATTGATAGTTGAATAGCATGCACTTGGATTGTCTATTTTAACTATTTTATTATCATAATTGTGATGATCGTAACGTTCGACATGATATGTCAGCTATCTTAATATCGAATGACACATGATTAGATTCACCATCCACCCACTCATCGTATCTCTACGCGTTTAAATTTGATTCATTTTTGACTAGTTTACGTGTTTACGTCGTAACGTTCAACAACATGATATATCGGCTATCGATGTGATATGTCGACTATCTTAATACCAAATTACACATGATTAGATGAAACTTCAAGGTAATTGATAGTTGAATAACATGCACTTGGATTGTCTATTTTAACTATTTTATTATTATAATTATGATGATCGTAACGTTCGACATGATATGTCACCTATCTTAATACCGAATGACACATGATTAGATTCACCATTCACCCACTCATGGTATCTCTACGCGTTTAAATTTGATTCATTTTTGACTAGTTTACGTGTTTACGTCGTAACGTTCAACATGATATATCGGCTATCGATGTGATATGTCGACTATCTTAATACCGAATTACACATGATTAGATGAAACTTCAAGGTAATTAATAGTTGAATAACATGCACTTGGATTGTCTATTTTAACTATTTTATTATCATAATTATGATGATCGTAACGTTCGACATGATATGTCAGCTATCTTAATATCGAATGACACATGATTAGATTCACCATCCACCCACTCATCGTATCTCTACGCGTTTAAATTTGATTCATTTTTGACTAGTTTACGTGTTTACGTCGTAACGTTCAACATGATATATTGGCTATCGATGTGATATGTCGACTATCTTAATACCGAATTACACATGATTAGATGAAACTTCAAGGTAATTGATAGTTGAATAGCATGCACTTGGATTGTCTATTTCAACTATTTTATTATCATAATCGTGATGATCTCAATGTTTGACTTGATATGTCAGCTATCTTAATACCGAATGAGACATGATTGATTAGATGAAGTTTCAAAGAAATTCATAGTTGTATAACGCGTAACATGATATGTTAGCTATCTTAATACCGAATGACATATGATGAGAGAGAGCTTTCAAGTAATTGATAGTCACACATTATGCTCTACTCTCTCGTTATACGATCGCATAATGTCGAAGCTTTAAGTAATTGATAATTGCACATTATGCTCTACTCGATCGTTATACTATCGCATAATATCACGGCGATTGTGACGTATGACATGAAACCTCAATCTTCTCACATCTTATGTACATCGCATCAACCGAACTCATATGTCATGCTCATCACATCGAAGTACCTGATCAAGTCATAAGCATACCTCCCTTTAGAAGTCACGGTTTCCAGTGAGGTCTGCCGCTCCATCCTACAGTGCACAACTTAGCTTGACTGAGTTCCATATGATTCTTTATCAGCATCAGCAAACCCTAGAAAAGTAAACGCCCAAGAAAACACAATCAAACACCTTCTCTGCCGGGCTGTCCTCCTTCTGCCACCAATTCACAGGTAGAGACAGATGCAGCTTCTACAGGTCACCGGCCTGCTTCTGCAGCTCCATTCGATGGATAGCGCGAAGTAAACCTCTGGAAATCAACATTGCATTTGGCTGCAGCATATCAATCAAAGAAAGGATGTCGAAGCCGTTGCTCTGCAAGCAGGCATAAAAATGGTGCGCTCACAAAAAAAAGAGCGTGCTCGGATCGATGACAGTTTTTTTGGGTACATTTCATGGCAACAGATGTTAGTTTCTCAGAATACAAAATGCTGTGATCAGCTAAATCCCGTTGATGTTGCAGAGAGAAGCACAATGCTGCGGTCTCGCACATAATCTCCACACAAATGTAGGCCTAATTAACAAAAACAAAGGCCGGTGACTTTATTGGTCGGCCACATCGCATTCTGCAGCTGCGGTCAATAGCCATATCCTGATACGGAAACAAATATTAATATGTTTTCGGCAAGCAAATGGATTAGGGAACTGAAGTATCAAAACACGATAAAAAGATGAACCTGAGTTGTCCATTGGGTTCCCGGCAGACACAGGCTCAGGTTCCTTGATGTCAACCACGACAACATCGGAGGTGAGGAACGTTTTTGAAACTGATGCAGCATGCTCCAAGCAGCACCTGACAACCTATTTCGGAAAAAAACATGGATTCTCAAACAATTTAAATGCATAGCAAAATAACAAGTAAAACTTTGTGTCAAAAACATTCTACATTATTCCAATGCCAGAAGCATTCCATAATCGCTGTAAGCATTATATTGTAAGCAGTAAACCCAGAATGATAAAAGTTCGATGCTACCACTAAACTTGAAGTCAAACAGCTAGAATCATTAACTATGTGCAACTTTTTTACACCGGAGGGGAACTTTAAAAAATTGAATCTTTTATCACACATGCTATGGTAAGCGATATGCTTTTCTTGAGTCCTTGTCCCCTTCACCTTTTCTCATTAGTTTCTTTCGCCTCGGATGTATGAATAGTTAACATCATGCTATGTGAATTAATAACGATATATGTTCAGAGAAATGACGGTTTTGGGGTTCAAAATGACTGGTGAGTAAATGACGTAGAGCAATAGGTGACTACCTTCGTAGGGTCAATAATTCCAGCAGCCATTAGATCTTCATAATTTCCAGTTGCAGCATTGTAACCAAATTTAAAGTCATCGCTTGAAAGCACCTGGAACAATAAGCAAGAGTTCTAGTCTCTTTACTCCTAATCATTTAACGAACAAAGCAACAATAATAAAGAATGTTCAATATAGACTTGAAATATCAAGTCTTATACCTTCTCGACAACAACACTCCCGTTCACTCCAGCATTTTTTGCAATCAATTTCAATGGATAACTAAGTGCCCTCTTTACTATATCTGCTCCGACCTGCAACTCATCCAAGTCAATGTTAGATGGTAACTTTGGTTAATAAATTACTGATTATTGAGCCATGCACTTTCGGTTGCAAAATTAAAAGATTATATTTACAATATCTTTAAGCAAAAGGCATTTTTTGGCAGAGGAATGACAACAAATGGTGCAAGTTTTAACATGAAAACCTATGCATATTTATCAACCTTTTGCTCATCATTTTCAAGAGTCTCCTTGATGGCATCAACCTTCGATGCCAGTCTCAAAAGCGTGCAGCCACCTCCAACAACTATACCTTCCTCGACAGCAGCCTGAGCAATCACACAAAATATTCACAATATATTTCATGTCTCAACAACTAATGTCTCAAGTGCTAAAAGATGCAAACTCAACTAAAAAATATGGCATACCTTTGTAGCATTCAGCGCATCTTCAACTCTTAGTTTCTTCTCCTTCAATTCAGTCTCTGTCTGTGCCCCAACCTGTCCGGAGTTCAAAAACCAAAATATCATACTCATACAGTTAGCGACCATTGAATATCGAGCAAGGAAACAAATATTAATCCTCAGAATGAATATTACCTGGATGACAGCAACACCACCAGAAAGTTTGGCAATCCTCTCATTTAGCTTCTCCTTTTCATATTCCTGCTCAGAAGCCTGACACCACAAAACGGTGATAGCTCTGTGGTCAAATGCATTTTACACTATTATTTAGAACTATTTAGAACAAGAAACCGGACCTCAATTAGATTACGTATCTGTGCAACCCGTTTAGTTACTTCTTCCTGTGTGCTACCATCACCAACAATAGTTGTGGTCTCTTTTGTTAACACAACTTTAGCAGCAGTACCTAATACCTCTTTTCCAGCCTTGTCCAAGGAAAGACCTACCTCGTCTCTGATTACAGTGGCTGCAAAAAACATGAATCTCTGAGGTTTAATGACAAACAAAAAGAAAAAGAAAGAAAAGAGTGATGAGAACCACGAGTGAACTGCATTGACACTACGACAAATGCAAGCATAAAAGTTAAATCAACCTCCAGTAAGTATGGCAATGTCATCCAGGTATTGACTCTTCCGCTCTCCGAATCCTGGAGCCTTGAGTGCAGCAATCTTCAATGAACCTCTGAGTTTGTTCACAACAAGGGTTGCAAGAGCTTCCTGTTCAATGTCTTCAGCAATTATTACGACAGGATATCCCCCTCTTATGGCATCTTCCAAGACATTGATGAGATCCCTTGCATTTGTAATCTTCTTGTCCACAAGAAGCAACTGAAAGAGGCAAGCATCATACATCATCGCTACCAAGTTCACATACAACTTCAGGAACTAATAAACCATGAATATATCAGCATCTCAAGTAACTACAGACCTTGCAATTTTCATATTCAACTGACATTTTCTCACTATCTGTTACAAAATATGGGGAGATGTAGCCACGATCGAATTGCATTCCTTCAACGACATACAAATTATTCTCAGCACTTTTCCCTTCTTCAAGTGTCACAACTCCCTTCCTACCCACCTTACTCAGAGCCTCTGCGATCATATTTCCAATTTCATAGTTGTTTCCAGCACTTACAGCAGCTACATCAGCTAGCTCACTGTCTTCTACCTGCCAAAATAAGATCACATACAACTCATGTGTCCACATTTATTTCTAGAACTACATAACTAAAAGATGATGACATCTCAAAATCTCAATTTGTTGTTGTAACTTAACCAAAAAATAGTTCCAAGAAAGATCAGCATTTGCAATTTTGAATCATGCTACATCTCAAATGATTGTCTAAAAGGGGACTTAAATGTACCTCTTTTGACATTAGCTTCAGTTCAGCCACTAGGGCTTTCGTTGTTTTTTCAATACCCCTAGTAATCTGAACGGGGTTGGCACCCGCTGCAACCACCTGCCCTTGTCACAAGTTTGTATATTATCAGGTTACATATTTTCATTTGTCAAGAAAATATTCATGAAGAATGTGAGTATCACAATTATGTCACACAAACCTTAACACCTTCAGCAATTAAACCTTGAGCAAGAACAACAGAGGTGGTGGTCCCATCACCAGCAAGGTCATTTGTCTTTGCAGCAGCTTGCCTTACTAACTTAGCTCCAATATTTTCAACTGGATCTTCTAACTCAACCTGATGCACCAGATTTAACAAGTAATTCACATCAACCAGACAATGTGAGGGAACAACTTGCAAAGAACTAGTCCACATTGACAAATTCAAATGCCAATCTAGACCATGGACAACCTAGAATGAAGTTATACATCTTTATGTGGTTCTGTATATAATGTAAAGTGATATACAGATAACAGAAACAAAGATAACAATGCTGAAGTAGAAACAAATATTTCTTGACAGCAAACCACAAAGATCATCCAAGCAAATCAAACCATGATAAAGTTGCATGGATATTCATTCTCTAATCATCAGATACCTCTTTGGCTACAGTAACACCATCATTAACAATTTTTGGTGATCCATATTTGCTCTCTAAAACAACATTTCTGCCCTTTGGACCAAGTGTAACTCCAACAAGGTCTGCAAGTTTATTGACCCCAGTCTGAAACAACAATGTTGAAGCAAGGATCAACAAGATATTGATGCTAATATAAAAAATTCTTCAATCACAGAGTTTGGCGAACTTGTAGGAATCCCTTTCAAAAGCTTACCTGTAGCTTCTTAATGGCAGAGCCATCCTTGTTAAAGTACAACTCTTTGGCCATAGCTCTGATCCTAGAATTGCACCTCTTCCGCGTTAGCAAGTTCTGCCTTCTGCTGCTTGATGAACCAGAAGATATGGAAGCAAGTGAAGAGAACTTGGAGAACTTTTCAGCAGAGGCCTTGTTGGCATGAAGACAAGTAGCAGCACCCAAAGAGCCGATTGTGGACATGGTGCTAAAAGTAGAAGCCATTTCCTGTCAATAAAATGAATGGAACATTATTGCCTAGAAACAAAACAGAAAACTGTGTAGGCATACTGTCACAACGACATCACCTACAGAGAAGGTACACAAAAAGAAATCTCTAGATAATCCAAAGATCGTTCCAATCTATGAATATGTAGGCAGACATAAACAACTCCTGAATCTTGAAGAAAATGTTGTATTACAAAGTGCAATCAGCAAGGTGAAAACTAAGATCAGCAGATTCAAGCCTTGTTGTATCAAGAGTAATTTAATTAGGCTTTTCCTCAGTCAAAGAGAGTTCCAAGTTCACATAACCAATATAATCGTTTCAAAGCCATCTAACAAAGACCTTATCAGGTGACAACAACTTAAGCCAAATACACTAATAATCCGCATGAGATTTCCAGAATCAGGACAGTCTGACATTTTACATCTAGATTTTGTTCTGAGGACCTATCCAACAGGTAAGTTCAAATGTTTTGCAAGAAATACTTTGCATAGCTATAACAAGCAACTTTCACCAAGAGAAAATAATGGGACCTCCTGCTACACTAAGAGTTTCAACGTATGCAGATCCAAAGAATCGAGGCACTTCAACAATCAACACGAAAGAAAAAAAATGAACAAGAAAAAGCTTGAATAGAAAAAAAGAATTAATATTGTGATTCATGTGACAGATAAATCATTATCATGCACATGAATTCCAATCAACCTCGGCACCATATGCTCTGAATCACGGTATTTCAATACTTGTTTCCGAAGAGAAATACCTCAATCGACGACTCGAACCCACACACAAACCGTTCATTCTTTTAGCACGCAGCTAACAACACCCAACTGTTCCACCATGGTCGCGACACCTCCACCATTCCTAGGTGAAAATCCAAGCTTTCTCTATCTTCTCTATCACTTACAACTACGCAATGACACAAACTCGCAACAGGTCCCCAACAAATTACACAAACATGATCAAATAACGAGGAATATTTGCACTTGGACAATCACCAAAATAGCACGATGAGCACGTCCATCCACACCATGCTTCACTCATAACAACGAAAACCCCCTTCACCCCGCACGCACGAACGCTCTCGCACAACTAGGAGCACTGCCAAAACCTCGCATTTTACCCGAGGACGCGCACAAACACTCATCTAACCAGGGAAATCGAAGCCAGACCTAGAAAGCATCACCACCAGACCACTTATTTGAGGAAACAAGCGAACGGAGAAGAGGAAATAAAGAATGACACCCACCTACGCCCGCGGGAGAATTTTAGGAGGAGAGAAAGCAGATAACTGCGCTAATTTGCGAGGGCGAGATGATCGTGGAGGCAGAGGGCAGGGTTTGGGTCGTTGATAAGGCTTTGCTTCCGGACACAGCAAACTGCAGAGGGACGAAGAGATGAGGTTTTATTTGAAGGTTTTGGGGGGCCGCGATCTTGGCCGTCGGAACCCGATTCCCGTCCGTTTCCGCCCTTCGCGATCATGGAACTCTCTGGAAGTCGGGGGAAGGATGTCATCATCCTATCAATCTCTGTGTCAACGCACGAATCTTAAAGTAACACTACCAACCTGTCTTCAAGTCAACTTTTTCTTTAATGATATCCGGAGAATGTAATTCATAAAAAAAACTAAAAAACCCGAAAGTCGAGTCGAAGAAAACGAATAAACTTAGAATATAATTATACAAAACATAGTTCAACATCAAGTTTAAAATCGTAAGAGAATATAAAAAGTTCATCATAATGATACAAAACTAAATCGTAAGAGAATATAAAAAATAAATAATACTTTAGTTTTTGTAGATTATAATTTTATATATTCGGAATTATTTTCTTTATGTTGGATTTGTAGGCGATATCGTATTAATTACTTGGCATTTTTGCTGATATATAAGAAAGCATAAAATATTGGCATTTTTGTTTGACAACAAGAGCATATAAAAAAAATTAAATATTTAAAAAATAAATAATATTTTGGTTTTTGTAGATTATAATTTTATATATTCGGAATTATTTTCTTTATGTTGGGTTTGTTGGCGATATCGGTTACTTGGCATTTTTGCTGATGTATAAAATATTGGAATATTTGTTTGACAACAAGAGCATATAAAAAAATTAAATATTTAAAAAAAAAATAATACTTTGGTTTTTGTATATTATAATTTTATATATTCGGAATTATTTTCTTTATGTTGGATTTGTTGGCGATATCGGATTAGTTACTTGGCATTTTTGCTGATATATAAGAAAACGTAAAATATTGGCATTTTTGTTTGACAACAAGAGCATATAAAAAAAAATTAAATATTTAAAAAATAAATAATACTTTGGTTTTTGTAGATTATAATTTTCTATATTCGGAATTATTTTATTTATGTTGGATTTGTTGGCGATAATGGATTAATTACTTGGCATTTTTGCTGATATATAAGAAAATATAAAATTAATTAAACGTCGCCTGAGAGATTCGAACTCTCGCGGGGAAACCCCATGTACTTAGCAGGCACACGCCTTAACCACTCGGCCAAAGCGACGTTGCTGCTACGGTTCATTCAATATGATATAGAAAGTTAATCTCACGGGGAGAAACCAATGTGAGAACAGCAGTGTTAGAATCTACACAAGTGAACAGATGCGAGAAATCATTCTGCAAAGGCTGCTGTAGCCTATGCTGTGGAAAAGATGTTCTAAGGTTGTTCCAGGGGTTAAGCAAGAAATAAATTGTCAATGATGGATGATGCAGACATCATGAATGCATAAGGTAGGAAGGAAGGAAGAGCATCTGGCACCTCTGTGGCATGCAAAGTCTAGCCATGCAATCACAGCAACTAGCACAAGTTTGAACAATTAATTGTGAAATGTATCATAAAATTTTTCATTTTCAAAATAAGAGGATCACAAGAAAAAGAAAGACAGGAAAGAAAAAAAAAAGACAAATAATTGGCTATTCTCAACAAAATTCAAACAATTAATCTATACAAAATTTTACCTAGGCACCAACTGGTGAATCCCAAGCTGACAAACTTTCTTGGTGAAAAGATATCAACTAGACTTCTTTGCAACGATCTCTTGCGCCTGAGACTTTTTGCCTTCCTTCCCTTCCATGACTTGCTTTATCCTTTCCTGGTACCCATGTATAAAGCTTTGAAGTGCATCTCTGTATGCTGAGGCACGCATCATATACACACGCTGCAGAGCAGGCCTTAATGTCTCCATTCCACCTCGAGCTGCCACTGCAAGATCTTCCAATGTTGATGGTTCTCTTCTTCCAGATGTAGTCTCATCTTGACGAAGTCCGCCATCATCGTTTTGCGACCTTTTATCCCACACCCAGCTAGCAGCATAAAGTCTAGATGCTTCTTTCAAGACATACCATCACTCTCTCCATGTGAGTTTTCTTTGTTTCTTGATATGTGGGGGATCAGGCAGAGAGGAAGGAAAAGCAATTTCCTTTAGATCATAACAAACATAATCATAGAGTTTCCTACATACCACCCTCAGCTTCATCCTGATCTATCTCAACTCAATTTAACATCCAAAACATGAACCTACATCAATGCAAAAGCAAAATATTCAGCATAACATTTCTGCTGCACCTATTTCATTCGTCTTGGGAGGCAAGATAACAATGTAATGAAACATAGACAAAGAAATAAGAATAAATCAACATCCAAAGAAATCTTAAGAAGTTGCTACTCCAGAAAAAAAAAAAAAAAACTCCTTACTCCAAAAGGTATAGAGGACATCACTTCAAGGCCTTCCAATACCACATAGATTTCTTTTATGCATCTAAGAGGATTTTACAAAGTTCTGCTTATATCAAGGGAGGCGAGTGCAACATCAAGAGGGAGAGGACCCTAGGGGGTGGGAGGTTTGGGTTATCGCCAATAAAAGAATGGGTTAAAAAAACTCTGAATTATGACCAGTGTGCATCAGTCCAGTGATTACTGGTCCAGAGCTGTAATCCTCTACAACCCACCACTCTGACATGGACAATAAAGAAAAATGCTCCTCTAATACTACCTACCTATTGGAGCACTTCGAGAAACCACCATGCAAGCACTCACGAACCCTGTTCACTTCGTGTCAAGCAATAGCAGAATCCAACAACCCTGATACTAAGGATTCAGCTACTGTGAAATCAGCATATTGTTTCCTCAAAACTAGGAACACTGATTAGGGAACTCAAAGGAAGGGATGGAGCAGGGCTTTGGGAGCTCCCAGTCACTCCTAAAGTTGTTATCTTTTGTTGGAAACTTCTTACAGTCGCCTTCCTACCACCGAGAGATTGGCTCACCCGAACATAACCAGTATACATCACTGCTGTTTGTGTGAGGAGCCAAGGAGCACCTGGATTCTGTGGACCACATTGTCTATAACCATAGCTTTCCAAATTCTGTTTGGAACCTCTTTATGAGGTTTTTCAATACACAATTTAATTTTAGGACTAACTAGTCTAGTGGATCCTGGCTCAATGGAGATGACTGGACACCTAACGATGCTAAGATCCTTTGAGGTTTAATTGCTAACGTTTTCTGGATCCTAAGGCAATCCAGATACTAAGTATAACAACTACAAAAGCACTCCTGCTGCTGTTTTCTATCAAGTTGTTTTTCTTATGGTTGAATTTGTAAATCAACCAGCCCTAGAGGGACTAATAACCTATGTCAAATTAGGATACACTGGACCAAGCTGCTTGATATCAATGTTGATGGATACTGGCAAGGTTTGGAATACCGCCAAGTACAGTATGGTACGGGTGATATTCACTGGTCTGACAACCAACTGGTACGAGGATCATGGTAAACCGGACCATATATGTTCGACAATTTGCCTGTAAAGCCTGGTCCGAGATGGTACAGCATACAGGTTATTTATCAAGTAATTTTTTAGTATTTCTTTACATTTCTTTTCCAAAATTTGGTACATACCAGTTTATCAACACTCGGTACATTGGTCCACACCAGTACGTTACCAGTCCGAACCCTGACAGACACAAGACCAGTAATGTGAAATTGTGAATCTCAGTCCTGGATAAGGACCTACATGATGGTGGCCTCGATTCCATCTTAAGAGACTCTGATGGCACTTGTTTACTGGCAGTTTATCAACACTCGGTACATTGGTCCACACCAGTACGTTACCAGTCCGAACCCTGACAGACACAAGACCAGTAATGTGAAATTGTGAATCTCAGTCCTGGATAAGGACCTACATGATGGTGGCCTCGATTCCATCTTAAGAGACTCTGATGGCACTTGTTTACTGGCAGGTGGAAGGTATCATCATGGAAGGAGTGACCTAATATGTCAAGCTTTAGTATTGAGGGATGGACACATTCTTTGTTAGAGGGCAACTACAAGCACATTATAAAAAATCTAATGCCACAAACATGATGGATGTCTTGGTCAACAAACTCCCTCCTCCTTGGCAAATTTCTAACATTTGTAATGACATCACTAGACTTTGTAGCAGACGATGATTTTGCATTCTTCCGTATATGCAGAGAACGCAATACTGACTGCTCTTGAATACATCTTTTGATGATAGCTATCAAGTTTTTTTTCTTTTCAGAAAAGGATGAATGGTAGAATCTTACATTATTGTTTTCTGCAAAATAACAGTATAAAAGCACTATCATTGGTAGCATAATACCGAAAAAGAAATTTTTGAAAAATATAATAAAAAATATACACGCTACTGAAATCTACATTGCCATGACATCATACGAAACCAACAAGCACCAAATTATCAAAATCCTCCTGCGACGAAAACAAGATGGCCAAACAACACAACAGCAGGAAATAAATGGCTCACTTTCAAAGCAAAGAAGCAACACATCAAGCAGTCATTAACATATTATCGCCGTCCATGAAACCCAATTTACACGCACAAGCAATCAAATAAGAAGGTTGACGAAAGAACTAACACCAGCAACAGATCCCATTCGCAACAAAATGTTAGAGGAGTACCACCATCACAAACAAAGATTCAATCAACCTTCTCAATGAAATCAACAAGAAAGAACGCCTTTAGACAGACAAGAGCCGTAGCAAATCGAATCAAAAAAGTACAACCCAAGAAATCTAACCAGAAGAAATCGGGAGGGACAAAACCTATTTACATATCGGGAGTGGAATACCTCTCACATGGGCGGAGGGGGCGGCGAAGGAACAGCAGACGGCGAGGGTTGCATACCCTTCCTTCGGGAAAGATGAGATGGGTTGCTTCGTCAAAGGCGTCAACTCGTCCGTCTCGGCCGCAGCGTGGCTCCAGCGACAGCGACGTATGCGAACGCAGTGACCGTATGTAATGTTTCGGTGAGCGGATTCACTGTGCATTGGATTTGATGAACGGATCTGATCCGTCCGATCGATGATCACCAGTATCATCTTAGATCTAACGGTGGACAGCGTGTATTCTCATGTAGAGAAAGGGTGGGGTCACCCTTTACTTGCACCTTAAGACTACCCACCGGACGGTAAAGGCGATGCGATTGTATTATAAAACATGATTTTTTTTATATCACAAATGAAGTTATTGTATTATATAAATTAAATCAAATTATTATTATGTATAAACCAAATCAGAAGAAATAGAATCAATTTGCATTTTGACCCCATCCAATACCTACTACGGTTTTAATTCTTAAATAAACATAACTATAGTTTAATTATTTTAACTAACTATTATTATTATAGGATCTAAAATGTATAATATTATTAAAGTAATAAAAAATAGAGTGATAGAAAATATATTAATTGTCAACTAATATCAGTTTGTCCATGTTGACAAAAGTCCAAGATAAACCATAAAAAGGGAGAGATTAGACTAATTAAATTAGATTATCAACAATAAGTCATTGCCATGCATAATTAAATTCAAAAGGTTGACATTTTGCGTTACTATATGCTCGTCAGAGCACACAAAAACGACTCCAAAATAAACAAATACTAGCTATGTTCGGCTCTAAGAAAACTAGTTATTTCTTTATTTCAAAAAAAAATAATACTTCAATTTATCTAAATTATTATTTTAAATCTTCTAAATTATTTTGTTAATGTTTTATTTGTTTTCGGATTAATTAATTGGCATTTTTGCCGATCCATCAGAAAACATAAAAAAATAATAAACGTCGCCTGAGAGATTCGAACTCTCGCGGGGGAACCCCATGTACTTAGCAGGCACACGCCTTAACCACTCGGCCAAAGCGACGATGTTGTCACAATTTATTTACATAATTATAACAAAAGAGAACATCTTAAACCCTTTTTCTTATACCTACTCCCTCCCGCTTCTCTTTTACCTGTTGGGAGCGCTTTCTTCGCAATCGGCGTCATGTATCGGCCGCCGTCGTACACCCGCTCTGGCGGCAGGGGTGGCGGTGGCGGTGGGGGCTTCCACCACCCCTCCTACCCCGCTCCGAATCTTAATTTCGCCTTTCCCGGCAATATTCAAGGCCATGTAAACCCTCCAAACCTCCCATCAAACCCCTTCCAGAACCCTAGCTTCTTTCGACCGCCCTTTTTGCCCTACCTCCAGAATCCATTCGTTCCTCAGCCGAATCCTTCCCCCAACCCCCAAGCTCTTCTTGACCGGGTCGATGACGCCGTCAGTAAGGCGCACCGGGACCTCGTCGCTGCCGGTCAGAGCGTCTCGGCGTGGAACGTGTCGCAGGCCGCTCTCCTCGCTCTAAAGATCGAATCTTGGAGTGCCTTAGGGTTTAAAATTCAGGATGTTCCATCCCTCCACAGCATAATCGTCACAGAAGGAAAGGTGGGTTGTTCCTTTCCTTAGTCTCTATAAATATATACTTTTCCTTTGGCGAACCATAGGCAAACCACAGAATCGAGAAACTTTTGTTTTGTTTTCTTTTGTTATTTTGTATGTTGTTTTTCCTTAACCCGAGGTGTTTATCAGATAAGTGCATTTATACACTGTTTCCTTGGAGCACGGAGGATCACGTCACTGTATGATTTGGAGGTTGCAATATGCAAAAACGAGGGTGTCGAGCGGTTTGAGGAGCTTGGTCTGGGACCTCTCCTTCGGCACCCACTCGTTGAGCATTATTTCTCTCTCGCTTCTGATGTGACTGATATCTTCAAGATAACGACCGAGGAAATTATTGATTCATTGAAGACTTTTATGGAGAAACACAAGAAGACAATCATGGTGGAGGAATTTTTGGATTTTCTTGCTGAGAAGAAGTTGGTATCATCCAAGGAAAAGCTTTGTGTGCGCATTCAGAGCTTAGGGTATGCATAACCTAAAAGTTCTATGCTTCTTAATGGACAGGTGTTGAGTTGATGACTCTTGCTGACACCAATCATTTAACTCTAATGCATCTTCTGATTTGACAGAAAGATTCACTTAATGATGTGAATTTTTTTTAATATTAATGTTTTTGTTGGGTTTGTTTTGATGAAGCATGGTCTTGGATACAACATGATATTGCCTATCTGAAAAAAAAAGTTAACCTCATTATATGTTGACAAAAGATTACATCTGAAAATATTCTTTGTTTATTGATCCAGTATATCATGATATATGTAACAGTGTTTACAGAAATAAATCACACATGAAATGTTAAAGGAAGTTGTTCTCATAATTTCATAGCAAGTTAAATGCCCAAATTGGTTATAAGTTCCTTCTTATGTACCATATGCATAATGTTAATATGCATACCTGTCTTAGAT
This sequence comes from Ensete glaucum, assembly GCA_021527575.1. Taxonomy (NCBI): domain Eukaryota; kingdom Viridiplantae; phylum Streptophyta; class Magnoliopsida; order Zingiberales; family Musaceae; genus Ensete; species Ensete glaucum. Next base: position 1,873,301 of record CM038559.1, read on the forward strand.
TACTAATATGCTTCAGGACTTTGATCATGTATTGGTAAGTCAAGTATTTTACTAGTGCCTTCATGCAACATGGATATAGATTTAATTTTGGAACACTCATGCTTCATAGGGATCTTGTTACATGTATTTTTCATGGGTAATGGTGCTGAAAGGATATGTTATTTATCCCTTTTTTTTTTCTTTTTTCAATAGTGTCATTACTTGTTATCTGAAATCTGAATCCTGAATCAATAGTTTCTGGAGTTTTCACTGTGAACTTGTCTTCTACGACAGTTTTCTCACTGTGAGCTTTTCGTCTATAAAATTTTGCATAATCTGTGCCCTTCCTTCTTGTGTGGAGTATATATATATTTATTAGATCCTTAGTTGCTATTGTCGCCGCTCAGCCTGCTCTAGAAGTAAGTTCGTATCATACTTCATATAGGCTTTTCTTTTGTAGCACACATTTCTCTGCAGTACTTGTGCAAGCATTGTCACGCACACTCCTCTGCAATTTTTTGTGTAAGTTTTTCTATAGTTAAGTAGGTCATAAGTATACTATCTATATTGCTAAAATGATGCTTATTTTGTTATTTTTCTTGCTTATATTTCTTTTTTGGTTGAATAACATATGAGCATAACCAGAAAATTTCTCTCCTCTTTAATTGGTTAAAAATGCAGTCATGTTGTCCTTTTTTAGTTAGACTGTTGACTTGTGGTTTTCTGTTATTTGACTGTCCTAGCTTCTGTGTGACTTCTAAACTGCAATTTTGCTGATGGCAAGAAGATCCATTCACAACAATAACATAGAACAACAAGGCCATAATGTCCCAACTGTTGGAGATTTATTCTTAATCTGAATATGGGAACCTCAATTGTATATATAGTTATTATCATCCTGTGATATTTGTAACCCTGGGTAGTTAGGAGAACTGCTTGATAATTTGGGCATCTTTGTCATTCACGCAACTCTCTTGGATTTGTTCCTCTCTGTATATTTTAAATTTGTGGACTACATTTATTATATTATTATACAGTACATTATTATATGATACATTAAAATTCAATAAGATAAACAAATTTAAAATGGAATAAAAAATTATATTACCAATAACATTAAGAATATCATTATTTTCATTAACTGAATATGAAAGTGAAAGAATAGACAAAGATAGAAAAATAGTCCAATTTGACTTATATTTTCTTATGCTTTATCATGTTTTGTGGTGTCTTGATTTATATGTATAATGTAGTGAAACCTAGATTGTCTTTTGAAGGGCGAAATGCCCACTTTTATTCCCCTATTAATCTATGGTAAAATGCAATAGGCAACATCAACCTTTTACTTTTAATTTCTTCATGTTCATATGGTTTCTTTCTCTTTGTCAAAATCTTATGTATTTATAGTTTCTTTGGATTTTTTTGACTTGACCATTATGTCTATTATTCCAGTGTCTACGATGAAACTTGTTTTTTTTCTAAATATAACATCATGTCCCACATGTCTCATGTTTTTCCTAGGATAAATCAGTTGCTAAAATGCTTATTTTAGACCACAAAACTCATTTTCTACTTGGTCTGTATTAATTGGTTGTCATCTGTAGGTTGCATATTTCCTATATTCGCGAAGCCAAAAAAGCAGAAAAGGTAACTATCAGCAAATGTTTTGATGAAAACAAATATTCTGCTCCACATAATGGGAAAAGGGACTCATCACAGCCTCCAAATATGCGGGTGCAAAAGCAGGTGCTTGAGAAGAGGTTTGGTTTGTTATCAAAGCGTATCCAGACCTTTTCATCTCAATGGGATGATTTTTCTGGTAAACATATCCGCTTTGAGTCCTCTGATACTGACGATGTTGATGATGATGTCAACGATGATGATGCTGATGATGACAACGATGACGATTCTTTAAAGAAAGATAAAGGATTTATCTGCCAAAATCAAAGTTCTCATGATAGAGATAATAGCAAGCGTGTGAGTAGCTGTCCTTATCCATCCACAACTGAAGAAATGGTTCGTCTTGGGCTCAGACCTGAAACAACTAAAAAATCAACTCCTGATAGCAACAAGTCGACAAAGAGCCGAGGTAAGAAGCCTTGTGACAAGAAAAGGAAGTTTGAAGAGAAGAAGGGTAATTCTTCTTGCAAGTTGCTTAAAAAGGACTCCATTAAGTCAAAGGATCTAGAGAGATTGCATGAATCCACTCTTGCTGGCATTGACATTGAGAAGTTCATTACGACATGGAAGGAGGCTTGTCGGGAGCATTCTATTGCTGAGGTATGCACACTAAGATTAATGCTATTGGCTGCAAAATACGATGATAGTTAAATACTTTAATTTTGCATTGTTGTCATTGATTTTTTCTACATGCTCTTCTTTGGCATATATGCTGGCAAAGGAGTATCATACTTCATAACATATGAGACTTTGTTATATACTCATATCTTCCAACCCAGGTTGGCAATTTCGATCTATACTGCCCGATATGGGCGGTACGTACTAGTCTGCCTATTGACCTATATGCGGACCACGTCGACCGGGTGGTATCGTCTATTTCCGCCCCGTTACCACCCGCAGTCAACCGATGTCAGTCGATCTTGATCGTCGTTGGCTATTGTTGGGTGGTAATGGTTGATTTCGACCGTCGGCGATCGATTTTAGGCGGTATCAGTCGAGGGAGGGAGAATAAGGAGAAGAAGAAGAGGAGAACCTGGAGTCCAACGCTGCTTTCCTGATCCGTCACCTGTAGGCTAGTGCAGGCGTTCGCCCGTGGGCGATTCTCCCTGCGCGGGGAGAAGAAACATTTCCACACGTGGGGAGATGGAACGAAGCGACGACGGCCTTTTTTTGTTTATCTTTTATCTTCTATTATATATATATATATATATATATATATATATATATATATATATATATATATATATATATATATATATATATATATATATATATATACCGAATGATATGCCTGTGCGTACCACTTTGTATCGACATACAGTACCATACTGAGCTTAGCTCGATATGCTGGTATGGACCAGTATGGCGAACTTTGCTTCCAACAACTAAAATATTACTTGTTTGCAATGCTAAATTTCCATCTGAGGGTATTATTGACTTCTTTGTTAAGTAAACAAACTCTTGCACCAAACTTTACAAATTGCTGCAGGTTCTTGATATGATGGTGAATTTCTATGCTACAACAGTTAAGCAAAAGAAAAGGTTGAAGAGAATCTTGTTGTCACACCCTGGTGTTGTCTTACTGAATATTGCTGTAAGTTTGCCCTCGGCAATGTTGTTTTTCTCTTATATGAAATGTTTCAACAACAGTCACAAACTGAATGTAGATATACCTATTGAGATATCTTCTAATTTGTATATAAGTTCATATTTTGGATATTTGAATGGATCAAGTGTTACCATATTTACCAACCTTATTTTGTTGATATTCTGATGTCATGTTTAGCTTAAGCTTGTTTTGTGAACTGTAAGGGTATACTCTGTGGGATAACAGTTATCTCCTAGAACATTATCGACATGATACTTTTGGCTTGTCCGTTCAACTTGAATTTTTTTTTTAAGTTTAGGAAGTTGTATGACTTCATTCACATTAGTTGACCACTTTACTCAACTCTTGGGAATCTGTACTTGGTAACTGCAGATAACATCCATTAAACATGGAATGGTTGATAGTCTTTATGATTCTTTGCAAGACTTTGGTGAAGCTGAATTAAGTGCCAACAAGTCTGGTTTCTCCGCTGAGATGATAGATTCTGGTGGGCCTGTGAATAAAGAAACTGCTATGATAAATGCTAAGGAGAGCATAAATGGATTGAGCAAGAGTAAGCAGTTTATCTTTTTTGTACTTCTTTTACTCCACATTTCCCTTGCTTGCATTTCCTTCCAAAAATAATAAGATGTACTTACAATTTTTGCAGTTGATTTCTTCTTTATCTTGTGAAATCATCGTGGAGGCAATGTTTTTTTTTGTCTCTTCATATTCACATTTTACTTGGTGGCGCACACCATGGTTTAAGGTTTAGGACATATCATTTGGTACAAAGTACAAAGTGGTAATTACCATTTTGATGATAGACTATTATGTTAAGTGGGCAATTTTTCTCGGTCTAGTTTGAACATGATCCAGTATGTGCACCATATCGGGCTTACTAGACAGTAAATTGACTGGTACCAAGCTGCATCGGACAATAGGTTTACCATCAGTACCACTCGCCACTCGTTTTATTAAATGCATTGGACGATCTGTTTTTTTTTCTTACGTTCTTCTCTCTCGATATCAATATGCATCGGCACTTACCAATACCATACCAGTCCGGCTGCCAACTGATATCAGTTCTGGACTGAGATTGAGATTTCAATCTTCAGTGCAAGAGTTGTGAGTTTTTCTCTTAAGGTAAACCTGTTGGGCATAGTTCAGATTGAGGATAAGATGAGGAACTATTTAAGATGGTATAAACATGTCGAAGAAGGCTTGTAGGTTCATCAGTTGAATCTAATTGGCACGTTGGTTAGTGCTATGTGTACAAAGAGAGAGCCATTTAGGCACAAGAAAACCTCATCATATACACCATCGGTGGACTTGTCGGTTTGGCCACTTTATTGTCTGTTGTTGTCGTCGTCAATTTCTTTCTTGATATGGAAGTGTTATTTTTACCATGAATATCTACTTTGACATTGTGATTCATATTGCAGGATTCTTATCCATTCTGATGCTTTTATATTTTAGTTCTCTCCTTTGAAATTTCGTTTTCAAGTTTAGATTTTTATGTGTGCTAAAAGTAAAAAATTATAGCTCGTTGACTTTTTATTCTTGCCCACGTACAGGTGTAACTGTAGATGACATCATTAAGAAGGTCTCTGATTATTTGGGGTTGGAAAATTCTGTTGACAGAGAAAGTGCTTTGCATTCGGGAAATATATTATGGTTATTAAAAAAGCTTTATAATTGTGAGAATTGCTTGGTAACTCATTTTTCTGTGGATGAATTTAGTTCTTTTGGTTATGGAAATTTTTTAGAGTTTTTAGAAAGATATGCTTCATTGTTGCCTCATGAACTATATCAAATTTTAAATGAGGTCCCTTCTGATCCATCGTCAGTGTACTTTTCCATGGGTGAACAACAACTGAGAGCTATGCTATGTCAGGCTGACTATAACTGGATAAAAGATTGTTCCGTGTCCAAAAATGATGCTTTTGTGCTTCTTAAAAGGCAATTTCCAACAATCAGCTTCCGTAATGTTGGAGATAAATCTGATAAATGCTTCTTGAATCTTATCAAGTGCCAGGAAGATAATCATGGCCCAGGCTGTGTTCTATTTTCTGCAGCATTGTTGGGGAAACAGTGGTCAACTTCAGAACATGATGAGAAATTGATTCACCAACAAGCATACACATCTGGAGCTTTTGCTTTTGACAATGCCATTGAATGTTTGCTTGCAGCCCCCATGTTGTCGGATCTACTATCCTGGTCGCACTGGGATCTTGTATATGCTCCTTCATTTGGTCCACTAATAGACTGGTTATTGAATGACTTCCACACTAAAGAACTGTCATGTATAGCAACAAGGGATGGGAAATTAATCAGGATTGATTCTTCATCAACTGTTGATGAGTTTCTGGAAGCTCTGATTCAACTTTCTTCATTCCAAGTGGCTTTAAAATTGTTATCACTATTGTCTTTGTATAGAGGGACAAGCCATGCTCCTCTATCCCTTCTAAAGTGCTATGCACAACGAGCCATGGATGTTATTATAAGAAATTTCATTGATTCAAGTGAGGCTGCCGGGGAGAATTCTATTGATACAAGTTATCTGCAAGATTTCCCGACTTTTCATGAAGACTTCAATATTTTACCCTGTTCTGGTGATTTTCAAGTAATTTCCCAATTTACACAGGAGAGCATGCTTGGCCAAAACATTTCTAAGATGAATAAAGCTTTTGCTGTTATTGCAAGGATTATACTTGAATGTCTAGGTCTTCTACCTATAGAATTCTGGACCTTTGCAGCAGATATATTGGTCTCTGGTCTTCGATTCTTTACTAAGCAAGCTCCTCTGGTTATTTTGAACGAATGCAATCAGCCTGATCAACGTCTCATGCTTCATGATATTGGATTTTCACTTGGAATAACAGAATGGGTTCAAGACTACCATGACTTCAGTTCAACAACTGTGATGAACTCAAGGGCATCAAAACCAGCTTATTCCTTGTGTTCTGTATCTGGCGTGGATGGAGATCATACACCAGAGTTATCTGTGAACCCTTCGTTTAGCAATGATAATTTTCATATTAGCATTAGAAATGATGTTCCTTTTCCAAGTAAGAACAGTGAATCTTTCTCTGGAGGTAAACAGAAGGAATCTGTTGATTTACATCGTGGGTGTCATAAAGTGTTTGGTGATGACTGCAACAAGAAAATTCTTACTGGTATGACCATTGACAACTCAAGTATGCCAGACTACAAAAAGATGCAAGATGCAACCACTATCATTGAGGCTATTCGCCGTGAGGAATTTGGTTTGGACCGAAATCTTAATGATAGAGAGAGTTTTCTATTAAAGAAACAGCATGCACGGCTTGGAAGAGCGCTTCATTGTTTATCACAAGAATTATATTCTCAGGATTCTCATCTTCTTTTGGAACTTGTAAGTTCATCAACTCCATAGCTTTAAGGTCTTTGAGCAGGTCCTACTTGTCTTAAAAATTTTGTACTTATTTTTTTATTTATGATTTAGATTAGATTGTCCTATCTTCCAACTTTTTGATATTATCAGTAGTTCAATGCATTTATCAATTCAACAATTTCATTATGCCATGTATATTGAATAATAACTAACCTACTGCAATTAACTAACAATTACCTGTAATGCAATTCATCAATGCCATGTGTTAACCTCACTGAATACTCTTCTAATAAAATAAATTTACTCTGGTTTTCCTATGGTGATTTTAGTGTTCAGAAATTAAATGTTTTCCAAGCTTAACAATTTGGATTTGTACGTAGGTTCATAAATAATTATGCAGTAGCAAACTAGGATGCAAGTATACAATGTAGGTATACAACATCACAAGTAGAAGGGTAAAAAGCTAATTAGAAGGATTGTTTGATGGGAATATATATGATTTTCAGGGTTCTTGAATGAACTCCAATCTAATTGGAGTTCAATTAGTTTATAGCCAACGAATGATTAACTTAATTGATCGAACAATGCACCAGCACTTTGTGATAAGAAAAAAAAGAATCTCAAGGATGGAGATTTCAAACTGATGCTTTCAGCTACCTTCTTGAAAGTTTACTTAATTGACTTTTTAATCCTTTTTACATAAAGCCTCTTATGCTTTTCTTTTGTCATCCATTTGTCATCAGAGAAAGTGGTTGTTTTCTCTTGGTCTTTCTTTGAGTCATGCAATTCTTACTTTCATTGGGATTTGTTTTTAGTTCCATTATTGTCAAACTTATTTTTAAGTAATCGTGAATTTGATATTTTTCTTTACCATCCAATTTTTCTTTCTCTTGGTGGCCCATTTTAAATATGTTATGTTTGGAATACCTGAAGTGACTTCCATTTGCACTTAGTTACACAGTTATTTTGTTACCTTCCCATGCTTGTTGATTTTGAATGTTGCAGTGCTGTTGATAATACAGTTGTGTCAGGCCTTATATTTAAGCTTCTCTTGTTTCCTCTCCCCCAATATTTTAGTGAAACATACTTGTTAGCATTTTTACTAATGTTTGATTATATATCAGGTACAAAATGCTGATGACAATGTTTACTCACATAGTGTCGAGCCAACACTAGTCTTCATTCTTCAGGAGACTGGTATTGTTGTTTTAAACAATGAGGTCGGGTTCTCTTCTGACAACATTAGAGCACTTTGTGATATTGGAAACTCAACCAAAAAAGGATCAAGTGCAGGATATATAGGACATAAAGGCATTGGGTTCAAATCAGTATTTCGGGTAGGTTGGATCCATACTGTGCTGGTTCATTATACTGATTTCATGTTAGAACATGTTTCTTGTGGAGTATGAGATCTATTGCTGCACGTTTAATACCCTAGAGATAAATTGCTGAAGTGTGGTAAGTTATAAAATAACATGTACTTGGGTCTGTTTTGGTCTCTAAGCTGTCGTTTGAAATTTTTGATTTGGTAGATTCTGGTCAACATCCAATTGAAATGATGCCCAAATCACCAAAGTACTGGTTGGATTTGGCTGATTTCTGATGACTCTGCTAAGACCGGCAATGTTCTAGCTGTTCCTACTGTCCTGGCCAATATTCAACCATTTGTTTGCTTCCCTGACCTATATTCCATTTGATTCCAGTTTGTGCAGTGGGCCTTTGACCAGTCTTAAACAATTTAGGAACTACTCCTGCCAATTCGTTCTATTATATCTCTGGTTGATTGCAAAAAGTTTAAAATCTTGGCTTCTCCATAAGCTGGAGCCACGTGCACTACTCTTTTTGTTTATTATGCTATGGCTCTTGCAATGATCCATCTATTCTATCTTTGAAAACCAACAAGTCATCTTGAATCTGAAACTTTTTATTTTCACTATATTTTGCTAAGCAGGCTGAGACTTATTGGTTGTAGCCCTTATGGTTTTGCTTGTGTTTAAAAGAACCATTACATTTTAAAAAATGTAACATATATGCGATCAAAAACAGAAGATGGATCTTAAGCAGAGGCAAGTAAGCAACAAACATAGAATGGCACCTGGTAATAATAGAATCAGAGGGATAAGAGGTGAAGTTGTCAACTGCAATGAAAACGTACGAGACTACGTATCTAACAAGAAGAGTAAGAATAGGGGGTGGATAAATTCAACTAGTAATGGCAAGGTTTGACTTATCAGTCCGTACTGGTATATCGAGTTCATCTCGGTATCGGTATAGTACTAGTACCAGGTGGTACACACATTGCATACCACCCGGTATATTAAAATATAATATAAATATTTTATAATATAATATTATAGAATATAATATTAATATATTAAAAAATTAGAAAAAGGAAAGAGAGAAAAGGGGTGATGTCGCCTCGATCTTTCTCCCCGTGCGGGAGAAAAAGCGCCCGCGACCTGTGGTCAGCGACGGCGCGTGGGCGCTAGCGACTCGTGGGCGGCGATGACGCGTGAGTGGCGACGACGCACGGGCGAGGACCGCGTGCGGGCGTTAGGTATTCTTCCTCTTTTTTTTTCTTTTCCACTTCTTCTTCTTCCCTTTTTCTCGCTCAATCGACCGCCGACAGTTGATTTCTCCCTCAATCGATCGTTGGCGGTTGATTTCTCCCTTCAATCGATCGTTGACGGCCGAAATCGACTGTTGACGGTTGATTTTTGGCAGAACCGCCTGGTAGCGGGCGGTCCACGTACTGGCAACCTGGCGGATCGGTATGTACCACTCGTAAATGTTGAAATTGCAAACCTTGAGTAATAGCGAGGATCAATACAAGAATATAGAATTGGAACTAACCAGTCCTCTCGTCAAGTTTGAGTTAATAGATGTTAGAGTCTACATGCATGACATACTGACTTACAACAAAACAATTAATATAATGACATATATAATTTAAGTTAATAGATGTTAGAGTCTACATACGTGATATGCTGACTTACAACAGAATAATTAATATACTGACATATGTAATTTAAGTTAAGAAAGATCTATCTTGTCGAGCAAGAGGGAGCGATAGAGGTCGTAGCAATGAATAAAAGCGAAGAGATAGAGGTAGGAGAGGTCAGAGGCGGGGAGGTAAGGAAGAACTGGATTAACGAAGAGGAAGGCAGTGGAGAGGAAGACGCCAAGGAGGAGGAAGCGAGATCAAGAGACCATTGTGTGTCGAGTGTCGGACTGGTCGATGCACATCTAACAGAGGCAGGATCGAAGCTCCTGAGCTCGTCGACAGCGCGGGAGAAGCTACATGCGTATGACAGCTAGGTAGCAGTGGCTTGGTGCTGCTGGTTGTGGTCGCTTTCACGATGACACCCCCTCTAGCTATTGATAGTGGTCTCAATTTTTTTAAATTTAAATTATATGTGTTATTATATTAACAATTTGTCACTATTGCTGTTGGTCACTTTCACGATGATGCCTCCTTCAGCCATTGATGGTGATATCAATTTTTACATTTGTTATTATATTAATAATTTATTGTGAGTCAGTATGTCATATAAGTAGACTAATTTTTCTTGACTCAGACTTGACCAGAGGACTTATATATGTTATGTTTTTTTTAAAATTTAGGAATTATTTTAGATACAAGCAAAACCATAAGGGCTTAAGTGGTCCATGATCAAGATCATAGGGGCTAAAATTGATCTTTTTTTAAACTTAATTTACACATGTCATTATATTAATAGTTTATTATGAGTTTACATGTCATGTAACTAGACTCTAACGTTGGTTAACTCAGATTTGATAGAAGGGTCTTATATGTTATGTTCTTGAAAATATATGGGTTATTTTAGACACGAGTAAACCATAAGGGCTTAAGTGGTCTATGACCAAAACTACTTTTTAAGAGGCTAAAATCAGCCTTAACCCTACTTAATAGTATGAATTGATAAAGGTTTGGGTTAGTTCTGACATTATTAGTGTTCTTGAGATTACTTCTGATCTCGAAAAGGTAGCTATCAGAGTTGTGTTTTGTTGGAAAATAAGTGAGAGTATTAGAAATAAAATTATTTTGCTAAATTTCGGGTAATATGAAGTGTGAGTTAGAAATAGGTTTCTTTGGATAAAGTTAAGTAGCTGCTTATGGATGATATATTGTTCACTTACTTTCGGTGATACTGCTGCCCTATAGAATACTATAGGAGTGTTTTGTTAGGAGGGGTATCTAGAAATGTGCTAAAGTGCCATGAGGGTGATTAAATTGTTGCTAGAAATTGTTTTTTCAAGTCCATGCTAATGGACGTGATTGTCACATAATTAATGGCTAATAAAGGTCGATTGGAGTATATCATCAGAAGAGGTAAAGTAACAGCTATTAATCGCCATTTTGTGTACATGTTTCTACTATGATGATTCCCTAATGTTATGTGCAAATTATGAATCAAGGTTTTCCTTACCGAGCGGTAAGACCTGCACCGCCCGGTACATATCGGTTCGGCAGTTGACCAGTATGTGGACCGGTCGCTATCGGGCGGTACCGCTAAGATTGATCGTCGGCGGTTGATTTCCGTCGTCGATGGTTGATTTCCGCCGTCTGCGTCGATTTAAGGAGAAATCGATCGTTGGCGGTCGATTGAGGAAGAAAAATGAAAGAAGAAGAAGAGGAAAAGAAGAAGAAGAAGAAGAAGAAGAAGAGAAGTACCACGCGCCGCCCTAGCGGCGACTCAAGACGGGTCGCGAGTCGTCGCCGCCTGCGCCGCCGCAGTGATTTTCCCCACGGGGAGACGGAACGTCTCCCCATGAGTTGCGTCGCCTCGGCGACGTTACCTTTTTTTTAAATATATTTTAATATAATATTATATTATATTATATTATAAAAATATTATAATATATTTAATATACCGGGTGATATGCACTATACATACCGCCCGGTACAGGTACCGACAAAATGTCGGTACAGACCGGTATGTCAATCCTTGTTATGAATATTTTTGGTGACAACATATTTCTCTTCTGGTGATTAATTGAAAGTTTTTCTTGGTGATGGAAAACCTTGCTCTGAAATATGGAGAACTGTATAATTATGCATTTTAGACATCCCAAATTCATGCTAACTGTTTGATTCATATGAGTAGCCTGAATAAATGCTTCTTAGCTTTTGTTATCATTCATCATTCTTCAGTTATTCTTCATCTTTCCTCAGTGTGCATGGTCACATCTTTCTTTTTCACCAGACGGTAAATATGCTGACTGATTTTACAACATCATCTGTTTATTTTTTCCTCTTAAACTTATTTTAACTGATTTCATGTAAGTGATAATAAAAATGTAGCTTTTGTTTTCTGAATTCATTGATCCACAGGTAACAGATGCTCCAGAAATCCATTCTAATGGGTTTCATGTTAAATTCGATATTACTGAGGGTCAGATAGGTTTTGTATTGCCAACAGTTATCTCTCCTTGTAATATGGACATGTTAAGGCAATTGCTATCTGGAGAGGATATACAGGCTGATTTTACTTCCTGGAGCACTTGTATAATTCTTCCGTTCAGGTCCAAATTAGTACAAGGGACAACTATGAGCTCCATCATATCCATGTTTTCAGATCTTCATCCGTCCTTATTGCTGTTCCTCCATAGGCTCCGGTGTATCAGGTTTAAGAATATGCTCAATAATACATGTATTGTTCTGAGAAGAGAAACAATGGATGATGGCATTGTTAAGGTTTCTCATGGCAATGAGAGAATGAGTTGGTTGGTAGTAAGTAAAAAGTTGCAGGCAAGCGTCATTCGCCAGGGTGCACAAACCACAGAGATTGCCATGGCCTTCACACTGCAGGAGTCTGAGTGTGGAGAATACAGGCCACTTCTGAGCCAACAACCTGCTTTTGCTTTTCTTCCTCTCAGAAATTATGGTCTCAAATTTATTCTTCAAGGGGATTTCATTTTACCTTCTTCTAGAGAAGAAGTTGATGGAGATAGTGCCTGGAACCAGTGGTTGTTATCTGAATTCCCAGCTTTATTTGTTAGTGCAGAACAATCCTTTTGTTCTCTTCCTTGCTATAAGGAGAATCCAGGAAAGGCTGTAACAGCCTTTATGAGTTTTGTCCCACTTGCAGGGGAAGTTCATGGGTTCTTTTCTCATCTTCCACACTTGATTATTTCCAAGTTGCGCATGTCAACTTGCTTGTTGTTGGATGGACCTACTTTGGTTTGGGTATTCCCTTGCAGAACACTGAGAGGTTGGGATGAACAGTTTCGCCTTCTTGTATCTGATAGGTTGCTTCAGAAACATCTTGGTCTTGGTTATTTGAATAAGGATGTTATTTTGTCTGATACACTAGCTAATGCTCTTGGTGTTCAAAATTATGGACCTAAAGTTTTGATTGATCTCATCTCATCTTTATCTCGTTGTAGAGATGGTATCAAGTCTTTGGGTCTAAACTGGTTATCTTCTTGGTTTATTATTTTTTATTCTGCATTGTCATCCCAGGCTTCTGTACAGTTTTCTGCAAATCTCCGGATGGAATCTGATCTAGTCAAGATACTTAGAAAAATTCCACTTATTCCACTTTCGGATGGCTCATATGCCTCCATGAGTGATGGTCCAATATGGTTACCGTGTGATATCTGTAGTGCTGGGCCTGAAGGCAAACAGTATCAAAATGATTTTCCTAGATTGTATGACAAACTTAGGATTGTCAACCCTTTGCTTTTCTCTGCCCCAGACATTACTACAAATTACATGGAAGAGAAAAAGGTAGACAACCTGATACAGATGCTATACAAAATTGGTGTCCAGCAGTTGTCTGCTCATCAGGTAATAAAAAGTCATATTCTGTCTGCCTTCGATAAAGAAACTAAACAAGATGAAGATAACAGCTGGAAGATTGAATACTTGGCTTTTATTATGGTCCATCTTCAGTTGCCTTGTGCAAGTTGTGATTCAGAAAAGGAAGACATAATATCTGAGTTACGCAGAAGATCCATAGTACTGACAAATGCTGGTTACAGATGCCCAGATAATGAACCAGTTCACTTTTCCAAAGAGTATGGTAATCCTGTAGACATTAGTAAGCTGAGCACATTAGATTTTCAGTGGCTCGAAGTTGATCTTGCATATCTGAAGCATCCTAGTACCCGTTCATTATCATCTGTGCCAACGATTTGGAGGGATTTTTTCAGAGAGTTAGGCGTCACTGATTTTGTGCAAATTAACTGTGTTAAAAAGCATGCAGCTGATGTCTTACTTTCTGCGGGTCCGATTTGTGATAAGGATCTTATTGTTGAAACTTCATTCGTCAACGACTGGGAATCATCCGAGTTAAATTATTTGTTATCTATCTTATCCTCTGAGAAGTATCGGGATAAGTGCATTTATCTTCTGGAAGTTCTTGATAAAATGTGGGATAATTATTATAGTGGGAAAACAAAAATATATTTTATCTCCAAATCTTCTGGGTACAAGAAACCTATTGAATCGTCTTTCATGAAGAGCATACGTAATAGTGGATGGATTGCTTCGAGCATGGACTTGGAACTTCACCAGTCAAAAGATCTATTTTTTGATTGTGAGGAAATACGATCTGTTCTGGGTAACATGGTGCCCTATGCTGTTCCACAGGTTCTGAATATTAAATTTCTGTTTATATCTTGTATATACATGATTTAATAGTATGATTTAATAGCAATTGTATATAATTTCCTTTTGTATTCTCCAGTAGTTGGTTTCAGAGTAATGTTAAATCTGTTTTGTTGGTTCTTGTTGTGCAGATTACTAGCAAATTGCTTTTGAAAGAGATTGGGTTCAAGACACAGCTATCACATGATGATGCCTTGACAATGCTCAACTACTGGAGAGCATCAAAGACTCCTTTCCTTGCAAGGTACTTTTTTATTATTTGACTCACCCATAACTTTTGGTTTTGTGATTTTATTTGTAGATTCTTTTTTGCAATTAAGGATTCATGACTTGAACACTTACGGTCTGCCGATTATTCAATAAAAGATGACGTTCAATTGTGCCTCCTATAACTGTAAACACTTGTAGAAGAAAAACTTTGGGAGAAAAATAGTGTTACTGACATTTAACAACAAGTTTTCGTGTTTGAGGAGCTACACTCTTGGTAATTATTGAAGGATTTTGCCAGAGCAAATGAATATGGTCAAAATTGTTAACTGATTCAGATATAAATATTTGCATCCGACACTTGCATTAGGAAGTATGTTAGGATGGGTATTGGGTAAATGTTTGCCTTGAAATGTTCTTTTTGCGTTGTGATTTTATTTAAGATGCTAGCTGGTCAAGACCTGACCCACTTAATTAGTTCTTTTATGCTGAATACTAGCTTGCTATCAACATCGGATATGCTCAACAGGAATCCCACCAGATCATACTGCGCATGAAGATTTGCTGACTTAGACCCAGCCTATGAGCGTAATGGTTCATTAGTTGGGTTTGGTTGGTTGAAGTTGATGCCCCTATGAAGATTACATTAATAGAGTATTAGCAACATATCTATTGCACCTTCCATGAGGATCATTAAGCTTATCTGGACCTTTTCAAGCTTTGATTTTTATTAAACTAAGCTGAACTTGGTTTATTTCATGACAGTAAAGTTCCACGTGCAAATAGTTCAAGAGTGGTTTGATTCTTTTGTAGCTTTAGGAAAGAATAAGTATATATTGTAATTCTCTTGATTGTTGCAGCATTTTAATTGTAAAAGCTGCTATTTTGTATTACATGGCCCATATATTAAAACTTTAGCAGAATCTTGTGCTCATTTGTGCTAAGAGTATTACATACTTAGCTGGAATAGTTATTAGGGTTCCTAATCTTGAATCAGCACTTGCCTATGTAGCATGCATGTGGATACACGACGTAGCACAATATAGACATGTTGACACAACATATCTTTGAAAATTACGAACATATGGGTGAGAACTATACAATTTATGTATATCTCCTTAAATTTGTATATTGAGATATCTTTTGTATAAATTAGATAATATATGATTATCATATATTTAACTTTTTTCTTTTGTAGCAAATGATATATGTAACTTATGGCAACCATTCATATAAATAAGTCAATCCCATGCAATAATACTTCAGAAATTTTGCACTTCATAGGAAGTCAGAAGTCCAACATTCATACATATTTCCTGTAGTATATGTTATGCCATAAGCTAACATAATTGCACGTAAAACTTGTGTCCTTATTTGTTCTGAGGTATCACATTAGGATTTACCTATAGTATCGATGCTTGATAAAATACAAGTGGATGCTGATGTAACAAACATTTATGGAGTGTCATGCTCCACAGGTATTGACATATCATCAATAGATCATGTGGAAGTTCAACATGTAGGTGGGAAAGGATATATTTTTTTTCTCTCTGGTAATTTGATTAGTTCTTAAGCCTTGATCTTTTACTTTTTCATGTTCTATTTTATAGAGAAACTAAATTCATGAAGAAAATTTTATTACTGAGTTAATTGATGATGTATCATCTTTAGATTTGTATGTCTAGGGCCTAGGAGATTGTTCCTTTTAGGGGCATTCTAGTGAGCTAGCTGAATCATAAAGATGTTTTATTAAATGCTGTTATAGTTACCTAAAATAAGTATTGTTTAATATGTTATTGCACCATTTTTCTTGATTTTTCTCCATTTGTTCATGATTTTTATTCCTCAGTTTAGCAGTGTATAATGTGCTTTTGTTGACATTGTTTCAGTATGAATCAAATGTCGAAGTTCTATACCTTTATCTGGGATGGGGTTGCTACTTCAGGAATGAATATAACTAAAGAATTCATTTCGAGTTGTTTTATATTTGTCCCATTCCTCAATACTTCTACATCTAAGAAAGCTACTTATGGAACTTTTCTTTCACCAAAGGACGTGTTTTGGCATGATCCAACTGGATGTGTTGATAAGGTTAAGGAAGTGCTCCAGTGCATTCAAAAGAAGAATTCAGATTTCCTTCCATGTGAAATGCTGTCCTCTGTCTACCCTGGCCTTCATGAATTTTTTGTGCAAGTATGCCATGTGCATGAGGTTCCTCCATTTGGTAGTTATCTTCAAATTTTACTCCAGTTATCAAGTGCCACTTTGCCGTCACAGGCAGCTCATGCAGTAAGTGCACTATTCTATATACTCACATATATTTGAATCTCTATTTTTTCGTATATATATCTCTCTGTATGTCTATTGTTCTCAGGAACATGTTTAGTGACAGTTTATCTTTTTTTAGGTTTTTCGGGTTTTCTTGAGATGGTCTGATGATGTTAAGTCTGGATTGGTGAAGTCCGAGGACATTATTGACTTAAGAAATGATCTTCATAAATTGGAAAGCAGAGTACTTCCAACCATGCAGGATAAATGGGTCTCTCTCCATTCTTCATTTGGTCTTGTATGTTGGGTTGATGACGAGGATCTGAAGCTGCAGTTTAAACATTCTAATGGCATTGACTTCTTGCAGTTTGGTGAACTTAATAATGAAGAGAAAGAAATGCTCTCTGGAAAGATTGCTGAATTATTTAAAAAATTAGGTCTTCCTGCTCTTTCAGAGGTATGAGGCCTTTTTTTTTGTGGAAATTCTGGAGGTTGTTATTTTATTTATTCATTCATTTTCATCAACTCAAGTGTGCTGCTGCATGCTTCAGGTTGTGTTTCGTGAAGCAATATTTTATGGGACAGGAGACAACAATGAAAAGATTTCTTTGATAAATTGGGTCTTACCTTTTGCTCAACGCTACATTTATAAACTGTATCCAGACAAATATTCAAACTTGAAACAGTTTGGGCTTGAGAAGCTAATCCAGTTACAAGTTGTTGTAGTTGAGAAGTTGTTCTACAAGCACTCTCTGAGAGGTTGTGGTAGTACTTCTAAGAAGCGCTTTGAATGCTGCTGCCTTTTGCAGGTCCAGGACCTAGATCTTTTCTTTTTTCTGTTTAAATTTTATGGTTATATTTTTTGTAGGCCAAGCTTTTGTGTGCTGGAGTTTTCATTTCTTAGGTGTTGTTACTATTATAGGTCCTCTTCATGCTTGACTTTATGGTTGTATGTAATTTTCTACACCTAGAAATCTTCTGAATTAGTTGTGCTAAGAATGAAAGTTGTGAAAGATATGCTTGTGAACATAAGAGCAAATGTCCTTTCAAGTTCTTGACAAACCTTAGTTTATACCAACGTTTGCAATTTTGATATTTACCACCCGATACAGGCGGTACATATCGGTCCGCCAGGTTGTCGGTACGCGGACCGCCTGCTACCATGCGGTTCTGCCAAAAATCGATCGTCGGCGGTCGATTTCGGTCGTCGGCGGTCGATTGAAGGGAGAAATCGACTGTCGGCGGTCGATTGAGTGAGAAAAAGGGAGGAAAAAGAAGAAAAAAAAAGAAAAAAGGAGAAAAAAGACCTATCGCCCGTGCGCCGTCGCCGATCGCTGGTCGTGGGCGCTCTTTCTCCCGCACGGGGAGAAAGATATTTTTAATATTATATTATATAATATTATATTATAAAAATATTATATTATATTTTAATATACCGAGTGGTATGCACTGTGCGTACCGCCCGGTACCAGTACCATACCGGTACTGAGATGAACTTGGTACGATGTCGCCAGTGCCCGCGCGCCGTCGCCGTCCACGGGTCGCGGGCACTCTTTCTCCCGCGCGAGGAGAAAGATCGAGGCGACGTCGCTCCTTTTTCTCCTTTTTTTAATATTTTAATATTTTTGCTATTATACTATATAATATTATATTATAAAAAATATATTATATTTTAATATACTGAGCGGTATGCACTGTGCGTACCACCCAGTATTAGTACCATATTGGTACCGAGATGAACTTGGTATGTCGGTACGGACCGGTAAGTCAAACCTTGGTTTATACAGTATTTTGATTGAAAATTCTTTAGGACCTTATCCTCGACGTAATATGAATTTTCCACTTGATTGTGCTTTTGCTTTTGTTTTTACTTATTATGAATTAATTTCATGGATTATTTTTGAAAATGTTCTTATTGCTGATGGAAGACATCCTGAGTGATGCATCATGAACTGAGATAACTGGCATGCCCCATGCTGGCACCTGTACTAGGTAACTTCATCAGCAATGTTTCATTAGCTAAGCTACATTGCATACCTCATGCCTGCACCCATATTATGGCCCAGAACATTTCACATCCATGTAAAAATGCTGTATTCATTTGTTTTCATTTTTTCTTCCACTCTGCGGGTTGGTATCTCCGCTATGGGTAACTCACTTATGATCTTTCTCCGTCTTTTTACATGTTATCCTTTATATTAGTTCCAAGCCTCCAGGACAATTGCGTCAGATAGCTAGCACACTTGCACGGAACTGTCAGAATAATGAAATATCAGATGAAATGATAGCAATGTCACAAAGTTTTTTTCCTAAATGCAATATGTAGGAATGCTCCAAGGATTAAAAACACATTTGTTTTCTTTGTTCTATGTGTTTTTATTGAAATTTCGTATTTAAATTGAACAAAAAGTTAACATAAATTGCATTCACCTTGCTGACATCATTATGTAGGAGGTTTATTTTACTGGATGTTTATGATATAGGTCTAGGAGCTATCAAATAGCTAAATTGTTGCTTTTACACTATTACGTGCTGATTTAGATAAAATTTACTGAATTAATGGTTTGGTGTTGCATTATTTGGTGGAAATTTCTCAATCTGAAACCATTTTACGGGTGTCTGTACAAACAGGCCATTAATGCTTTGATTGTGTCAACTGCACATAGCATGTGACAGGGCTCAGGTGAGTGAAATTTTGGGTGTGCACTGTGGATTCGATGAATTAATGTAAAAACTGCCTTAACCAGGGTAAAGTAGCTCCCTGTCTCTCCTAATGATGAAAAGATCTACATGTTGGTAATTATATATTCCAAGATCCCATGTTGCAAGTGTTGTCAGTAACGTATAGCTTTAAGCTTTGTTTTTACGACCTTTTATTAACTTAATACGATGACATATGCTTTGAAGTTGTTGTTGTGTGTCCCTGATACCTTTTCTATTATCTTGCTGAGGCGTTAAAGTTTGCTTGTTTCTTCAGGGGAGTGTTCTATATGCTACTCATGCTTCAGATTCACACTCCATATTCTTGGAGCTCTCGCGATTTTTTTTTGATGGGTCTGCCGAGCTACACTTTGCAAATTTTCTTCACATGGTCACAACCATGGCAGAATCTGGCTCAAGCATTGACCAGACAGAATTTTTCATCGTGAATAGTCAAAAGGTTCCAAGGCTACCTGATGAAGAACCTGTTTGGTCTCTATCTTCCGTGGTGGAAGAACTTGATTCTGAGATCACCCAGCCAACACTTCCTCCCTGCTCTAATGCTGAGCAGAATGCTTCCGTGCCTCACAGGAAACCAGGCATCTGTCCAAGTTGGCCACCTACAGATTGGAAAACTGCCCCGGATTTTAGTCATGCCAGAAGATGTGGACTCCGGTCAAGACCGGGGATGGAGTCATATGGTGGCTCTGAGGCACAGCTGAGAAACCTGTCTGGAGCTACCACACAAATTGAGGTTCTTCCTGATCCCATTGAGATTGATGAAGATTGGGTTGTAGAAGAGGGTTTGGCTTCAAAGAGCTCATCTGTGTTGCAAGATGATTATGGGATACTGAAGGAAGAAACTCAATTGGCGGATTCTTTTGATGCTCTCGACAACCAGGTTAATTCTGTCTCAGAAGCCAAAAACGAAAAAATTGATCCATCCGTGCGTCCTGGCCCAGATTTAAGCTTAAAAATTTTGTCGAGTTCACTTGAAAGGGCTAATATTTGTCTGCAAACACTTGATGACCAGCAAACACGCAGAACTGGCAGGCTCGGGGAGATCATTGCTTATAATTATCTAAATAGGAAAATGGGTCCGAATATGGTGAGATGGGTGAATGAACAAACTGAGAGTGGCTTACCATATGACCTGATCATCGGGCAGGAAAACCGGGAGTATGTAGAGGTTAAGACCACCAGATACGCAAGTAAAAACTGGTTCGAAGTGTCAGTACGGGAATGGCAATTTGCATCAGAAATGGGTGATTCGTTCACCATAGCACATGTGGCTCTGTCGGGCGAGAAGAAAGCCAGTATCACAATATTGAAGAATCCTCTGAAACTTTGTCATCAGAATGCTTTACGGTTAGCAATTTTCATGTCAAGTCAAATCAGGAACTCAGCGGTCATTAGTTAAGATGAATTATCTTGCTACCATTTGTAAGGAATGATGTGTTGGCCCAATTGGCTCAAACATCAGATTGAGATCAGGTTTCGGTGGAAGTTC
Organism: Ensete glaucum; assembly: GCA_021527575.1. Classification (NCBI taxonomy): domain Eukaryota; kingdom Viridiplantae; phylum Streptophyta; class Magnoliopsida; order Zingiberales; family Musaceae; genus Ensete; species Ensete glaucum. Next base: position 1,894,245 of record CM038559.1, read on the forward strand.
TTCCGAGAACCCTTCCACATCTACTTCATAACACTTGACACAGGGCAGATGTTATGGTAAGGTTAATTCTTTTACGATCTGGTGATCAGAGTTCGGCGGATCAGTGTTCGAATCACATACATTGATGCTTGACTGAGTTCAAACCACATACATACATTGATGCTCGATTGCCACATTAGCTATGAAGTAACATTTGATTCAGGCGAAGAGTGGCAATGTTGAGCGGTAGTTTGTATCGATCAACTATATGTTATTAATGCTGATCATTGCTGTGTAAGTAATATATATATATATATATATATCATTTTCCCCTCAGTTTTAGATTTATATATTAGGTAAATTCTCATAAAAGTCGTTGCCAGATTGCCACAGCATATCCTTTTTGTTCATATGGTCAATGGTCAACGAGCGGTCTGCTCATCAATCGCCAGTCTATCACATGTATAATTTACGATGATATATGTATAGTGGTGGTGTGGAAAATGGGAAGAAGAAGTAACAGGTCAACGGAGTTGTTGACTCGGGATGCAAGACCAGCCTCTCCCTACTTATCCTTCACAACTGGGCCACGAAGTCCGCCGCCGCCGCGATCGAAAAGAGGACCGGAAGAAGGGAGGTTGCAGGAAGCTTGGCCATGGATTTGCGTGTGCCGTTGCTGTTGCTCCTCCTACTCCTATGCCTGCGGCTGCAGCCATCGTCGTCGTCGTCATCGTACCTTGATCCAAGCGTGCTCGAGGCGAATGCGATCAACTGTACAAACATCCCCTACCCTTTCGGCGTCCGAAACCTGACTTCTTTCCTCCCCGGTTTCGAGGTCGAGTGCGACGTCGCCGGCGGCGGTCCCACGCTGTCGATCGGCACCAAGAAGGTACAACTCCTGAACATATCGGTGCAGGAAGGCTACGTGCAGGCCCTCCTCAGTCCGTTCGCCTCTGGGTACTGTCGCGGGGGACTTGCAGCCGCAACCACCGGGATCAGCCTGGAGGGCACTCCCTACACCTTCTCCGACACCAGGAACAGGTACACAGTGATCGGCTGCGACGCCATGGTCGTCTTCCTGGACCGCGGCGGCTCCCCCGCTGACAATTACACCAGGGGATGCGCGGCGTTCTGCCCTACCAAGTTCGTCCAGCAGAGCATAGTGAACGGCTATTGCTCCGGCATCGGCTGCTGTCAGGTCGCCGTCCCCCCTGGTCTCAAGAGCTTCAACGTCAGCCTCAGCAGCATCAGGAACCTCACCCACTCTCCCATCGACAACGGTACCTGCAGCGAGGTGTTCTTGGTCGACCAGGACGCCTTCTCCTTCTCTTCGACAGACGTCAAGACGATTACCGGTACCACGACGCGGCCGGTTGTCCTGGATTGGGCGATAGGGAACGAGACGTGCGCCGAGGTCAAGCGCAGGAACACGTCGGAACTCGCTTGCGGTGGCCACAGCGACTGCTACAACACAAACGGAGGCTACCGCTGCAATTGCTCTGCGGGCTACGCCGGGAACCCATACCTACCACCTCCACTAGGATGCAATGGTAAAACAGTAGCCGTCGCCGGTATCAGAGTATCCTTGCAGTGTTCCTAACCTAAACGGCGACCTTATGGATCGATGGCTTCGCAGATATCGACGAGTGTGGCGACCGGCACTCGAACCCTTGCGTGGGGAAATGCATCAACGAGGCAGGGAGCTTCCACTGCCCTTGCCCTCCGGGAAGCAGTGGAGATGGCAAGAAACAGGGATCCGGTTGCCAAAGGGACACGTTCGTAGAGATTGGTTTAGGTAGGTCAGTCGTACTCGAACTCCTCCTTCCGCAGTTTAATGGAGTTCGCCATTGAATCTTTTTGGTCGTGCAGGAGTTGGGCTGTCCCTCTTGGTCATGATCGTAGCAGGAGGCATCTGGGTGTACCACGGACTGCAGAGGCGAAGGCTCACCAAGCTCCGGCAACAGCACTTCCTCCAGAACGGAGGCTTGTTGCTACAGCAGCACGTCTCCTCGAGGGAGTTCAGCGCCAGAATCTTCACGATCGAGGAACTGGAGAGGGCGACCGGCAACTTCGACGACGCAAATGTGGTCGGGCGGGGAGGACACGGGACCGTGTACAGAGGCATCCTACCGGATCGGCAGGTGGTGGCGATCAAGAGGTCAAAGTTCATGGACGAGAGCCAGATCGAGCACTTCATCAACGAGGTGGCGATCCTCTTCAGAATCCGCCACCGGAACGTGGTTCGTCTGCTCGGCTGCTGCCTGGAGACTCAGATCCCGCTGCTGGTTTACGAGTTCGTGTCGAACGGGAGTCTGTTCCAGCATCTCCACGAGAGCGGCGGCGCTCCTCCCCTGTCGTGGGAGACCCGTCTGAGGATTGCCGCGGAAACTGCGGGAGCGCTCGCGTACTTGCACTGCAAGCCTTCCGCTCCGGTCATCCACCGGGACGTCAAGTCCGCCAACATACTCGTGGACGACTATTACTCGGCGAAGGTATCGGATTTCGGGGCTTCCCGATTGGTTGCGCTCAACCAGACTCATGTGACGACGCTCGTCCAGGGAACGCTCGGGTACTTGGATCCCGAGTACTTCCACTCCAGCCAGCTGACGGAGAAGAGCGACGTGTATAGCTTCGGGGTGGTCCTGCTGGAGCTGCTGACCTCGGAGAAGCCGATATCGTTTTGCAGATCGGAGACGGCGAGGAACCTGGTGGCGCATTTCTACACGTTCATGAAGGAGCACCGCCTTCTTGATCTGGTGGACGCGAGGCTGGTGGAGGAGGCCGGAGCGATGCAGCTGCTGGCGGTAGCTCAGGTCGCGAAGACTTGCGTGGTCCTGGAAGCGGAGGAGAGGCCGACCATGAAGGAGGTGGCGGTGGAGCTCAGCGCACTGAGCAGGCTCATGAAGCGGCACACGGAGTTGCGGCGTACTCAGGAGGAGGAAGACGTCCCTTCACGCGGATTGGCGCCGCCCCGAGGAAGCGGGAATGATGTCGGAGGAGACGACGCGGAAATGCATCTGCTGTGGCCGGACGATGATGGATCATCCTAAAGCAGAGGAAATCCATCTCTGTGATCGCTCGCTTAACGTCGATGATATATAATCTTGTAACCACGGCGGCATCCAAAACTCTCCCGAATCGATCATCTTTTTTTAGTTCACCTTTGGGGACAAATAAAGAATCAATTCTGCATCGATCGAAACTTCTTAAGTCCAATTTTTAGACTCTTTTTTTTTTTTCTCTCTCTCTCTCTCTTTTTTAAAAAAAAAATCTCTCATCTTGTAATATGAATATTATTTCAATGAATTTACAATTATTCAATTGGAAAACCAAAACGTACGATTGTTCTGAGCACATACATGAACCACAAATTGGGAAGAGAAATCATGTGAATTCTTTAGAGGAACCTTTATTTATTTATTTACTTTTGAAAAAAAATTGTGATCGTTACATACTTTCAACATGTATATGACAGTGAAAAGATCATTTAATAGCCCTGGAACAATATATTTTATAAAATCTTTGAAAGTAAAAAATTTTGATAGAGAGCTCTAATTTTATCTTTTATTATGTATATATATATAGATATATATATTAATTTTAATAGGGAGTTGTAAAGAGTATTAAAAACCATAATAATTAAATTCTTTGATGCTTCCAACAGATGATCTAAAGAGGAATGAATATATATATATATATATATATAAAGACTGCTACATTATTTAGGGTATGTATTAATGTCATCTGGGATTTCAATGTTGATGAAAAGTAAGTAATTGCAGGAATTATATGATTGATTCTGTCATTACTTTCCGCGGAACAAAGAAGAAACATGAGAAGGAAAACGGGAAGGACCAAAAGAAAGAAATAAAAAAGGTCAGCTCAAACGAGCGCAGAGAAGTTTCTTCCATCTCCATGGAGCCCTCACAGGTCAAAATCGAGGAGGACGCTCTGCCGGTGACGACTGCGTCCAACACGGCGGTGTGTTCACGGAAAAGGGAAAGCAAGAAGAATTGACGCCTGCAAGCCGAAACAAAGAAAAGCTTGGTGGTTGCCGTCGGTTCCCGTTTTGGAGTTCCTTCCCGACTTGTCTTAATACGAAAACCTAAGTAATGTGGACGCCACCACATGAGTTTGTCTTTTCTGACAACGGCAAGGGAATTTATTGTATTGGCGGTCTGTTGTACTCGAAGCCACTCCACTGCGTTCTTGGACTGTGAACGTCTTCCACTTTCCAAGCTTGGTTGGACCACGCGACGAAGACAGGGGGGGAGGGAGGGGAGGCCCGGCGAGAGCTAAAGAAACGCGCTACGGAAGGCGACTCCGACGACTTCACAGGTCAAGTCAAGTCTTACTCGGAGCTCCAAGTTGCGTAGCAGCAGGCATTTGGTATATGGGAGAGAGCGAGGAGAGGATGAGGGAGACGGAGAGAGGAAGCATCATGAGTCCCTTGGCATTTGTCGCTCTCCTCCAGCTGCTAAGTCTGCCACAACTTGCATGTTGTAACTGGTTGAATCCTTCGGTGTTGCAGAACGATAGCCCCAGCTGCTTCGACATTCCCGTGCCCTTTCCCTTCGGCATCAACGGCATCGGCACTTTCCGGCCAGGGTTCGCGATTACCTGCAGCTACACCCAAGGCGACCCTCCCATGCTGTCCTTGGGAACCAATTTGCAATTCCAGTTGTTGAACATATCCTTGGAGGCACACACACACACACTCTCTCTCTCTCTCGATCTCGATTGAATCTATTCCAATGTTATTTTTGGATGAACTCGCAGGGCTATGTCAGGATCGTGGGACGAGCCATAACATGGTTCTGTTACAACACCATCACCGGCGAGGACGTACCCTTCAGGCTCGCTATCGATCTCAAGGGAACCCCCTTCACCTTCTCAGACACGATGAACAAGTTCACCGCCATCGGTTGCGACGCCATGGCCATGATCCAAGGCTCCGGTCCTCATAACTACACCGGCGGTTGCGTGTCCTTCTGCGCCACTGGCGACAGCGTCATCGACGGCTCCTGCTCCGGCGTCGGGTGCTGCCAGGCTTCCGTGCCCAGGGGCCTCCAGAGTCTCAAGTTGAACTTCAGTAGCATCAGGGCCATGACCGGCTCCAAGAACGACACCTCGGGAACATGTAGCAAGGCCTTCATCGTGGACAAAGACTGGTTCAAGTTCTCCGCCAAGGACCTCGTGGGGAATGCCAACGATGAGTACAGGCCGGTGGTGTTGGAGTGGTCCATCGGCAACCGGACGTGCGAGGAAGTGCAGAGGAGGAAACCTCCGGACTACGCTTGCGTGGATGGGCACAGCCGGTGCTACAACTCGGGCAACGGCATCGGATACCGCTGCAACTGCTCCCAGGGCTACGCCGGGAACCCGTATGTTCCCGGTGGATGCCGAGGTACGAATTCATTCATGCACCCTGAACCCAAAATTAGCTCTGTTCGTTCATGCTGTGCGCTTGCAGACATCGATGAGTGTAAAGATCCAAGGATGAACAACTGCGTGTGGAGGTGCATCAACAAAGAAGGAGGTTTTGATTGCATTTGCCCATTAGGATCCAGCGGCGACGGTAGAAAACAGGGCAGTGGCTGCCGAAAAGTTGCGGTTCTGGAGATCGGACTAGGCAAGCTCTTCCCTGCCGCCATCAGATTGATTGGTTAGCCCATAGATATACTCAAAATCTCTCTTGGTCTTTGCCGGTGCAGGGCTGGGTCTGGCTCTCTTGGTCATGCTGCTCCTCGTGGGCGGCGGCGCTTGCTGGGGTGTGAAGCGAAGAAAGACGAGGAAGCTGAAGCAGAAGTACTTCCTACAGAACGGAGGATTGCTGCTGCAGCAACAGATGTCGTCGCGGCAGGCGGCGGCCAGGATATTTAGCTCGGAAGAGATGGAGAGAGCAACCGAGAACTTTAACGAGACTCGAGTCCTGGGGCACGGGGGATACGGGACGGTGTACAGAGGGGTCCTCTCCGACCAAAGAGTGGTGGCGATCAAGAAGTCCAAACTGGTGGACCAAAGCCAAATCCAGCAGTTCATCAACGAGGTAGTCATCCTCTCCCAGATCAACCACAAGAACGTCGTCAAGCTCCTGGGTTGCTGTCTGGAGACGCAGGTGCCGCTGCTGGTGTACGAGTACATATCCAACGGAACCCTCTCGCATCACGTCCATGGATCCAGGGTTCCGATGTCGTGGGAGAACCGGTTGAGGATCGCCGTGGAAACGGCAGGAGCACTTGCATACTTGCACTCGGCGTCGGCGAAACCCATCATTCACAGGGACGTCAAGTCAACCAACATACTGTTGGACGAGGAGTACACGGCGAAAGTGTCGGACTTCGGAGCGTCAAGGTTGATCCCCTACGACCAGACTCATCTGACGACGTTGGTGCAGGGGACCCTCGGGTACCTCGACCCGGAGTACTTCGGGACGAGCATATTGACGGAGAAGAGCGATGTGTATAGCTTTGGTGTGGTTCTGATGGAGCTGTTGATGCGAGAGAAGCCCATATCACCTGGGAGACCGGAAGGAGAGAGAAATCTGGCGTTCCATTTTAGTATGTTGTTGGAAGAGAACAGGCTCCTGAGCGTGGTGGACCGTCCAACGGTGGAGGAGGCAGGCGAGAGGCAGCTGTATGCGGTCGCGCAGCTCGCTAGAAGATGCTTGAACTTGAGAGGGGAAGACAGGCCCACGATGAAGGAGGTGGCGGTGGAGCTCGACGCGCTCGGAAGGCTCTTCTTCTTGATGCAGCACTCGGGCACGGGAGAGCCGTAACCAAGGGCGGTGGTCTCTCAGCGTGCCTCGGGAGTTCCGTGGCGGTGGCTCCGAAGGAGAGGTTGGGTCGTCTGCAGTCTGCAGCGACTCACCTTTCACGGGACCGTAGTGTGTGATTTGCCACGAGAAGCGACCAAAACGAGTCCATTAGCAACAACTGAACGATAGAAGTGAACAGCCAGCCGGTTATGAGCATGTAATATTGGATGAAGCTAATAAGCAACTGAGGATAATAATGTCGTTAATTAGAATATGGCCAGTGTCTTGGGGAGAGGGTCAATTTAGATGCAGACTACTTGCCAGCACTAAATTGAATATCCAATGATGTGTTCCTCCAACAATAGAGCATCATTTTAGTGTGGCAATGTAAAAAACCATTGCCCAAGCGTAGCCCAGAATTGCTCTGAAGATTGGGGTTGAAATGAGTAACACAAATACCACGCGAAGTTAATCAAATTCCAACAATTTGATCCACTATAACAACTTCAATCCTGATGCTTGACCATCTGAGACCATCCAGCATACTAAAGATGAAGAATATCAATTCATATCTCAGATGGGACCAAGCACAATTATATCTAAAAGGCCATGATGCTACGAATAAGTTGTTATCTCGAGATCTAGGCCGCTAGACTGGTTACTGAAAGGTTGAAAGAATGAATCATTAATTTTTGGCCATTGCTTACAAGTGCCCTTTGCCATAGGCTCAAAACGTGGAAGCCCATATTGCAATTTGGGCCATTAGTACTTGTCATCAGATTTTGATCTGCAAATAAATTGCATTCTTGAATTTCTATTATCCCCCGAAATCTTGAGCTGACACAGACAAAAAAAAAAAAAACAAAAACAGACTTGACTAATTTTTGACTGAAGAATTTTGAACGGATTTTGATTCTGTCGTTTGACATTGACAAAATTCAACCACAAACAAGCAGTTCATTATGTTGAGATCAAAAGGACAAGCAATTCTACTGCCAAACATTTGAATCATCTAAGAGGGCAGCAGAAAAGCAAAAACTCTTATTGTTCTCAAAACCTAGTAAAATATTTGCATTAACATTACGATCTGCTTCCGTATTGTATCTCTGGAAGGAAAATTTTTTTTGATAAGATAGGCAAGTCATGCAACTTGCCTCACTTCATATTCATGGCAAATTCTCAAAGGAGTGTCCTCGGAAACTGGTCTCTCTTCAGACCACAACTCTAAGTTGACTGTACCAGTCCCCCAGTGCACCATACATTTCTTTACCTGATGAAGATCAAAATGGTTGACTAAGGCTACTCCTGCACATCTATCAACCAGCATCCACTCACCTGGGTAAAATAAAGTAGAAAGGTCATTGTATTCATACAATAAGAGAAAAGAACATCAAAGTTTTAAAGTTTAAGCAACGTTTCTAGATGTAGAACAGGGACAACAATATAGGAAACAAAGAAATTATAGTTTGCATGTAGGAAATTATACCATTAGGACGGTGATCTCCCTCAAATGATAATTCTCCAGATTCATGGAAAATTTCATGCTTCAAGCCATCAACCGAATTGAATGCAACAAGAACTTCAGTTGGGTGCAAAAGGGTGAACGTTGGGTGAGCCCTCAAGCAAACCATCCTTCAATAAAGAACCATATGTTCAGCCATTTGCAAAACCAAATTGGTTTAAAATACATTACATTCCTGACATATCCCAAGCACTTCTGCATCTGCAGTAGGTTGAATATGGACCAAAGCACAACAGAAAAGCTTCATAAAGCATTTCATAATTTTACATCAAACAACAGGAAATCTTCCTCCAAATGCTGGTATGCTGGTATCAAATCTCTACATGAAATTTGAAAACAACTTAACAAAAAGGCTAGTTTGCAGCTCAAAGTAATGTTTAAAAGCCAGATCAGATGAACCAGTCATTAACCACTGCTATCAGCAGTTTGGTCCATACTCAAATAAATTGTTTAAGCTACTACTTTCTTAGCGCAAACTTATACACACATCTTTCTTAATACTTACTATTTCATCAACTCAGTGTGAACTCTGATCCAATCATGAACCTCGAAGCACTCATTTCCAGTTTGATGCCAATATGCTTTTTCTGAATGTCAGGTAGAAGTTGTCCTATTGGTTATAGTATAAATGAGATGCAGTTGGTAACAGTCAAATCATGTTTAATTTTTTTACTCCATACATATATGGACTCTATATATTAGTCAATGCTATGTGTGTGTGTGTGTGTGTATTACGTCAAGACTATGTGCACCAGTTGCTAACAACAGGATCACAGTCTAGACCAATTGACTGTGATCACAGTGCCATACTGACCAAGGTATCTCCTCAGATTCAATAGCCACCATCATGTCACCAACAAAGGTGTAGTCTAGTAATGCTAATATCAGCCTATCAACATTAAGTTCCAATAACAGACAAAATATAAAAATAATACCTTTCAATACATTTAACTTTTGAGCACTGGTAATCATGATCAAAATGGTTAGGAAAAAATTACCTTGAAAATCCACCAGAACCAGCTCCAACACTACGTGCAATGATGCTAGAATCAATTCGCAAAACCTTGGGGTCCTCTTTAAAAATGGATATCTGGCGTTCGAAAACTAATCCACCACCAATATCACCTTCCATGCAAAGTGATTCCTCCTTGCCTGCTTGCTCAAGATTCCTCCTATAAAAGAATAACACTTCTGTCAGTTTCAACACTCCTATAAAAGAACGGTCCTAAGAAGAAATTCATACAGGTATTATAATTCTACCTGACAACTCTATATTCTTCCGAGCATCCAGCAGAACGATACTCAGTACCACTATACTCTTCGTATCCGTTAATTTCAATTCTGCTGTGCAGCCACTGTGTACCTATAAGAAACCATCCAAGAAGAAACAGCCCAGTTACCCTTTTTAAGTATCTACTACATAAAATATCTGTTCAGGAAATTGACATGTAAACCCTGGATGTTTACATACCATTCCAGATTTACTTTTGTAAGTTTTTGAATTTCACTTTTGTTTTAAGTTTCTAAAAGTATATGCCTCATAAATCTGGCATAATGTAGTGTTTATTAGGATGCCTGCTGACCATGTATTCTTGAGGCCAATGAATAAGCTGGAAAGATGACATATCAGGTATTCTTGCTAGGATAGCACTGGCTTTGCTAGCCTATCACAAAAAAGTCTGTTGATTTTATGAACTGCGGTATTCAAGCATCTTCTAATGACTTTAACGCCCTGACAGGCTTTGACCCATGAGGCAAATACATGACAATGCTACTAAAGTAATTATTTATTTCCCATAAATAATTCACAGATACACATAAAAGTCACTGCCATCAACTAAAGTGAAAGAGAACAGTCCAATCATGGATAAACTAAAACACTCATAACAAAATTAAGAAAAACTTCGGTTATCAGGATGAACCAAGAGTTCTCACTAGTTAGCAAGATTGATCTTTAGCAGCCTCGATAATCGTGAATCAACTTAGAATGATATAATTAGCATATGATCTTAAGACACAGACACAGATGCCAAAATAAAAGAAAATTATGAAAATGCTTAAATCTTAGAATGAGTAAATGCAGAAAAGCAAAATCCATTAGTAATCTTCATCCAAAATAAAAAAATAACAATTGTCCGTAGTAGAACAGGTATCCAACAAGAACAATGGTGCACTACAACACTTTAAAACATAAATGCTAGAGAAAATATGCTAAATTTCAGGAATCCAATAATTTTCCATCCTGCCTATTAAGAGAACTCTGTGCATAATCAGTTGTGATTTTGGAAGTGGATGCCAGGACCATATTGTGTGTAAATTTTGATCATTACAACGTAAATATTGAAATATACCAACAGACTGTAGCAACACCAGTACAATCTCAGTGAACTGACATGAGCTATCACCTGTATGCTAAATATACATTGTGTATTTCTAAGAAAATCAAAAGTTCATGTGGTTGTGTTCCAGCAATCTTAATTTACATTTGATTGCCATTTTCAACCAAGATCTTTATATTGCACACCATCTAAGGGACAAGTGAATATGCAGTTACATAATTGAACAAAAAATTGTAGTTATATTGTTATAGTAGGCGCCGAAAAGAAAAAATTGTTTAAGCATGCCAAAATTGCCTGAGCATGATCACACTCAGTGGTAGATGAAACTGAAGAGAACTCTGCAGATTCCTGATAGCAAAAAACGATTCACAAACCAGCATTCAAAGTCCAAGAAAAACAACTATATTCAGAATTGTAGGAAATATTTAAACGGTCTAGCAAATTAAAAAGTTCTATCTACTTTGTCGTTTGTGCAGCTATTTGATTGGTCTGCAACCTAAAAAAACAAAATAAAACATCAACCACATTTTGGGTGATTGCTTCATCTGTTGTTATGTCAAGTCAGAGATGATCTCACACTTAATCAAACAGCACTTGTCATGACGATCGATGCATAGTTGGATTGGAAAAAATGGACACAAGGAAAGCGACATATATTTTCTTTTTTTTTTCCTATTAAAAATCATGAATACATAGGAAAAGTGATGATCAAAACTCAAAAGAACATAAACAAAAAGAGGGAATAATGATCGGCAATTAAAAGGAAAATAGAAAGTAGATAGGCCAGTTGCCCTCACTTCCTTGAAAATCCCATCTTACAACTGAATTTTCTTTTGCAGTAACTTATCCTTCAATGTACACCCAGCTCCTTTTACACTGTAATTAACATTTAAATAACTGAAAGAATATGATATTATATCCATACTCTTTGCCAAACTGGAGACAATGTTTCCTTAACCAGATAACGCAAGTGACAATCAACTGCACAGAATTATAACCGATGAATAAACCTGCCTAATTGCACTGTTTAAAACTTTAAAAAATTTATGCATCCTTAGAAATGAAAAACAAATTACAACAAGAATTATTATAAGAAATAAGACAATTTATGACTCAAAACCTACCTGATTAAAGTCTCGGATCTAGTTTTTTAAGTTCACATATTGAAGTATATATAAGTTCACATAGATTAATCTCTAAGCTAAAGATAGAGATTAATCTTATTTATGTTCACACATTGCAAAGAGAGATACAAAAATCTCCTAGATGCTTACAGAAGGAACAAAACATTGCACTACATTCAGATGGGCATAAAGAGGAGTTATCACATCCAAAAGCTACAAAACAGCATTTATTATTTAACAAGAACAAATGTAATAGGTAATGTCAATAATTACCAGAAGGAAGATGCATCATAGATATAACCCGACCACCAATCCATGGCACCACCTTAAGTTCCCAGTCACCACTCTTCAGCTCTACAGGCATCTTTGAAAGCTCAATGCCCTTTTGTCCAGAAAGCCTATCAACGTCAGGGATATGCTTGGCATTTTCTACGTTAAACAATGGTCATCGCTTGAGCATAATGACCAACAATCACAAATATCTAAATTGTTATGTATTTCAATAGGATTGGTATGCATATGAAAGTAAGAGTAATTCAAGAAATCACCAGATATAATATGTCAACAACAAATGTCATAAATTCCATCAGTATGGAGTCACTATAGAGCATAACTCAACATCATGAAAGATCTGTCATATATCTGATCTTCAAACAACCTTATCTAAATTGTTATGTATTTCAATAGAATTGGTATGCATATGAAAGTAAGAGTAATTCATGAAATCACCAGATACAATGTCAAAAACAAATGTCATAAATTCCATCAGTATGGAGTCACTATAGAGCATAACTCAACACCATGAAAGATCTGTCATATATCTGATCTTCAAACAACCTGGCATCAATTTTCTATATATGGTTCAAACTTCTCAGTTCCTCGAGAAGGCTAGGCAAATCATGATCACCTTAAAACATAGCAACTCCTCGACCATCACTACTGGTTCAAATCTAAGATCATGCAACCAAAAGCAAATTCTCAGAAGTTCCTGAGGATTTAAGATTGCATAAGGAAAATTTATTGAACAGGATCAAATCCCAACACATCATTAGCAATGTTCACAACTTTTCTAGTCAATGAGGATGTTCGAAGAGCAAGTTATTGATAAGACACTAGGGTTCTATCATAGAGAGAAGGGAAAAGAGATAAGATCATTTCAAGGGGATTGGCCTCCTTTGCTCACTTCGAGGTGTTAGTCAAAGGCTGAAAGATACTTCATTACTTGAGGAAAAAAACCTAACCAAAGGCATCACACTCATATATATAGAGCTCTAGTCCACTAGGACTAGGAGTCCTAAAAAATAGCAAACCCTAAATAAGAACCCTAGCCGACTCCTACTAAGACTAGGAAACCCTAGAGAGAACATGTATTTACATCAGTTTAGGACTCAAATATTCAAGGGATCCTAACAGTTACATGTTACATGAAGAAAGAATAACTTTTGTCGAACGAAATCGATTTAAATGAAATTAATAACAGGAAAACAACAACTAAAGGTATGTCATCTTACAGCAGATTTACCAAGAAAATGTTCATAACACAACTAAAATAGTGGCCCATCAAATGACAGTTCCTGCCTAGGCATGGTCTAATATTTACATTCATCAAACCACTGTTTTATTTTATTTTTTTCTCATCAAGTTTCCCATGTATATCAAATAATTGAGAGAAACATGTTTAATTATCTAGTGCGCTTTTAGAGAAAGATGCTACCCATGTGTTTGCTGTACTTATTTTCACTTGCTGCTACCAATTTAAATACTTCAGATTTTGAAGGGATCTTGAAGTGCAGTTCCTCTCCATCAACACCCTGTGCATCTATCTGTTTTCAAACCAAAAGTCCATAGGAAATTACATAGTCATGGAATTCAGCAGTTACAGTTCATTAGTATAAATTGTGCCACAAAATTTACCACGACACCTCCTCCCAGCAACAATTTTACATGAAGAGCACGCTGTGGCCTTTTCCATGACCCTTCAGATTTAAGTACTTTTACTGTCAGAACTGAAGAATCAATTTCTGCAGTATAATATGTCAGGAGATAATTCCCTTGAGTGTACCCATAGCCATCACCATCATCTTCATAAAGAACACCTGCAGCTTTCCCTGCAGAAACAGACAAGGGCTATAGGTGCATGATAATGATGTCAATGAAGTTATTAGCTGCATATGCAGCACACATGATTAGATGCAAAGATATTGACTAGAAAGAACCTAAGATATAAAACTGCACTTTATCTTCTGATACAACTGCAATTTTATTACCAAGAAAAACCAACAAAAAAAACATAAGAATAGAAGAACAAGATATTCTGAGGGTTGCCAATACTTTCAATGAAGAAAGAAACCAAAAACTCTTCAAGAATTATGACTACAACAGTACCAAGTTGTAGTCAATAAACATGTGTGACGAAAACTTGAAGAATAATCATCAAGTCATCACCAATACTGTGTTGTAGGTTATAGAGGACACAACAACAAAATAAGATCATGTCAAAGGTTTGGCAGATTAGGGACCACTTAATGTAGGACGCTCCTGGAAGTACTCACAACCTGTCAAATGACATCAACAAGAAAAAAAACATAAAGCCAAATTCCTTGTTATGTCAAGATTAAGATAGGGAGGGGGTACCTAATAGCCTAAAGAACCTTAGGCATTTTGTTTGATACTAGCCAATCTGTTCCATGAAAATTCAACTAGACCAATAAACTTGCAGAGGGACATAACAAACTTTTCCACTGGAGCAAGTGCACATCAAGCACTTCTATATCTCTTCATCCAGCTTTAAAAAAATGCAAAATTTCAGACAATATAAGGGGAAAAAACTATCAATCATGCATCTTCATGTAACAATGCAAAATTTAAGAAAATGGTCCAATCTCATTTCATTTCCAATTTTCCACCACCATATTCCAACACCACTTGTTCCCATCATCATCATAAAACTTGTCTTCAACCATAGGACAAAGATATCAAGGATGATTAATTGTCATTACACTTACCAAAGAATATAGGTGAGCTTTGGGTTAGCTGGTGCACCGATCCAACTCACCAATGACTAAACTTATAACCTCTACAATTGTCAGATATCCTCCCTAAAGATGACTGTCCCGACCACATCCACATCAAACATGGGATACTCCAACAATGCAGCTTTGTCATCCTCATTTACTCCCGTGTCACTGGCATTTTGATCTAAAAGTTTTGAGTCCCTTGAATTATCAAGTCCCTTATCAAGCTATCAAGCTTAAGTAAATAATAAAATCTGCATCTAATACGCTCTCATATGCTCAGGATCAAGAATCATCCCATGTGTATCTTATTGATCATACACTGAAACAAGTACCCATGTATACCATACATGCACAGAACAGCTTCGGATGTCAGTGGCATAACTGCCATGGACCCTGCCATGTATCTTGTACATGCATGGTGCTCATGAACTCATAACTATTTTAATATAATTGAGTTCTTGCCATTGTTTTCGATGTGTTTGTGGTTGAAAAAGAGTAAAAAAAATCAGAAGATTCTGAACTACCTTTTTTGGACTTCAAACCAAATTCACCTAAAAACCTCCGCATCATATGAATGGGTAGATCAAATAAAGCAAGGAGTCACTTTTCCCTGTCCAGGTACTAGAAAATTCACCAGCAGATAGTTTTATACCGGTCAGTATGGGATAACAGAGGGCAAGTATGGACAAGCCAACTGCATTAACAAGATTCTATGTACATTCTCAACATGGCAGGGTACCCATTTTATAACACAAATGGGATAATCCAATATGGTCGGTGCACCTTAGCAAGGTAATCTGCAGTTGCATCAATCCATGATTTCAAAATTAAATAAGGCTTCTTGTATAAGTTATAAATATAACAAGTAAAATTACCTTTATTGTACCTAAATCAATCTAAATTAAGGCCTTGGTCATGCTGTGAATGTGTAGATCTAACGAATAACACATGAACTAAAAGGAAAACCGATATAAATTTCTTCACATCCATGTTGTGAATAGGCAAATTATTAGATCACTCGTTCTTACAAAAAAAAAATAATGAATATATATTATATCAAAAGAACTATCAATTATGTCTCATTAATAGGAGTGTTCAAAGAGGTTCGAACAGAACCATTAAGGGTCGAGCTTAAACTTCAAAAGATATGATGTTATACCATATAGCTCATGTTCCATAAAGCTCGTTTTGAATCTAAATTCTAACCATAAAAAGCAAATGAGATTATGCCTCATTGCTCTTGCATGAAAATATATAAAGAGCAAGGTTTGACTTACCAGTCCGTACCGGTACCGGGTGGTACACACAGTGCGTACCACCTGATATATTAAAACATAATATAAATATTTTATAATATAATATTAACATATAGTAAAATATTAATTAAAAAAAGAAAAGGGGCGACGTCACCTCGACCTTTCTCCTCGCGCGGGAGAAAAAGCGCCCGCAATCCGCAGGTGGCGCTGGCAACCCGCGGGCAACGACGACGTGCCGACGAGGATGGCGCGAGGAAATAGGTACTCCTCTTTTTCTTTTTTTTTTTTCCTCTTCTTCTTCCCTTTTTCTCCCTCAATCAACCTCGACGGTCGATTTCTCTCTTCAATCGACCGCCGACGATCGAAATCGACTACCGACAGTTGATTTCTCCCTCAATCGGCCGCCGACAGTCGAAAATCGACCATCGACAATTGATTTTTGACGTAACCGTCCGGTAGCGGGTGGTTTGCGTACCAGCAACCTGACGGACCGGTGTGTACCACCAGTACCGGGCGATATAGGTTGAAATTGCTTGATAAAGAGTACTTTAATTTTCAGTTTTTACAAGCCAGTGGTGAACTTCTAGTGCTCAAATTTATTCATGTAGCATTTCCCTCAAAAGAAGCAATGCATTTGACTAGTCTTTGATAGCACAAACCTAGCCCTTGTCCAATTCACAATGTTCACTCACAAATAAGCTTATTTGTCTAGATCAGATCAATCCAGATTAAGCCATTAAAATATCAGTTGTTATCTGCAATATCCTGGTAAGTTTTTGTTAATAAATAATCTGCAGAATACTAAATTGATTGGGTACCATTTTCATCTAAAGCAATAAAGAGTGATAGCTCATCTGTTGGGTTTGCTTCACCAACATGTTGTAATGGATGACCCACAGGAATTATTGATCCACCTCGCAAAAACATAGATGGCAGATCCTGAATTTGGTCAAACAGAAAAGACAAATCAGCAAATATTGAGTTCAGCCTCAGTGTGAACCAGACTTTTGAAATGATATAAACATACTGGGTGTGGATCACCAAAGTCAAAACGTAACCAGACTCCTTCTGGCAAGACAGTGGAACATTCATGTGAACCTTGATCAGGCACAGTGCTGCAGACCATAAAACATAAATAATATGTGCAGCAATGACTCCAATAACACAGAAGGAATATGTTCTTGCATTGTTATTTAACATTCTTGTATATGAAGAAAACTATTTTATAAAAAATTCTGAAAAAAGATTCAATTTTTAAGGAAAATAAAGTGCCAAAATATTTGAAAAGAAAGAAAAGAGGTCGGTCAATGCTTTGAACAATAGCAAGTAACAATTACCTTGCACAAATTAACAGTGGTCCTAGTAAGAAGGAATTCTCAACTTTTCTCAATCGTGGATCTTTTGGATCTGCATGTGCCAACAGAGTAAATACTTCTAACGTACCATATCCAATTTAAACGTTGTTTAAAGAATAGATTCATACCAGCAAAAAATGTGGGAGCTGCAACCAGTGTACCCTTAGTATGAGCCATATAGAAAAGGGTATATATATGAGGTAAAAGCCGATACCGCCTCAGCAATGCAAGGCGGCATACATCTTCACACTATAAACATGAAATTAATATTAGAATTGTTTGAACATCTCAGATATACATAAGTGATGTCCGCTAATGTCAAGTGTGAATTTGCAACATAATACAATGCGAAGAATTGCAAAAATCAATTTCAATTCTTGATAAGTTATTCTAAAAATCCTAGCAAGCAATTCATCGCTACAGAGTATTGCATACAACAATCAATGTGCCCTAGGAATGCAGTTGGATGATATTATTAGAGCTAATAATGATTGAAAGTGTAGTTGGATGTTATTATTAGAGTTAATGAGAAAATCTAAACTGGTATATAAAAAATAATATCAGGCAAACTTAAAGATTGAAAAACCATTAAAATATGACATGAAAACCTAATGTCAAAACGAAGACTGCAAGTCATCATGCCTCTTTGCAAAGGTGGTGTTGATGCTATGCAAGATAGGAGACACTAAGTTAAACCATAATATACTTGTTACAATCTTGGAAAACACAATGACACTATTAAACATACTGCTAACTTCATAAATTAATAATTATTTAAATTTTCCAGAAGTTAAGATAACATGCCTCTTCTCCAAAAGACCATGGTTCATGGTCTGCAGTGCGTTTTTCAGTGTGCCCACGGCAAAACGGAAAAAGTGCAGCAAATCCCATCCACCGACCGAAGAGTCTCGGAGTAGCATCCCCAGCAAATCCACCAATATCCGGTCCTGATAATGGCTGTCCACTAAGCCCCTGAGGCAGAAACCATTCAAATACAATAAATGAATTTTACAATGTATATTGACGAGTTATACAAATTTTAATAGTTAAATTTCATAGCTTCCAAAACCATTCCCTTGTATGGCTCGAATCACATAAGAGGGGAAGAACCAAGGATTGCAATACCTGGTGGTACCACCCGTACCTGGTGGTGCATACCAATCCGCTAGCTAACCAATACGCAGAACCCTGCTACCGGGCGGTACCGCTAGGTAGCGGCTATTTCCGCCCCGTTACCACCCAATTTTGACCGTCGTCGATCATTGCCAGGCTGTAACGGTAGATATTCGACTATCGGCGACCAATTTCGGATGGTATCATCGGAGGGAGGGATAAAGAAGAGGGAGAAGAAATACCTAGTGTCTGTGCTGCTCTTCGCCCGTGGTCGATTTCTTTGCCGGTGGGCGAAGAATCACCCACGCGATCCGTCGTCGGCGGGCAATTTCTTCGCCGGCAGGCAATTTATTTTCCCTGCACGGGGAGAAGAAACGTCTCCCCACATGGGGAGAAAGAACGAGGCAAAATCGCCCTTTTTTATATTTTTTAATTTTATATTATTTATATATATACCGAGCGATATGCCTATGCGTACCGCTCGATACCGATGAGCTAAGCTCGGTATGCCGGTATGGCTAAACTTGGGAAGAACCACAAAATTGATACTACTTTAGGACAATATTGCAACAACATATATTATTAACATTTGAGTGTGTGATAAGAACAAGTAGAAATTTTCAACAAATGTATACACCAGAACTTTAATTGGTAAAATCGGTAACTCTTCCTTAGCATCATACATAAAACACCTGATTTTATATGGTTGTCCATCGAATGATACAATGAGTCGAATGATCATATGTTAACTATACAAGCTGGTCTTACCCAATTTTATAGCATAGAACTCTCTAATAATTGAAGATCAGGCATACAGCTCGGTACCGGCGAACCGTACCATATGCAACATATATTATTAACATTTGAGTGTGTGATAAGAACAAGCAGAAATTTTCAACAAATGTATACACCAGAACTTTAAATGGTAAAATCGGTAACTCTTCCTTAGCATTGTACATAAAACACTTGATTTTATATGGTTGTCCATTGAATGATACAATGAGTAGAATGATCATATGTTAACTATACAAGCTGGTCTTACCCAATTTTATAGCATAAAACTCTCTAATAATTTAAGTTCATAACGGGTGAACTATAAATATTAAAAACCTGATATATGTCATATATCCTTTCATATGAACTATCTATAGCTTTTAGAAAAAGCAAATCTGATTGCAAAATCACCTAGAGAAAAACATTGGCACATCAAAAAGATTATGTTTTTGGTTCTAAAATTTAAAATTTCATTGGTACCAGGAGGCTATGCTGTCCAGTAGTGCACAGTAGCCATTGTATAGTCCAATGTTCTGAGGATCAACAGGTAAAGCTTCAATAAAAAAAAGCTGCAAGCCTCCAATGTCTATCAACTCTAGTTTCATATGCAGTCTTGTTCCCTGAAACTCTCAGACATGCCAACATCCTCAAGCATCACAATTTTTTAGTTCTCTTTCAAAGTCTAAATTATATCAACTAATGACTCTTCTTTTATCTACCTGATGCCTGGAAATGCTCTATCCTTATAAACATTGAGCTTCTACATTCCCCATTCTCAGTCCTCAAAAATTACCAAAACCACCAACTCTTCTACCCAAGATCACTTCTTCACACAGATTGATCCAACCCTAATATTGATCTCCTTTGTTCCTTTTTGTTTCACTCCATCACAGCATTATATCATGCCAAGCAGTTAGAAAGGCTCTGTGATGTGATCAGAGTTGAGTAACCTATCATAAAGCATATGCAGTGATCAGGCACATAGACAACAAACTGGGACAAAGCAAAAACAAATGTTCAGGGAAAAAAAAGAAGATACCACTTTCTTCAAAGAGAAGAACCTGTTGGAATTAAACCCTAAGAATGCACATGTTCTAAAAATCATTTTTAGCTGTTCTGTTATAATTGTAACTCTATGACATAAATATATAATTTCAATATTCTTGTAACCTTTCACAGAGTATAATCCTGTAATATGAACATATGAACCTACCAATTGAAGCACCATTGACAGGCTCATATGGAGGTGCTCCCAGGTTGATAGGTTATCACCAGTCCAGGTTGCAGCATAACGTTGACTTCCTATAAATCCAGCTCTCGTGAGTACAAATGGCCTTTTATTGCTATTGGCCATTTTCATTCCTTCGTAAGTTGATCTTGCCATCAGCATGCCATATACCTGCATGCAACCATACTAGTAAGTCTTAACTGTGATTATTAAGTGTCGTCAATAAAGAACTGATGCTTTCTCTATAGATTACAAAAAAGAAGGCAGGCAAAATGCTATTTTAGGAATTACATTGTGATAATGAGAGTGATTTTGGCAGCCACCAAAATTAGCATCTCCTCTGTGTGTGTTGCTCTCTGGCATTGTTTTTGTTACAGTCTGAAAATTGGGCATGCCATTAGCAACTTTGGAAAGCATGAAATTAATAGAATTTATCTTTTAAAAACTTACTTTGAAAACAGCAGGCTCATTCATATCATTCCAAATGCCATCAACCCCATTAGATATAAAATCCTTTACCAACTCGGCCCACCACAAACGTGTGCTTTGTTGTGTGAAATCAGGGAAAACACAAGGCCCAGGCCACACCTCCCCTTAGGTGGCAACAGAAAATGAATATGGTCAGCAATTCTTAGAAATTCATCAGAAGTTAAATGGACCAAGAACCTTACCAACAAAAGGCTTTCCATCTGCTTTTTTAATCCAGGCATCATTTTCAGTACCACTTTCATAGACAAAATAGCCTTCCTCGCTTTTGATCCCAGGATCTAACATCCAGATAGCTTTGAAACCACTTGAATGAAGATCGTTCACCATAGATTTTGGATCAGAGAAGCGTTCCTGGAAACATGAAGAGATCATTTAAAAGCGTTTAGGAAAACCAGGAGATCTGCAGCATTAAATTCACATTAAGGAATTTAACATCAAACTGCCAATATATTGTACATTACGGCATAAAGAGAACAAGAGAACTTTTTCTTTAAGATGGTATGTGATTGTGAACATAGATTTAGTCCCACATTGGAAGTGGGACAGTAATAGAGTTTGTTTATAGGTCTAAATTGTTCTATTTTTTGTAACCCTAGACTTAAGCATTTTGGACTGTGTATATGACATTTATATTTAGTTAATTTCTCCCATCGGACAAGGTCACAACGCATTTTTTTCTACTCAATATATGAGAGTGACACATGCTACAAATATGTTTGCAACTTCTTGTATCATTACTGTAGGAAGTTTATTTTCATGACTTTGATCCATAGGAAGACAAGATGTCTGTTGAATACTCAGAGCACTGCTATTTAATGGTGATGCTACTCTTTCACAAACCTGATGTGTGCGACCCACATATTGGTTCTGCACACTTTGAGAAAACCACATCACCACTGAAGTTCATAGAAGCATCTTACAAATAAAAATTGTCAAAAAAAGTCACTACAGTCCCATCCGATTGCAAAAGCTAAACTGCATAGTATAAATCCAGGTCCAGCAGGAAAGTGCTTACTTTGTCAAACGTAAAACACTTGAAACCATCCATGTAGTCAATGTCCATCCATATAACATCACAAGGTATGCCTTTCTCTCGAAATGTTCTAGCAATCTGTATCAGGAAAAACCAAATGTAAGAGCCGCATGTAAATAATATTGCTAGTTAGCTCATAAACTTATGCTTGTTAAAATACTCAACAAAATAAAGAATAACTTTCAGTCAAAAGCACCTATAATTTCACTGGCAAAAAGCAATTAACCAAAAGGTTGGAAATGTAAGAAGTAATTTACAAACTTATAAATTGGAGTACCTCCAAAACTTTTACATCAGATTCATAGCTCCAACGACACTGATGATAACCAAGTGACCATTTCGGAGGCATAAAAACAGTTCCTACATTTGAGTAGAAAAACATTATGTTGAACCCAACTGTCACTTGCAAGTCATAATAAGAACTGACATGTTTTAGATTTTCTACTTCTTTAGATATTAACATGCTAAATAAACCACAACATGAGCATAACTAATTTCTTGTTAACTTGTAAAGATGTTAAGCACTAAACTACAATAATCAATCACATCCAAAAAATCAAAATAGTGTTCTAGCAGCCAGTCTTCAACCTGGACCATGAACTTCAATTGATAGTTATCAGATTCAGATGAGACCAGCTAGTCTGACTGAAAATTTGTGACAATTGTTAAATTTTGTTTTAAGAACAAACATGGAGTTAAAATTTAAAACCAAAAACCTCAACTAGCCAAGCTAGTTCCATGCTCCACATGGACCAGTCCAACTTTATTTATTTTCTGGCTGATCTAGTCGCCTCAACCCCTTACAATATTTTGCCCAAACACCCCTTTTCAAGCTCGTATCAGCTAAGAAAAGCAACTGATTGGTGACAGTGAAGTGCATACAGAAGGAGAAAGAGAAGAAGAGGAATGCAGGAGGAATAGGAGAGGAAGAGGAGACAGAAGAGGAAGATTCACTACAGGACTGTGAAGGAACGATGGACTTCTTTTATTTATTTACTTTTTTTTGCTTTGGGCAGTCAGGTACACAACTAAATCTGACTCTGTACCATACCTACATAATACTGGCAAAATTATTGCTGGAATTTTTATGTTCAATCATTAAATCGTGTACACACTAGATACAAAACAACGCTCCCTTTCATGACTGGAATGTGGTTCATTAGGCCCATTACTATCCATCTGAATCAGAATGTCTGGAAATCCACCCTCTTCGTAACTCCACGCCACAATAAATATAGTATATTTACTATAAGGTAATCATGTTGATCTAGAACTTAATCACCTTTAACCAAATATACTTCCTCTTCCTTTGTCAGATCATTAGTGGGTGATCTTTGAAGATGATATCACTTTTTTGTCTCACAATGCAGCTTCTAAAAATAAAAAGCTTACCTCCACTGATCTACCTTCTTCTCCATTCACAAAAAATCTTGATGAACTTTAGTAGAAGTAGCGCATGAGGTTGAAACACTAGGACAAATCTTGTTACAAATTCTTTATGTGTCACTGTAAAACCCTTTTACACCTGGTATTAACTTATACAAGAGATGAAACCAATTGCTGAATGGCTGATATCGACCTGACAACATATCGTATCCAATGATTTCATGCACCCCTGTTGAGTCTTAAAGAAGTCATGCGCTAGCTGACAATATCATATTTAATCAAAGAAGGTTCACACAAAATAATGTTCAACAAATGCAAATTATGAAGTAGAGTGTCGAATTAATGACTATGTTTAGAAACATTTAAAGAAGTACTAAAGAACTACAAAGGTTGGTGTAGCTTATTGTAACTCGATTATCCTGTAAGAGTAAGGTAAACACAATGACAATTTGAGATATCCGAATGGAGACAGTTTGGTATTCAATTAAGCCAAAGTAAGGAGCAGCACATGACAAACATTGCAACTAATAAATAGGAAGCACAGAAAATAACCAATAGCATGAGAAAGGGACATCAGGACTTCAGTGGGTGAATCAAATGGACCAAATGTAATTATGGGATAAACTGCATCTGACATAAACTTCACCGTAGAGGCATTCCTTAAATCAATCTGTCGAAAGAAACATTTGACAATTACATTAGTAGAATTATGCAATTAATCAATAACTGAAATCTAAAAGATCTATTATAAAAATAAAAAGGAAAAGAATTGGCCGACCTCGCAACGCCGAGTTGTGTCAGCAAGAACGCCAAGTGCCTTTCCATCTGGAAGAACGGCTAGAACCCAAGGGTGAGATTGGTACAATGATGTTGTTCCTGGACCATAACCCCATGCATCCGTATTCCACGTAAAAATCTGGGATGAAATTGGAGAATTAATTTCCAACAGAACTAATTAAGAAAATTGGGAAAAAAATCCAAGTTCCACATAAAAATCTGGTAATTGATCAAGAAAATACCCGATTCCCTGTCCGTTCAAGCTGCCCACTGACTTCTCCGGTTCCATAAAAGGATGTCCCAGAAGGAAACTGTGACAATATAAAGTAACATACCATACTATTTTATCAAACAGAAACTACACTTGCAATGTCAAGTAGAAACAGAATACTCACATGATCACAACATGTACAAAATTACCAGAGCATTTAGAGAGAGAGAGAGAGAGAGAGAGAGAGAGAGAGAGAGAGATCCTTACATGTGATAGGGAAAAACATGATTCCAGATAATACCATATTTTTCATAGGAACAGTGTGCTAGGTAATTTTCTAAGAATTAGCAAATTGTTCCGTCACCATTGCAGATACACCACCAGTAGATTGATAATTGTTTCCACACCCACTTAAGAAGCCAAAGTGCAAACTGTCAACCTCGTATTAAATCTATAATGCACCATTTTCTCAGGATCATGTTCCATTTTGGCTGTCTAGAGTGTTTACTTGGGTTTTTTTTTTAGGCGTCTTATTCACTGCCCTATATTTCCGTAAGCAAACTTGGAACGCTTAACACCATAACAATCTTCGTGAACAACACACTCTGTCGTTCTACTATCAAGGTTGCAGATACTCGTGATCCTATAAAGAATTCAGGTTATACAGAATGGCATCCCATTCAAAATAGATGATGATGGCCTCGGGAGAAAAGGTCGAGGGGAATGAGGAATAGTGAAGCACCGATCAAGGAAGTAAATGTTACGGCGAACCTGGATCACGACCATCTGCTTGCCAAGACGACGCTCGAAGGTGGGGACGTACTCGGGGACCCGACGAACCGCGATCGGGGCCTCCCTGACATTAGGATCCGCGAAGGAGAGGCTAGGAAACGCCGCAGCTCTGTCGGTCTCGGAGCAATCGAACCGAAAGACCCCCTCCTCGAGAATCGGCTCGAAGACCATCGCCCCGGACGCACCAGATCCCTCGGAACCCTTTCCTTGGTCCATCGTCGGCTTATCCGATCGCCCACCTCTCCAGATCCAACTCCAGCTCCAGCTCCAGCCCGAGCTCGAACACTCCACGATGCAACTCCTCCTCCTCCTCCTCCTCCTCCTCCGCAACGTCAACCCGCACCTGCAAAGGTTTCCACCGACCGGTTCCAATTTCTTGGCGAAAACATCCGGAAGGGAGGACGGAACGCACCTTGTTGGGGAACGGGATGAAAACGAAGCGATCCAACAACCCTCGGTAGTCCTCTTATTCACCAATGATAAAATGGCCCGTTGATGGGCAAAAAATATGCCGGTGTCGACTATATAAGATGCCATGGGATCTGATCTGATTCCCACTCTCTTTTCCTCCTTTCTTTCTCCTCGTCTCTGCCTCCTCTCTCACTGCATCCAATAAGTTAGCCAGTGGGGCTTACTCTAACCAATTGCGGTCATCCGACCGTCGCAAGGGGAAGTATTAAAACGCAGAGCAGTTGGGGCGCACGTGACGCGGATCGTTGCGAAACCGTCAAGCGTCCGAAACGGCCACTGAAGCCGCCTCACGTGGAATTCGACCTCGAGCGAGCTTGGGAGTTGCAACTCCTCCGCGCTGCATCGGTCACGATTCGCCGGCCTGGGAGACGGCATATATATCGTTGGGGCCTTCTTGGAGCTTACTTGAAGAAGAACAGGCATGCAAGTTAACGCAAACTTGTGGCAATTTATGATATATATATATATATATATATATATATATATATATATATATATATATATATATATAATTTTTTTCTCCGAAAAGCCAAGAGGAAGATGAGTAGTTACCAGCGTGCAAGTCACGCGATTCAGCAGAGGTTGTCTTCTCCGTGCAAACTTGAAGAACAGACCCAAATAACATCGATTACGAACTCTCGTGATTCGTATCGTGGAGAGTTGATGAAACTGCTTCGGGTTTCGATACATCAGCTCAGCTGATCTGATCGCGACTAATTGTGACTCGTACATCGGGTTGGGTCATTAGTGCGCACGTTAGCAGATATATATAGAAAACAACTATTCTTCACTTAATATGTTTAATAATTCATCAGGAATGGTTGTAGAGCGCTAACTATAGATTAGCTTTGTGTGTTCAGATCCTATCAGCTTCGTCATCTTTATATTTAAAAAAAATTAGATTGAGATCTCTTTAGTTTTAAAAATAAAATAAATAATTTCATCTGTCATTATATCGTCACCATGTACTGAATCAAAAATAATAGATAAAAAAATAATTTTAATATATCTTTTATTTTTAATGAGTATACATATGCTTGAAACGAAAATGATGTTGAAATTATCTTTTTATCGATTATTTTTGTACCGATCAAATACATATTTTATCACATATTATTTATTTTGTCAAATGAAATTATGTATTTTACTTTTAAACATATAAGGATCTCAATATAAATTTTTTAAGTATAAAAATCACGATATTAATAGGATCTAAATATAGTGTGATAATATGTAATTAGTTTGATTATAGGATAGATACTTAATATTTTAAGCTATTATTAATTTTTTTTTAACTAAATGACTTGAATATTAGAAGGATGTCTACGAGTTATGCCTTCAACACAATATCTTCATCAACTTCCAACTAATGTTTTGCCCTTATCGTTGGCTCCTTCTAGGTGACCCCGCCTAATATTTTATGGATGAGCATTATCTTTGATATTAATCATCTCACACGAATATGATCGATGACGAGTGCTCCTCTATAGTCCTCTTCGTATCTATCTTCTTCCCCTCCGTTGGATCCTCCCCCACGAAATACCCTCTTCATAAATAGACTTATTTCAAAGGTAAAATTATTGCTAGCTCTTCCTCTAATGGAGGTCATGCTCCACCATGAATCCTTGTGGTTCTCTTTTTGATGGGTGAGGCACTCCTAGAGAAACTTAAATATGAGCCATCTCATTTATGTTAAGTATGTTTTTTTTGGTAAGTTGTTCATTATCCCTTCATACATATTAAAAAAGATGGGTCATCTATCTATCTCATGCATATTTGTGCTTCATTAGAGGTGCAAATAATTCCTCTTTAGGTCTAAGATGTAGAGGAAAGAGTTTTCATGTTCCAAAGATAATTGAGTGTCATATTAAGCAAAGATGATACTAACCATGGACGATTAGATTCATTAAAACACCGACAAACATCTACTTCACTTGGGATTTTGTATCTGATTCACTTTTTTTTGTTCTTAACCCCACACAAGTTTCTACTGGAAATTAACAGGTAAACATCCCCAGCTATTCCTTTTATGAGGCTTAAATGCAACTAATTATCTCTAAGAACTTGTCACCACTGCTTAATTATTCCGAGGATTTATCATCATCATCAATTGTATTTGCTAAGCAATATTGTGGATTTTAGAACAACATGTAAGAACCAAATGGTGGGTGGGACTCACTAGTATCTTAAACCACTAAGCAAGATGCTGTTGATTTAAAAGTCTCATTTTTCCCCCTAATTTTCATACTTAAAATTATTGGCAATTAATTTTTTATATTTTTACTTTTTTAGGGACATTACTCAAATATAAAATTCTAAAATATTTTACTCATTAATTTTTTTAATTAGACTAATCATAAAAAAGTCTTTCAAACCACATAAATCGAGATGTAAATCTTCATCATATTATTTTACTAAATTTAGTATTAGAAGGAATCACATCGAAAAATTTAGTATTGCAACCGGCATCAGATTCCGGCGTGTGCGGCGTGGACCCCATCTCACCGGACAGTACAAGTGTGGAGGACGGCCGTCAGATTCTTATTCTCCGCCACCCACACTCCCTGCGGCCGGCTTTCCCTGCCCTGCCAATTATTCAACCCTCCTCTTTGCCACCGCTGATTTGTCCGGGAATCTTAGACCGAACCAATGGTGGCAGCTTTTCGGGGCCTCCACAAGTTAACCTGCGCCACCGCCTCTCGATTCGAAGTGTTGGTGATGTCGAGACAGTGGACTGTGCGATCTGTCGTCTCTCATGGATCAGCAGCAGGGGTCTGCAACTCTGATGCAAATGAACGGGACAGCGAGAACATCCATCTTAGCCTCTCTCGGATTAGGATGATAACATCATACCCTACCATGCACAGAAACCCCACGCACGTTCGCCGTCCGACATGCTAACCCAAGACTTCTTATTCGAGTTCTACGGCTCCCGTGATCCAAGAAGAAATCAGGAGACGAGTTCTATATGGTCCACAATGATCGACGGGGAGGAAGAGGAGAATAGAAAAAAGCCTGCACAGAAAGGGCGTCTCGGCGGAGCACGAACGATTCGCATCTCCGCCGGAGCCCCGTTGGGCTGCACCCTCTGACGTGGGGAATATTCCCGCGTCACCCTCCCTTGTCTCCGACCGAACCAATCCCAAACGTGTTCCGAGGCGCAGCGTAGACGCAGTTGCTTGCTCGTCGGACACGAGGAGGCCTGCGATTGGACCGCCGAGCTTTATGATCTCGAGTCGTTGCTGCTGTCTCTTCTCCTACCATTCCCTCGGTCTCACGTTTTCACCGATTCGTCGCCGGGAATCCGTCGATCTCATCCTCTCACATCGCCTCCTTCACCGCTAGCATTTGCTTGTTTATTGATGTCAAGTCAACCGTCCTTATCCTCTCCTCATCTCCTCTTCCAATTGGGTTTGTGTGTGTACTATGCATCCTGATTCGATCTAAATCTCAAGTTTCGGCCTCGCTTTCGGCCGCTCTTCTTCGTTCCGTCATCGAGAAAAAGGAGACTGGCAAAAGAATGCGACCGGGAATAGGAATCCATGGCTTTTGACAAAGCAGTCTGTGCTTAAAGCTACCGAACGCAGCTGCGAGAGAGCAAAAGAATTGGTTGGCATGTGAGATGGAGAACATTTACCAACCCCGTCCGCCATTGGCAGCATCGCTGTTCGAGGCTACCGGAGGGGAAGGAGCTGGAGTTATGCTGTCGAGAGACCCGAAGCCTCGGCTAAGGTGGACGCCCGACCTCCATGACCGGTTCGTGGATGCTGTCACCAAGCTCGGCGGACCCGACAGTGAGTGTGCATATATGTACAGCTTCCTTCGCTTCCACCTACCTCTGATTCCACGCATCAAAGCAGCAATGGAATCCCATTAGCTGCTACTGGCAATCTGTATATAAGGAGGAATTGGGGCATGGTGGCGCTGTACATGCCTTCCACCCACCACCTTGCTGAAGCTTCATATTTCTGAATTGTAGATCTGAGTAAATTACGATCGAATTAGTTATAATTCTGTGATCAATTGGCAGAAGCAACTCCGAAATCAGTGCTAAGCTTGATGGGCATGAAGGGGTTGACGTTGTACCATCTCAAGAGTCATCTTCAGGTCACATCTCTTCGTCCACTCCTTCATGGTCTATTGTTTCTGTTCTGATCTTGCTTTATTTGTCTGCAGAAGTACAGACTTGGAAAGCAAACCAGAAGGGAGACAGGCCGGGAAGCAAAGAGAAAAGGTAGATCGAGGCAGGCCACCATAAACTGAGAGAGTACATACATTCCCTAGAATTGAGCATTTGCTTTTTATTCATCATACAGGAAGCAATTCGAGCAAGATTAATTGTTCCTCTACCGCAAGTAGTGACGTCTCTACGACAGACAGTGTCGGGTATGTGTATTGCATCAAACTCTGCGACTACATATCATTGCATATAAAACTTAAGTTTTATACAAGAAATTGCAAAGCATTAACAAAGATCATAGGCTGCATACGAAACATCAATGAGTTCTGCAAATAAATAGGACTGTGTTGAAGAAAATAGATCGCGGAGAAGAGCTTCTTGACTTGAGATACTACAAAGGATTTATTTAATAGCTTCGAACAAGTCAGGGAAGTTGTACAAAGGGTATGAATCTTAGCAGTAAAGATTCGTCCGTCACACAAATTACTATGGCATGGATTCTAATGCAGTTTTTGTAATTGAGGAATCCCATGAACTCCATGCTTAGATTTTTATGCTCTCAAATTTATATCCGTCGTCTGATGTTTCACAAACCATGCAGAGAAATGCCTCTTGGAGAGGCGTTACGCTATCAGATCGAAGTGCAGATGAAACTGCAGGAGCAACTCGAGGTAAGCTTAATGGTGCAATGCAAAAGAAGTCTCCAGTCCCTGTAACATTCACGAGATTACTTTATCAGGTACAGAAAAAATTGCAAATGAGAATCGAGGCTCAAGGGAAGTACTTGCAAGCAATACTAGAGAGAGCTCAGAGGAGTCTTTGTTTCGACATGAATCGCTCGTCAGATAGTTTAGAAGCTACGAGAGTGCAGCGTATGGATTTCGACTTGGCACTATCGGGCTTGATGGTGAGTCGGGTTTGCGAAGAGAAGCACTCGGAGCTGAGAGAAGTGCGGTCACAGGAAAACATCAAGAAGAGGAACAATTCAGGGTTTCAACTTTATCAAGAAGGCAGAGAGGAGGCCGAGGGCAGTTCTCTTCTTCTGTTGGATTTGAATGTGAAAGGAAGCAACGGTGAGATGCTCGGTGTATCGAGAGGAAATGACTTGAATCTCAGAATCCAAACACAGGGGTTGTAAACCAGCGTTTAGACTTGATTCTGCACTTGAAAACACACAAGATGCTATCGTTGTGCGCATCGAGTTCATATCGAATCTAAGTTTCCTACAGTGTAAATCTGTATACTGCGGTTTGTTTCCTACAGTGGATCTTAATCTCATCCGCTGTTAATATATCAACTTGTTTGTCCAATTTGAAAGCTATCATTGTATCAAAAAAAAGTCTGAGCCAGATAATAGCAGAGCAAAGATGGATAGAGTGCATATCCAACAACAATCTTTGGAATCTTATGATACATACATCAAAAGCAGCAATCGATTTGGACATCCGAATTTGACAAACAATTTACATTTGTGTCGAAAGAAAAAGGAAAAGATGATATTTGCGTTTGACTTGGTTTGAGAATGAATGATTGGACGCTTTGACTCTCGTGGTTTTTGCCTTGTCTGCCCGCTTCGTTGACAAAATTCCAAGAAGGAAGGAAGGAAGGAAGGAGGAATTCAGCAGGCTTGTAGGCCGTAGATGATGCCGCGATGCCAGGCAACCTTGGCTTCTCGGCCGTTGAAGAACCTCTGCTTCATCCTCAGATAGACTCGGTAGGTCAGGAAGCTATCTGATCCCGCTTGATGCGACTTCCCAGCCTGGCGTGTCACCCCGAGGGTACTCGCCACGCTCTCCAGCCCGCCGGAGAGACCCTTGCAGTGGCGCATCATGTACTTGAGATCCACAGTCTCTCCGAAGAGCAAGTTCACCAGGCCGAGGAACTCTTCCAGGGTGTGGGGCAGAGGGCGGCCGTACCCCAGCACCTTGATGAGATAGGCGAAGTCGTAGCAGCTGTGAAAGGCGATCCATCGAGTGGAGAGCGGGCGGCAGAAACGGCAATGGGCGACGAGGCCGGAACGGTAGAGGAGGGCGGCGAAGTAGCCGGAGTCAATGCCGTGGAGGGGAAGCCGGTCGAAGTCGATGCCGCTGGAGCGGAGCAGGGCGATGGAGTCCGGCGCGTGGGGGTCGCACCGGACGTCGAATTCCCGGAAGTTGAACTCCCACACGAACCCGACCCTGCCGCCGGTGCCGAGGTCGGGGAGGTGGCCCAAGGCGTCGAAGAGGGTGAGGCCGAGTTGGACGAGCTCCATCTCGTCGACGTTGGCCTTGAGGAGGGCGTAGCGCTGGCTGGGCGGGAGAAGACGGTGTGGCCTCGGAGTGGTGTAGAGGAAGCCGGGAAACTCCGTGTCGAAGGCGACGTAAGAGAAGCGATCCACCAGGGAAGCAATGATGGAGAACTCGTACTCCAAGTTCCACGCCCACACCGGGCGCACCACCACATGCCGCAGTCCTCCTCCTTCTCCTCCTCCTCCTCCTCGTTTTGAAGACATTTCCACGCAACAATGATACAACAGTGACGAATCACAACCCCCTTCGTCACCTCCTTATATAACAATGGAGTGTCCGAATCCCATTGGGTTTTCTTTTTCTTTTTCCGAATCCGAATATAACAAAGGAGTGTCCGAATCCCATTGGGTATTTTAATCTTTTTTCCGAATCCTAAGTGGAATCGGGTGTGTCGCTGTTTGTGGGCCTTGAGACGGCCCATTTGGCGGCCTTCCATTGGGTTTTTTTTTCTTTTTCCGAATCCAAAGTGGAATCGGGGTGTCGCCGTTTGTGGGCTTTGAGTCAGCCCATTTGGCGGCCTTTTTGGTGGCCTTCAACCAAGGGTGCCTTCGTTGCTTGGACCTCCACGATCGCGACGCGAGATGGGAGACCCCGGCATCGAGGAGGAAGCACCGACATCGAATGGGGGCGCGAATCTTCCGATCTCCACGCCGGAAACGGGACGCCACCTCCGTGAGTCCATCTGCAACGCTAATTCTCGAGATCGCCATTCCCGGACACCGTATCCTCTCCCCTGTTCTCCTCCTTTCCTCTGTCTCCTCTTTTGTTCTTGTTATCATGTCGTGGCCTCTTCACTTGGTTCCGAATCTGTCGAGCAAGCAGCTTATTGCGCCGTCGAGAGTTTGGTACTGAGTTTTAAGGTTCCCTTAGGGTTTGGAACTTTACCCATAAATACTTGTCGGGTTCATTTATATTCCTTTCCTAGGATTCGCCTTGCTGTGTGATTTGGTGCATTGTTTGTGTGTAGCTGACCCTTCGGCCTTAGATATCAACTCGCTTCCGTTGAAAAGTGACTGAAGAAAAGGATATAGATGCTGAAACTATCTATAGATGGTCGATGACTTGGGCAATGATTTGCACAAATGATACCTGCAGAAATGATACCTGAATTTTGATTCTCTCGGATGCATCACACATTTTTCCTTTTCTTTTTGTTTTGTAAAAAATTGGAAAAAAAGAATCTATTGAAAAATATTTTGTTTGATTATTTAATGTTGCTACCTTGACGTGAATAATTCAAAATTCGATCATCCGTCGCTTTGGCTCGATGCAGAGGTAGTAAGATTTCTCTGCAAGAATAAGGCCGACGTTGGAGTGAGAACTTCCACATAACTCGCTGCAACGCTCTTTGGGAGATCGTCATTTGTCAGGGCCGGAGTCTATTTGGGATAATTAGGGGACGATCCCTGCTGTGAGACATTCGGAATGGAGAATTGGGTCACGCCGCATGGGATTAATTCTTGCTACAATAGGGCGTGCAAGCTCTTCGAAATCATGTGGCGGGTGACCCACACGAGGAGAAACCCGAGAATGGGCATCGTTGTCGGGTATTATTGCTCCCAGCAGTTGGCTCGTGCGACCCTCCTGGGGATCGAGGCTGACAAGTGTGGGAGGATCATGCTCCTGCCGGCGGTTGCAGGGAATGGGGCGCAAGCTCGCCCACGCACGTCATCTCCCAGGCGACGACCAATGACTGGGTGAGTCAGCTGTTAAAATGCATACGTTATCACTTTCTCGATCATTTGTCCCCTCGTAAGACGTGCTATGTGGCTCCGGTGCAAGGGTTCGAGGCATGTTATTTAGTCGTTTCTATATCGTCAATGTTCGGTCAGATTGTGCGTATATCTTTTGGCATGGTTGATGCGCCAGAGTCAAGTTTCGGACCCCGCAGTTGGAGATTTCGTGGCTAGTAGGTGTGGTTTGGGTTTCTTGGCCCATATATCGAAGGCGCATGGTGCCTTTTTTTGCTTGTCAGGCTTTTGCCTAAGCGTCTTTTAGCGATTGCAAAAGGCGCTCGGGCACTCGCCTAAGCGCATGAGGCGAGCCGCGCCTTGCTCGATCTCCGTGTGCGCACTTCAAAGAGGCGCCGGGCGCCGAGCTTGCGCGCCTAGTTAAACCAGTGAGGCGAACCTTTTAGCTGGTTCGATCAAATTCGCGTTAGTTGGTTCAATTGAACCAATTAACGATCGATAATTGCTTCCTCAACCCTAATCTCACTCGCGAATCGCGATTATGCCAACTCGCTGCCGCCGCCGCTATTGCCGCCGCCTCCGCGCCGCCGCTCTCCGTCATTGCCGCCGTCACGGCTGTCACTTTTACTCTCAAGACTTTCTCAAGTCACCACCTTATTTACTTTTAACAATATATTGTATGTTAACAATATATTGTTAATGTATCTATTAACAATATCGATAATAATATCTTTTATTTATTAGATTAATATTATTGTTTTGATTTAAATTTTAATAATATTAATATTTATTTCTTTAATATCATGTTTTTAGATTTTCTTAATTTAATATCTTATTTCTATTTAAATAATTATATTTACTAATCGTATTATATATTTTTATATTTTAGCGCTCGCCGGCAAGCGAGCACTTAGCGCCGTTTGGGACCTTGGCGCTTAGTGCTTTTAAATCACTGGCGTCTTTCGCTATAGTAGGTCTTGTTTTGTCGTAGCGAGTCTTGTTCTTCCGTAGCGAGCCTTGGTAGACCATCGTATCGGGATTTAGAGCTTTGCCGTAGCGGGCTTTCATCGTAGCGGTCCTTTTTCCGCTATAGCGGCTTACGCTACAATGGGATTTTCGGGCTTCGTCATAGCGGATCTTGGTCAACTATCGTAGTGGGATTCGGGTGGTCAGCTGATCGTGACGTGGCATGTTCAGTGGAATGGGATGCGTCAAACGTGGCAAGCCCCACACTCGTTGGTTCCAATTCAAGAGCCTGATCGGGGGCCATCTGAAGTGCCTCGCATGGATCATTTAGGAAGCCCACCCCAAACTCCTTGCAACCCCAGATGAAGCAAAAGTTTGTTGTAAGGAAGACCTCTTCATGTGGATTCCATGGCCAACCAAGTGGGGCCCTGGGGATAGCCTGTGCTTGTTTCTGGCACCACGATTGCGGATCGTCAAGGAATCGAAGCGTTTAAGCGCTTCGTGTTGTCGGGGTTGGCCTCGTAACAATATGGGTATCTGGTTGAGTTGCGGCACTTGAAGACAACATACCTGGGGATGCATGTCAAGGAGGACCCTTTCACCAGTCGGTCCAAGGACGCTAATGTGACGTTGGAGGTCGAGATCCCCTTTGATGATAACCTTGGTTCGCCTTCCAAGCCCTTTGATGATACTTCAAATGGATCATTAGAATCAGAGCAGGCTTCAGAGAGACATCGGATCCAGCTGGGCTTAACATATGCCGCATCACTCCTACTTGGATTAGGATCGGGAAGCGTCAGCACCTCGATTTCAGTTGGAATTAGGATTATAGCTCGCGTTGGACCAGGATTCGGAATTTTAAAAATTACCCGATTGAACTGGGATTCGGACACTCTGCTTGTTATTCGGACACTGTTGTATCGTTGTCGCGTGGAAATGTCTTCACAACGAGGAGGACGACGACGATGATGGCAAGATGTGGTGGTGCGCCCATTTCTAAGTGAAACCTATAGATGGAGTCCACGCTTACACTGTTTGGTATGAGAATTTCCACATAACTTTTGGGCGGGAAATTGTTTGGGTTGTTACTTAGAGTTAATATAAGAAATGTTCATTACGAAGCTGAGAAATTGTTGTTGTTGACAATTTAAAGAACTCTTTTTTGTCAATTTATGTAATGGGTTTTTGGATATTAGAAATTTTAAACATCTAAGAAGTGCTTTACTTTTCAAGATCTCGATCTTTGGTAAGTAAATCAACAAAAATTATTCCATATCTTGAACCTCTTCGGATGGCCACCCGATCATGACGCTGCATGTTCGGGTGGAATGGGATGCATCAAACGTGGCAAGCCCCATGCTCTTTGGTTGCAGAGCCGGATCTGGAGCCATTTGAAGTGCCTTCCAATAGATCAATTAGGGAGCCCGCCCCAAACTCTTGCAACTCCGGATGAAGCACAAGTTGGTTGTATGCGGATCGCCGCATACAAGGAGTCAAAAGGGTTTAAGTGCAGCTTTATGATGTCGGGGTTGGCCACATATCAATATGGATATCTTGTTGAGTTTTGACACTTTAAGGCAACATACCTGGGGATGCATGTCGAGGAGGACCCACATCGAAAGTGGGCAAGAATAAGATTGGCTTATAGTGGTTTGATGAGTGTATTACTATCAGGTTCAGCTTAAGCATTTTGGTAGTGATTTGGGTCAAAGGAAGTTGACAAGCCAGTTATCCTATTAGACTCGAGTTTTGACACTCGGCCTCTAGCCACTTGGTGATGTAATCCACTCCTACAATGAAGAATCTATGTTGCGCCTGATGTAGATGGGAAAGGGCCTAAGAGGCATTTGTTGCTTGAACGAGATAGGAATCAGTTGAGAGCGACCTGCCGCATGGTAAGTCGTTGTACTTCTTTCATGATCCGGGGCAGTTGCATCTCGGCAATGGCACGAAACGTCTCCATCCGATCCTGTAAATGAGTGTCTAATGTTTTGGTTTTTATTATCATGTCATCCATGTACATCTCCATGTTTCTTCTGATCTGATGCTTGAAAATTTAACTGACCATTCTTTGGTAGGTTGCTCCTGCGTTCCTTAGCCCTAAGGCATGACTCGTAACAGTATATGCCTTGGTTCGTAACGAAGGAGGTATGTTGCCGATCTCTAGGTGCCATCCTTATCTGATTGTAGCCTGAAAAGACATTCGTGAAGGTAAGGAGCTTATGCCTCGACATGGCGTCCACCAATTGCTTGATCCATGAGAGTGGGTAGCTGACCTTAGGACAAGCTTGATTGAGGTTAGTGTAGTTAACGTTACATCCTTTAGCTTCCATTAGCCTTCTTGACCAAGACACCATTGGATAACTACTGAGGTATTAAACTTCAAAAATGAAACCCATAGCCTCTCCATTTCATCTTGAATTGTCTGTTGTCGCTCGAGAGTGAACCTTCAGGGCCTTTGCTTCAGCGGCCTAGTCCCGGAGAGAATATTCAGGTGGTGCTGTGTGACTCTCAAGGATGTCGATTAGATGAATGACCATTCAAAGACGTGTGCGTTTCGCCCAAGGAAATTGATTAGTTGGATGTGAGTCTCCTCGGGGAGTGCACCCCCCCACCTTGACAACGTGGTCAAATCGGGCTTAGTTAAGGGGAACCGCAAACAGTTGCTCAGTCAGCTTAGGGTGAGGGGGGACCTTATTGTGGTCTCAGGTATTCGTAAGTGGTTCCTCCACCTTCATCTTCTTTGGCAGCAAAACTACCATCAAATAGCATCGTTTGGACTCTCGAGGATCGCTTCATACTTTGCCAACACTATCCCTCGACCAGAACTTCATCACCATGTTTTATGTTGATACCACTGCCTTCAGTCGGTTGAGAGTAGGACGACCTATGTTGGCATTGTAAGTCGAAGAGATATCTACCACCATAAACTTGGCTGTCTAGGTCTTGGAGTGTCGCTCTGCACCGAAGGTAACATGGAGGTTTATCGTCTCAAGGGGGTTGATGGAATCCACGGTGAACACCATCAGTGATCATATCATTGGGGAGAGGTCACCC
Organism: Ensete glaucum; assembly: GCA_021527575.1. Taxonomy (NCBI): domain Eukaryota; kingdom Viridiplantae; phylum Streptophyta; class Magnoliopsida; order Zingiberales; family Musaceae; genus Ensete; species Ensete glaucum. The sequence goes on from CM038559.1 coordinate 1,932,050, forward strand.
GTCGTCAACCTAAACTTCTACGAGGCATCAAAGTAGAGCACATTAGCGGAGGTTCTCGTATTGGCCATGACCCTCTTTGCGAGAGGTCTATTGTTTCTGTTCTGATCTTGCTTTTATCTGTCTGTAGAAGTACGGACTTGAAGCAAACAATAAGGGAGAGAAGCCAGGAATCCCGTGAGAAATCCCGTGAACTACTGTCTTTAATTTATGCTTTCCAATTTATAATCTGTTATCTAATGTTTCACAAAGCATGCAGAAAAATGCCTCTTGGAGAGGCGTTACGTTATCAGATCGAAGTGCAGATGCAGGAGCAACTGGAAGTAAGCTTGATGGTGCAATGCAAAAGAAGTCTCTACTCCCTGTAACATTCATGTGATTACTTTATCAGGTATAGAAGAAATTGCAAATGAGAGTCGAGACTCCGAGAGAACTACTTGCAAGCAACACTAGGGAGAGAGTGCAGAAGAGTGTTTGTTTCGACATGAATAGCTCGTGCGGCAGTTTGGAAGCTACGAGAGCCAAGCTTATGGATTTCGACCTAGCATTATCGGGCTTGATGGAGGACGTGATTCGGGTTTGCGAAGAGAAGCACTCGGAGCTGAGAGAAGTTCAGTCACAGGAAAACATCAAGAAGAGGAACAATTCAGGGTTTCAAATTTATCGAGAAAGCAGAGAGGAGGCCGAGGGCAGTTCTCTTCTTCCGTTGGATTTGAATGTGGAAGGAAGCAGCGACGAGATGCTCGGTGGATCTAGAGGAAATGACTTGGCTTTCAGAATCCAAACAAAGGGGCTGTAAACCAGCGTTTAGAGTAGATTCTGCACTTACAGACACATCTGATGTTGTGATCGTGTGCATCGAGTTCATATCGAGTCTATGTTTCCGACAGTGTAAATCATTATGCTGTGGCTTGTTATTTTACTGAAAGATCGAATCTGAGTTCATATCGAGTCTATGTTAACTACAGTGTAATTTTTTGCTGAATGATTTGATCGTTGTACTGTCGTTGTGCACATCGAGTCTATGTTTCCTACAGTTCAAGTCTATAATGTTTTATTGATAATTTGGTTGTGGAAGAAACAACCCCCACTCGTTGGTCGTCAATATATCATGTTGTTTGTCCAATTTGAAAGCTATCGTTTTATAAAAAAAAAAAGAGTATGTCTAACCCAGATAATAGAGGAGCAAAGATGGATTAAGTGCATATCCAACAACAATCTTTGGAATCTTATGATACATACATCAAAAGCAGCAATCGATTTGCACATCCGAATTTGACAAACAATTTACATTTGTGTCGAAAGAAAAAGGAAAAGATGATATTTGCGTTTGACTTGGTTTGAGAATGAATGATTGGACGCTTTGACTCTCGTGGTTTTTGCCGTGTCACCCCGCTGCGTTGACAAAATTCCAAGAAGGAAGGAAGGAGGAATTCAGCAGGCTTGTAGGCCGTAGATGATGCCGCGATGCCAGGCAACCTTGGCTTCTCGGCCGTTGAAGAACCTCTGCTTCATCCTCAGATAGACTCGGTAGGTCAGGAAGCTATCTGATCCCGCTTGATGCGACTTCCCAGCCTGGCGTGTCACCCCGAGGGTACTCGCCACGCTCTCCAGCCCGCCGGAGAGACCCTTGCAGTGGCGCATCATGTACTTGAGATCCACAGTCTCTCCGAAGAGCAAGTTCACCAGGCCGAGGAACTCTTCCAGGGTGTGGGGCAGAGGGCGGCCGTACCCCAGCACCTTGATGAGATAGGCGAAGTCGTAGCAGCTGTGAAAGGCGATCCATCGAGTGGAGAGCGGGCGGCAGAAACGGCAATGGGCGACGAGGCCGGAACGGTAGAGGAGGGCGGCGAAGTAGCCGGAGTCAATGCCGTGGAGGGGAAGCCGGTCGAAGTCGATGCCGCTGGAGCGGAGCAGGGCGATGGAGTCCGGCGCGTGGGGGTCGCACCGGACGTCGAATTCCCGGAAGTTGAACTCCCACACGAACCCGACCCTGCCGCCGGTGCCGAGGTCGGGGAGGTGGCCCAAGGCGTCGAAGAGGGTGAGGCCGAGTTGGACGAGCTCCATCTCGTCGACGTTGGCCTTGAGGAGGGCGTAGCGCTGGCTGGGCGGGAGAAGACGGTGTGGCCTCGGAGTGGTGTAGAGGAAGCCGGGAAACTCCGTGTCGAAGGCGACGTAAGAGAAGCGATCCACCAGGGAAGCAATGATGGAGAACTCGTACTCCAAGTTCCACGCCCACACCGGGCGCACCACCACATGCCGCAGTCCTCCTCCTTCTCCTCCTCCTCCTCCTCGTTTTGAAGACATTTCCACGCAACAATGATACAACAGTGACGAATCACAACCCCCTTCGTCACCTCCTTATATAACAATGGAGTGTCCGAATCCCATTGGGTTTTCTTTTTCTTTTTCCGAATCCGAATATAACAAAGGAGTGTCCGAATCCCATTGGGTATTTTAATCTTTTTTCCGAATCCTAAGTGGAATCGGGTGTGTCGCTGTTTGTGGGCCTTGAGACGGCCCATTTGGCGGCCTTTTTGGTGGCCTTCCATTGGTTTTTTTTTTTCTTTTTCCGAATCCAAAATGGAATCGGTGTGTCGCCGTTTGTGGGCTTTGAGTCAGCCCATTTGGCGGCCTTTTTGGTGGCCTTCAATCAAGGGTGCCTTCGTTGCTTGGAGCTCCACGACTGCAGCCGACGCGGAGATGGGAGACCTGCGGCATCGAGGAGGAAGCACCGACAGAATGGGGGCAATCTTCCGATCTCCACGCCGCGAAACGGGACCTCACCTCCGAGTCCATCGCAACGCTAATCCTCAATTCTCGAGATCGCCATTCCGGACACCGTATCCTCTCTCCCTTGTTCTCCTCCTTTCCTCAGTCTCCGCTTTTGTTCTTGTTATCATGTGGTGGCCTCTTCACTTGGTTCTGAATCTGTCTAGCAAGCAGCTAATTGCGCCGCCGAGAGTTTGGTTCTGAGTTTTAAGGTTCCTTTAGGGTTTTGAGCTTTACCAATAAATACTTGCCGGGTTCATTTATATACCTTGACAACGTGGTCAAATCGGGCTTAGTTAAGGGGAACCGCAAACAGTTGCTCAGTCAGCTTAGGGTGAGGGGGGACCTTATTGTGGTCTCAGGTATTCGTAAGTGGTTCCTCCACCTTCATCTTCTTTGGCAGCAAAACTACCATCAAATAGCATCGTTTGGACTCTCGAGGATCGCTTCATACTTTGCCAACACTATCCCTCGACCAGAACTTCATCACCATGTTTTATGTTGATACCACTGCCTTCAGTCGGTTGAGAGTAGGACGACCTATGTTGGCATTGTAAGTCGAAGAGATATCTACCACCATAAACTTGGTTGTCTAGGTCTTGGAGTGTCGCTCTGCACCGAAGGTAACATGGAGGTTTATCGTCTCAAGGGGGTTGATGGAATCCACGGTGAACACCATCAGTGATCATATCATTGGGGAGAGGTCACCCGTCGTCAACCTAAACTTCTACGAGGCATCAAAGTAGAGCACATTAGCGGAGGTTCTCGTATTGGCCATGACCCTCTTTGCGAGAGGTCTATTGTTTCTGTTCTGATCTTGCTTTTATCTGTCTGTAGAAGTACGGACTTGAAGCAAACAATAAGGGAGAGAAGCCAGGAATCCCGTGAGAAATCCCGTGAACTACTGTCTTTAATTTATGCTTTCCAATTTATAATCTGTTATCTAATGTTTCACAAAGCATGCAGAAAAATGCCTCTTGGAGAGGCGTTACGTTATCAGATCGAAGTGCAGATGCAGGAGCAACTGGAAGTAAGCTTGATGGTGCAATGCAAAAGAAGTCTCTACTCCCTGTAACATTCATGTGATTACTTTATCAGGTATAGAAGAAATTGCAAATGAGAGTCGAGACTCCGAGAGAACTACTTGCAAGCAACACTAGGGAGAGAGTGCAGAAGAGTGTTTGTTTCGACATGAATAGCTCGTGCGGCAGTTTGGAAGCTACGAGAGCCAAGCTTATGGATTTCGACCTAGCATTATCGGGCTTGATGGAGGACGTGATTCGGGTTTGCGAAGAGAAGCACTCGGAGCTGAGAGAAGTTCAGTCACAGGAAAACATCAAGAAGAGGAACAATTCAGGGTTTCAAATTTATCGAGAAAGCAGAGAGGAGGCCGAGGGCAGTTCTCTTCTTCTGTTGGATTTGAATGTGAAAGGAAGCAACGGTGAGATGCTCGGTGTATCGAGAGGAAATGACTTGAATCTCAGAATCCAAACACAGGGGTTGTAAACCAGCTTTTAGACTTGATTCTGCACTTGAAAACACACAAGATGCTATCGTTGTGCGCATCGAGTTCATATCGAATCTAAGTTTCCTACAGTGTAAATCTGTATACTGCGGTTTGTTTCCTACAGTGGATCTTAATCTCATCCGCTGTTAATATATCAACTTGTTTGTCCAATTTGAAAGCTATCATTGTATCAAAAAATAGTCTGAGCCAGATAATAGCAGAGCAAAGATGGATAGAGTGCATATCCAACAACAATCTTTGGAATCTTATGATACATACATCAAAAGCAGCAATCGATTTGGACATCGGAATTTGACAAACAATTTACATTTGTGTCAAAAGAAAAAGGAAAAGATGATATTTGCGTTTGACTTGGTTTGAGAATGAATGATTGGACGCTTTGACTCTCGTGGTTTTTGCCGTGTCACCCCGCTGCGTCGACAAAATTCCAAGAAGGAAGGAAGGAAGGAGGAATTCAGCAGGCTTGTAGGCCGTAGATGATGCCGCGATGCCAGGCAACCTTGGCTTCTCGGCCGTTGAAGAACCTCTGCTTCATCCTCAGATAGACTCGGTAGGTCAGGAAGCTATCTGATCCCGCTTGATGCGACTTCCCAGCCTGGCGTGTCACCCCGAGGGTACTCGCCACGCTCTCCAGCCCGCCGGAGAGACCCTTGCAGTGGCGCATCATGTACTTGAGATCCACAGTCTCTCCGAAGAGCAAGTTCACCAGGCCGAGGAACTCTTCCAGGGTGTGGGGCAGAGGGCGGCCGTACCCCAGCACCTTGATGAGATAGGCGAAGTCGTAGCAGCTGTGAAAGGCGATCCATCGAGTGGAGAGCGGGCGGCAGAAACGGCAATGGGCGACGAGGCCGGAACGGTAGAGGAGGGCGGCGAAGTAGCCGGAGTCAATGCCGTGGAGGGGAAGCCGGTCGAAGTCGATGCCGCTGGAGCGGAGCAGGGCGATGGAGTCCGGCGCGTGGGGGTCGCACCGGACGTCGAATTCCCGGAAGTTGAACTCCCACACGAACCCGACCCTGCCGCCGGTGTCGAGGTCGGGGAGGTGGCCGAAGGCGTCGAAGAGGGTGAGGCCGAGTTGGACGAGCTCCATCTCGTCGACGTTGGCCTTGAGGAGGGCGTAGCGCTGGCTGGGCGGGAGAAGACGGTGTGGCCTCGGAGTGGTGTAGAGGAAGCCGGGAAACTCCGTGTCGAAGGCGACGTAAGAGAAGCGATCCACCAGGGAAGCAATGATGGAGAACTCGTACTCCAAGTTCCACGCCCACACCGGGCGCACCACCACATGCCGCAGTCCTCCTCCTCCTCCTCGTTTTGAAGACATTTCCACGCAACAATGATACAACAGTGACGAATCACAACCCCCTTCGTCACCTCCTTATATAACAATGGAGTGTCCGAATCCCATTGGGTTTTCTTTTTCTTTTTCCGAATCCGAATATAACAAAGGAGTGTCCGAATCCCATTGGGTATTTTAATCTTTTTTCCGAATCCTAAGTGGAATCGGGTGTGTCGCTGTTTGTGGGCCTTGAGACGGCCCATTTGGCGGCCTTTTTGGTGGCCTTCCATTGGGTTTTTTTTTTTCAGATGCATCACACATTTTTCCTTTTCTTTTTGTTTTGTAAAAAATTGGAAAAAAAGAATCTATTGAAAAATATTTTGTTTGATTATTTAATGTTGCTACCTTGACGTGAATAATTCGAAATTCAGATCGATCGCTCGATGCAGAGGTAGTAAGATTTCTCTGCAAGAATAAGGCCGACGTTGGAGTGAGAACTTCCACATAACTCGCTGCAACGCTCTTTGGGAGATCGTCATTTGTCAGGGCCGGAGTCTATTTGGGATAATTAGGGGACGATCCCTGCTGTGAGACATTCGGAATGGAGAATTGGGTCACGCCGCATGGGATTAATTCTTGCTACAATAGGGCGTGCAAGCTCTTCGAAATCATGTGGCGGGTGACCCACACGAGAGGAGAAACCCGGAGAATGGGCATCGTTGTCGGGTATTATTGCTCCCAGCAGTTGGCTCGTGCGACCCTCCTGGGGATCGAGGCTGACAAGTGTGGGAGGATCATGCTCCTGCCGGCGGTTGCAGGGAATGGGGCGCAAGCTCGCCCACGCACGTCATCTCCCAGGCGACGACCAATGACTGGGTGAGTCAGCTGTTAAAATGCCTACATTATCACTTTCCCGATAATTTGTCCCCTCGTCATACGTGCTTTGTGGCTCCGGTGTAAGGGTTCGAGGCATGTTATTTAGTCGTTTCTATATCGTCAATGTTCGGTTTCGTAGATTGTGCGTATATCTTTTGGCATGGTTGACAGATGCGCCAGGAGTCAAGTTTCTGGACCCCCGCAGGTTGGAGATTTCGTGGCTAGTAGGTGTGGTTTGGGTTTCTTGGCCCATATATCGAAGGCGCATGGTGCCTTTTTTTGCTTGTCGAGCCGCCTTCAGCGATTGCAAAAGGCGCTGACACCGCCTAAGCGCTTGGATGAGGCCGGGCCTCGCCTTGCTCGATCTCCGGTGCACCTCAAAGAGGCGTCACGCCCTAGTTAAACTAGTGAGGCGACCTTTTAGCTGGTTCGATCAAATTCGCGTTAGTTGGTTCAATTGAACCAATTAACGATCGATAATTGCTTCCTCAACCCTAATCTCACTCGCGAATCGCGATTATGCGTCAACTCGTTGTCGCCGCCGCCGCTATTGCCGCCTCTCCGCCGTCCGCCTCCGTCATGCCATGTCACTTTCGTTACTCTCGAGCGACTTTCTCACACCTCGCCTATTTACTTTTAACAATATATTGTATGTTAACAATATATTGTTAATGTATTAATGATATCGATAATAATATTTTTATTTATTAGATTAATATTATTATTTTGATTTAAATTTTAATAATATTAATATTTATTTCTTTAATATCATGTTTCTAGATTTCTTAATTTAATATCTTATTTCTATTTAAATAATTATATTTACTAATTGTATTATATATTTTTTATATTTTAGCGCCTCGCTTCGCTCGGGCAAGCGCCTCGAGCGTTTTGGGACCTTGACGCCTTTTGGCGCTTAGTGCTTTTTAAATCACTGGCGTCTTTCGCTATAGTAGGCCTTGTTTTGTCGTAGCGGGTCTTGTTCTTCCGTAGCGAGCCTTGGTAGACCGTCGTATCGGGATTTAAAGCTTTGGCGGGCTTTCATCGGTCCTTTTCCGCTATAGCGCTGCGCTACAATGAGATTTTCGTCATAGCGGATCTTGGTCAACTATCGTAGTGGGATTCGGTGGTCACCTGATCATGACTTGTGGAATAGGATGTCAAACGTGGTAAGCCCCACACTCGTTGGTTCCAATTCAATAGCGATCGGGGCCATCCAAGTGCCTTCGCATGGATCATTTAGGAAGCCCACCCCAAACTCCTTGCAACCCCAAATGAAGCAAAAGTTTGTTGTAAGGAAGACCCTTCATGTGGATTCCATGGCCGACCAAGTGGGGCCTGGATAGCCGTGCTTGTGTCGGGCACCGGCGATTGGATCGTCGCATAAGGAATCGAGCGTTTAAGCGCCGTGTTGTCGGGTTGGGCCTAACAATATGGGTATCTGGTTGAGTTGCACTTGAAGACAACATACAGGGATGCATGTCAAGGAGGACCCTTTCACCGTCGGTCCAAGGACGCTAATGTGACGTTGGAGGTCGAGATCCCTTTGATGATAACCTTGGTTCGCCTTCCAAGCCCTTTGATGATACTTCAAATGGATCATTAGAATCGAGTAGGCTTGAGAGACATCGGAATGGCTTAACATATGCCGCATCACTCCTACTTAGATTAGGATCGGAAGCGTCGACCTCGATTTCAGTTGGAATTAGGATTATAGCTCGCGTTGGACCAGATTCGAATTTTAAAATTACCCGATTGAACGGGATTCGGACACTCGCTTGTTATTCGGACATTGTTGTATCGTTGTCGCGTGGAAATGTCTTCACAACGAGGAGGACGACGGCGATGATGGCAAGATGTGGTGGTGCGCCCATTTCTAAGTGAAACCTATAGATGGAGTCCACGCTTACACTGTTTGGTATGAGAATTTCCACATAACTTTTGGGCGAGAAATTGTTTGGGTTGTTACTTAGAGTTAATATAAGAAATGTTCATTACGAAGCTGAGAAATTGTTGTTGTTGACAATTTAAAGAACTCTTTTTTGTCAATTTATGTAATGGGTTTTTGGATATTAGAAATTTTAAACATCTAAGAAGTGCTTTACTTTTCAAGATCTCGATCTTTGGTAAGTAAATCAACAAAAATTATTCCATATCTTGAACCTCTTCGGATGGCCACCCGATCATGATGCTGCATGTTCGGGTGGAATGGGATGCATCAAACGTGGCAAGCCCCATGCTCTTTGGTTGCAGAGCCGGATCTGGAGCCATTTGAAGTGTCTTCCAATAGATCATTTAGGGAGCCCGCCCCAAACTCTTGCAACTCAGGATGAAGCACAAGTTGGTTGTATGCGGATCGCCACATACAAGGAGTCAAAAGGGTTTAAGTGCAGCTTTATGATGTCGGGGTTGGCCACATATCAATATGGATATCTTGTTGAGTTTTGACACTTTAAGGCAACATACCTGGGGATGCATGTCGAGGAGGACCCACATCGAAAGTGGGCAAGAATAAGATTGGCTTATAGTGGTTTGATGAGTGTATTACTATCAGGTTCAGCTTAAGCATTTTGGTAGTGATTTGGGTCAAAGGAAGTTGACAAGCCAGTTATCCTATTAGACTCGAGTTTTGACACTCGGCCTCTAGCCACTTGGTGATGTAATCCACTCCTACAATGAAGAATCTATGTTGCGCCTGATGTAGATGGGAAAGGGCCTAAGAGGCATTTGTTGCTTGAACGAGATAGGAATCAGTTGAGAGCGACCTGCCGCATGGTAAGTCGTTGTACTTCTTTCATGATCCGGCGATTGCATCTCGGCAATGGCAAACGTCTCCATCCGATCCCGTAAATGAGTGTCTAATGTTTTGGTTTTATTATCATGTCATCCATGTACATCTCCATGTTTCTTCCGATCTGATGCTTGAAAATTTAACTGACCATTCTTTGGTAGGTTGCTCCTGCGTTCCTTAGCCCTAAGGCATGACTCGTAACAGTATATGCCTTGGTTCGTAACGAAGGAGGTATGTTGCCGATCTCTAGGTGCCATCCTTATCTGATTGTAGCCTGAAAAGACATTCGTGAAGGTAAGGAGCTTATGCCTCGACATGGCGTCCACCAATTGCTTGATCCATGAGAGTGGGTAGCTGACCTTAGGACAAGCTTGATTGAGGTTAGTGTAGTTAACGTTACATCCTTTAGCTTCCATTAGCCTTCTTGACCAAGACACCATTGGATAACTACTGAGGTATTAAACTTCAAAAATGAAACCCATAGCCTCTCCATTTCATCTTGAATTGTCTGTTGTCGCTCGAGAGTGAACCTTCAGGGCCTTTGCTTCAGCGGCCTAGTCCCGGAGAGAATATTCAGGTGGTGCTGTGTGACTCTCAAGGATGTCGATTAGATGAATGACCATTCAAAGGCGTGTGCGTTTCGCCCAAGGAAATTGATTAGTTGGATGTGAGTCTCCTCGAGTGCACCCCCACCTTGACAACGTGGTCAAATCGGGCTTAGTTAAGGGAACCGCAAAGCTTGCTCATCGACTTAGGGTGAGGGGACCTTATTGTGGTCTCGGTATTCGTAAGTGGTTCCTCCACCTTCATCTTCTTTGGCAGCAAAACTACCATCAAATAGCATCGTTTGGACTCTCGAGGATCGCTTCATACTTTGCCAACACTATCCCTCGACGAACTTCATCACCATGTTTTATGTTGATACCACGCCTTGATCGGTTGAGAGTAGGACGACCTATGTTGGCATTGTAAGTCGAAGAGATATCTACCACCATAAACTTGGTTGTCTAGGTCTTGGAGTGTCGCTCTGCACCGAAGGTAACATGGAGGTTTATCGTCTCAAGGGGGTTGATGGAATCCACGGTGAACACCATCAGTGATCATATCGTTGGGGAGAGGTCACCCGTCAACCTAAACTTCTACGAGGCATCAAAGTAGAGCACATTAGCGGAGGTTCTCGTATTGGCCATGACCCTCTTTGCGAGAGGTCTATTGTTTCTGTTCTGATCTTGCTTTTATCTGTCTGTAGAAGTACGGACTTGAAGCAAACAATAAGGGAGAGAAGCCAGGAATCCCGTGAGAAATCCCGTGAACTACTGTCTTTAATTTATGCTTTCCAATTTATAATCTGTTATCTAATGTTTCACAAAGCATGCAGAAAAATGCCTCTTGGAGAGGCGTTACGTTATCAGATCGAAGTGCAGATGCAGGAGCAACTGGAAGTAAGCTTGATGGTGCAAAAGAAGTCTCTACTCCCTGTAACATTCATGTGATTACTTTATCAGGTATAGAAGAAATTGCAAATGAGAGTCGAGACTCCGAGAGAACTACTTGCAAGCAACACTAGGGAGAGAGTGCAGAAGAGTGTTTGTTTCGACATGAATAGCTCGTGCGGCAGTTTGGAAGCTACGAGAGCCAAGCTTATGGATTTCGACCTAGCATTATCGGGCTTGATGGAGGACGTGATTCGGGTTTGCGAAGAGAAGCACTCGGAGCTGAGAGAAGTTCAGTCACAGGAAAACATCAAGAAGAGGAACAATTCAGGGTTTCAAATTTATCGAGAAAGCAGAGAGGAGGCCGAGGGCAGTTCTCTTCTTCTGTTGGATTTGAATGTGAAAGGAAGCAACGGTGAGATGCTCGGTGTATCGAGAGGAAATGACTTGAATCTCAGAATCCAAACACAGGGGTTGTAAACCAGCTTTTAGACTTGATTCTGCACTTGAAAACACACAAGATGCTATCGTTGTGCGCATCGAGTTCATATCGAATCTAAGTTTCCTACAGTGTAAATCTGTATACTGCGGTTTGTTTCCTACAGTGGATCTTAATCTCATCCGCTGTTAATATATCAACTTGTTTGTCCAATTTGAAAGCTATCATTGTATCAAAAAATAGTCTGAGCCAGATAATAGCAGAGCAAAGATGGATAGAGTGCATATCCAACAACAATCTTTGGAATCTTATGATACATACATCAAAAGCAGCAATCGATTTGGACATCGGAATTTGACAAACAATTTACATTTGTGTCAAAAGAAAAAGGAAAAGATGATATTTGCGTTTGACTTGGTTTGAGAATGAATGATTGGACGCTTTGACTCTCGTGGTTTTTGCCGTGTCACCCCGCTGCGTTGACAAAATTCCAAGAAGGAAGGAAGGAGGAATTCAGCAGGCTTGTAGGCCGTAGATGATGCCGCGATGCCAGGCAACCTTGGCTTCTCGGCCGTTGAAGAACCTCTGCTTCATCCTCAGATAGACTCGGTAGGTCAGGAAGCTATCTGATCCCGCTTGATGCGACTTCCCAGCCTGGCGTGTCACCCCGAGGGTACTCGCCACGCTCTCCAGCCCGCCGGAGAGACCCTTGCAGTGGCGCATCATGTACTTGAGATCCACAGTCTCTCCGAAGAGCAAGTTCACCAGGCCGAGGAACTCTTCCAGGGTGTGGGGCAGAGGGCGGCCGTACCCCAGCACCTTGATGAGATAGGCGAAGTCGTAGCAGCTGTGAAAGGCGATCCATCGAGTGGAGAGCGGGCGGCAGAAACGGCAATGGGCGACGAGGCCGGAACGGTAGAGGAGGGCGGCGAAGTAGCCGGAGTCAATGCCGTGGAGGGGAAGCCGGTCGAAGTCGATGCCGCTGGAGCGGAGCAGGGCGATGGAGTCCGGCGCGTGGGGGTCGCACCGGACGTCGAATTCCCGGAAGTTGAACTCCCACACGAACCCGACCCTGCCGCCGGTGTCGAGGTCGGGGAGGTGGCCGAAGGCGTCGAAGAGGGTGAGGCCGACGAGCTCCATCTCGTCGACGTTGGCCTTGAGGAGGGCGTAGCGCTGGCTGGGCGGGAGAAGACGGTGTGGCCTCGGAGTGGTGTAGAGGAAGCCGGGAAACTCCGTGTCGAAGGCGACGTAAGAGAAGCGATCCACCAGGGAAGCAATGATGGAGAACTCGTACTCCAAGTTCCACGCCCACACCGGGCGCACCACCACATGCCGCAGTCCTCCTCCTCCTCCTCGTTTTGAAGACATTTCCACGCAACAATGATACAACAGTGACGAATCACAACCCCCTTCGTCACCTCCTTATATAACAATGGAGTGTCCGAATCCCATTGGGTTTTCTTTTCTTTTCCGAATCCGAATATAACAAAGGAGTGTCCGAATCCCATTGGGTATTTTAATCTTTTTTCCGAATCCTAAGTGGAATCGGGTGTGTCGCTGTTTGTGGGCCTTGAGACGGCCCATTTGGCGGCCTTTTTGGTGGCCTTCCATTGGGTTTTTTTTTTTCAGATGCATCACACATTTTTCCTTTTCTTTTTGTTTTGTAAAAAATTGGAAAAAAAGAATCTATTGAAAAATATTTTGTTTGATTATTTAATGTTGCTACCTTGACGTGAATAATTCGAAATTCAGATCGATCCGCTTTGGCCCGATGCAGAGGTAGTAAGATTTCTCTGCAAGAATAAGGCCGACGTTGGAGTGAGAACTTCCACATAACTCGCTGCAACGCTCTTTGGGAGATCGTCATTTGTCAGGGCCGGAGTCTATTTGGGATAATTAGGGGACGATCCCTGCTGTGAGACATTCGGAATGGAGAATTGGGTCACGCCGCATGGGATTAATTCTTGCTACAATAGGGCGTGCAAGCTCTTCGAAATCATGTGGCGGGTGACCCACACGAGAGGAGAAACCCGGAGAATGGGCATCGTTGTCGGGTATTATTGCTCCCAGCAGTTGGCTCGTGCGACCCTCCTGGGGATCGAGGCTGACAAGTGTGGGAGGATCATGCTCCTACCGGCGGTTGCAGGGAATGGGGCGCAAGCTCGCACGCACATCTCCGTGCGACGACCAATGACCGGGTGAGTCGGTGTTAAAATGCCTACATTATCACTTTCCGATAATTTGTCCCTCGTAAGACGTGCTTTGTGGCTCGGTAAGGGTTCGAGGCATGTTATTTAGTCGTTTCTATATCGTCAAGGTTCGGTTCAGAGATTGTGCGTATATCTTTTGGCATGGTTGATGATGCGCCAGAGTTTCGGACCCCGCAGTTGGAGATTTCGTGGCTAGTAGGTGTGGTTTGGGTTTCTTGGCCCATATATCGAAGGCGCATGGTGCCTTTTTTTGCTTGTCAGGCTTTCGCCTTAGCGTCTTTCAACGATTGCAAAAGGCGCTCGGACACTCGCCTAAGCGCTTGGATGAGGCGGCGCTCGGGCCTCGCCTTGCTCGATCTCCAGGCGGTGCACCTCAAAGAGGCGCTGCCTGGGCGCTTCGGGCGAGCGCCCTAGTTAAACCAGGTGAGGCGAACCAGCCTTTTAGCCTGGTTCGATCAAATTCGCGTTAGTTGGTTCAATTGAACCAATTAACGTATCGATAATTGCTTCCTCAACCCTAATCTCACTCGCGAATCGCGATTATGCCGTCAACTCTGTTGTCGTCGCTCGCCGCTATTGCTGCCCGCCGCTCTCCGTCGTCGTCGCCGCTCTCCGTTGTCATCGCTGCCACTTTCACTTACTCTCGATGCTTTCTCAAGTCACCACCTCTTTATTTACTTTTAACAATATATTGTATGTTAACAATATATTGTTAATGTACTGTTAACAGTATACTGATAATAATATTTTTTATTTATTAGATTAATATTATTATTTTGATTTAAATTTTAATAATATTAATATTTATTTCTTTAATATCATGTTTCTAGATTTCTTAATTTAATATCTTATTTCTATTTAAATAATTATATTTACTAATTGTATTATATATTTTTTATATTTTAGCGCCTCGCTTCGCTCGGGCAAGCGCCTCGAGCGTTTTGGGACCTTGACGCCTTTTGGCGCTTAGTGCTTTTTAAATCACTAGCGTCTTTCGCTATAGTAGGCCTTGTTTTGTCGTAGCGGGTCTTGTTCTTCCGTAGCGAGCCTTGGTAGACCGTCGTATTGGGATTTAAAGCTTTGCCGTAGCGGGCTTTCATCGGAGCGGTCCTTTTCCGCTATAGCGCTTACGCTACAATGAGATTTTCGGGCTTCGTCATAGCGGATCTTGGTCAACTATCGTAGTGGGATTCGGGTGGTCAGCTGATCATGACGTGGCATGTTCGGTGGAATAGGATGCGTCAAACGTGGTAAGCCCCACACTCAGTTGGTTCCAATTCAATAGCCTGATCGGGGGCCATCTGAAGTGCCTTCGCATGGATCATTTAGGAAGCCCACCCCAAACTCCTTGCAACCCCAAATGAAGCAAAAGTTTGTTGTAAGGAAGACCCCTTCATGTGGATTCCATGGCCGACCAAGTGGGGCCCAGTGGATAGCCTGAGCTTGTTTCCGGCACGATCATGGATCGTCGTACAAAGGAATCGAGCGTTTAAGCGGTGTTGTCGGGGTTGGCCTCGTAACAATATGGGTATCTGGTTGAGTTGCGGCACTTGAAGACAACATACCTGGGGATGCATGTCAAGGAGGACCCTTTCACCAGTCGGTCCAAGGACGCTAATGTGACGTTGGAGGTCGAGATCCCCTTTGATGATAACCTTGGTTCGCCTTCAAAGCCCTTTGATGATACTTCAAATGGATCATTAGAATCAGAGTAGGCTTCAGAGAGACATCAGATCCAGCTGGGCTTAACATATGCCGCATCACTCCTACTTAGATTAGGATCGGGAAGCGTCAGCACCTCGATTTCAGTTGGAATTAGGATTATAGCTCGCGTTGGACCAGGATTCGGAATTTTAAAAATTACCCGATTGAACTGGGATTCGGACACTCTGCTTGTTATTCGGACATTGTTGTATCGTTGTCGCGTGGAAATGTCTTCACAACGAGGAGGACGACGACGATGATGGCAAGATGTGGTGGTGCGCCCATTTCTAAGTGAAACCTATAGATGGAGTCCACGCTTACACTGTTTGGTATGAGAATTTCCACATAACTTTTGGGCGAGAAATTGTTTGGGTTGTTACTTAGAGTTAATATAAGAAATGTTCATTACGAAGCTGAGAAATTGTTGTTGTTGACAATTTAAAGAACTCTTTTTTGTCAATTTATGTAATGGGTTTTTGGATATTAGAAATTTTAAACATCTAAGAAGTGCTTTACTTTTCAAGATCTCGATCTTTGGTAAGTAAATCAACAAAAATTATTCCATATCTTGAACCTCTTCGGATGGCCACCCGATCATGATGCTGCATGTTCGGGTGGAATGGGATGCATCAAACGTGGCAAGCCCCATGCTCTTTGGTTGCAGAGCCGGATCTGGAGCCATTTGAAGTGTCTTCCAATAGATCATTTAGGAGCCCCAAACTCTTGCAACTCGGATGAAGCACAAGTTGGTTGTATGCGGATCGCCACATACAAGGAGTCAAAAGGGTTTAAGTGCAGCTTTATGATGTCGGGGCCACATATCAATATGGATATCTTGTTGAGTTTTGACACTTTAAGGCAACATACCTGGGGATGCATGTCGAGGAGGACCCACATCGAAAGTGGGCAAGAATAAGATTGGCTTATAGTGGTTTGATGAGTGTATTACTATCAGGTTCAGCTTAAGCATTTTGGTAGTGATTTGGGTCAAAGGAAGTTGACAAGCCAGTTATCCTATTAGACTCGAGTTTTGACACTCGACCTCTAGCCACTTGGTGATGTAATCCACTCCTACAATGAAGAATCTATGTTGCGCGATGTAGATGGGAAAGGGCCTAAGAGGCATTTGTTGCTGAACGAGATAGGAATCGGTTGAGAGCGACCGCCGCATGGTAAGTCGTTGTACTTCTTTCATGATCCGGCGATTGCATCTCGGCAATGGCACGAAACGTCTCCATCCGATCCTGTAAATGAGTGTCTAATGTTTTGGTTTTTATTATCATGTCATCCATGTACATCTCCATGTTTCTTCTGATCTGATGCTTGAAAATTTAACTGACCATTCTTTGGTAGGTTGCTCCTGCGTTCCTTAGCCCTAAGGCATGACTCGTAACAGTATATGCCTTGGTTCGTAACGAAGGAGGTATGTTGCCGATCTCTAGGCGCCATCCTTATCTGATTGTAGCCTGAAAAGACATTCGTGAAGGTAAGGAGCTTATGCCTCGACATGGCGTCCACCAATTGCTTGATCCATGAGAGTGGGTAGCTGACCTTAGGACAAGCTTGATTGAGGTTAGTGTAGTTAACGTTACATCCTTTAGCTTCCATTAGCCTTCTTGACCAAGACAACATTGGATAACTCGAGGTATTAAACTTCAAAAATGAAACCCATAGCCTCTCCATTTCATCTTGAATTGTCTGTTGTCGCTCGAGAGTGAACCTTCAGGGCCTTTGCTTCAGCGGCCTAGTCCCGGAGAGAATATTCAGGTGGTGCTGTGTGACTCTCAAGGATGTCGATTAGATGAATGACCATTCAAAGACGTGTGCGTTTCGCCCAAGGAAATTGATTAGTTGGATGTGAGTCTCCTCGGGGAGTGCACCCCCCCACCTTGACAACGTGGTCAAATCGGGCTTAGTTAAGGGGAACCGCAAACAGTTGCTCAGTCAGCTTAGGGTGAGGGGGGACCTTATTGTGGTCTCAGGTATTCGTAAGTGGTTCCTCCACCTTCATCTTCTTTGGCAGCAAAACTACCATCAAATAGCATCGTTTGGACTCTCGAGGATCGCTTCATACTTTGCCAACACTATCCCTCGACCAGAACTTCATCACCATGTTTTATGTTGATACCACTGCCTTCAGTCGGTTGAGAGTAGGACGACCTATGTTGGCATTGTAAGTCGAAGAGATATCTACCACCATAAACTTGGTTGTCTAGGTCTTGGAGTGTCGCTCTGCACCGAAGGTAACATGGAGGTTTATCGTCTCAAGGGGGTTGATGGAATCCACGGTGAACACCATCAGTGATCATATCATTGGGGAGAGGTCACCCGTCGTCAACCTAAACTTCTACGAGGCATCAAAGTAGAGCACATTAGCGGAGGTTCTCGTATTGGCCATGACCCTCTTTGCGAGAGGTCTATTGTTTCTGTTCTGATCTTGCTTTTATCTGTCTGTAGAAGTACGGACTTGAAGCAAACAATAAGGGAGAGAAGCCAGGAATCCCGTGAGAAATCCCGTGAACTACTGTCTTTAATTTATGCTTTCCAATTTATAATCTGTTATCTAATGTTTCACAAAGCATGCAGAAAAATGCCTCTTGGAGAGGCGTTACGTTATCAGATCGAAGTGCAGATGCAGGAGCAACTGGAAGTAAGCTTGATGGTGCAATGCAAAAGAAGTCTCTACTCCCTGTAACATTCATGTGATTACTTTATCAGGTATAGAAGAAATTGCAAATGAGAGTCGAGACTCCGAGAGAACTACTTGCAAGCAACACTAGGGAGAGAGTGCAGAAGAGTGTTTGTTTCGACATGAATAGCTCGTGCGGCAGTTTGGAAGCTACGAGAGCCAAGCTTATGGATTTCGACCTAGCATTATCGGGCTTGATGGAGGACGTGATTCGGGTTTGCGAAGAGAAGCACTCGGAGCTGAGAGAAGTTCAGTCACAGGAAAACATCAAGAAGAGGAACAATTCAGGGTTTCAAATTTATCGAGAAAGCAGAGAGGAGGCCGAGGGCAGTTCTCTTCTTCCGTTGGATTTGAATGTGGAAGGAAGCAGCGACGAGATGCTCGGTGGATCTAGAGGAAATGACTTGGCTTTCAGAATCCAAACAAAGGGGCTGTAAACCAGCGTTTAGAGTAGATTCTGCACTTACAGACACATCTGATGTTGTGATCGTGTGCATCGAGTTCATATCGAGTCTATGTTTCCGACAGTGTAAATCATTATGCTGTGGCTTGTTATTTTACTGAAAGATCGAATCTGAGTTCATATCGAGTCTATGTTAACTACAGTGTAATTTTTTGCTGAATGATTTGATCGTTGTACTGTCGTTGTGCACATCGAGTCTATGTTTCCTACAGTTCAAGTCTATAATGTTTTATTGATAATTTGGTTGTGGAAGAAACAACCCCCACTCGTTGGTCGTCAATATATCATGTTGTTTGTCCAATTTGAAAGCTATCGTTTTATAAAAAAAAAAAGAGTATGTCTAACCCAGATAATAGAGGAGCAAAGATGGATTAAGTGCATATCCAACAACAATCTTTGGAATCTTATGATACATACATCAAAAGCAGCAATCGATTTGCACATCCGAATTTGACAAACAATTTACATTTGTGTCGAAAGAAAAAGGAAAAGATGATATTTGCGTTTGACTTGGTTTGAGAATGAATGATTGGACGCTTTGACTCTCGTGGTTTTGCCGTGTCACCCCGCTGCGTTGACAAAATTCCAAGAAGGAAGGAAGGAGGAATTCAGCAGGCTTGTAGGCCGTAGATGATGCCGCGATGCCAGGCAACCTTGGCTTCTCGGCCGTTGAAGAACCTCTGCTTCATCCTCAGATAGACTCGGTAGGTCAGGAAGCTATCTGATCCCGCTTGATGCGACTTCCCAGCCTGGCGTGTCACCCCGAGGGTACTCGCCACGCTCTCCAGCCCGCCGGAGAGACCCTTGCAGTGGCGCATCATGTACTTGAGATCCACAGTCTCTCCGAAGAGCAAGTTCACCAGGCCGAGGAACTCTTCCAGGGTGTGGGGCAGAGGGCGGCCGTACCCCAGCACCTTGATGAGATAGGCGAAGTCGTAGCAGCTGTGAAAGGCGATCCATCGAGTGGAGAGCGGGCGGCAGAAACGGCAATGGGCGACGAGGCCGGAACGGTAGAGGAGGGCGGCGAAGTAGCCGGAGTCAATGCCGTGGAGGGGAAGCCGGTCGAAGTCGATGCCGCTGGAGCGGAGCAGGGCGATGGAGTCCGGCGCGTGGGGGTCGCACCGGACGTCGAATTCCCGGAAGTTGAACTCCCACACGAACCCGACCCTGCCGCCGGTGCCGAGGTCGGGGAGGTGGCCGAAGGCGTCGAAGAGGGTGAGGCCGAGTTGGACGAGCTCCATCTCGTCGACGTTGGCCTTGAGGAGGGCGTAGCGCTGGCTGGGCGGGAGAAGACGGTGTGGCCTCGGAGTGGTGTAGAGGAAGCCGGGAAACTCCGTGTCGAAGGCGACGTAAGAGAAGCGATCCACCAGGGAAGCAATGATGGAGAACTCGTACTCCAAGTTCCACGCCCACACCGGGCGCACCACCACATGCCGCAGTCCTCCTCCTTCTCCTCCTCCTCCTCCTCGTTTTGAAGACATTTCCACGCAACAATGATACAACAGTGACGAATCACAACCCCTTCGTCACCTCCTTATATAACAATGGAGTGTCCGAATCCCATTGGGTTTTCTTTTCTTTTCCGAATCCGAATATAACAAAGGAGTGTCCGAATCCCATTGGGTATTTTAATCTTTTTCCGAATCCTAAGTGGAATCGGTGTCGCTGTTTGTGGGCCTTGAGACGGCCCATTTGGCGGCCTTTTGGTGGCCTTCCATTGGGCGAATCCAAATGGACTTTGAGTCAGCCCATTTGGCGGCCATCAAGGGTGCTGGACCTCCAGAGATGGGAGAGCATCGAGGAGGAAGCAGAATGGGAATCTTCCGATCTCCACGGGCGAGTCCATCAATTCTCGAGATCGCCATTCCGATCCTCTCTTCTCCTCCTTTCCTCTCTCTTTTGTTCTTGTTATCATGTCGTGGCCTCTTCACTTGGTTCATTCGAGAGTTTGAGTTTTAAGGTTCCTTAGGGTTTGGAACTTTACCCATAAATACTTGTTCATTTATATTCCTTTCCTAGGATGTGTGATTTGGTGCATTGTTTGTGTTGTTAGATATCAACTCGCTAAAAGTGAGAAAAGGATATCTGAAACTATCTATAGATGGTCGATGACTTGGGCAATGATTTGCACAAATGATATGATTTTTGATTTCAGATGCATCACACATTTTCCTTTTCTTTTGTTTTGTAAAAATTGGAAAAAAGAATCTATTGAAAAATATTTTGTTTGATTATTTAATGTTGCTACCTTGACGTGAATAATTCAAAATTCAGGCATCGGCTTTCCGATGCAGGTAGTAAGATTTCTCTGCAAGAATAAGGCCGACGTTGGAGTGAGAACTTCCACATAACTCGCAACGCTCTTTGGGAGATCGTCATTTGTCAGGGCCGGAGTCTATTTGGGATAATTAGGGGACGATCCCTGCTGTGAGACATTCGGAATGGAGAATTGGGTCACGCCGCATGGGATTAATTCTTGCTACAATAGGGCGTGCAAGCTCTTCGAAATCATGTGGCGGGTGACCCACACGAGAGGAGAAACCCGGAGAATGGGCATCGTTGTCGGGTATTATTGCTCCCAGTAGTTGGCTCGTGCGACCCTCCTGGGGATCGAGGCTGACAAGTGTGGGAGGATCATGCTCCTGCCGGCGGTTGCAGGAATGGGCGCCGCACGTCATCTCGTGCGACGACCAATGACTGGGTGAGTCGGCTGTTAAAATGCCTACGTTATCACTTTTTCGATCATTTGTCCCCTCGTAAGACGTGCTTTGTGGCTCCGGTGCAAGGGTTCGAGGCATGTTATTTAGTCGTTTCTATATCGTCAATGTTCGGTTTCGTAGATTGTGCGTATATCTTTTGGCATGGTTGACAGATGCGCCAGGAGTCAAGTTTCTGGACCCCCGCAGGTTGGAGATTTCGTGGCTAGTAGGTGTGGTTTGGGTTTCTTGGCCCATATATCGAAGGCGCATGGTGCCTTTTTTTGCTTGTCAGGCTTTCGCCTTAGCGTCTTTCAACGATTGCAAAAGGCGCTCGGACACTCGCCTAAGCGCTTGGATGAGGCGGCGCTCGGGCCTCGCCTTGCTCGATCTCCAGGCGGTGCACTTCAAAGAGGCGCTGCCTGGGCGCTTCGGGCGAGCGCCCTAGTTAAACCAGGTGAGGCGAACCAGCCTTTTAGCCTGGTTCGATCAAATTCGCGTTAGTTGGTTCAATTGAACCAATTAACGTATCGATAATTGCTTCCTCAACCCTAATCTCACTCGCGAATCGCGATTATGTCAAACTCTGCCGCCGCTATTGCCGCCCGCCGCTCTCCGTCGCCGCCGCCTCCGTCGTTATCGCCGCCGCTTGTCTTTTGGTGCTCACTGTCACTCTTACTTTCAAGTCACCACCTCGCCTATTTACTTTTAACAATATATTGTATGTTAACAATATATTGTTAATGTACTGTTAACAGTATACTGATAATAATATTTTTTATTTATTAGATTAATATTATTATTTTGATTTAAATTTTAATAATATTAATATTTATTTCTTTAATATCATGTTTCTAGATTTCTTAATTTAATATCTTATTTCTATTTAAATAATTATATTTACTAATTGTATTATATATTTTTTATATTTTAGCGCCTCGCTTCGCTCGGGCAAGCGCCTCGAGCGTTTTGGGACCTTGACGCCTTTTGGCGCTTAGTGCTTTTTAAATCACTAGCGTCTTTCGCTATAGTAGGCCTTGTTTTGTCGTAGCGGGTCTTGTTCTTCCGTAGCGAGCCTTGGTAGACCGTCGTATCGGGATTTAAAGCTTTGCCGTAGCGGGCTTTCATCGGAGCGGTCCTTTTCCGCTATAGCGGCTTACGCTACAATGAGATTTTCGGGCTTCGTCATAGCGGATCTTGGTCAACTATCGTAGTGGGATTCGGGTGGTCAGCTGATCATGACGTGGCATGTTCGGTGGAATAGGATGCGTCAAACGTGGTAAGCCCCACACTCAGTTGGTTCCAATTCAATAGCCTGATCGGGGGCCATCTGAAGTGCCTTCGCATGGATCATTTAGGAAGCCCACCCCAAACTCCTTGCAACCCCAAATGAAGCAAAAGTTTGTTGTAAGGAAGACCCCTTCATGTGGATTCCATGGCCGACCAAGTGGGGCCCTGTGGATAGCCTGTGCTTGTGTCTGGGCACCGGTCGACAGATTGCGGATCGTCGCGTACAAGGAATCAGAAGCGTTTAAGCTCTTATTAGTGTTGTCGGGGTTGGCCTCGTAACAATATGGGTATCTGGTTGAGTTGCGGCACTTGAAGACAACATACCTGGGGATGCATGTCAAGGAGGACCCTTTCACCAGTCGGTCCAAGGACGCTAATGTGACGTTGGAGGTCGAGATCCCCTTTGATGATAACCTTGGTTCGCCTTCCAAGCCCTTTGATGATACTTCAAATGGATCATTAGAATCAGAGTAGGCTTCAGAGAGACATCGGATCCAGCTGGGCTTAACATCTGCCGCATCACTCCTACTTGGATTAGGATCGGGAAGCGTCAGCACCTCGATTTCAGTTGGAATTAGGATTATAGCTCGCGTTGGACTAGGATTCGGAATTTTAAAAATTACCCGATTGAACTGGGATTCGGACACTCTGCTTGTTATTCGGACACTGTTGTATCGTTGTCGCGTGGAAATGTCTTCACAACGAGGAGGACGACGACGATGATGGCAAGATGTGGTGGTGCGCCCATTTCTAAGTGAAACCTATAGATGGAGTCCACGCTTACACTGTTTGGTATGAGAATTTCCACATAACTTTTGGGCGGGAAATTGTTTGGGTTGTTACTTAGAGTTAATATAAGAAATGTTCATTACGAAGCTGAGAAATTGTTGTTGTTGACAATTTAAAGAACTCTTTTTTGTCAATTTATGTAATGGGTTTTTGGATATTAGAAATTTTAAACATCTAAGAAGTGCTTTACTTTTCAAGATCTCGATCTTTGGTAAGTAAATCAACAAAAATTATTCCATGTCTTGAACCTCTTCGGATGGATTCCTTGGCCTAGTGGGGCCTTGAGGATAGCTGAAGTGTTAGGACACGATAGATTGTGGATCGCCGCATACAAGGAATCAAAAGGGTTTAAGTGTGGCTTTATGATATCGAGGTTGGCCACATACCAACATGGATATCTTGTTGAGTTTTGGCACTTTAAGGCAACATACCTGGGGATGCATGTCGAGGAGGACCCACATCGTAAGTGGGCAAGAATAAGATTGGCTTATAGTGGTTTGATGAGTGTATTACTATCAAGTTCAGCTTAAGCATTTTAATAGTGATTTGGGTCTATGTTAACTAAAGTGTAATTTTTTGCTGAATGATTTGATCGTTGTACTGTCGTTATGCACATCGAGTCTATGTTTCCTACAGTTCAAGTCTATAATGTTTTATTGATAATTTGGTTGTGGAAGAAACAACCCCCCACTCGTCGGTCGTCAATATATCATCTTGTTTGTCCAATTTGAAAGCTATCATTTGTTCAAAGAAACAAAAAAAATGTATGTCTAAGCCGGATAATAGAGGAGCAAAGATGGATAGAGTGCATATCCAACAACAATCTTTGGAATCTTATGATACATACATCACAAGCAGCAATCGATTTGCACATCGGAATTTGACAAACAATTTACATTTGTGTCGAAAGAAAAAGGAAAAGATGATATTTGCGTTTGACTTGGTTTGAGAATGAATGATTGGACGCTTTGACTCTCGTGGTTTTTGCCGTGTCACCCCGCTGCGTTGACAAAATTCCAAGAAGGAAGGAAGGAGGAATTCAGCAGGCTTGTAGGCCGTAGATGATGCCGCGATGCCAGGCAACCTTGGCTTCTCGGCCGTTGAAGAACCTCTGCTTCATCCTCAGATAGACTCGGTAGGTCAGGAAGCTATCTGATCCCGCTTGATGCGACTTCCCAGCCTGGCGTGTCACCCCGAGGGTACTCGCCACGCTCCAGCCCGCCGGAGAGACCCTTGCAGTGGCGCATCATGTACTTGAGATCCACAGTCTCCGAAGAGCAAGTTCACCAGGCCGAGGAACTCTTCCAGGGTGTGGGGCAGAGGGCGGCACCCCAGCACCTTGATGAGATAGGCGAAGTCGTAGCAGCTGTGAAAGGCGATCCATCGAGTGGAGAGCGGGCGGCAGAAACGGCAATGGGCGACGAGGCCGGAACGGTAGAGGAGGGCGGCGAAGTAGCCGGAGTCAATGCCGTGGAGGAAGCCGGTCGAAGTCGATGCCGCTGGAGCGGAGCAGGGCGATGGAGTCCGGCGCGTGGGGTCGCACCGGACGTCGAATTCCCGGAAGTTGAACTCCCACACGAACCCGACCCTGCCGCCGGTGCCGAGGTCGGGGAGGTGGCCGAAGGCGTCGAAGAGGGTGAGGCCGAGTTGGACGAGCTCCATCTCGTCGACGTTGGCCTTGAGGAGGGCGTAGCGCTGGCTGGGCGGGAGAAGACGGTGTGGCCTCAGGTGGTGTAGAGGGAAACTCCGTGTCGAAGGCGACGTAAGAGAAGCGATCCACCAGGGAAGCAATGATGGAGAACTCGTACTCAAGTTCCACGCCCACACCGGGCGCACCACCACATGCCGCAGTCCTCCTCCTTCTCCTCCTCCTCCTCCTCGTTTTGAAGACATTTCCACGCAACAATGATACAACAGTGACGAATCACAACCCCCTTCGTCACCTCCTTGTATAACAATGGAGTGTCCGAATCCCATTGGGTTTTCTTTTTCTTTTTCCGAATCCGAATATAACAAAGGAGTGTCCGAATCCCATTGGGTATTTTAATCTTTTTTCCGAATCCTAAGTGGAATCGGGTGTGTCGCTGTTTGTGGGCCTTGAGACGGCCCATTTGGCTGCCTTTTTGGTGGCCTTCCATTGGGTTTTTTTTTTCTTTTTCCGAATCCAAAGTGGAATCGGGTGTGTTGTGGGCTTTGAGTCAGCCCATTTGGCGGCCTTTTGGTGGCCTTCAATCAATGGTGCCTTCGTTGCTTGGACCTCCAGAGCAGACGGAGATGGGAGACCCGTTGTGGCGGCATCGAGGAGGAAGCACCGACAGAATGGGCAATCTTCCGATCTCCACGAGAAACGGGACGTCACCTCCGTCGAGTCCATCTGAACGCTAATTCTCGAGATCGCCATTCCGACAGTATCCTCTCTCTGTTCTCCTCCTTTCCTCTGTCCTCTTTTGTTCTTGTTATCATGTCGTGGCCTCTTCACTTGGTTCCGAATCACGAGCAAGCACTTATTGCTGTCGAGTTTGATCGAGTTTTAAGGTTCCTTAGGGTTTGGAACTTTACCCATAAATACTTGTCGGGTTCATTTATATTCCTTTCCTAGGATTCGCCTGATTTGGTGCATTGTTTGTGTGTGTGATTTGTTAGATATCAACTCGTGTTGAAAAGTGATCAAGAAAAGGATATAGATCTGAAACTATCTATAGATGGTCGATGACTTGGGCAATGATTTGCACAAATGATACTGAAATGATACAATTTTGATTCTCTGATGCATCACACATTTTCCTTTTCTTTTGTTTTGTAAAAATTGGAAAAAGAATCTATTGAAAAATATTTTGTTTGATTATTTAATGTTGCTACCTTGACGTGAATAATTCAAAATTCAGATCGGCTTCGATGCAGAGGTAGTAAGATTTCTGCAAGAATAAGGCCGACGTTGAGTGAGAACTTCCACATAACTCCGCAACGCTCTTTGGGAGATCATTTGTCGGGAGTCTATGTGGGATAATTAGGGGCGATCCTGTGAGACATTCGGAGAATTGGGTCACGCCGCATGGGATTAATTCTTGCTACAATAGGCGTGCAAGCTCTTGAAATCATGTGGCGGGTGACCCACGAGAGGAGAAACAGAATGGGCATCGTTGTATTATTGCTCCCGAGTTGGCTCGTCGACCTCCGGGATCGAGGCTGACAAGTGTGGGAGGATCATGCTCCTGCCGGCGGTTGCAGGGAATGGGGCGCAAGCTCGCCCACGCACGTCATCTCCCAGGCGACGACCAATGACTGGGCGAGTCAGGTGTTAAAATGCATACGTTATCACTTTCTCGATCATTTGTCCCCTCGTAAGACGTGCTTTGTGGCTCCGGTGCAAGGGTTCGAGGCATGTTATTTAGTCGTTTCTATATCGTCAAGGTTCGGTTTCGTAGATTGTGCGTATATCTTTTGGCGTGGTTGACAGATGCGCCAGGAGTCAAGTTTCTGGACCCCCCGCAGGTTGGAGATTTCGTGGCTAGTAGGTGTGGTTTGGGTTTCTTGGCCCATATATCGAAGGCGCATGGTGCCTTTTTGCTTGTCAGGCTTTAGCGTCTTTCAACGATTGCAAAGGCGGCACTCGCTAAGCGCTTGGAAGAGGCGGCGGCCTCGCCTTGCTCGATCTCCGTGCACTTCAAAGAGGTCAGGCGAGCCTAGTTAAACCAGTGAGGCGAACCACCTTTAGCTGGTTTGATCAAATTCGTGTTAGTTGGTTCAATTGAACCAATTAATGTATCGATAATTGCTTCCTCAACCTAATCTCACTCGAATCGCGATTATGAACTCTGTTGCCGTCGCTATTCGCCGGCTCTCCGTCGTTGTCATCTAGAGGCTTTGGTGCTCATTGTCACTTCACTCGAGCGTTTCTCAAGTCACCACCTCGTATTTACTTTTAACAATATATTGTATGTTAACAATATATTGTTAATGTATTAATGATAATAAAATTTTTTATTTATTAGATTAATATTATTATTTTGATTTAAATTTTAATAATATTAATATTTATTTCTTTAATATCATATTTTTAGATTTTCTTAATTTAATATCTTATTTCTATTTAAATAATTATATTTACTAATTATATTATATATTTTTATATTTTAGCGTCACGGCAAGCGCCTCGGTGGGACCTTGACGGCGCTTAGTGCTTTAAATCAGGCGTCTTCGCTATAGTAGGCCTTGTTTTGTCGTGTCTTGTTCTTCCGTAGCGAGCCTTGGTAGACCGTCGACGGATTTAAAGCTTTGAGAGCGGGCTTTCATCGAGCGGTCCTTTTCGCTATAGCGACGCTACAATGAGATTTTCTCATAGCGGATCTTGGTCAACTATCGAGTGGGATTCGAGTGGTGATCGTGACGTGGCATGTTGTGAATGGGATCGAAAGGGAAGCCCCACACTCGTTGGTTCCAATTCAATAGCGATCGGGGCCATCGATCGCATGGATCATTTAGGAAGCCCACCCCAAACTCCTTGCAACCCCAAATGAAGCAAAAGTTTGTTGTAAGGAAGACCCTTCATGTGGATTCCATGGCCGACCAAGTGGGCCTTGGATGTGCTTGTGTGAGTACGATTGTGGATCGTCACAAGGAATCAAGCGTTTATGCGGCTTCGTGTTGTCGGGTTGGCCTCGAACAATATGGGTATCTGGTTGAGTTGATGAAAGACAACATACTTGGGGATGCATGTCAAGGAGGACCCTTTCACGGTCAAGGACGCTAATGTGACGTTGGAGGTCGAGATCCTTTGATGATAACCTTGGTTCGCCTTCCAAGCCCTTGATGATACTTCAAATGGATCATTAGAATCGAGTAGGCTTGAGAGACATCGGATCCAATGGCTTAACATCGATCACTCCTACTTGGATTAGGATCGGAAGCAGACTCGATTTCTTGGAATTAGGATTATAGCTCGCGTTGGACTAGGATTGAATTTTAAAATTAGATTGAAGGGATTGGACACTCGCTTGTTATTCGGACCGTTGTATCGTTGTCGCGGAAATGTCTTCACAACGAGGAGGACGACGATGATGGCAAGATGTGGTGGTGCGCCCATTTCTAAGTGAAACCTATAGATGGAGTCCACGCTTGTTGGTATGAGAATTTCCACATAACTTTTGGGCGGAAATTGTTTTAGGTTGTTACTTAGAGTTAATATAAGAAATGTTCATTACGTGAGAAATTGTTGATGTTGACAATTTAAATAACTTTTTTGTCAATTTATGTTATGGATTTTGGATATTAGAAATTTTAAACATCTAAGAAGTGCTTTACTTTCAAGATCTCGATCTTTGGTAAGTAAATCAACAAAAATTATTCCATGTCTTGAACCTCTTGGATGGATTCCTTGGCTACAGTGGGGCCTTGAGGATAGCGTGTTAGGACACCATCGATAGATTGTGGATCGCATACAAGGAATCAAAAGGGTTTAAGTGTGGCTTTATGATATCGAGGTTGGCCACATACCAACATGGATATCTTGTTGAGTTTTGCACTTTAAGGCAACATACCGGGATGCATGTCGAGGAGGACCCACATCGTAAGTGGGCAAGAATAAGATTGGCTTATAGTGGTTTGATGAGTGTATTACTATCAAGTTCAGCTTAAGCATTTTAATAGTGATTTGGGTCTATGTTAACTAAAGTGTAATTTTTGCTGAATGATTTGATCGTTGTACTGTCGTTATGCACATCGAGTCTATGTTTCCTACAGTTCAAGTCTATAATGTTTTATTGATAATTTGGTTGTGGAAGAAACAACCCCCCACTCGTCGGTCGTCAATATATCATCTTGTTTGTCCAATTTGAAAGCTATCATTTGTTCAAAGAAACAAAAAAAATGTATGTCTAAGCCGGATAATAGAGGAGCAAAGATGGATAGAGTGCATATCCAACAACAATCTTTGGAATCTTATGATACATACATCACAAGCAGCAATCGATTTGCACATCGGAATTTGACAAACAATTTACATTTGTGTCGAAAGAAAAGGAAAAGATGATATTTGCGTTTGACTTGGTTTGAGAATGAATGATTGGACGCTTTGACTCTCGTGGTTTTTGCCGTGTCACCCGCTGCGTTGACAAAATTCCAAGAAGGAAGGAAGGAGGAATTCAGCAGGCTTGTAGGCCGTAGATGATGCCGCGATGCCAGGCAACCTTGGCTTCTCGGCCGTTGAAGAACCTCTGCTTCATCCTCAGATAGACTCGGTAGGTCAGGAAGCTATCTGATCCCGCTTGATGCGACTTCCCAGCCTGGCGTGTCACCCCGAGGGTACTCGCCACGCTCTCCAGCCCGCCGGAGAGACCCTTGCAGTGGCGCATCATGTACTTGAGATCCACAGTCTCTCCGAAGAGCAAGTTCACCAGGCCGAGGAACTCTTCCAGGGTGTGGGGCAGAGGGCGGCCGTACCCCAGCACCTTGATGAGATAGGCGAAGTCGTAGCAGCTGTGAAAGGCGATCCATCGAGTGGAGAGCGGGCGGCAGAAACGGCAATGGGCGACGAGGCCGGAACGGTAGAGGAGGGCGGCGAAGTAGCCGGAGTCAATGCCGTGGAGGAAGCCGGTCGAAGTCGATGCCGCTGGAGCGGAGCAGGGCGATGGAGTCCGGCGCGTGGGGTCGCACCGGACGTCGAATTCCCGGAAGTTGAACTCCACACGAACCCGACCCTGCCGCCGGTGCCGAGGTCGGGGAGGTGGCCGAAGGCGTCGAAGAGGGTGAGGCCGAGTTGGACGAGCTCCATCTCGTCGACGTTGGCCTTGAGGAGGCGTAGCGCTGGCTGGGCGGGAGAAGACGGTGTGGCCTCGGGTGGTGTAGAGGAAGCCGGGAAACTCCGTGTCGAAGGCGACGTAAGAGAAGCGATCCACCAGGGAAGCAATGATGGAGAACTCGTACTCCAAGTTCCACGCCCACACCGGGCGCACCACCACATGCCGCAGTCCTCCTCCTTCTCCTCCTCCTCCTCCTCGTTTTGAAGACATTTCCACGCAACAATGATACAACAGTGACGAATCACAACCCCCTTCGTCACCTCCTTATATAACAATGGAGTGTCCGAATCCCATTGGGTTTTCTTTTTCTTTTTCCGAATCCGAATATAACAAAGGAGTGTCCGAATCCCATTGGGTATTTTAATCTTTTTTCCGAATCCTAAGTGGAATCGGGTGTGTCGCTGTTTGTGGGCCTTGAGACGGCCCATTTGGCGGCCTTTTTGGTGGCCTTCCATCAAGGGTGCCTTCGTTGCTTGAAGCTCCACGACGGCAGACCACGCGGAGATGGGAGACCCCGTTGCGGCATCGAGGAGGAAGCACCGATTACCGAAGGGAGGCAGCGAATCTTCCGATCTCCACGCCGCTGCGAGAAACGGGGACCTCACCTCCGTCGAGTCCATCTGCAACGCTAATCCCCTCGCCGTCAATTCTCGAGATCGCCATTCCCGGACACCGTATCCTCTCTCCCTTGTTCTCCTCCTTTCCTCAGTCTCCGCTTTTGTTCTTGTTATCATGTGGTGGCCTCTTCACTTGGTTCTGAATCTGTCTAGCAAGCAGCTAATTGCGCCGCCGAGAGTTTGGTTCTGAGTTTTAAGGTTCCTTTAGGGTTTTGAGCTTTACCAATAAATACTTGCCGGGTTCATTTATATACCTTTTTCTAGAATTCGCCTTGCTGTGTGATTTGGTGCATTGTTCGTGAGTAGGTGACCCTTCGGTCTTAGATATCGACTCGCTTCCGTTGAAAAGTAACTGAAGAAAAGGTTATAGATGATGAAACTAGCTATAGATGGTCGATGACTTGGGCAATGATTTGCAGAAATGATACATGCAGATTCATCCCCACTGACACTGTTTGATATGAGAATTTCCACATAACTCGCCGCAGCTCTCATTGAGAGAGTTCATTGGTGGATGCTCTTGTGACATTTAGGCCCTCCTTCTACTGCCAAAATTCTCCTCCTGAACAGTCATGGAGGATGGTCGGCAACTCGTCAAGGAGCCCTCATGTCATCCTGGGGCTAATTTATGTCAATGCTTAGTGAACATGTCTCCCTGAGGGTTGCATCATGGGAGGACAGCTGTGAGTGCGTCGTTTGTCAGGGCTGGAGTCTATCTAGGGGATGATCCCCGGTGTGAGATGTTCGGAATGGAGAACTGTGCCACGCTGCCTGGGATTAATGCTTTCTACTTGACGAGAGTGACGGGTCACTTGTGACTAGTATCCCAAACGAGGGGGAATCGGGAGAATGGGCATCGCTATCGAGTATTAATACACCCAACGGTTGGCTCATGCGACCCTCCTAGGGATCGAGGTGGACAAGGGCCAAAGGATTGTGCTCCTGCCGACGGCTGCAAGAGATGGGGCGCGAGCTCTCCCGCGCACGTCGTCTCCCATGTGACGACCAACGACTGTGTGAGTCAACAGTTCAATGCATACGTTGTCAGTTTCTCCATCATTTGTGCCCCCGAAAGGCGTGCTTTCGGTCTCCGGTGCAAGGGTTCGAGGCATGTCATTCGGTCGTTTCTATTTTGTCAGGGTTGGGTTTCATGGTTTGTGCACATCTCATTTGGGGTGCTCGACAGGTGGGTCGAGGGTCAAGTTTCTTGTTCCGCTCACATTGGAGATTCTATGGCTAGTTGCGGTGTGGGTTGGGTTTCTCGACCCATTTATCCGAGGCGTTTGGTGCATTGTTTGCTCGTCGGGCTTCCGCCATAACGTCTTCCACCATAGCAGGCCTTGTTCTGTCGTTGTGGGTCTTGTTCCACTACAAACTCAGCATTTGGTTTATTCTGAGTTTTGATTCTCTCGGATGCATCACACATTTTTCCTTTTCTTTTTGTTCTATAAAAAATTGGAAAAAATGAATCTATTGAAAAATATTTTGTTTGATTATTTAATGTTGCTACCTTGACATGAATAATTTGGAATTCAGACTGCATCTGGCTGCTTGGTCTGGGCAGACAGAGGTAGTAAGATTTCTCTGCAAGAATAAGGCCGAAGTTGGAGCTTCTGCTATGGATGATACGGCTGCGATTCATTTTGCTGCTCAGAAAGGTCATCAAGAGATAATTAGGATCCTACTATCCTCTGGTGTCTCTGTCAAGGCTGCTAACCGGAAAGGTTTGACCCCTCTGCACTACGCTGTCCAAGGATCCCATCCAGAGCTCATCAAGTATCTCATTAGAAAAGGTGCAAGCCTTACCGCCAAGACAAAGGCCGGGCAAACACCTATCGACCTTGCGAGCACCGAGGAAGTCCGTGCCCTTCTCATCGAGTGCAAACAGCCTTTGACCAAAGATGATAAATCTACTACGATCAAGGAGGTTGGTGACTCAATGTCAAAGGATGATATTACAGAAAACAATGGAGTCTCCATGCCTGAAGAGTCTGCTAATGTCGATGAAGAAGGCACAGACACCAAGGAAAAGAGAAGAGGTGAAGCAGCTGTTGACGAGGACTCATCAAAACCTAAAAAGGCTAAGGTTTCCCTTGATCACCTTCTGGCTGAAAATGATGTACTAGACAAGGATGAAGAATAGGACGCAGGTATGAAAAACAACAATCATATAATGGCAGCTCTAGTGTTGAAGCTCCAACTTTTGATGTTAACTTCATGTGTTGTTTTCTGGGACTTTATGTGTTGATCTATAAGATTTTTTCGGTTAGCAAGTGTTGCGCATCTTTATTCTGTGCCGTCGTTGTATCTGAAGCATGCTTTTGCAGTGGGTGAAGGAGAAGTTTTCTCATTTCCAAATGAGTTTTCTCATGAACTTCTTATCATTGTATGGAATGTTGAACTTACAGAATGGTCCAAACGAATGGAGAGTCGAAGAATCATGTTCTCTTTTGATGTAGTTGGTCCTTACAACTGCAAGTTTGGTTGCTACGTATCGATGGTCTCTTCTTCCCAGTTTGTGTAGGTCTTGCAGGTCGATGGTGTTCGAATTCATACGCACCTAACTCGACATATTTTCGGCGACCGGTAAATTTGATATCTTCAATTTATTTGCGAGTGCTGTATAAAAAATTAGCAGTGTGTAGAAATGACTCTTCTTCACATGGATTAATTACTCTGTTCCAGAGCTCTTCTTCTTCTCTTTAATCCTTTTAATTTTTTTACTTGAAGCAGTGTTATTTAGTGTGATTGGTTAAACCTGCCAACCTCATAACATAGTTGTTGATGAGTGGTATTTTGTGTGGCTAACTTTTGTTTGCAGCCTCACAATGATTGATTGGCTACCACGAAGACCATGGAGCCTTCCTTGTTAAATGAAGGTCAACTACGAAAAAAACACAAAAACCAAAACAACACCATTTGTCACGATAATTGAAATTTTAAAAAGAAAATGTTCTCTGAATACTATTTGTATTTTCTGTGCTTAGGAATATTAAGTAGTTTGGGAACATCTCATCGACATCGGTCTCAGTGATATGATATCGGGCACTCGTGTCCAACTAAATTAAACAAATCAAATAGAGACCAAACACATGCTAATCACCAACTAATCACGTCATGTTAAATAAATCAAACCAAGAGAAAGGAGAATAATTAAAAAGGGAAGCAGACCTCCTCGTCCACAAAACACTCGGTTTCTAATCTTTTGTTTCACCAACCCCACCAAAGCTTCCACCAAAAACAAAAGGATTCCATCCGTTTATTCCTCGATAGAACGATAACACGAGGATTCCACCGAGTAAAAGAAAACGATGACAGAACTACTACACTGAGGGAGAAAAGGTCAAGAAATTTCTTTTTTTATTCACTTGAATCCCTGCCTGTGACAATTTGATGGTAAAAGAAGAGCACTCCAAAACCCAGATGCAATGCATAATGATACACACATAAATATCAAACAGTTATCAGTCAACTAGGTCTTGTATGAGAATACATCTCATCAATAGCATACAGCAGCCCTCGGAGAAGCAGGGGAAGAGTCCGCACCCTCCGGTTTAAGAGAAAGGGGATCCCAAACTACTTCGCTGCTGCATTGCCCAGTCCTTTGAGCACATATAACAGCTCTGGTTTGAAGAATCTTGGCGGAGTCACCCGCATCGGCCGCTGCAACTGCCTTTAGCCGGAGCCGCTCAGCTCTTGATCCGATGGTCTGACCTATGATCGATGCTGCTATCGTAATTGCCATTGCTGTCTTCGGCATCATCACGGACTTCCTAAGCATCGCAATGAAAGGTACGGCCGCGTGAACTGCTGCAAACCACTGTGGGGAGAACTTTGCTGTGTGTTCCCTCCATACCCCGAGTGGGACATTTGCTGCCATGCCCAGCATGGCTATAGCTAGCATCTTGGCTGGTAGAGGTTGAGGCCGGAGGTTCTTTACAAAGGCTGTTCGGGCCAGTGCTGCACGGGCAGCCACCACAACAGGTGGACACCTTAGTTTCATGCCCAGTGGAGGCTTTAAAACCTTTGCGACAAGAGGAAGAACCCCACTAACTGCCCTGTATGACTTTGCTATGGGACACTGCCCGGTTTCCAGCCACTCATTGCTTCGTGACTCATGCACTGAATCACCTCCTCTCTGAAACATTTTATGCCAAGACAGAGGTTAGTGAATATAATGCCTCGTAGCATAGTCTTCATGTAGAAATAATACAGTTGTGATTGCTACAACAGTTATTCACAATCTTCCACCAAAAGCAGCCCTTTCGATCATTGTCACTTGCAAAAAGAAATGTGCTTTGTGTACATTCATGACAGCGCAGCAGTAAAGCAAAGAAACATATCACTCTTGGTTGTCAAAGTGAAGCAAGTTATTATTATCAATTGATCAAAGTAATGGAGTATCAGAGAACACATCTAAAATGAAGTCAAATACACATAAAGCAAGCAAATCATGCAATTGATAGGCCCAGAATAATGGAACATCAAGAAACTACCTGAGAAGCTGATTCCTGCTTGGAGGATCTATTATTCTGCCTCTTCCACTTTTTGGAGAAAAAATCAAAGCCAAAAGGTCCTCCAAAAGCTGAAAGACTGATTGTGGCCGCCTTCGCTGCTAAGGGATTAAATGTATCCACAAATTCAGGTTCTAGTTTCTCTTGGTGTACTGATGATCTTCCTGTAAGTGGAACAACTCCATCTTGCCCATGGAAAAGCCTAAATGCCATTTCAAAATTGGGTCCATCTTCAAAGATTGGACCCTTGGCCCCTTGCACCTTAACAAATGAAAGAGTATATGCATGAGTAATTATCACATCACATCTAGTTCGTAAGGCACCAGGAAACTTACAGGGGCAGGAAAACTGACAGACGAGAAGGAAAAGTTGGTAGGCTCATTGATATTTCTCAAGAATGGGCATCTTTGAATATCTTGATGAGCAAAAATCTCAGGACACGGTGATTCGCTTGATATTCCTCTAAAGCCAGACTCCATTTGAATGCCCAGCAGCTAAAACAAAGCAAAGATGAATAAATATTTCGATGCCTCCGCAGTTATTATGTGAAAATATACAATGGAAGATAGGATAACAGGACATTATATTGAAACAGGAAACAAAAGAAATTTTCTAACAAAGATGAGATAGATAGCCTAATTTTTCACTCAATGAACTGATAACCAAGAAAGAGAGGAGAAGGCCTTATACAGATATACTCGATGGATGAAAGAAAGTATGCTGCAAGAGAAACTATGGATGTAAATATTGTTTATAGGTCACACAATTCTTTGATCCAATTCCCTGCCTGAATTGCTAACGTTAAAATAAAGATAAAGCAGTATGGCCCCTAGGAAACAAAACAATGATTTGGTCTATGGTATGTCAGTATTTATGGCCATCAGCTTGAAACCTTGAAGAACCAATTCATTATGGGAACCTATTAAACTTATATCAAATCAATTCAGAGAAACAAAAGCATATTACAAGAGAAACTTGGGGTGCATTTGTTGTTTACACGTTACTCCTTTGCCAAATTCTTCATTTCAAATCCTTATCTAAATAGTTAATGTTCGAAGAAAGATAAATAAGCATAGTCTACCCAGAAAAATAAATAAATAAAATAAGCTTAACGCGTATGTTATATTACCAAGGGTTACAAGAGTTTTCATCAGCATAACCAAGTCCCATCATCACCATTTTATGGTGGAAAACTAAAGAAAATTAGAGAAATTAAGTTAACCAAAGTAGACGCAGATCCGGCTCGGGCCTCAAAGATTGAACTTGCGGCATTAAGCATGAGGGCTCAAAGTAGATATGAACATGAATCATAGCCCAAGATCAATCGAACATTCTTCTTTTTATTTTGGTAGGATAGGCATGAATCATGCACTTTCCTTTTTTTTCTTGGCATGGTTGACTTTAACAAAATTGCTTCATCAACTTGCAATTTTTGGATGGTAGCAACAACCAACATCCTCCAAAAAAAGCTCAGATCAAGGGCCAAAAGATGCTCGTCCCATCAAAGAGAGGGGATAAAAAATATCCCGTCTTTCCACCAAGCTCACATCCCACTCTCTCCATAGAATTCGAAATCACAAAAAATACTATGACAAAACTAACAACAAATCACCAGACAGACGCAACAAAGAACAAAAAAAAAACAAAAACAAAATCTTTCTGTGGCGATCACGCGAAATGGTCGATCCAGAACTCGTAAAGATGATTTTTTTTTCCGATACAAGAAAAAAAAAATCTATCGATAATTCGAGCAGATAGAAGGACAATACCTCAGTAAATACTTGAGAGATGGGAACAAAAATCCCAAGGGAGGAAGAGAGACGGAAAGAGCCGAAATGAAATCCCAAATCGTGTGGGGAGCACGCCGATGCCAGCCGCCCCCTCCCAACTGCGCCACTAATTATATATACTACGGCGACCCAACTTAAAGCACCGGTCCATCCGGTTGCCGCTGGCTCCGCGACCGCCTATCATCGGTCAGACCTTTCTTCCCGGTCGAGCCAAACCCAAAGGTTAACGCGGGCGTTTCTGACCTCGAAGGTCGTCCCTCACCGTCGGATCAACGACAATGCCCTCGATATCAGATCTCGCCCGTCGGCCGAGAGGCGTAATTGAATAGGTCCGTCCACAAGTCAAAGGTGTCTCCCGGTGCTGACCACCTCCACCGTTCACGTTCGCCGTAGATTGAATCGGTCGGGCAGACAAGCTCGACGTGCGCCAATGTCTAATGCTCGCACGTGCGATTAAGCAGGGAGGGGGGGTTTGGTGGTAACTATCAGCACGCAAACGTAGATCAAATGAGACCAAATCCATCCCTTCAAGCTGTTGGATGCGAAGTTTCTCGGCTGTCGTGGACGGCAGTAACGTCGAACTCTTATGTCGACACCACACCACATGTTGTTTCCCACTCCATGCATTCGATATGATCTCTTCTCAGCCCAAAACAGCCTTTCTGGGCCTTGAGCCTATTTAGAATTGGGCCGGAGTGTCAGCCTACGCGGTGCGCTTACCTCAGAAATAATCGTATGACTTTGGGGTCGTCCAATTCTACAGGCATAAAAATTATGATTAAATTATTATTATAAAAAAATTAATATCAGAAACTGAAGTCAAATAGTGATAGATTAAATTTATGATATATATATATATTGTGATACCATTTTTTAAAAAAAATTATTTGACATGGAACCACCCAATTATCGGGTTTAATAATATGAGTGAATCGATATGACCGCAATGAGTAATGAATTAAGGTCTAAGAAAAATTATGAATAAATTTATAATCTCAAAGTATTGTCCCGTAAATGAGAGTCTCTCTCATCGATATCGTATCATAAAGAGTCATACTATAATCCAACTTATTTTCTATTAGTCGATAAATATTGTTAGAATCCCCTTGGCCCATTAGTCGATTTGATATAACAATAATAAAAATAAAAATTTTATCAAAAATAACTTTACCTAATTAGATTAAAAAATTTAAAATATATTTTATACATGATCATAATTTTTAAAATAAGTAAATAAATTTAATATATATATATAATAATATTATATTAAGTCTAACTATGAATGTGAGTTATAACAATTATATGTTATCAATATCATTTTCTTCTATATACCATAATACTACTAGTCTTTCTAATATAGTCCAGTATAACTCTTATAATTTATCTTGGCCAGATAATTTTATTATCACATTCAATTATAATATGTATTAACATAAATTAATAATAACATCTACCTGTATTAGCATATCATTTAAGACTCACTCACAAGCTTTATTTTAATAACTTGGCTTTTAAATACTTTTAGAGTGTAAAGCTTTAATCATCAAAGTGATGCTTATTTTTTTAATATAAGCATCACCAAATACTTATTGTTTTTAGACTCTTTCTCAATCATTAAATATTTTTATCTCGATATATTTAAAACTATTATAGTATTTATTATTCTTAGAAAAAAAACTACTATACTATTATCACAAAATATCTTCCAGTTTGACAATTGAGTCGACTATACTAAATCTTAAGATAATTTCACAATCATAAAATTTGATTTATGACCTCAAAGCATATCATAAATTTGGCTTTCATTGTTGATGATATAAATGTCTCGAAATATTCAGATATTTTATGATATAATAAGTGATTACTTTATACTTTTTAAATAAATTATCCCTCTAGCTAATATAAATATAAATTTTGAAGTGGACTTCATTACCTCAAGCTGATATGATCTATTGTAAGTGAGCATATAATCTTTCATACCATATATATCTTATTATTTTCTTCATAGCTTTCTAATATTCTATTCATTGGTTACTTTGATATCTACTAAACGTTTCAATTATAAAATTGATATATAATTTTATACATGTTTAAACATTTAATAAACTTTCAGTATATACAATGAATATTCTTCATTTGATTCATTTCAAAGTCAATCTTAGAACACTAGTTTTTATTGAATATTTCATCTCTAGTAATAGGTGTACCATTATTTAAACAAGGCTACAGTTTCTCAAAAACTCGATCAATGTATCATTTATTAGATAGTCCTAACAATCTTTGAGATTATTTTATTTATATCAATCATCTTAGAATTATTAATGAGAAATATGTTAGTTTGTGTAATAAATCAAAACCACTACTAATATGTAAATTATCATGCATATATAAGACTATATAATAATATTAATTTTACTAACTTTAGATATATGCACTAATTAATATTATTTTCTTTAAATTTGAATGAAGTAATGGTATTATAAAACTTTATTTATCAAAGCTTGTTTAAGGTCATAAATAGATTTTCTAAGTTTACAAACCCAACTTTTCCTTTCCCTTTTTTGAATCATTCATGTTATTCTATATATTTTTTCTAATCTAAATCTCCATTTAAAAATCTTTTTTATATCTATTTGACGTAACTCAATATCATAATGAGCTACTAATGATATGATAATCTTCAACCAATTTTTCTTAGAAACTAAAGAAAATGTCTTGTTATAATTGATGTCTTCTTATTGAGAAAAATATTTGGCTATAAGTTAGATTTTATATCATTCGATATTATCCCTTAAATCATGTTTTATCTTAATGATACATTTATAATCGATTCTTTTATAGTTATTTGATAATTCAACAAGTTCTTAAATACTATTGCTCCATCAATTTTAACTCTTCATCCATAGTATCATATCAATTTTTAGATCATTACTTTTCATATGAGATAAATATAATTATCAAAAATGACATATCTTATTTTCCTTTGAGATTTTCTTAAAACTATTAATTATGATTATTTTTTAAGATCATTAACAGTGACATCAATATCATGTGAGAGCTTATCAATATTATATTTTTAGTGATTTGAGGAACAATAATCTCTCTAATAGGAAATGATAATGGAGTATTAACTTGTATATCCTCGATATCAAAATTAATCTCTAGAGATTTTTCACTCTGATTAATTTTATCATTTTTAGAAATCTTTTATTATCATAATCTACTATCCTTATTATTAAGGTAGTAAAATATGTATCTCTTAAAATTTTTTAGATAATCAATAAAATATTCAAAAATAATTTATAGACCTAATTTCATTTCATGTGGATTGAATACTCTTATCTCTATATGATAATCTCAAATATATAGATATCTTAGACTATATTTCCTACTAGTTCATAACTCAAATAGAGTTGGTGAAACCAACTTACTAGAAATCATGTTTAAGATATACATAACTATCATAAAAGCTCCATCCCATATTTAGCTTCATCCTATATTGACTTAGGTATAGAGGAATAGCTCATCATGTTCTCAATCATATCCATAAGTGTATGATTTAGTCTTTCTCTTATAACACACTGATTATGCATATTGAGTACAAATAATTTACTTTTCTAATAATTTAACAAAAAGACTAACATTCTGACCAGATTTATTATATCTATCATAAAATTTATTATTCTTATCAAATCTGACAATTTTAACTTTTGTATCTAAATATCTCTTGACCTCGTTTGTAGAATTTAATAGTATTAATAACTTGAAACTTTTCATGTATTAGATAAATTTTTTACACTTTGTGGCATTTTCCTTTATATGTATAGTATGTTTTCCCTCAATACAATTTATGCAAATATTAAAATTAGCAAGGTCTAAATCTTTCAAAATATAATATATCCTTCACTAATTTTTTAATTCTTTTATTAGAGATGTACCCTAAATATCTATATCACAATATAGAAGGTTTGTTATAAATAAAATTATATTTTAATCTAATATTTGATTGTATGGTCACTAATATATTTATAACGTTAAATTAATTCTATACAAAGCATCACATAAAATTCGAAAACCAACTTTTATGGAATCTAAGATATACTGAGTTTATCATTACTAAAACAGATAATATTATAACTCATTAATTCTATATAAAAAAATTATTTTTTTAGAAATAATAGGAACATAATATGTGATAGTAAGATTTATCGAATGACTCATCTCTAAGCGTAGGCGATATATTATGCTACTATTACTTTTAATTTGAGACAATGTCCTATAATAATGAATTTTTCATATTATTTTGATTTCTATATTGAAAAAAATTCTTTGATGTTATTGGTAAAATGAGATGAAGCACCAAAATTAATCCATCAAGTATTAGAATGAACCCTTGTAATATTTGATTCGAAACATATAAATGTCAAATTTATATATTTATTTTTGAATTAAGCCTTGCGCTTAATAG
Organism: Ensete glaucum; assembly: GCA_021527575.1. Classification (NCBI taxonomy): domain Eukaryota; kingdom Viridiplantae; phylum Streptophyta; class Magnoliopsida; order Zingiberales; family Musaceae; genus Ensete; species Ensete glaucum. Next base: position 1,973,183 of record CM038559.1, read on the forward strand.
AGTCTCTTTTCATATGTTCTTTCTTGCTATAAAAGAATTATTTTATTATGAATATATTTTCCTAATTTACTAATTATTTCTAAACCCGATAAATTTATTTGATGGATGATGCTTCGATCTTCTTTTCTTTCGATCAACTCCTTTAGTGATAGTAAGAATATTATGAGATCTTTCCTCTAAATTTTAATTCTTTATTAACACATATATTAGCTAGCTTATTCAAGTTTTGCTTATCCTTATTTACATTATAGTGAATATTGAATGAGCCAAACTAAGAAGAAAAAGAATTATATATAAATTACACGATAAAAAATTTATCGTTTGCGAAGGATGAATAATCAAGAGGATATTAATTGAAATTAAAGGATTTATAGGGGTAAAAAAATTATAATTTCAAAACTAAAACCCTAATTTCCTTCTTCCTTTTACGCGATTATTGTGCGAGGCATGCGCTCATCACGGTACAAGGCTGTCGCCTACAACAATCGCTCGAACGGTGGTTGTCCTAACACTATTGATTGATAACCTCACCGATTGTCATATTGTGTTATGTCATCGTGCCCACGTGCGATTATGCATATACATCGCTCGATGAACCCCACGGTTGCCACTACGCGTAGTTGTGCCTATGTATTTGCTTGGTTATGACTATTTTGTCCGTTATGAAACTGTTGGGAATCATGACTTGCGACATCTAGTTGACGTCGATCACAAATGTCGATGCAAACAACATTGTTGCAACCACCACACATGTAGTGATACTAATGCAACCACATTAGTCATTACAAGTAGCGTCGCAACTACAACCATCGTGATAACGACACTGCTACAACCACTTAAGACCAACGAAGGCTAGTCGCTACAAGACTACTACACGCAAGTAGTTGTGCATGTCATCGCTTATGATTATTATACCCCAAATGCTTTCACTATATACAATAACACTTGTATACAACTACTATCCTCAACTGGGCTTGTAATTACATAAGGTCATCACCATCATCAATATCATCATTTACAGTAAGCTGTCGACGATGATCCATCGATCAAACATGATGAACCTCACATCACCTATAAATAAAAGTAAATACATATTAGATAGAAAAATAGATTGTTAAACCATTATAAATCAAAGCTGAATAATACATTTTCATAAGCAAAAGGGTATTTAATTTTAAAATATGACTTTGATACAAATTATATACTATTATTAATAAAAATTTTAATATTAAAAACTGAGATCAAATAATAATAGATCAAATTTATGATATGTACATTTCAATATAGACGTATCAGATTTGAAAGTCATAAAAATATTAATCTAAGTAGAACTTATCCTTTACTTTACAAGATCATTACGGGTGATGGATCAGACTAAAATTGATTGAAAATAAAATCCAAAATCTTAATGATGAGAATAAAAGACCTATAATAATAATCATGACAATCGCTCGTACCAAATTCATCTCCTAAGAAATCGACCACATTATAATTAAAATTTTCTTTTTACCTTATTAATCAATAATTATTAGAATTTAATCAAAATTATAATATATCTTAATCATATAATCTAACAAATTAATCTAGACTCGTCTTCTCCACTTTACAAGAAAGGACTTTTCTTCTCCCAATATGGAAAGGCTTGTCTTCTAACGACGCTTCGGTACAATAGGACCTATGTCTCCGTAATAATGACAAATTCTGCATGCCGTCATACAGATGGGCCACGCTCCCTCCGTTCGCCCCCCCCTCGCTTCGTTTGGTGGTTAAGATGTTCCCGGAGGAACATCTTATCCGTCACGAAATCTCCATACGTCTCTGTAGCTTATATCGCAAATAGTAATAATGATACGATGGAGGGTAAATGCGTCATTTTCAATTCTTTGAAGCATAGGTCGGTAAAGAACAACCAACCATCGACGCCTCATTAAAAGGGTGTCTATATATTTTGAGGGATCGGGGTTGGCTACGGGTCCTTATTAGCCTGCGGGAGGCGGCGGCGGCAGCAAGGAGAATTGGAGGCGACAAGGTGAGGAAGAAGGGTTAATGCCCCATCAAGACGGCGAGGTATCGATTCCCTCCCTACGCCCTCTTCCTTTCTTCATTAATTTTTTTCTTCGTTCCCTTTTCCCTTTTGCTCCTTCCTTACTTGAAGATCCGATCGAACCCCTCCCTTCTTCTATTCCGATCGGGTTCTGCTGTTCGATCGGTGGTGTTTCTGGGGCCTGCGGAGATGCCGGCCCTTGATGTTTGGATCTGATGTGGACAAAGGGCGTGGAGGAATCTTGATCCTAGAGCTTCGGTTCTTGGGGTTGGATTTTGCCTCTTTCCTTCTTTCCTTCCTTCAAGATCCCAGTAACTCGGGTTCTGCGGTGTATGATCCGTGGTGTTTCTTGGGAATAAGCCGATGCGGACCCTTGGGGTTTGGATCTGATGCGAGGGAGCTCGTAGCTGTGGGGTTTCGGATCATGGGGTGAGATCGTTTTTCGCTGATAGATCTGTAGATTTTGGCTCGCTCTGGATTTGCTTGATTAGTTGTGCGTAATTTTGTGCATGGTTGTTGCACATCGATGATTTAGAGTATTAGCTTCAATCAACGAAGCAATCGTCATTGTAGGCATCGAGAACTTTGCTGATTGAACGGTTTTGTTGACAGGATCTTGTTATTTGTGCCTTTTGAGATTGGTTCTTTCCTTTTTGTCTCCCGGGATTTCCCCTCTAAGCACTTTGACTATTTTAGTTATTAGATTGGCCGTTGTCGTCTGGACGAGGTTTGACTTTCTTGTGATTTGAGTTATGATTGTTGGATAAGAATCTTGAGGTGCCATTTCTTTGGGTTCCGTCTCTTCGTGCACTAAGCCGGAGGAAAAGATAGTGATCGTTCAATCGCTTCATTATGTTAGGGTTTTACTAATAAGACTGGCACATTCATGGTAAAAGAAAATCTGTCAGTCAAACTCCACGGAATTTAGATAAATCGTGAATACATGTCAAATTCGAGGACTAATAATGCTGGTCTATCTGGTCTCTTGAGTGCAAATTAAATCTGGAGTCTCTATCATCAGAATATGAAGACAGAGAGTTTATATAATTATGACTATATCAGATGATCTGTTATGGTATGGATAAGAACCTGGTTACCAATAGTACCAGATGGTTGTTGAGGCCATTTGGCCATTCACATGGTCTGATCTGTCTGTGCTACTCTACTCTGTAATCGAAGCTCAAAATGTTCCTCGCCCTAGGTGGTGAAGGTCATAATTACCTCATGGTCCTTCAGTTATTTTCATGTATTATTATGTCTAGTGAGCTTGATGATTCATGCTTTTTAGTTTCCAAAAATCTAGAAATTTATCTTGTAGGGATTGACCTATTAAAACTGAATTTAGCTTGTCCTTCCTGGAACCTGAATTTAACTAAGAATTTGTAATCTCGGTGAAATAATTTAATCATGTTTACAGAATAACAATAAGTCTCTTCATGTCTGTAGCTAAAATTATGTATAGTTGTTCTGTTTCTGGGTTTTAGATCTATTTTTTATGTTGTGTAAAATAGTGAGCAGATGGTTATACTTCTTCTTTGGCTTGGCAAGGCTACTGTTCATCTTAGTATTTGTGATGCTGTTCTGCCATTTTGTGTCAAGTGACCATCTTAATTTTCTGTCTGTGTGTGTCTTACAAAGAATTTTGCTTCAGAAAAACAAAAGAACTTTGCTTCAACTTTGTAATGTGACTGCTTGATGCTACCAGTGTTCACTTCACAGGATTGATGCTATATTTTAACAAATATCTGTTGGTGATGGATGTCCAAGTGCTAACATGTCATATCCTTCCTGTTTGATAGGGTCTTCATTTTCACGATCTTGTGGGCTTAACAGTTGCACAATATACATGGAGCAAGTCCCTTATTGGTCAACTTTCTGCCTCTGCCAACTCTTCTTATTCCAGGAAGCTCTTGGTTGGCGGATTCTTGCTCTTGGAGGCTTTTTTCTTGTCTCTTTTGTCAACTATACTTAGTGGCAAGATACTGGTCCAAGTCCACTGTGATTAGATTGATGCAGATTGCTTTTGAAGTTGTTGGATCGATGCTGAACTTTCAGAAGTAACCCAGCTACTTGTGCTTTTGAGTACTATATATGTACTTTCCACATTTAGTGTACTCATAATTGGTCTTCTGTGGCAGCGTATTATCATCAGCACAACGTCTTTTCGAAGTTTGTCGGACTTCTCAAGTTGTTAACATCAAAGAAATAATCAGTGGGGTACAATCTTCTTATTCATATATTTTGGCAGTATGTTTGTTTGTCAGGATCTTAACATCAGATTTTTGGCTTTGTTGTTTTTTCTCAGGGCTGAGCTAACGAGCTTTATGCAGTTTCCTCACATCCTAATTAGTAGGCGTTTTCGCTTGCTTGCATCACTTAAGCCAGACCTTGTGCACATCTGCTGCTTCTTTCTCTGTGAGTTCTTCAATGAAGAAATGTGTTTTGAGCAATAACATGTCACAGAGACTGTGCAAAGCTTTTATGGAGGAAGAAAAGCTTTGTTGAAGTTGTTTTGCTCTGGTTCTTTTGGGCAATCAAGTTTTGTGTAAGCTTCAATGAGCTTGCTTTAAAGTGCTTCTTTTGGGCATTCATGTTTGTTGTTTCATGTTGATGACATGAACTCCGAAATGGCATCTGCAACAATTTTTAAGGTTTAAGTTGGCCTTACGGAGTTTATTTTAGACTGCTGGAGGATAAGACTTCTGTGGCAGTCTCAGAGATCTGGTAGTGGGATCTATTATTTCAGAACTAACAGTCTATATCTGCTGAAGCTTGTTTAAGATCTGTTACAATCTAAGATTATCTCTGCAAGCATAATTATTTTGTTGTTTCTCCATACTAGTTAGAGATATAACCTATTGAGGACTTGGAGATTATACCTAGCTAGAGCCGTTGAAAACAATGGAAAGGTGGGTTTGAAATTTGAAATGTTTATGATGGTTTTTTCACATGTAATGCTCTGACATGAAGGATAATTACCAATTGTTGCAGGTTTAAGTTGATTAAGGAAGTTGGTGATGGAACTTTTGGGAGTGTTTGGCGTGCTTTAAATAAGCAGAGTGGAGAAGTTGTATGTTATCTAGACTGTTCTTAGGCTCTACCTGACTACTATTTTGCCATGGTTTTTTTTTCTTGTCTTTGAGATGTATATTTTCTTTTAATTTGTTTGTGATTATATAGGTCGCAATTAAGAAAATGAAAAGGAAATACTATTCATGGGAAGAATGTATGAATCTTCGGGAAGTGAAGGTAACATGTCGCTGTGGTCTTCTGCATCTCAATTATATTCCTCTTATGGGTTGCTGATTTATTATTGTGGAGGATTTTATTACATCATTTTTCTTTTCAGTCTCTTCGCCGGATGAACCACCCAAATATTGTGAAGCTTAAGGAGGTCATAAGAGAAAATGATATATTGTACTTTGTGTTTGAGTACATGGTATGATGATATGATACCCTTCTTTTATTATCTATGATGTGATATCATGAGATTTAAAATAATTTGGTGAATGTCTTCAGGAATTCAATCTTTACCAAATTATGAAAGACAGAGGCATGGGTTTCTCAGAGGCAGAAATTCGTAATTGGTGTTTTCAGATATTTCAAGCCCTCGCTTACATGCATCAGCGAGGCTATTTTCACCGTGACCTCAAGCCTGGTATTTGCTTTGTGTTTTGTGTTTAATGTCTATACATCTAAGCCATGAGTGTTTAATTTGTGAAAATCTGTAAAATCTTTATTAAGTTGAAAATAGTATATGATCTTGACAAATCAGTAATCTTTCAAATGATATGACTAATCAGATTTTTTGGATTGCTTTGATCTTTTGTATTATGCAGATGCTCTATTGTATTTTTGCAGATGTTTTTTTATCTCATATGATCGAATATATTACAAGCTAGAAGTAGCCATCTAGGTTTATAGAGACTGTTGGTGGTTACTAGAGGTTAGATCATTGTGCCATTACTTTAAATTTTAGCAGACTTGAATTAGTCCTTAGGAAGGGATTAGACAACAAAGGATATTATAATGTGGATTGGTTGTCAATTGTTCATTCAATTATGGTACTAGTTAATACCATCCGATGGGAATATAAGCAATGGGCCCTTACAACAGTAATTGCTAGTCATGTGGACAGAGGGCCCCATCAGTCAACCAACTCTGAATGGCTTTAGGCCAACCACCTCCCACATCAGGCCTGCAGAAGACCTTTTACGCAGAGCAACATTCTGTAGATTGCGCCACAGCTTTAGTACATTTCCTTCCAATCATCTCCTACATCAGGCCTGCAGAAGAACTTTTATGCATTGCAACATGCTGCGAGAGGTTGCTCCACCCGCGTGGGACAGACTATTGGAAAAGCCTTGTCATAAATAGGAACTGTTGTGGTTGTGGCATGTGTCGGGTGTTCTGGTCATCTTGATCATCCTCCAGCTTCCTTCGCTATCTCTTTATCATCTTCTTCGTCTATATTAAACAGAGTTGATCATTGGATGATCCCGCTGGGTGAACTTTCCGTGCTTCTCTTCCTTTCTGCTTAGAGGATAAGGATCCCCACATCACTCACACCCTGAGCTCCTCATCTTTTACATGAGCGAAGGCTGGATCTGCTCCTAATGTGAAACTCAGCAAGGTGACTAAAAGGACCATTATCATTACCATTACCAAAGAATCATATTATGTATTTACATCTACTATAGGGTATATTTTGAAATAAAATTATTTCCGTGTGGGATCTTGTTCCATAGACTTAAGTCTCTCTCTTATCACTTCTTTAAGACTGAGAATTAATTATATTTGGTGCTTCTTTTGCATAGGAAATGACACTGAAGTTTAAAAGGTTCCTGGAAGGTACTCAAGATAGTAATACAAATATTATTATGTTCATATACTCTTCTTTTTTATGGCCTATCGTACAATTGATGGCCTGTTTGTTCCTGGCCTGTTTAGAATGGATTTGCTAGTGATGACAAATAATATAAGACTCAACCTAGCTTGATTTCAACATACAATACTAACTCTTCTTATCTTGGTTTCTGATTTTTTTTCTTTTCAAACCTAATATTTAAACCTTTTCTGTATATCTCGCAAACATATTTCACTTACCCACATCGGATAAGTGAAATTCAATGAGGAGAGACCTTAAGGTTGCATTTTGATGTTTGTAGCAAAGTTTGCAATTTTGATATTTATCATTCGGTAAAGACGGTACATATTAGTTTGCCAGGTTGCCGGTAGCGGGCGGGTTCGCCAAAAATCGATCGTCGACAGTCAATTGAAGGGAGAAATCAATCGTCGGTGGTCGATTGAGCGAGAAAAAGGGAGGAAAAAGAAGGAAAAAAAGAAACGATGAGAAAAAGAGTACCTATCGCGCCGCCGCCGGTCATAGCGCCCGCCGTCCGTCATGCAGCACTCTTTCTCTGTGGGAGAAAGCTCGAGGCGATGTCGTCCCTTTTTCTCTATTTTTAATATTTTAATATTATATTATATAATATTATATTTTATAAAATATTTATATTATATTTTAATATATTGGGTGGTATGCACTATGCATACTGCCCGGTACCAGTACCAGTACCATACCGGTTATGCTTCAATGGTCTCATCAGCTGTACATTGTCATGCTTCAATGGTCTTTGTAGACTGGTTGGCATAAAATTTTAGTGTTTAAGAACATTGTCATGTGTCACATTTTTCTTCTTCTATCTTTTTGAGAACATTTTGTTTTATGGCAGGGGGTTAGCTTTCCTTTGTTTCTTTAGTTGGGAAATAAAAAGTCCTCTATGTTGAAGATTTTTGCTATATTGCTCAGAGCTGCAGTGATATATGAGTCAATTTTATCTGTAATATCTATCTAAATTCTAGTTAAATATCTGATAGGTTGCTATTTGAAATTGTTATTAGCATTTTTGAACATCTTTGGATATTTTTTTTTTCAGAGAACCTATTGGTCACAAAGGACATTATAAAGATAGCAGATTTTGGCCTTGCACGGGAAGTTTGTTCACAGCCACCATACACCGAATATGTTTCTACCCGTTGGTATGTTTAGTTTGATAATTTGCTATCTACGTCATGCTATTAGTTTATTTCTTGAGCATCTAATTTGTGTGGATGTGCTAGGTACCGAGCACCTGAAGTTTTGCTGCAGTCATCCATTTATGGCGCTGCAGTTGGTAAGTTTGATTTTTTTACAAACCTCAAGCATAAAAGATTTTTAATATCTAGTAATCTGCATTTTATTTGTTTCTATTATCTTTAGATATGTGGGCTATGGGTGCTATCATGGCTGAGCTATTCACTCTCCATCCTCTTTTTCCTGGCTCAAGGTACCATATATAATTAACTTTTATTTCTCATTTAAAGTTTCCAACAGCATAGTTTTCCATTTATTTGCAAGTCATAGTGTAATCCCTACCCTGTCAGGTCTGAATTTTGCTTCTTTTCTTACTATTTATGCTGTTGTATGTGAACATGAAAATTATGATATCATTGATTATGATCAATGTCTAGTACGTAATATGTGGATGAGTTCCTATCTTGACCAAATATGTTGGTCCAAAACCAAGGCAAACATTTGAGAAAGTAAAATATTTTGATTTTTGTACGATATAACCATTGAAGTTGTTAACGTGCTACGTCTGACAGTAATTGGTGTATATCTGCAATCTGTGTAGAATTTAGCAACTATCTTTTACATTTTAAAGTTCCTGGTGATGGGGGAAGGTCTCTCATGTGTAGCTGTTTGATACCTGGTCAGAATAGATTGAACTGCAATTAAAGATTTTTACTACACAACACGCATGCTATACGTATCCTGCAGTTAAAGATTTTTACTGCTTTCGGTAACTGGTCAGAATAGTATGAACTGCAATTAAAGATTTGGATGGAATATGGATCTGTATTGTCCTGTCCTGTCACAAAAATAATTACAAAAAATAAATACCAATGGATGCTGACCTATATGTTCCAGTACTGGTGCTTGGTCAGAATGTACAACCAAAATTTGACTTCTCTGGTTGCCTAAACTAAGTTGGAGCCCAACATGATGTAGATGACTCAAAACAAGGGATTATGATAAGTTTTCTCTTGTTTGTTATTCCTCTGCAAAATCGAGCTACTCAATTAAAGTTTGCCATGCAGTGAAGCGGACGAGATTTACAAAATTTGCAGTGTTCTTGGTAGTCCAAATGAGGACTCCTGGGCAGAAGGATTACAGCTTGCAGATTTTATGAAGCATCAGTTCCCTCAGGTAATTTGGGTACCTGACAAGTTTATTATGCTTTCTGAAGTTTGTTATAGCGGAAGGTTTTGATTTACTAGTCAGTATGTCAGCACATTATGTTATGAGCATTACTGATTCGAGTGCACTGAGGCTATACGATCTCATGTTCTATCTTCTCCATTTATTATAAGTTATACTGCACAAACTAATCCTACAATGTATTTTCATGATGTGCAGTGTCCTCCTGTCCATCTATCACTTTTAATTCCTTCTGCTAGTGGGGATGCAATTAATCTAATTACAGTAAGCATATGGTTTTTCTTGTTTATTTGCTTTCGAAGTGGTACAGGAATTATATCTTTTGATTGCATGCTTTCCAACAATGATACACTATCTCTAGGCACTATGTTCCTGGGACCCCTGCAGGAGACCAAAAGCATCCGAGGTTCTTCAACATCCTTTCTTCCAAGTGGGCATCCTTCCTGTGTCTCTTCCTTCACCATCCTGCCTTATTTATAGTGAAGATGCTATGTAATACATGTTACATTCCTTGGATATTTGCAGTCATGCTTTTATGTGCCTCCATTTCTTCGTCCAAGAGTGGCATCACATACACCTGGTCAGTTTTCAACTTTAGAATTTTTGTTCTTGTTGCTAATCATTCTGAGGTTGATTTCTGAAATAAGCATGAATATCACGTTATTGAAGTTGGGATCAAAGGAGCACAGGAGCAGAGCAGTAGTAGAAGATATTCAACTGGAGCTCTGTCTGTCGCTAAATCAGCAAATAGTTCCGTACCAGCAAAAGCAAATGCTTCTCTCAGAGCTGGTAAGTTTTTCATTACATCCTCTCTTATCCACCTTTGAAATTGTGACAAGACATGACAGATTGGATTGTTTTAGAAATCAACTGCTCTGTACATCAACATTTCAAAGAGTCTAGCTGTTCTACACCATCACTGTATTTATTATAGATAGATACGAGGGAATATTTTTTTTTGGGAATTTCAACTTTTGTTTTATGACATAAATTAACCAATCTATTGGAGCCGTATGATCAGACTTTGTTTTTGCAGGTGTTCAAAGGAAATTGGAGATGGATAATCAGGTGGCTTGCAGTTCTTTTGTATCTTTTTTTGCTTCCCATATGTTTTCTCATTGTCTTTATACTATGGATAGGAGCTTGAGAAAAATGGAAAATCCCTGAAGAATCTGAAAGAATCTCGATATAAACCACATAACCCAGGCAAGTTGTTTTTTTGTACTGTGGTTGCAGTTTCTTTGGTTGTTGTTTTATTGCTTTCTAGCAGTGTTGTTTTATTTAAATAAGGGCGTCTCTGTGAATTTTCGAGCAGGCCATTTGGGACGGTATCCTGGCAAGGTTGCTGATGTGCCTAGTAAAGCTCATGTGCAAATGACCGACAAATTGGGACGTATGTCACTGAATTCTCGTACTCACAAAACGGAGAAGCCTCCACCTTCAATGAAAGCTGGTGGTTGGCACAGCCAATCTGAGATTCCTGCCAGGAGGTATTCTAGGAAAGTAGTCGGCTGAGTCAAAAACCTTTGCTGTCAAATAAACGCTCCATTTGCTTCTGCATCTTCCGCTTAAAAATGTTTGCTATGTGCGCTGTTCTTGGTGGTGGCAAACTGACGTGATTTTCCAGAAAATGAATTGTATGCATTTTATTATAGTGGTTTGTTGCACTTTAATATTGTTGGTGCACGTTTGAGGTGTGTAGGACTGGCGGTTGCTGTGTTGTGAAAAAGCATCAATTTCTAATGCATTTGGAAAAAATTATAAATTATAACTTTTAAAAATATAAAAATTATATTTTATAATTTTTATAAACTTTCTTGTCAACTATGAGTTAAAAAAAATTATTTAAACTCTGAATTAATAACTAATTTTATCCAACAATGAACTAATTTTAATTAAAATTTATTGTAACTTTTATAAATTATGTTTTGCTCATTTAAAATTTTTAAAAATCTGTTAAGTTATGTTTGAGTTAACAAACATTAAAATTGGTATGCGAATTTTATTAATATGATGATATGTGATAATTTAAATTAAAAAATATTTTATCCAGAAAATGAAGGTCATAGTGATGGTTAAAGGTACATTAAAATTGGTGTGCTAATTTTATTAAGATATGTGTAAATTAAAAAATATATTTTATCGAGAAAATGGAGATCATAGTGATGGATAAAAGTACAAGAAGTTAAAAGTAAAGATCTGAACCACCACGTCATAAGTTTCATAGGTGATGAGGATAATGACGTCCAATAGGAGGAAGAGAGATCAAAAAATAATTAGATGCAGATTAATCAAATACACATCCATCTAAGATAGGATCGCAAGTTCTTGCCAACTTTAATATATCTTAAACTCATACTAAGATTGTGTGATTGTTTATTTATTGTTATTGTTCTAGTTATTTGTTTGGATTGCACTTGATATGAATCTTCCGTAAAATCATTCTAAGCATATGGGTTTATGTTTTTGGAGGGTTAACACTAGTGATTGTGTGATTGTTTATTTGGATTGTACTTTATATGAATGCGGTCGGGGGGAGCAACACCGGTGTCTTCAAATGAACCACAAATCGAATAAACTAAACTGACATCGCGAACCTGAACCGAGCGCGTTTTAAGGGTCAGACTGTCCACCTGCTGGATCCAACATGAGACCTCGGCATAACACGATAATTCCCGACATGAGATCGAGCTCTACTAGCAAGCGTGTAGGACCTCACCGTTACCAGTACAGCATTGCATGGGCGGTGAGGTCGTCTCAGATCAAGGGGGACAAACCACCATTACAGACGGCTGCAGCTCCTCCGCTAAGATCTTTTATGTCAATTAAGAACTCCTTATCTAATAAACTCCCACCCCACCAATCTAAGAAATTCGAAAGAATAGAAACGATAAAAGGCAGTTTAATATCAGAAGTAGGCATCAGTGCTGAAATCTGCCACACAACGGGTGCAGACACGATGAAGATCACTATCATCAGTTGCTGTAGCAAATGTGACAAAACTTGCAGGAAATAAGTAATTTTAGGTGTGCGCCTTGCACGAATAGGCCAGGCAACAGCAGAATTGAATTGCAGCCTACCTTTCCATCAATTAATTAGGGTTATTAATATAAGGTTCATAAGGGACTCATGGAGCCTAAATCGCTCACCAAGTCGCAGGGCAAGATCGATCTTTACACTATTCCCTCTTTGGTCGAAGCACTCCACTCACGTCCAACACGTCTCTGATCAGACCGCTCCTCTTTCATGGCCTTTGGTAGCCCGCCCGCATCTTCCTGCCCCTCCAAAAGCTCTAATCGCACTTCATCTAGTTTCTGCCTAATACAGACTAAAGTCTGTTACTGTCTCACTCACTACCAAGGCCTCACCCACTTTTTTTTTGTTTTTTTGCTTGCCCTTATGATGACCATCACGTTATATATATATATATATATATATATTGCTCCTCGTGCGGGGCAGACAGGAAGTGGAAGAGGAAAGAATAGTCGGTGGTGATAGGTCCGGTTGAAGCAATTCCTCAACGAGGGTCTTGCCGAGGGCGGTCTCATCCGCTTATCCGCGTTCCTATTGGGAGATTGGGCATTGAAGGTAGGGTCCAAAACATTACTTTTTAAGTCTAGGCTTTTCCCTAACTCTCTCGCCCCCTCAAATTTCTTCCATGTTCACTCGCGGAAAACCACTATAGGAGCACTCGTCCGTCGCCCGCGGACAACCAAGAAAGTAACAAGCAGTTGTGGTTCTATAGAGGAATTTAAAGCGGGAAATAAGGAAAGCAACACTTGAACCTAAATCTTGATTAAAACAAAAATAACAAAGAAGATATGCTTACCGAAGTTTTGAACTTCCATGGGAGACTCTTTCTTCTGTTCTGTTCTTCACTTGTGCGAGGTCCTATCTGGTGGTTTCGAGCACCTGTGACAGATTTCGACTACCACGTCGTTGCTGCAAGCGGAGGAGGAATCGCCTCTGCAGCCAATTTTTTTGCAGAGATTCCCAAATGAAGAGCTAATGAAACAAAACAAAAGTTTAAAAGGAAACTGGAATCAAAAAGGAAAAGGAAAAGAAAAAGAAGAGATCTATTAACCAAAGCAAAACACATTTGCGTTGCATCGACATGAACAATCCGATCTGTCTGTTTCTAACCCAAGATTCGTCTAACACACCGAGAAACGAAACAAGCCAAAGATCGATCGAGAAAACCGAAAGAACCAAGGGAGGGAAAAACGAAAAAGCAACCGAAGAAAAATCCATAGGAAGAAGCAAAGGGAACCCAACTTCGCATTAGGGTAGGAAAGAAACTATACAAGCATCGGAAGGCGATACAACCCTATCTTAAATCTAGGAGAGCCCAACCTAAGCAAGAAACCCAATCACTAGGGAAGGTCAGAAACGATACAAGCATCGGGAGGCAATAGAACCCCAACTTGAGGCTCGGAGAGCGAAAAACGATGCAAGAAACCTTGAAATGATCGATCAAGAAAAGCGATAGAGCCTCCTACCTTCCCCGATCCGGTCGTTCCATGATTCATTTGAGGACGACAAAGAACACAACAGAGGTCGATCGACAGAAGCGATAAAACACAAATTCTCTTACCTTCTCCGATCTCCTCGCTTTACAACGCCTTCCGGCACCTTCTCTCGTAAGATCTTTCACGGAGACAGAAACCCTAATCGAAGCTCTCCTTCCTTGCCTCATCTCAGAATCGCATAGGCGGCTTTGGCTTTGGGGAAAAATTGATCGCGGCTGCCGGCTTCATGTTCGTTCGACCACTTATTGTACGAGAGACGAAAGAAAGTTCTCGAAGCTCCGAAGCAAAAAAGCGCGAGAAAACTTCCGGCTTAAACCGCAACCCGCTGTATAGACGCGGACTTGATAGACCCACGCACCGCACGTGCCTAGTGACACCAGCAAATCTGGACCGCCCGATGGAATGAGGACTAAACGATGATCCAAAGGCATCTGTAAACGCTCGGACGGCAAGGATTGATCGTATCAACTCAAAAGGTCATCGATCCAACGGCTGTGTGTTTCAGGTGCCGTACAATTTGAAGCGTCTCAGAGAATGGGGAGGAAGCACAACACTGCGTGCTGACCATAAAAAATTTACCTGAACACACTTCCTTCACTTCACCGTGTCAATTCCAAAAGAACAGACAACAATACAACGATGCAGAGGAAGCCACAGTAACCTCTTTCACTAAAGAAATATGACTTTAGGCAAAAAAAAAATGCAAGGTCGTCATTGCTAAAGACCTGCTCGAAGTCCTCAAACTCTCACAGAGCCTGTGCATCTGAACATTCTCCGCTAGTCCACAAGCTTCTGTGCTTTCGCCACCGTTCAGGTGGGGCATTAAGTCCAATAGCATCTCCATCGTTCCCAACTAGGAAGATGCAACAACTCGGGTGACAACTGTAGTGGCTCAGTAGTCCCTTCCACCGCCGTCAAGTCATGGGTTGATGCAAAAGGAACCGGCGGAGGGCAGGCGAGAATAGGAACAGTCTCGATGTTTTGATTGAGCTTGAGATTGAGGTCCTCTACGGTCATGGCCTTCTGCTCAAGTGAGTGTTCCAGTGGTTCTTGAACTCGTTGTCTGTTCGTCCAGGTAACCTTGCTGCTTTTATTGGCAGATACGCCGCCAGACTTCAACCTTCGTTTTCGTCATGTACGTTTTGTAGGAGAAGCCTCTTTTTATTGGCAGCTGCGATCTATTCCTTCATTATTTTACAGTGATACGCTCCCAGACTTCAACCTTCTTTTCCGTCATGTACGTTTTGTAGGAGAAGCCTCTTTTTATTGGCAGCTGCGACCTATTCTTTCATTATTTTACAGTGATACTGTGAGTCACATCACTGATAACCATTGTCAACACCTATCCCTGATGCTCTTTCTTTCTCCAAAATCGACATTTGCCTGCTTATTTCACTTCCAAACAATCGACATTAGGTTACCTTATTTAATGATAATTCCCGGATATTTTTATCACAGTGATGCATACGTGGTTGAAGTCAGCTACTAATGTGGATGGCTACCCACCTTTCAACAATACACGCCAAAACAGTATGCTGCGACTTGTAGTTAACGTTGTTATAACAGATCTGCATGATTTAGGCGCCGCGTGGTCCCTTGAATTGTTGTCCATACGCCGTTGGGTGGAGGGAAGGCAGGCAGGCCAAACAAAGAAGTATGAATGATCAGCAGCAGTGAGCTATCGATCCATCGAACAAACTGCTTACTTTTCTGTTCTGTGTTTATGCACTAATGCTTGTGTCGTCTCTCAGTACGCTAGAATGTCCAAGCAATTGCAGGAGGAGTTGAACTACCAGAGATCTTGAGGGAAGACGAAGAATTAGCTTCAACATTTCCTCCTGCTATTTGATGATGATATGTGCTATTTTTGAGACTTGATGCTCCCGATAGCAACGTAGTTAACTCAAGCACACGTATGTACAATCATATCTTGGCTTTTTCCTTTTCAAGTGTGTGTCTATGTGTATACAAACAAATCTGGAGCACAGCTCCCACAACACACTGTCGTATACCCTCGTCGTTCCGAAAGGAACCACAGTACAGCTTTCGCACAACATTGTCAGTGTGCCCCCCTCCGTAGTAATAATCCAAGTACATCACATGTAATTAATGGCAACAACCACAGTAGTTTGCTTGTTAGATACATTGGACCTATCTGTTGACTTCACCACCCAGGCAATGTAATGACATCGGCTGCTGGGAGGTTAAACTCCTCTTTTTATTTGTTTTTTAAGAGAGAGAAGAAAATTTTGATATTTGCTGGATTTTGTAATGAGTTTACATGTACACTAAACATTGATCGGCACAGTAATCTAGTCTTTGTAGTGCAGATCAACACACCACATGATGTGTTTGTGCGCCTGTATTAGAAAAGTGTCACTCCCACTGTATCACCCATACTTTGTTTATCTCTCAGCCATCTGCCAAAACTGCTGGCATTCACCTGTGATCGCACTGGGCAACCCAAGCTTTACGCACCAGAAACGTTGTTTGCGTGAGATCATCCGCAGATCTCTGATGCTTTGACACCACGAAATCCCTCCTCTCCCTCTGCCCCCTCCCCCCGCGGGCAGCAGAAGAGGCTGGGTGAAGAAGTTCTGCTGCTTGTGCGAGTGGAAATGGAGAGGTGAAAGCAATCCTTCGTGATGATATTACCAGGTTACGTGAGGGAAGAAAAGTGCAGCTGCCAGCTTCGAGACAGGACGAGGAAGATGACCTTGAAGTACAAATTATGTTACGTTGGAGATTTCTAAACAAGGTCTTTCTTCTCTTCTTCAGTCGTTCCTCGAGTATTCAAAGCTTTGAAGCTTAGAGGAAAGAGAGCTGAGACACCCGTCATCGCTGCAGCAATTCTGGGAAGCGTTGTCTTGTCACATATCAAGCACGAGACTTTTTCTTCGTTTATCCGACAATTGATCTATAATATTTTGGTTCTTAAGAGCAACATCAAAGCTGTTCTCAGAGAAGATCCATCCTGCAACATCTGTCGTGCGCTAAGAACAGATTCCAATTCTTTCGTCGACTTCGGTTCTGATGACCATAGGATTC
The DNA here is from genome assembly GCA_021527575.1 of Ensete glaucum. NCBI lineage: Eukaryota > Viridiplantae > Streptophyta > Magnoliopsida > Zingiberales > Musaceae > Ensete > Ensete glaucum. The sequence goes on from CM038559.1 coordinate 1,990,068, forward strand.
GATAGTTGTCTATGTTCGACACGACACAGTGATGTAATCCTAATGCAACACGTCATGATCAATCATTTATAGCTCAACGACACGTTGATTTGGGTTGATACGGGGTCACTATAAGCGGTGAATGTTCACTAACTCCAGGTGCTGTTTCGACTTCACATAGACAGCCAACACTTCTCGTGCAAGAGCAGGCATTCGTCCCCAGCATTCCACTGACGTGGTGTACACGTAACAAAAGCTCGAGAAAGCCGGAAAGAAAAAAAATATATATGATCAACTCCTGCACTCAATCCATTATTATTGATGCTTGCGACATCTCATCAAAACTGTCGTCGTTCCATTTCATTCGGTTGCTTTACTTGGCTATTTGTCTGTTCCTTCTACGTGGACAATCTGGCAGCAGATAAGCCAACAATGTCAGAAGTGTTCTATAAGGAGGATTCTCTGCTCTGGCTTCGCTGGCCCAACGCACAGAGAGAGGCTTGCAATGTGTGGAAGTAGGAGGCAGGGGACCCCTCCTCGTTTCCATTGCTCCATACGCTTCTCCCTTTGCCAAACCTACTCGAAGACTTCATCTCATTGGTAAACTGCTACTGCTATATAGGAGGAAGAAGAGCTGCCTCAGCTGCCTCACCCTCGTTTGCCGATGCTATATCGATGGATCCTGTTCTTTAGGTGAGGAGACCCTTGTTGGAGAAGCAGGTCACGTGCAAAGCTTCGTTCGAAAACACCCTCCCCCGCCCCCCCCTCCCTCTCCATCTCTGCACGTGCTGCTCTTCTCCAACATGGATTCCTCACCTCTCCTCTGCACCTTTTCTCTCGGTGCCAATGTCATTGGAACTCGACACCACGCAGTGCTCTCTCCCTCTCATTAAAATTGTTGATGTTGTGTTTTGATCGGATGTTAATTTACTGGCAGAGCTCTCATTACGATTGTTGATCATGATCAATGCTTTGATTGTTTCTTTGTGCATGACCAGGTGGCCGCGGCTGCTATCGTCGATCTAATGTTGCTAATGCACGCCCGCTCGATTCTCTGCTTCACCAATTCATGAAGGTGACGTATTCTCTAATACGATAATATTTCTTATATTTATCGATTATTTGCCATCAGTTCTGCTTATGCTGCACGGACTCAAATAGTCTGAACTTAATTCTGCTACTTATTGAATTTAGGAATAACATATGAAATAAACAAACAATCTTATTGCAATCAAATAAGATTGTGACTGGAAGGAAGAATGTGACTGGCTTGACTTTTTTGGTTCGGCTTTTTATATTGGAAGTCATCCCTTTGAGTCGGGTTCAGGACCGAATCCTTCCCTCCCAGCCCACCACTTGATCGCTTCTCCGTTCCAATTTGATGTGATCAGAATTCCTAGTCAAAGTCAATAACCATTTAATTTGTGATGGTCAGAGAGTGTTGGATACGTTATGAATAGACGATGACCGGTCTTCCATGGTGGGTTCGACTCGACTCACCCAATTGTCTTAGAACCGTTGATCTTTGGATTTCCGGACCCATCCATCGGCTCAGCCTCAGCCACTCCCATTCCTTCATCATACTTGTATATAACCATACATGCTGCTCCGTCTCGAAATTACCGTTGGATCGGAGAGCACAGGAGCTCAAAAACCAACTCGGTCTCTTCGTGCCGTCCCAATTCTGTTCTCCTAACGCTCGATGGCCTCTCCTCTGCTCCTCTTCCCCGTCGTGATGGCTCCCGTCGTGTTCGCCGCCGTCCTCGCCTTCCTAGTCCGCCCACGCCCCGTGCGCATTCCCATCAAGGGCCGCCACGTCTTCATCACCGGGGGTTCCAGCGGCATCGGCCTCGCCCTCGCCCGCCTCGCTGCCGCGGAAGGCGCCCGCGTCTCCATCCTTGCTCGTAGAGCCGCCCACCTCCAGGAGGCCCGCGACGCCATCCGCCTGGCTACCGGCGTCGACGTCGCCGTATTCAGCGCCGACGTCCGGGACGCCGATGCCGTCGCTAAGGCGGTGGAGGCGGCCGGGCCCGTCGACGTACTGGTGTGCAACCATGGCGTGTTCACGCCGCAAGAGCTCGAGAAACAGGATTTGGAGGAGGTTCGCCTGATGGTGGAGGTAAATCTTATGGGTACCTTCAACCTCATCAAGGCTGCGCTGCCTCCCATGAAACAGAGAACCAAGGTCACGGGACTCCCTGCTTCCATCGCCATCATGTCCTCTCAGGCTGGCCAGGTACCGCCGCTAAATTGCTCGACGTTTGACCCCTTATAACGATTGAACCTTTAATTAATTACCTTGTCGAGCATGCTTTTCTTAATGGCCGCCCAACTTGTTATCTACCGATCTGCAGCTATTTGGTCGCCCCGACAAGTCTTAATCTTTTATCGGTATCATCGTTCTTCCCTAACATTCTTGGAACTCGAAGATTTGTAATCTTTGCGTTACCGTTCCGTGCTGTAGGTGGGCGTCTACGGTTACACAGCGTACTCCGCTAGCAAATTCGCACTTCGCGGCTTGGCGGAGGCTCTGCAGCATGAGGTCATTGCTGACGACATTCGTGTGTCCATGATATTTCCTCCAGATACAGAGACTCCAGGTTTTGCGGAAGGTATGCAACGAGTCGCTTGTGATCTTCTTGCACTGTTCATTTAAAATGTCAGCAGAGTTCCAATTACCAATTGGGGGACCATAGTGTTCATCAAAATGAATTTGTGAAGTCAACCCATTTGACAAATTTGAAAAATATAGTTGTTTGACCATAAAAGCCTTACCTGAAAAAGTGTTCCATCTCCTTCCTTTCAACTGCTGTTCATCGTATCATATAAATGAAGAAAGCATGCTCACCTTAAGGTATCTTAGTTTCTGCTTTATATTAGTTTGATAGGTAGAGAAATGTCAATGGTCTCGATCCCGAAAATAAGTACTAGAACAAGCATCATTATCATTGTTATGCTGAACCTCGTGGTATTTATTTAGATAAAAGCAGTAAAACTCTACTAGAACAAGCATAATTATTATTGTCATGCTGAACCTCGTGGTATTTATTCAGATAAAAGCAGCAAAAGTTTGGGATGGTTCATTCTACCTTTGTTGCTAGTTCATCTGCAATTACCAGTTTGAGCTATTATTCTCTTTCTATTATTAATCATGTGTCTTAACATATATGACGATGGGCTCGATGTTCTCTGACCCATTTAACCGTTGTTAGCATTGCGGCAATATCATAGCAGTTTGGCATTTGATCTCAAACGTTTTCCTAAAACAAAGCTATTATGATTGAATGACTTCTCTTGCTGAATACAGAGCACAGGAGGCGGCCGGATCTCACCAACATCATAGCAGGGTCTTCTGGTGGTATGAAGGCCGATGATGTCGCTAAAAAAGCTTTAGATGGCATCAAATCTTCAAGGTTTATTGTTCCCTGCAACTTCGAGGGGACTATGCTATCTATAGCTACAGCTGGTTTGTCCCCACAGAGCTCATTCTTGACCGCATTAGCTGAGGTGCTTGGTGCCGGATTCATGCGCTTCATGGGTTTGTGTTTCCAGTGGAATTGGTTTAGCAGTATCCAAAACTGGCATTCCAAAAAGAAGGGCGTGTGAGAAGGATCACCATTTTGGAGAAAATAAGGTGGTCCCTTTTCAGGCCTCAAATTTACTTCTCCAAGCAATCCTATTGTACGAATAAGTTTAAGCCCGAAGGTTTAGGCTCTTCGTTGGTTATATTTTTATTTACTAATTGGTTTATGTGATGATCTGCGCATGAATTGTTGTAGGAGCAAACTCAGTTACTTTATTAGTAAAATAAATTTAACTATTTTGTATACACTAATATTAATTGTTTAAAAATAATTAATTTAAATCAGAATTATTCTCTTATTCAAAGAGAATCGCTATTGAAACTTTTAAATGTGGGTGAGAGACACGTGTGAAATTATAATTGTCTCATAAGGTCCAATATATACACATTATTGGACCTTTTGAATAAGAGTCAAAAAGATCTTACGAGAATTGAATATTTTCACATAGAAGATGTAAAAGAGATATTGGACACTCTACAAAAGCATTTCGCAATTGATTTACCTAAGAATAATTTTTGATTTTAAATCTGTTATAATTATTTAATCTTTTTTCTAATAAAATTCTAATAAAAATAACTCTCCACTCTCCAGAGTTCCCTAATGCCTCATCGAGTAAGTTTCTTTTAGTCGAGAATTTGTAGCAATAAAGACAATATTTAAACAATATTTTTGCGAATACTCTGTTCACCAAAAACAAAAAATTGCGAGCATTCCGGTTCGCTTTTGCGCCCGTGTCGAGCCAGCCATTCTGGTCAGCATTCCGAGGAATTGTTTGAATGCACATCGGACGATGACATGGCGGAAATGCCAATGCTTCCCGGGCTAGAAGGGGACTAGTCGACGTGGCAGACATCTGTTGGCACGTTCCCCTGTTGCTGTTCCATAAAGCACCAGCAGATCCCCACCACCCAGTAAGTCCCTGCCCTTGGTTGCATATAATAATAACAAATAGTGAGTGTAAGGGTGACAGAATGAGAGCGTCGTGGTGGCCAACTTGGCGCCACCGCAAAGTGTTGTACGCTCCGCGTTTGGAGATCCGTTCCTGCATTTAAAAGTTTTTAAATGGAACGGCCGTAACAGCTCCCAAGAACCAAACAACAGTCATTAATTCTAAATCCCTCGACGAAACAAAAAGCACGCTTTTGCACTGGTACACTTCGCGCTGCATCTGTCACCGTCACTCACTGATCCGACGGTCCTCATCCATCCGCCCACTCCCAAGATCCCTTTTAATTAAGATCGTAACAAATATACTCTCGTCGTTGTCATTATAAAGCGAGATATCGTAATAGCGAGAGAGGGGTTCGGCTTCGCTTCTGGATCGAGCTCTTTCTCTCTCTCTCCTTTGAGTCCTCTTCCCCTCCGGTTCTTCACTGTTCTTCTTCTTCTTTTGGGGTTTGGTTGTCGGAGGGAGCATTGGACGGATCTGAGTGGCGGCAGTAACATCGGATTGAGGGAGGAGGAGGAGGAGGAGGTAACTGATGGGATCTGGCAGTAGCAAGAACGCGGCTGCGGCGTCTTCGTCGGGTGGCGTCCGGAAGCTGAGATCGACAGGAGTTAGGGTCTTCAACCCCTCCTCCTGCTTCGGTCTCTCCTCTATTCAGGTGGGCGATCGCTTCTTCCTTTCTTTGCCGTAGATCTGTTTAGATAATGGCTCTTGATCTGTGTTGCGAAACGCCGGATCCGCATTACTTGTTGGCGGATCAGGGCGCTTTTATCTATTTAATCTATTATATTACCTAGTTTTAGGCGATCTGTGTGCTTTACGAAAACCAATTCCAAGAGACACTGCAACAAAGATGCTCTTGAATTCCATACATTTTCCTTTCTTTTGCTTGAAATTAGAAGAGAAGTACTTGCTGATTCTGTAAGTGTATCAAGGCTGACAAGAATCTATCAGTGCTTTTCTTGTACACTATGAAAACTTGCTCTTCTATTCTGCTTCCGGTGGGAATGATCTAGGCAAAGTTGTTCTCTATATTGACCTGCCTGCAATTGTTACGTGTTTGAACAAATCAAATCACTAAAACAACAGGGCAGTTCTTCTATTCTTCGACGGCATTATGACATGATGGAGATCTTTTTAACTTCATGAATGTGCTTCTTTTACTTGGCATATTTTGATTGTTTTTCCTCTAAATATCTGTACATTTTTTGGAAGTTTGTAGCATTACCAACTTATATTTTCTGTTCAAAATGCGTCAATTAACTATGGTAGTCAGGAAGTTGATACCTCTCTGCCTTTTTCCCCTTGACAAGTTTCTGGAGGAGATATATTGCATCTTCATTTTACTTGGTGCTGCCATTTGTCACTCAAAGCTGGAATATTTTCAAAAGGCTTTGGAGATGGAGAATTGGAATTCTAATGTTTGACAGATTAACCTATTGTAATGTGTTTTTCTTAGATTTCCTCACCCTTGTCCTTTTTCTTTATTTTTTGGAAAGAGAAGCAGTGGAAGAGAGAACATTGGCACCATATTTCCATTATGTACGCCATGATTGTTAGGTAGCACATTTATGAGTTGGTCCTTGCTTTCCTGGTGCAGATACCATTGTCCATTTTCGCCTCCTATTGAAGATATACTTCTAGTCAATGGTTTTTGCTCAATGCATTCTGTAATAAGTTAATGTGGTGTCTTAACCAGCACATAATATAAGTTCTTTGCAATGCCCTGTGAGATCCTGCAGGACTTTCCTTGCTTGTTGATATCAAATCTTGTAGAACGTACTATTCATCTTCTTTTTTATTGTTTTACTCAATTTGGTATCTGAATTATTCTGTCATAATTATGTTCTGCTATTGTAGTCTTTGTACATGTCTATAAGTTATCATTTTTGGGTGCAGAAGATAGAAGAGAATGGGAGGCCTAAGCACACTGTTTGTGCTGAAGTAGCGAGCAAATCAAACGAAGGAAATGATGATGGTTGTGACAAAGTTGAACTTGCTTGTCATGGTAAGTTGCCCTGCCCACATTCTTCTGATAGTGATCAATGTGGAGGAGATAATGGGGGTATAGAGCAGATTGGTTTGGTTCCCAGCAGCAATTCTGCAACAAATGCTGTAGCTGACGGATCATCAAACACTTCAGTTAGGTCATGTTCTCGTTTGAGCTTTGTCCCAGATGATATCAACTTTAGGCTCAACAGAGCAGTCAGTTTGGGTTCATCCGAGTCCCATCCTCTCTTCTCTGCTGCTGTCTCTGACCCAATAAGTGATGCAGGAGAACATGCTTTAGTAAATCTTTATAGTTCTATGGATAGAAATGATACACAATCTCTGGAACCTAGCTCTTCCCAAGATGCAGCTCGAATTAATGCAGGCAGAGATGCTACAATTAGTCTATATTCTAATAGGAGCTTTGTAGAATCCAGAAATACAAGGCATTCTCATAGAAGGTTTGGACCTGAAGAACCTTTGGAAGGTAGTATACGATTTAGTAGAACACTAAGTGTTGGAAGGCTCCGAAATAGAGTTCTAAGAAGGACTCCATTCTCTGATGGCTTGTTTGGTCCTGCTCTTCTGGAAGACAGGCCTATGTGGTCCAGCGAGCAGGCTAGTGGAAGACAAACCTCTGGTGGTGCAGGAAGAGCACCTTCTTCTTCCCAGAGAACTAGTGGACTGTTGTCTGATTCATCTAGTAATGTACCTTATCAAATTGCTCGATCTATGGATCCCAACGATGATGATGCCTCAGAACGGAGAGTCGGTAATCATGATGTGTTTGAGCACAGATCAGCTTTCCTCGAAAGGAGAAGAAGAATAAGATCTCAGGTGGGACAATTTTAATTATATCTTTGTAGTTGTGCAAATTTGTGTAGTAATCCCAGAGAGAATCAACTTTTATTTGCAGGTTCGTGCTCTTCAACGACTTGGTAGCCGATTTGAGAGTTTGTTAGGTCATGATAGATCATGTATATTATCTGGTCAGCATCGAACAGGTCGCTGCACATGCAGAACAAATAATCAAAGTGCCAATCCTGATGATGACACAAGCACTAGGGCGAGCATATCAAGGATAGTTATGCTTGCTGAAGCATTGTTTGAGGTATAGTGGAATAGTGAATAAAACGATGGGCAAAAACATTTGTTGGTTTCTTGATTTTCCTTCTTGAGGGTAAAATCGATTTCACTTATGCATCTCTTTTAGGTTTTGGATGAAATCCACCAGCAGTCTGTAGTTCTTTCTTCTCGACCATCTTTTTCATCCATCGGATCAGTTCCTGCACCAAAGGAGGTTGTAGAGTGTATTCCAGTAAAAATATATCGCAAGCCATCGAAAACCCAAAACGAGGAGGTTGCACAGTAAGAGTCACTCCCTTGCTCAGGCACCTTTTTTACTTTATCCCTGGAAATGTTCTACTGCTGCTGGTTTAAAAGGTTACAAAATTACATTTCTTTTTCTTATTGTAATTGTTCGGTTGTATCCTCTATTTGAATTCATAGGAGATTGGTTAAAGGACTTGAATTTCCATTACTAAATATTGTCATCGCGCGTTTCTGATCCTGTAGCTTCTAGAAGCTTAGATGCATCGGCATACTTGTGCAGTTTATCGGCCTGTGAATAATAAATACTATATGTGTTCTTTGTCTTCAATCAGCAGTAGTTTGCCGTCCAAGCTGTTCATAATTTTTATTGTCAGTTAGTATCTCCATATATACTTGTGTTTGAGCAATACTTGGTAGTTTGTACCTCTCATCAAATGCTAAATAATTGTACAACAAAATTTTCTATATGTTTTTCTTTCAAAAATATATAACGGACAATTGTTTCTCTTAAAGTCTGATCTATTATGCTTATTACATATTCTCCTGGTTGCTATTTGATTAATAGATGTTATATTTGCCTCGTGGAGTATGAAGAAGGGGATTGCATGCGGATGTTGCCTTGCAATCACGAATTTCATCGAACATGTGTAGATAAATGGTTGAAAGAAATTCACAGGTATCCTTCTAATGTGTCTTTCTTTCTCTTGTTCGTTTATGAATTTATCTTTGACGAACAATTTTTAAGTAAATAGCATAACCTGTTTGCACAGATCTGGAATCTTCTTTAAGATATGTTGCAAGTACAAACTTTCTATTACTGTGATCTCACAACATGGTATTATTTGAATATGGCATTTAGTGTGCTAGCTAAAAGAGGAAAAATTCAGAAACAAACAGTAAGAAAACCCTTACCTCCTCAATTTCCAGGAGACCAGATTACTTTCCCCGATCGAGGGAAGAATGGAAGAAGGAAAAGTAAAATCATTAGCGAAACATGCATCCATCTGTCGTCCAGTGTCCACCAGCAGTCAGAGGGAATAACAATAGTGAACAAATCGGCAAGGAGTAGATACAGAAATAGAATGTCCCTTCTCAGAACTGAACAGGCCATCAACTTGACCCCCAGAAGGAAAAAAGGAGCAAAATAAAAATCCAGTTACCAGTCATTCGTCGAGTCAGTTGCATATATATATATATATATATATATATAGATGGATAGACAGATGCAGTCATCTGTGTCTAACCAGAGGCAGGATATATGTTTATGTTATGAGATTCATTTCCTGTGCAGGGTATGCCCTCTTTGTAGACGGGATGTTTGCACAGTAGATGCATCAAGCAAGCAGATGCTCAGTTAAAAGGAGTCTTAAGAGTGTCCTTCATGCAATATCAATCCCTTCTCAGCTACAAATTTAACAGGACATGTATTTTCTTCTGCCCCTTCACTGAAGAACATTATATTATATTCAGTGTGCATCACCTTCAACTTTGGATCTCCATTGGCTCTTGTTTTGGTCACATCTGTATGGGTATCCAATTATGAGATGTACAAATGGCACTGTCTGTATGTACAAACATTTTGTAGCCAGGAGACCAAGAGATTCATTGATTAATGTTTTCTATAAAACTCTACCAAGAGATTCCTTTGTATATTGATTCGTTATATTATGTGAAGGTAGCTTTTAATTTATCTAATTAATGCGGAGCATAGGGGTTTTTAAACTCTATTAGAAATCTTTTGAAGAACATGAATTTTGGGATTTTTATTCTAAATATGGTTTTCTGAGGTTACCTTATTGTTGATTTTATAAGATGCTTCTCTGTCAGCTCAGAAGACATTTTGATACTGGTTAGATTGAATTGAAGTTTTTATTGGGCCAAATTACATATGGATAGTCCCAGTGCAGTCAGATTCAAGTAAGATACAAGTGTACTCAATTGAGATACAAGTTTTAGTTAGTCTTTCTGTGGCTGCAATTGCCCCAACTACATCGACGATATTCCTCTGATATAGTTCTTGTTTTGTTCATGGTTTCAAGTCATCGAGGAAGCTGAATAGTTTGTTTTTTTTTAAACATGTCATATATATCCAGCATCAGTGCTGAAAATTGTTTCACATAGTCTCAGATTATTGTACTTTGACATAGTTGTCTCAGTTTCCTTTTTGCGACAAACTCTGTGTTCTCGGGCAAGAACTGAGTTCTCAACTTTCGCTTCAAGTCTCCCCATGTATCCACTCGACATCGGTCTTGCTGGATCTCTTTCCAACGGGTTCGCCACTAAAGTTTTTCATCCATATTCATATATATTGTTGCTATAGCAACTTTGGTCTCTTCAAAATCGAGCATTGTAGCACGAAAATATTGTTTCATGTCTAATAGGAAATTTTCAAGCTCTTTGGCATCCCTAGCACCCCCTAGCAATGCGGCTTCGATACCCTGAAGTTTTATGGTGACACATTGCGGTTATTGTTCGCTCTCGCATCAAGAGTCCTTGTTGACACCATCACCTTAGCCATGAGTTCCGCCACAACTTCGTATAGATGTCATACAGAATCTTTGGTGTCCTGTCCTCTGTCAGTTGATCGATCAGGGATTCAACTTTCTCGATCTGAGATTCAGCTTTTTCTTGCGAGCTCTTTACTCTAAGTAGCTTTCGTTGGCCTTGGTAGAGTTCCTCCAAGCTCGCTTCAAGAATATCAAGGTAGGTTTCCGCTGTTGTAAGTCTCTCCTTGTGGCTGTTTTTCCCAGTTGGTGCCTCCTCCACTCGTGGATAATACTTAACTTCACGCTCCTCTTGTTCACTGTTGCGCTCCTCATGAGCGGCTCCAATAGTTTGCGAGCAAGTTTACACTTGCAACCCACCTGTGGTTGCTTGAAGCAAGGGTCCAACTTGCCCCATCTTGCTCGATTCACCATAATGTTTCACCATGGCGAGATTGCAAATCTTCTTCGCTGTTCGTTTGAATTGCTTGCCTGCTCTGATATCACACTATCACGGATGTAGCTGAATTTGCCTAAGTCGTGCAGCACCCTAGCGGTACTCTCGAAGACTTAGCTGAAATTACTTAAGTCGTGAAGCAACCTTGCCTACTGTTTCAGACTTAGTTGGGATTGCCTAAGTATTGAAATGCCCAAAGCATTATCTGTCCCAAAGATTCAGCCCATTTGCAACCTCATGCGGTCCCGTAGGACCTACAAAGAAGAAGTTGGTTAGCCTAGAAACGAGCGACGGACAAGTCTCAACGTCTCGCAAAGCGGGAAGTTATACAAGCAATTTGTCGAACACCTTGAGTGCAGCAAAGAAAAGAGAGAAAGAGAGTGAAACAAGACTTTAGAGGGTTGTAAGAATAGTCGCAAGTTTATAAATGATGGTTCCCAATGTATTGGATGCAAGACAAGTTCAATTGTTAATGAAATCTTACTCACGACATATACCCGAAATCCCATCCAGCCTGGTGCCACCCGAGGGGTTTCAAGGTGCTGAAATGGCTGACATTTCACAACGCTCAGAGTAGTCGCCACAGCACACAAGAAAGACCTAAAAACAAGGTTGTTTTGGCTCCGTGCAGTGAGCGATCATTCTGCAGCCTTCTGCATTACTTTTGCTCACATTTATTAGGTAAAAACACATAAATTCAAGGCAAACAAGCTGCTAAACATCTGTACAAATAACAAAAAAATCATAAACGGTTCACTAAGCGAAGATGTTGCGGTTGAGCGATAACCGTTCGTAACACTCTGGAGAACCAAGACATATTTCTCCTGGATATCTGTCCTGTTGAAGCAACTTTTCTCTTTGCATTTTTCCCTTTGGAAGTTTCAGAGACCACTATCCCCTTGGACTACTCCATTTTACTAAGCAATCTATGTATTATTTTGCTTCCATAAATGAGCTTTATAGATTGTGACTCTTCGCCGATACAACTCCCGTTGCACTCGTCAAAGCCTAGCGACATGCTGAATTGGTTGCACATTTTAGTGTCATATGGACATATCCATTCCATGCCGAAGAGAAAGTTTCAGTGCTCTATGGCGTCGAGTTCCGATTGCCTTAGGATGGCCACAAACATTTCATCATTCACAGACAAGCCCTTGCATGAGCACCAAATTCTTCGAGTTAGCAATTCCCCTCACCTCTATGAGCTTTGCATAACCCTTTCGTCATTGAGCAACACATCCTACTTTGTATGATCTTATTGTTTACCAAGTGCCCCGTTTACCTTGAGCACCATCAGGGTTGCCAATGTCAAACTGTAGCTCGAACTCAGCTATTCCAACCTTTGTGTGTTATACATTCTTTCTAGCTTGCTTCTTCTCGTGGTTTCTCTCGTACAAAGAGTTGGTCATTCCTCTAAATGTCAATCAAGGATGCCCACTTTTCTGAGCGACTCCTTTCCCTGCATCTTCATTTCTATTTCTCCCAAACGATCACACATACTGGATGCCCTCCACGCACCCTAGCTAGGTCCCCCGTGTTTGCATAGCAAGTGTTTTTGCGTGTGCTTGTCCCGCTCTAATACCAAAACATCATATATTTAGCTGGTTTTGCCTAAGTCGTGTGGCACCCTTGCGTGTCCGTCCGTAAAAAGTCAGACCACCCCGAAACCTTCTAGGGTCCCTTAGGACCTACAAAAGAGAAAATGGGTTAGGAGAAGTATTTCCCACGGGATCCACAATCAACTACTTTAGAAAACAATTTATATAGCCAAGACAAATTACACCCATGAACTTTACAAGCTCTGAATAATTACACACAAAGGATCAATATCCATTACAGAAGTTATCACAAGTGCCTACATGATATAACTCTCATTTACAAGCCGAGACCGACCGTAAAAGCTAACCAAACTAGACCTCCCAAGTCTACTGCAAGCCCGCTACTTGTTATACAAAGAATATACAAAAACTGAAGAACATAGACAAACATGAGCATTACATTGAACATCTTATTTATATTTTTGTTCGTGACAGCATAGACAAAAATCTAGGGTAGATCATTCGAGATTGTCTCCTCATCGCTTATGGGGGCAAAGCATTAAGAGGGGGATGTTGGAGCAATTACAAATTATCCCCTTTAAGGTCAAGGATAAAGGCATCCCCGATGCTTACCTAGGGGGCTACTTTTCCAAGAAAAATCCATATCCACTAAGAGACATCGATCACTAACTTATATGTTAGAGAGATCTTGAAATCTATCATCACGAGGGGAGGATTCAAAGCCCACCATGATAGAGGAAGGACTCAAAGTTCGTTAGAGCGGATGAAGAATTCAAAATTTGCCATGGCGAAGACAAGAGAAATCCATCATGGTGAAGGTGCAAGGTGAAATATGCCCAAAGCATGTGAGTTAAAAAAATAAGACAGCGACAAAAGAAATCCGCTATAGTGGAAGCATTGGACAAAATGTGGCCAAGATATGTGAATCAAGAAAACTCGACCCATGCCAAAAGAAATTTGTCATAGCAGAGGAGAGTCGATGAAACTTGACCTGCACCAAGAGAAATTCTCTACGGTGGAGGCACCGAGTGAAATATGCCTGAGACATATGAGTCGAGAAAACTCGACCTGCGCCAAAAGAAATCTGCTATAACGAAAGCATAGGATGAAATGTGCTTGAGACATGTGAGTTAGGAAAACCCTACTCGTGTCAAAGAAATTCACTACAACAAAAGCATAGGATGAAATATGACTGAGGCCTATGAGTCGGGAAAACCTGAATCATGCCGAGAGAAGTCCACTACGGTAGAGACACATGGCAAAATGTGCCCAAGGCGTGTGAGTTAGAAAAACTCGACTCATACCGGGAGAAATTCACTATGACAAAGACGTAAGGCAAAATGTACTTGAAACGTATGAGTTGAAAAAACTCGATCAGTGCCAAGAGAAATTTTCTACAATGAAGACATAGGGCAAAATGTGCTCGAGACGTATGGGTCGAGAAAACCCAATCCATGCTAAGGGAAATTCGCTATAGCAAAGACATAGGGTGAAATGTGCCGAGTTGTGTGGGTCGGGAAAACCCAACTCATGCTAAGAGAAATATGCTATAACAAAAGCATAGGGCGAAATATGCCCGAGGTGTGTGAGTTGGGAAACCCTGACCTGTGTCAAGAGAAATCTATTACGGTGGTGGCGAAATATGTTCGAAGCATGTGAGTCGGAAAAACTTAAACTCAAGCCAAGAGAAATCCACCACGGTGGCATAAGACTCAATGCGCCCAAAGCGTGTGAGTCGAGAAAACTCGATCTCCTATCTAACTAATGTGTGTCCTTGTGATACCACAAAGAGACTAGCTGACAATAAGCTTATGAGATGAATTAAACATTATACTCCGAACCCTCCCAACAAGAACCTAGAAGCATGTCTTAGGGTGGGGGGATACTTGCAGTCCGAGTTTGAACTTCAAATTTAGTGTGGAAGAAACGAGGACAACAAACTCTTCCCATCTTAGTTAAACTTTCAATCTAGTGTCGGAGAACCGAGGGATTAAACGGATGACACTTTACATAAACTACATTGGAGTCAATTGTCGAGACATGTCCAACACTACATAAACTAGCATAGGAGTCGATCGTCGAGACATGTCCGACAATGACCCAACAAAGCTTAATTCAATTAAGGTTTTATTCGATGGATTAAAAAATAATAAAAAAAAGATATTTTACTCATGATGAAACCAAAGATGCATCGGAACTGTCTGATCGAGGTGGTGGCTACTTTACGAAAGAAGTATATATATATAAACTATCAAACACGACCGTGAAGTGCACTTACACCAGTAAGTGCAGGGTTAATTTACGGGCAGTTGCACCGGCAAGTGGCCGGTGGCACCACCATAATATGGTCATTTAGTCGACGTGCCAAGCTAACTAAACGCAAACGCACACCCAAGACACATGACCATGGTATGTCATCGGGTTGCCTACGCCCAAGAATGTCCAATCTTTGATTGCCCACGTGGGACGGTCCAATTGGCCTTTTTTTGTGTAACCCTTTAATATCGAGGGAAGGTAACTGTTGCTTGCATCAGATCCAGATGCCCCTCTCTGGCTCTCACCCACCCAACGTTCCATCGTCACAAAGTGCCGGAACCGACACCAGCAAATGAACAACAATAGAACTATACTCTCTCTCTCTCTCTAATTCTAATAGGGGGGAGGCTGAAACGAGCACGACCGTCATCAGCCACCACCATTCTGATGAACCAAAGGCAGCAAACAACCGGTCACAGAGGCTGTTCACAATACTATATGATTGCGGAAACTTACTTTTATAGGTCGCTTCAGCCAAAATGGAATCCTGTCTGGCGGTTTAGTCCATCACGCCCCCCCCAATCTGTTGTCGACGGCTCTTTGTGGCAACCTGTCAAGTGCAGGAAGAAACCCAGATTATGTCAGACTAATCCATTTTTTTTCCCTTTATATATACAATTAATCACCTATTATGCAATTTGGCAGGCAGCACAAGTAAAGAGACAGTTGCATGGAGTTGAAACATCAAGATCATATAAAAAGGCAATGTGTTCCCATGACCATAACATTATATATTTGTGAAAACCACAATGTATGGACAACCCCATCAAGGACTGTCACAAGCAACACAAGCAAGGCAAGGCAAGGCAAGGCAGCTGGAATTGTAAGTCCCAAGTAGAAATTTTCGGTTCTGGGCAAACTGATATGGTTGGCAGCCTCAGATCTTTCCATAGTCCTTTTTCGAATGGGACGTCGGTAGCGTCGTCGCCATGGAATGTCCAACCCTTCCTCCTGCAGTAAAGTCAAACCCAGTTGAAAACAACATAAGTTCATCGTCAATAGGAAAAACCAAATCAGAAGCGACTAAGAGTCACCGACACACAAAAGGTTACAAAACAAAAATGTCAGTGACAAAAGCTGTTTGCTAGCCATATGGATTAAAAATATATGTAAATATCATTTTCTAGTGATATCCTATCAGTGTCACCCGGACGTGGCAACAACAAAAAAAAAAAAAAAACAGATCACACTGATTTAACATCAACATGGGCATATAAACTGAGTTGCCCCCAGTCTACAAGAATGGGGAGATGAGATTCAAAATGAACCATACAAAGAGGATGCACCTTCAACAGCTTGATCGAATAATAAACTACCTCCTATTGTAATTAACATGCACTAATGGTTACAATCCATAAATAATCCAACTCGCAATCACTTCAATGACCGATGTCATCTGATATGTATCTAATTGTCAGGACTCTGTACAACTAAAATAATGCTCATTCTCAGGCATGACATTAAAAAAAAGTTTTAGAATAGGCATGGTTCATCCAAAAACTCAAGAACTCAACCATGTAGCCTACTGTCGCATAAATCTTAAATGTGAAAACCCCTACATTATACAAAATATACAATTTTTAAACTAAGAACTATTTTCTAACAACTTTGCCGGCTGCAAATTTGTCATAATTCATTGCCTCATAGAAAATTAGTAAAAGACTAAAAAAAAGAAAAGGTCACTCGTCTTTATGTGACTTGTTTTCTCTAGAGCATGACAATGCCCTATCATCTTGAAAGATGAGTATACCTGGTTCAGTTCAAAGGATGACAAGCTCTTTAGTAATCAGAAAAAAATCTGACATTCCATAGGCTTGACTGATGGAACAATGATTGCCCTCTTCATGCAGACACCATACTCATATGGATCGGCTATGTAGCAAAATTTAAGATCAAGAAAGCTCACCAAATTCTTTCCCAACATTAGGCAAAAGAGGATGGTCAAAGAAGCTTACCTTTTTGTTTGTAGTGATCAAGAAGCAACTCCTATAATTACTCTAGACATGGTAAGAGTCTAGAAGCAAAATAATTACAAACAACTACAAAAAGCAATATTACAATGAAGGCTACACCCTGGGTACTGGTGGAACATCTCAAGTTAGTTGTATTCATGCAAATACTGGACATGTGAAAGATGTGCATAAAATGAATGAAAAGCCATGATGATTATATATGCAATAACCATCATAAATTGTAAGCTCTAACTCAACTGTACTGTTTAGAGGAGATGATTTTCTTGTAAGTTCCACACAGGACTTAAATCAAGGTTTATATAGACTTCACAGGTGACGATCAAAGACTATGAGCTTAAAACATGGTCTTTTACTATCAAATAACAAAGCGAATGTAGTATGAACTTGGATGCGAAATATTATGTACCGAATGATGCAATGGTAAATGTATACCTTACATTAGAAAATAATAGTGGTGTAAAGCAGGTCAGTATACATGCTCGAAATTTTTGCCATCAAGATATGCAATTCAAAACCCCTGACCAACTTCCATTAAGGTGCCTGAAGTTATTTGCTTACTCAGTATTATTTTCCTTCTATTAGACATGAATTTTTTTTTCTCATTTCACAGTGGATTAAAATTCATGATGCATATGGGATAAGCTGCCTTGTTGAGAGTTCATCCACAGGAGAGGTTAGCGGTGATACAGTCAAAAGCTTGAAAATGCCGTAGGTGATATAAACAACAGCCTGAAAATGCCAGCATATTCTAAGTTAGTGTCACCTTTCCACCCACCAAGAACAAAACACGGATCAAGTGTGGCAGCCTACCAACCAGATCCGATTCGGCTAGGTTATGGTCGAAAGCAGATTCAGGCATTCCTCACCATACTATGATTTTGTCAAGCTGGGTTAGATCATCAAGAAACTTTAATTAGACACTCACTATGATCCTTACCTACAATAGTACCTACTTTTCTATATCTAACCTCCATTTCTTATGTACCAATTCTTTTATATGTAATACTATCAATCTTTCCATACTTTTTTGGTACCTGCTTAGTTCATGTAAACAAATTGTGTTAATTCTCCTAATCATCATATCTAGTCCCTTCTCCAAAAGTGTTCCTATATCCAATTTGCTACCCTAATCCTACAGTCAACAATATCCAACACCAATATATTGTTGCAGATATCTGCAGGTTAACATT
Source organism: Ensete glaucum (assembly GCA_021527575.1). Classification (NCBI taxonomy): domain Eukaryota; kingdom Viridiplantae; phylum Streptophyta; class Magnoliopsida; order Zingiberales; family Musaceae; genus Ensete; species Ensete glaucum. The sequence continues at coordinate 2,007,876 of CM038559.1, forward strand.
TCCTATCTTCAGAAACAACAGAGGTATCATGCTGCATTTTGAATGGCCAATCCTTAAAAGAAACCAACTGAGTTGTCTAGCAAATTGCACAAGAAGTTTCATTTATAAACAAGCCACATTAAACAGCAACATCAGAAAGCAAGCAACCTGTGGTAATGGTATCAACTTGATAAAAGAGGAAAACTTTAGACTAAGCTGTATAATTACCCCATGGCATGCTATTGCTAAACATAGCATTTGCAGAAGAATGAGAATCTGCTCTGTTGTAATTTGAATAAGCTGGCTGGCCATATTGATGACTTCTTTCACCATGCATAGTTGAATTCATGTAATTGTACCTATGAACAGATTGCTGGCCAAAACGGCTTGGAAAATTTTGCAAGAATTGAGGTGGACGACCATTGCCAGCTCGCATATCATGGGAAGTAGAAGGGTAATTCTCAGCAAACGAATATGTCTGACGAAGACCATCTGTTCTGTAATCGAACAGGAAAAGACAGAAATGTATTGCATTTCATTTAGGAGAAAAATTAAAAGCAGATATGGAGAATAAAAAACTATGATTATACCATACTAGCCATCAACTTACAAAAATAAGATACAGGTGCTCTCTGACACAAGTGGCAATTGCACAGGATAGTGTTGTCGCACCCTTATGCAATGACACCAAATAATCCAATACATAAAATATGCACTAGTAGCATCTTAAGATATAACATTTTTTCACTCCCCAAAATTCACCAGTAACTTTGCCACCAATTTTTCTACAAAGTGTAGCACAAATCATAAAATGACATGAAATCTGAGATAGACCACCAGATGACAAATCTAAATCACATTGTATTTTCAACATTTTTTAATTTTAAAACTTCCAGGACACTAATCCATGCTAGGAGAAATGTCAAAATGGTCTGAATCATATCAAATGAAAAATGTTGATGGCTTTCCTAAACCATGGGTTTAGTAAACCGAGATCAGTGAGAATTGGCCCATTTCTGTATCTTAATTGGGGGTTCCATTCCTGCAATATTGAATTTGTAGAAGCATGGGAATGAAAATAAGCTATCTTTTTATATAGAAGAAAGAACCAATAATGATAATTTGTGCAATTGTGCAAGCCTCAATCTCATCAAACTGTCCTGTAATTGACTAAAGGAAGGAACTAATTACTCGATACCAGAAGTTACAACAGATTTATTGAACAGGGATAATAGAAGGAAAACTAGAGTATACGTGGAAAAATATATCTGCTTCGTAAAAAATCAAGAGATATACAAGATAAAAATATGCCACTTAAAAATTAAGTTCATAACTTAGCAACTTCTTCCAAACAATAAATATTTTCTTCATAGATTTAAAATTTTAAATAATTTTACACATGAAATTGACGAGACAAGATTCAATTACACTAGGGTCAGGCAATGTTTACAAAGAACCAACATAAACCATTGCTAGGTGATGAGGCAACTTCAATCATGGACATGGTTTATCTGCATCTCAGCATCCCTACATGCAGTGACCAGTGACTATTTTGGTGCAGAGAAGGATGTGCAGGAGCCCCATGTGATGATACTAGATAAAGCCAGGGAGCACGACCATGTCAGGCATGACACAATGCGTTAGGGGTGGTACTGTGTGGCACATGGTGCCCTACTGAACTGCAAATATCATCTGAATCCTTGCTTAATAATAAGAGATACTAAATTCAAGATACTAATTTTCCAACTAAAATATCCTTAACTCCAAAAATGCATATAGATGACAACCAAGGGAAATAGATGGTACTCATACCTTTGATTTGATGATAAGAATTTTGTGCTTGGATGAGCTTGGTTATGGGCATATCTGCCAATTCCACTAGTTAGTATGGCCTCATCTGATGGGTCAGTAAGACGTACACAATTTGCAAATTCTGAATTCAGGAAGCTGACTTCTGCATTATCCTCTTGCAGAAGGGATTCATCACTGGAAAAAAGGAAAAGTGACATTGAAGTAATAAAAAACTAAAATAAAAACACGCATAGGCTAACTGGATATGAAAACATGCCAATATCATTATAAACAAAGCAGACATAACTGAACAACAAGGCAATCTATTGACACGATGTTTGACATAAATACAAAAAACTGTTTAAAATGTGTATATATATATATATAGAAGTTTGTAAAGTTAAACTTGTCCAGAAACATAAAACGAAACATAATATAATCAAGTTTATGAATAATATGGGTATATTACAAATTCAGTCATACTAAAAGAACACCGACTGTGCATCTTGACAAAAGAAGCCAGGAGACAGTCTTTAACTTAAAAGAAAACTGTTTCTACAGAAAATAAAATAAGTAGGATTCTCTAAATCCTCAAAGATGAATTATACAATTCTTGTACTCAGCAGCTGGTAACCATCTTGCCATAATGATCATTCTTCTAAAGGTTCAATGATATTATCTTCTAGTAAATTTTTTGTCATTTTTCTTCCATGCAACTTGCATATGTACTGAACCAAAGCTTACAAGCCAATGAGGAGGGTTAAGGAAGCAAATGCTCAAGTTCTGGAACGCACTATAAGTAGGCATTACAAAACGGGCATCCAGGTTGCAACTTACCTATAATTTGGATCCCAATCTGCAGGATCAGGCAGCGATGAACTGCCTTCTTTATCACATGGAACTTCCAAGTTGTGTGAAGAGACCACAAAGGAATTTTGAGTTTGAGGGACTGGATAACTCTTCTGATTCGCTGAATTGAGGCTCGAAGACAAGCCATTCCCTCCACCCATCTGTTGCCACCAGTTAGAATGACTGGAAGATGAAATTGCAGAATGAGAACCACCATGTCCTCGGAACTGAGCATCAGGTTGGCTACAACTCATGCCATCACCACAAAATCCTGTTCCATGATCGGCACTTCCATAAGGCTGCATGCACATTGTTGGGTAGCCCCAAGTTCTTTTATTGTACTGGCCAACCGCAGCTGCTTTACCCAAAGAGATGCCACGACCTCTCACAGGAGAAGTTGGACCATACTTTCCAGGAGAAGCAGATGAAATCTGCATCTGGGAGCTTGGAGGAGTGAATTGTGAGGGACTGGCTCCAAGAGACATTGGTCCCAGACCTCCAAAAGGACTAACACCAAACCCAGTTCCATGAGACAGCTGAGATCTATGTCTAGCATCTGGACTAGATCCAAGGAATGGTCCACCAACTTGTACATGCATATTGAATCCACATGGACCTACTGGTGAATTATAGGCATGCATATTGTTAATGTCACCATAGCTTCCATAACTGCTCCCAAGACCTGTATTTTCATTATAGCTACCATGGCTCCCCAAGCTGCCATAGCTACTGCCATAAGACATGGGTACCTTGTGAAAGTGAGAGCTATTGAGTGGTAAATACTTGTTAACGCTCGAAACCTAAAAGCGAAAAAAATGCAATCTCAGAAAGGACATCAAATGAAAACAAACAAGTAGCATTCACAAATGACAAAAGGTTTTACAATGACCTGGGGTGAAAGACCAGCAGCTAGCCAATGACCACCTCCTGGATTGTGGTCTACTGTTACAGTATGAATGACAGGCTAAAAAAAAAAAGAAAGCAAGGTATTAAGCTCAGCATCTGACAGTCAATTCCTCTAAAATGTCTCACACAGATTTAATAGCATGGAGAAGCTAGAAGCATTAGAGACTCATCACTAAGTTCCTAAAGATTAGTTACCATAGTCACATAGATAAACAGGTGAACATACTAAAAAGTGATAATAAAACTCTAGCATGAAATTAATAGAGTACAAGCATCAGATCATGCATGACTTCTATAAAGGAAAGCTAGGTGGCTTAACTTAAATATGCAGGGACCTCAAGCTATATAGTAATCGTAAGGTTCTAAAAGAGTTCACTTACAATTCTTGGAGACTCAGGGGGAGGCTTATAAGGACATCTGAATGGTTCTCCAGTGACAAATGGGTGACCTGAAGCCTGAGGATGAGTGTGTAATATACATAATTGCATCAAATTGGAGTAGATATTTAACTCTATAAGCTAAATGGCATAAGCAAATTAAATCTAGATTAAGAACCTGTAAGGGAGACCACCGTTTTCCTGGATCAAATTCAACAAGGCCCCTCAAAAAATCAACCAAGGCCAAGCGTGTTAAACTTTCTGCAGCAAAGTTACTTATTTAGATAAAAGAAGATAATGCTATTCGGCATTTGCAAAAACTATATGAAGTGATATAAATTGTGAATAAAAAAATCAAACCTTTTATGATTTCTTCCTCTGGCAAGTTTTTTCTGTAAGGGTAGTTGGCGATGATATCATCCAGCTTTACATGATTAAAGTAGTTTTTTCCTATTGCTGGCCTTTTTGATTCTCTCTTTAGAGATATCAGGAGACAAAAAGAAAGCATGAGAATAGAAAAGAAAAACACAACATTATTTATTTAAAAATTTCCGTAACTTACTGCTTCAAATTCCTCCTCAGTTAAAACTCGGTAAGCACTAGTAACTTCCTCGGTTGTCTCTTCATGCTCCAAACGATAAATACTTCCAACATGCTTAAAAAACTTGGTGGTATTTTTTGCATCCCTAAGCAAATTATCAGGTGGTTGCCCGCTGTGGAGATAGCAAAGTACCAAATACACCATTAGCAACTTGAGGTCTCGAGATCATTTCAGCTATCAAACAAAATATTACTCAAAGAACAATTGCATATAAAGTCAAATGAATGTCTAACACCAATTTGTTACAACCTTTTTCATACAACAATCTTCAACATAGGTGATGATAGAGCTAAATGGCTCGGAGAAATCAGATTAAGAATGAGGATAGATAAATAAAATACCTAAAATAGAAAAGAATTTTGAACCAAGAATTCATTCAATTTAATCTGTAGACTGAAAGAAACCAAACACAAACCTAAACCTGACACTCTCAACTTAAACCTTAGCTGCCTTAAGTTGGATCATCAATGCGCACGACTTCAGGTTTGATGTTGTTACCAGTTCCAACATGATAACAATGACTCATCAAGGATCATGACAACCCACATCCAATATGAGGAACATGCTGATGTGCACATGAACCAGTCAGCCTAATTTTATATTCTCAATCCATACAGTACATATTTCAACCACTTAACTCAAAACTTGACAGTGTCATATTAGAATAATCAACTCAACTCTGTTCCGCACTTCAATAATCAAATTAATAAGACCAATTTAGGAGGATACAAAGAAGGCAAACTTGTTATAAGATCCTGCAAATTTAGCAATAACATGTTATGACTTCCTATGAAGATAACAACCAGTAGTCCATAACTCCATATAAACCAAATGTGAATTTAATCAGCTAATACATATGTGGGCTTGTTACTAGGTCTAAAAAGGAATTGCCATTTGCAATCTAAGTGTAGTAAGTCTTTTACTAATACGAGTCACAATATATTCAAATCCTCTCTATCTTCACTATCATGAATCATGCACCAGCGCCACAATAAATGAAAAAACAACAGTTGTCAAGATATTCTTATAACAGTGTGAAAAAGTATTCGACATTGTGAAGAGTCCTGCTGCTTAGCTACTAGATGCTTTAAACAAAGAACGTATAAGACCTACCCCAGTATCTGTATCATCCGCTTCAGTAGATCATATTCAGAAGCTCCAGGAAACAAAGGCAATCCTAGAAACAGTTCAGCAACAATACATCCAAACGACCACATATCAATCGAGCTTGTATATCTGACAAAAATGTTAAGCATGATACTTTTTTCACAATGATTACAAGCAATTAATCAAGATGATATTGATGAAGAGCTACATACAATTTGCCAAATAGAATTCTACTGCCACTATATATATCATGAATAATCCACAGAAGAATAACGCTCACAATCTGGCATCATCACTCAAATAAGAAAATTAAGCTCAACGTTGTGATGCCAAAGGAAGAAGGAGAAAACTGAAATGCAAGATCAAACTTTTTCTCCAAAAAATGAAAGAATAGTAACCAAATTAAGTAGTATGCCAGAAAGGATACGGATAACCCAAAAGAACTTCCGGTGACCTGTAGTAACGACTCTGCAATACACAGTAACAAGCCTTGCATGTTAAGCACACATATACAGTATTTTTTATATCTGTAACTCTTCACATAGAATATTGAATATAAGACTCTATGATGAGGCAGCAAGAGCACCTGAATATATGAGTACACTGTCCGACCCTCCATACAGGCTGATCCAAAATCAATAACCTTTATTTCTGTTGGCTTCACACTGTGGAATTCAAGAATTCAGAATCAAGGTTCAACAAATAAAAAAACCTTCAAAATTTTGCCCTGGTGTTACAATTAGCAGCTGACCTTGTAGATATAAGTATGTTTTCTGGCTTCATGTCACAGTGTATTATGCCAGCATCTTTCATGACAACTAATGCACGCAAAATCTAAGGATTGACATAAAAGTGCATGAATCAATAGTGAGAATGAATTTTATACACCGAAGCTGGAAATGTTTGCACACTTAACTTGTAATCAGCTCACCTGTTTTGAGAACATCTGCACAATGTTTAATGATAAACCTTTGAAGTGGTTCATTTTAATTAACTCGTACCTACAGGGATGATAAGTGTATATCAGATTCATAAACATAGCAGAATCATTCATCAGTCACACCAAAATTTGTTTGCTGTGCATATATCAGAGAAAGCTTACAGATTAGAGCCAAGCATTTCAAAGGATATGCACAGGTGTCGCTGAAATACAAAATAATCAAGGATGCGGACAATGTGATGTTTATCATCAGGATCAAACTTCTGATTTAACTGCAAGGAGAAATATAAAGAAGCATAGTGATTATGACTTTCCATGCACAAACTCAATATGCACACACCTACTGCCCCCTCATATTATTTACCATGTGCAGAATAGAGACCTCCACCACTGCCTGCCGATAATAAGCAGGCTGGTTTTTGATTATCTTCACAGCAACATAATTGTTGGTCTCCAAATCCCAGCATTTGGCAACCTGTCCAAAGGTCCCTTGGCCAAGCATATCTTTGACAATATACCTAAAATCCAGAGAGAAAACTATAACCAAGTTTATGAAAAAATCATTTGATAATGCATTGCTTTAGATATCAACAAACGAACTGGAATGCAATCATAGTGAAGGCACTAATTGCAAACTCATTGCTTATTGAATGTCAAACTCCAAGAACGGTTCAAAAATTAGGGATTCAATTGATGAGCTAGAACTTGCACAAAGTATAGTCCCTGCTTCCAAGTAATATTCAAAGTACCCAAACACTCATATGTCTTAATATTCTGAAAAGTAATTCCTTAATCAGATTTATTTTTGGGCTAATTAATCCCCTGTACAAGTTAGTTTCACAAAAAAGATCCTTGATGAAGTAAAGTTCTAATTAATAAAAGAACCTAACCAAAAATGCTATAGAATCATAGTGGAGCCAAACCTTCGTTTTCTCTCTAAATTGACCAACTCAAAGTTCACATGTAAGATAAGATCTGAATTTGCATTATCATAGCCATCGTTCAGCACTCCAATTGAAGGATTTGTGAGGAAGCGCTTTGGATTCAGTGCCTCTGAATATTTAAATGTGGGATTACAGATTTGATAAGTTTCAACTAGGCCCTTGGTCAGCCTTGCCACCAGCTGTGTAAGCAAATTTGCTATCAGTACTTAAAACATTGATATTTGTTAGAAAGAACCAGAATCAACAGCTTGCACCAACATGGTTGTGAATAATGGGAAAGGTATGAAAATTCAGAAGTTACAAGATAAGGGTGATAAACAACAGTTAACTGTAAAAACTCATAAGTTCACAATATAGCTATTCATAATATGACCAGGCTTGCATCATATAAAATAACATACATGAGGAAATTATCGTTGCATTCAGTAAAGTGAACATAATGATGACAGTATAGACATTTAGAAGAACAAGAGCAGCCACAGAAACAACTTAAATCATACGAGATAGCTCAGAGTTACCCATACATGGGGAATCTAGATACCAAGGTCCAAGCTTCAGGACATATTGTGCAGGCACTTAACAGGAATGTAGAAGTGTTCTGCGTTGCACAGTTGTGACATTGTCAAAAAATCACCTGCATCCATAATTGGAGGTGCAGCATACTGCAGGATGGCTGGCATTACCCAGTATGCACATGGCAGCAACCAACCTACACATCTTTGACAACTAGCACCTCCTTCCTTGCATATACTATGTTAAAGTTAAGATCATCTTGTAGGTAATTGCTAAGCTCAGTCTAATGTACAGCACAGATCACTACCACCCAACCATTTCTACAACCATTGTATTAATGGCATTCAACTCTTAAAGTGCAAGAATTGAAGCAAAATTGCATTATTAGCTTCCAACTATTGCCAATCCTTTAAAATTAGTTCTCAAGTTCTAGCCTATGAAGCATGAATATAAATGCTTGTATTACAGACTAGATACAATACAGATATGCTGACATGACAAATCAGTAAGATATGACCCAACATGGGCAGGACAACTTGTGTACATGTATTTTTTTATAACATTATATTTCATACTTCGTAGTACATGAGAAATTTATGGTTATCCTATATGAAAAAAGATTTGTCAAAGGTGTTCAAACTAAGGTCTACAGTACTGATGGTACCGCCCGGTACCGGTTCGCCAGCAGACCAGTATGGAGACCACCCGCTACCAGGTGGTCCACTCGATATCCCTTTCCAGATACCGGGAAAGCAAGATGTGGGTTGCGATGAATGGAAGAAGAGAGAGGAGGCAGGAGGAGGGAGGAGAATGGATTGTGCGATGGCGAAAGAGGAAGAAGAGTAAGAGAGAGATACCAGGCGCTGTCACCGTTCGCCGACGATGAGGAAGCTTTATGTTTTATATATCTATATATATATATATATATATATAACACATAATGACATAAACATAATAAAAAGGCATTGAACAACTGGACACATGCTGGTAAGTGTCCCAAATTGGCCCAGAACAAATTATGAAATGTTACTGATTAATAAGATATAGCCAACTACCAATAGCTGCCTAAAACGTGCCACACAACAAAATTTTATCATAATTTAGAAACAGTTCAACTTTTTTGCTTCTAGGCTGGACTTATCTTTCCTAATTTAGTTTTGTGTACTGGCATTTGAAGCAGAGGTATTAAGAAAATAAGGGAAGATTTACTCACAATCTCATCACCAAAAACATAGGCTCTTCCCCTTTTCCCATCTTAATGGAAAACATGGTCTAGTTCATTAAGTAGTTCTTTTTATATATATATATATATATATATATATATATATATAAATGGATGCCTAATGTCCTTAGCTATCTGTGTAGCCATCAAACAAGTCACATTTCCTTGCAGCAGGAACCATTTTACACTTGCCACAAACTATGGAAGTCCAACAATATTCATCAGACAACAATAAAGATTTCTTACAAGACATAGCTGTGACATGCCATAGCAATAGATAAGTAGCTATTTTTAATAAGGCCATTATTTGATAAATGCATAATTCAATCTAAGTAAAGCAGCCTAGACACATGTATGGAAATGTCAGAAAGCTTATCTTAGCATAGAAAACCACTTCAAAGATTGAGAAAACAAGAGTCACAATTGAAAAAAAAAAGCCAAAAAAAAAAACAACCTAATTTATGTTTTCACTCCTTAGGTTTTCGTCAAGTTTTCCATTATAGCAGATCTTCTTAGTGCTTATGGTATGTTAACAAGTGTGTTGCTCACCATGTTTAATTGCTTGAAGTCAATGTCATTAGGGTCAAATGGTCTTATTTAACGATGATGCTATTATGGACAGGATATGTAACAGGGTTGTATGCATTAATTACTAGGACCAAGGTACAGCAGAACAGTAAATAGTACATTTCATGTTTCTTTCTCCCATATTGTAAAATTAACGGGTCTCCCACCATTGACAATCTCTTGAAATGCACACGATTCTCCTGTCAATCAATGCAACCGATATATGTCTTTATTCTTACAAAACCTAAGATTAGTAATTTAGAAGCAAGAACTTGAATGGTCAATCTAAATTGCGCTAACAAGTTATTGTATTAAACACTCAGTAAACGGCACCACACCAGGTTGAATCATTTCTAAAGGGAATGGATTGTTTATATTTGGTATGAATGCTGATACATTGACATTTAGTTGAAGTTAAAGAAGGGTTTGGTTTAGGATCTGTTTTCATATAGGAGAAATCTCTCATATGCATTTACTCATGATGCAAATCTACCAGTATGGAAAGAAAGCATTGTTTCATATTGGTTTTGTTAAAAGAAGACATCGAAGAAATATTTGTTCTCAGTTTAAGGTATTGTGGCCAAAAGTTAAACGAAGGTTATCAACAGTGGAAAGAAAGTACAGGTCTCTTGACGATCACCCGAAGTGTGGTGCTGCTGCTCTTGCCGCTACCGCTGCTGGATTGCGTTGAGCTCGCCGTAGAAGACTGGGAAGGAGAGACATACGGGCGGAATGCTTTGCGAAGCGGATTCCACGATGAGCTGAAGGGGGGCGGCTCATCACGAGATCCATCCTCCACCACCACCACCTTGCTGGCATCAACCTCCGCCATAGCCCCCGAACGACCAGCCCCACTACACCATCAGCAGACGCGGCGCCACCACCCGACCTAAATCTACCACGCCGAAGCGCCGCCGAGATCCTGGATCGTGTCAGCTGTTCCCCGACTCAAACCCACTAGTCGCCGAATCCCTCCGGACGATTCCAGTCCCATCATCTCAATTCCGACGACGCATCGGGGCGGAGGAGGAGGCGCCGGCAATGACCGGATCGGGAGCTCAAAGGCGTGCAGAAATTATTCCGGAGCGGACAGGAAGATCGCAGCGACACGGAATCGAGGAGGGTTAGGGTTATCTATGGCGATGATATCAATAATTAATACAGAGGAGGAGAGGGTGGGCAACAACGAAATGGTAGAGGAGAGGGGAGGGGAGGGGAGGGGAGGGGCGAAGAGTACAGAGAAGGAAACCTTCCTCCCCGGGATGAACGAGGACTGGATTTCGGAATTTTTACCCTTTTCGCCTTTTTCTATTTGTTTTCCTTTCGAATAAAATAGAACTATTTAAGTTTTCCTCCTCCGTCCTACGCCTCGCTCGTCCATCGGTCTCTCGTGTACCGAGACTAAATAAATTGGCCCCAATTTTATCCATTTATCATTATTATATTTGTTATATATGTGGCCGCACTAACCGTGGTTAACGATGATGAACGAGTACACCCCGTTTCGTCGATACTCGCTGCTCTGGCGTGGGCCCCGAACTTTGTCTAGTGGGAGAGAGAGAGGGTCGGCGCGGGTGCGGGCGGAGGAAGTACGCTTTCTCTTTCGACTCTCCTCTACACACACACCCCCCTCCCACTTATCATCATCATTATTATTATTGTGGGATATTAGATGGACGGTGAGATGGATTTAAGATCTAATCATCATCATTATTATTGTGGGATATTAGATGAACGGGTGAGATGGATTTGCGATCGATCACGGGACGGAGGGACGGACAGGATGATTTCGATCCCACGGTTAGCCGACTGTTTTGGACCGTTGGGACGTGGTCGTGTCTCTCGGCCTCCGCCGTGGGATGGCCGTCCCTCAGCCTTTGTCGCCGGGTCCCACCTGCCCACGCTAATACGACAAGCTGGCGAACACGTGTCGGTCGCGAGCGCCCGTGTTTGGTTGCACGCAAGCAACGCGTACAGCGTGGACTACTCACCGATCTGTAACGTTACCTTCCCCCCCCCCCCGCTCCGTTCCGCCTCTTTCTCACCAGTTCCAAATTTTGTTGGGAGAAAAGGAGAACAATTCGAAATTTTAAGAAAAAGAAATCGAAGATCAATATATATATATATGTAAATCTAATATAAATCCTAAAATACTTAAATAATCCCAACCATTAGTCAAAGGAAAGAAGAACCTTTCGATGAAAAAATAAAAGCTGAAACAACAGCAAACGTGAGAGCAAGCAAAAAGACAGGACCGACCAAAGGGAGGAGGAGCCATTACAGGATCACAGTGTGCAGAGAAACAAGTAACATGTTAATATAAAAGGAGGACGGCAGACACATCACTCATCGTTACAACGCATTTGTGTAAACACACACAGGGCTTATCTCGATCGAATATTGATTTGACTGGAATAGGGGGAGTGACTGCCAGTTGGGCCTATCCATCTCCATTCCTATCCTGTGTTCACTTGGAACTTTGTAGTGAGACGAGATGATACCCTGCTCAACGCTCAATCATCTCTCGCTCGCTATGTTAAGGAGTCGCACAGACTTCCCTTCCGTAGCACCAAGCTCGGCTTCTCAATGCGTTGGTTGGGGCCACTGTGGTTCTTCTGGCCTTGCCATCGAGAAAGTGCTCCTCGTCGGAGGCCTTACCAATGTAGAAGCTGCTAAAACGGCCATCCACAGTGTTCATCTGGTCAATCAGAGACCGCTTTATATGACCAGGGGGTGTTTCTGCGATTCCAGCCAGATATACATTGGAAGAGAAGTCAAACTTGAGGTTGGCAATTGGAGTGGTGGGATTCTTCAAGTCATCCTCTTGAAAGATATCTCCTATCCTCGATAAGATACGGAATGCCAAACCGCCAAGAACCCTCGAATAGGCTTCGGTAATGGCATGCCCGACATCCTGCATCCAAAAGGTTAAAAATAGCATCAAGAACAAGGATAACAGATAGCTTCGCACGTCATATAAAACCCTGAACAAGGTTGTTCATAAGCTTTTTGTCGATCATAACACAGTTATTGATTTAAATGGACATATGGAACTATGTTTCTCCTTGCAGCTTTCTTCCATGCAAAATGTATAAGGTACGTGTTAAATTTACCGATGTTAGCAAACAGATCCTTTTGCGAAAATTATTTGCGCGAGGAATGAAGTTACCTTGTTGTGCTGGACCTTGGTGACATCAATAAAGGACTGGGGGAGGTTAGGGAATCTGATTCTTAAAAGATGCAGAAGTGCTTCGGCCCTCTCCAAATTGACCACCCTCTTCTCAGCTTCTGATCCATTTTCTTTGACAAAAGGCCATGGGTATCTTATTGGTGACTTTTTCCTTGTTTCTTCAGTAATCCTCTGCCTCCAGGCAAAGACTGCACCTTCCAACTGGTTTACCATATCAAGAACCCTGTGTTCAGTTTCCATGTTTAGAGAAAGCAAGACTTCCTCAACTGGAATTGATTCCTCAGCAACAGCATGGTAGATATCCACACCCAAGCTAGCCTTTCCTGACTGTTTGCAAAAAAAAATAATAATAAGACAAAAAATACAGTAAATAATGAAAAACAGATTACACTTTAATGTCTCCAGCACTACTCTAATTAGATCAGAAGCTTGCCTTTGGAAGAGCATCCTTGATGGCAGAGGGAATAGCCATTTGGACCAAGACCTGTTCATTTATGGATTTGGCAGCTTTCAGGATTTGATGGACAAATTTAGCCTGGAAACCGAGCTTTCTTCTTTGGGAAGGGGAGAGTCCAGACTCTGGAACCCGAGGAGCAGGAAGCCACCATTTCTTGCTCTTTGTACCATTGCGCAGGCTGGATCCATCATCTCTGCCACCTACTTCCGCGTACCAAAACTCCATGTCCACCATTGAATCTAACACTTCCTGGAAACAAGTCATTCTTCAATGGTGCACATATGGCTTAATATACATACATTGAAAGAAGATTGTATAGAGAATTATAAGGCTCAATTATATTTGCAATGCCCAATGTGTAGCCAATCATCTGATCTTTATTAATTCAAGTTTAAAAAAAAAAAAATAGACATCAAGCATACAATGAGCATCGAGTCCAGTTTTCGAAGGGCAGGAAGTGTCACATGAACATCTGAACGAGCTTTTGGGGTCATTATCTGCAAAAGGTAGAGAGAAAATAAAAATTTGTCGATGTCAACATATAAATCTACATAATGTGTGTTTAGCCACCAAGAGTGCACCTCTAGCATCCCACCATCAGCGCCATTCTGCTTTGCAGGAACCAGCTCAACCATGTAGTTGGTAGGGGAAAGCAACCAGTCCATTTCTCTGCGCCATCTGCTCTTTTTCCCTTTGGATAAGGGTTCCAATTTCCAAAGTTCCCCAAATATTGATGCTAAAAAGTAAAGAAAAATCAGAACCAGCAGAAAATATCGAAGAAGTACTTGACCAAGTCTGCATTAATGACCATATAATTTTGGACAACATATATTTGACCTTGATATTTGATCGCTGGACACAATTTAACATAATCTGTATCTTTAAAAATATTACAAAGATACTTCAGAAGACGACGTGCACCTAAGAAATAGAACAGTTTTTGGACTGTCAGCAAACTTATAATTTCCCAATAGCATTTGGATCTAGAAAGTGGAGAAGTTGCTATCCATATATAAACTCAACAACTCTCATGGATAATGATTATTATCTCACAATGAAATGTGAACTTAGCTTTATTGAGAAATTGGATAATCAGCATATTAAAGGCAAATACGCAATATCTTCAAGCTCATTGTCTTTACAACACAAAGCTAGATTTTTCTACCCTCCAGAATTCAAAAAGCCGGCATTGGAGAAAAATAGTTCTGATATGCTGCAGCCTCATTAGTTTTTAAGAAGCATGTTGGATGGGTGACACTCCAACCGCAGTGTTGGCCAGTAAAAAAAAAAATTGACGAGCTCACAACAATCTGAAGCCCACAAGCCAATAAACCGAGTTGCATAAGGTCCAAATAGTGGTCAGAAGGTCCAAACTCCAAACAAATGTCTCATTTCATTTATTAAGTGAAATAACATCATTTACCTGCAAGATTGGTAATGGCATGAGATAACGCAAGAGCGGTACTGATCCCTTTGGCCCCCCCTGAGACATCCTCACCAAGCAACAGCTTTGCAAACTTTTCCTTCATTGCCTCAACATCTGAGACTTCCATTGAGTATGCGACAGGGGCCTTTCCTTTAGTGCAGAAATGATGCAGGGTGTTAAGATTATCCAACTCATCTAGCAAGTGCTCCTGCTTGCTCGAGGGCAAGCACTGTGAAGAGAAGGAAGAGCCGAGGGCATCCTTGCTGGAGAAACAACTTGAGGCATCCTCATCGGGGGAGTCGATGACTACAGATCCATTAGTTCCACTCGTCCCGTCGCCAGCACTCTCATTGTCGTAGGTGCAGCTGTTGAGGATGCAGCTCTCAAGGCCATTATATGTCATCACTCCTGCAGAAACATTTGTTCATGGTTCTAATTTCATAGAGATAGAGCTGTCTTGCGATTCAGAAAATAAGCAATCTACGGCAACATCTAGTACCAAAGATCTGAAGCTCTAAATGTTACCTAACAATTCAGGTAACACGTTTTCACACTTCTGCTTGCTGTTCAACTGTTTTTATTGAAAAAGATGCAAGATCTAGTAAGCAAATCTTCAGATGCACTACTAGATTCGTGACATCAGGAGGCTAAAGAGCCATTTATTATCTCCACGGTACGGTGACCTGAAAGATTCATATAGAGGTCAGGAATAGTCTGGGGCAACAGTAGACCAACATGGTTCATCACGTAACCTACGGGCCATTGGTGTGTAGAGAAGAAGACTCGTTTACCAGATGCCTACAAAGTGTGAGGGCAACCATGGTCCACAGCAACCTCAATTACCCAGCGACTTCAGGCCTACGGTAGACATGTCCCCCACATTTCCCTTGCGACGCACACTACTACCATCGTCCACGTGAACGACCGCAAGAAAAGGAAGAAGACAGGAATCCCTCCCCACCAGTAGAACAACTGTTCCAACACCAGCTTGAATTCCCAAACACGATTTGACCAATCGTGATGTGCCAGAGAAGCTATGCTCGCTCTAAAATTCAAAGGTTGGAAATGAATTCAAGCTTTAATTTGGGGTGCCCCGCTCCCCTTCATGTCCGCTATTGCTGCCATGAATCTTGCTTTAAATCATCTCAATAAGTATCAGTAAATGAATACTGACACGTACGGGAGGAGCTACGCGTCGGACGGCCATTACCGCACCGAACAGAGTCGTATACGCGTATTGTATTATACTCTGCTACGGTGCACTGTTTTCGCTGCAGTCTGGTCCATTGGAATGCAGCGATGGATCGCTATCCCTTTCGTCCTTTTACCCAACAAAAAAAACCCAAAGAAGGAATGGGAAAACCATTGGAGGAGTGCCGCTAGGGATCCACCCACCGGAGCTAAATCGCATAAAGTAAACTCGTGACCGGAGGAAGGTAAGAAGAAGGAAGAAAGAAGAGAAACATTTACTGTTTTCCAGATCCTCGAAATCAAGGCTGAAGTCTTTGGTACGGCGGCGACAGCAAGCTAATCTCTTCATGACTGATGACCCGCCTGCACCAGAGATATTATATAAAATCAAAAGATTGCGTTTGCTGAAACCATAAGTACCACAGATTAATTTCATCTTCAATCTTAAGGAAGGAAGAAAAGAGGGATCCGCCATTTAAATCTGAGGCGGCGCTTGTTATTTTTAGCTCTGGGCTTTTGGGATATCGTGCACCTGCCTCTTTTTTTAAGTAATTAGGCTGCTGTGCTATCTTATCAATAGGTTTGACGTAATCGAAAAGCTGCCGATCGATTTGAAAGTAATCGAAAAGCTGCAGGAGGGGAATTTTGAATCTTAAAAACCGATGACGATGCGAACTTTTGAAGACGTGATAAAAATCGAAAGCCGAAATGAAAAGAAGAACTGAATCAGGACTTTGGCGTAGTCGATTCGCCACTGTTTTCCTCCTTTGAAGAAGAGGAGGAAGAATGTGGGAGTATTCACCACTCGAATCCGTCTGGATAACCTACAATGTCGAGAAAATGGCACAAGAGAGCGAACCTTCTTCTTCTTCTTCTTCTTCTTCTTCTTCTTCTTCTTCTTCTTCTTCAAGCGGAGCAGGACGGGATGCTAATCGCGGACGTCAAAGGACGGCCAGATCTGCGCCGAAACAGCGATGATGGAACAAAGAAGGAACAGAATACGAAAGGGAGAAGATACAGAAGACGATGGAGGGGGAGGAAACAAATCACCTGAGCTTGCCACAATCAGCGACGCATATCCTTCGATGGAAAGCAGTTCAGTTCGGTCACTTCCGTCGCAAGGAGAAGAGGATTAGAGGTTGTTTTCTCTCGGGGTTTGGAAGAATGAATGCCCCACTACCACTACCACCACCACCACCACCACCAGCATCTCGTTTTCTCCATTTTCAATTTTCATTTGAGTTATTGAATAAATTGATGTTTTAATTTATAGGTGGCAGAAGTAGAGAGTCTTCTCATTGGATCCTACGCCGTCCATCTCCGAGTTTGCACTACCCTCAATGCTACTTATATATATATTAAATATACAGCCGCGTAAGGAGAGGAGAGGAGGGAATTGGTTTGGCCTGACCGGACATAAGCCTTCGACAAATAAAATAAAACTAAACCATATAACTAATCTGCAACTTCACGATGACCGTCTTTTTGTTTAGCTAATTTATATGTATTAAATAAAAGTTTGATCTCCTGGCTATAAAATAAAAAAAAAAATTGTTCTTTCCGAAGAGGGAGAGATGTTTTAACGCATTTCTCAGTGGTATCTACGAGGAGGAGTGAGAAACCAAAGCCAACAATCATGAAACCAGTGCAGTGCAAAACAGAGAGCAGACAGTGACAAGAAACAAGGTCGGGTAGATCCGGAGGCAAGAGGGACCATAGTGTGAGATTTGGTTGTAGGCATTGTGCTATTATTGTCGTCATCACCACCACTCATCATCATCATCATCATGTATGGGGCCATTGATCAACAACGCACTAACTAGTAAGGATCATGGAAATCGATGCATTGATCGCCATCCATGGCAAACGATGCATTGTAACCATGATATCAGTAGTAGTGCCCAATTAGAGTTTTGACATCCATCCACAGTCCGAACAAAGCGCTCCCCATACATAATATAATTCTTCCCCTACGATGCACATGCTGGGTTCTCCTTAGCGACATTCCGATTGCTATCATAGATCTCATGAGCATTTTACTAACACTAAAAGGATTGTACATCCTACTGGTGACGATTTGATAGATCTTAAATCTCGAATCTCCAGCAAGAACGACACACTGCTAGTAGCAACAAATCCAGCTAAGAAATCTTTCTTGCATTTTTGAACTCTTTCTTTTATGATAAGTAAAGACAAGGCACAGCGATGTGGCGAAAAGGCCTCAACTTTACAAGCCCACTCATGTAATAAATACTTTTAATTGTGCCTATAGAGTGAGTGATACAGAATGTGTCTAGTGATACTTTTTTATTGTTAACCACTAAAAGGTTAGTCATGTATTTTTTTGCCTTTTGGGAAAAGAACACCCATGTTATTTTTATTTTTAACGTCCTTTTATGAAAATAACTTTGAGCTTATTCAAATGCTTTTCATAAAAGAATATATTGAAGACAAATTTTGCCGGACATTTACCTTCTCTCCATTCTGATTTCTGATTGAAGCAGCCAACTCGATGAAAGCTGGGTTAGTTCTATCACATTTTGGACTTCTCTCTCATGTTCCTCTTCCTCTCACTTCAAGTCATGGATGTGATTGTATCATGTCGTGTGCAATCTGAATCTAGCAAGAGCGAAGGAATAAAACATATTTTTTTCATTCAAACGGATCAACAAAAAATCATTTTCAAGAATGTCAGGGCAATAATGATGCATCTGAAAAATGATTTTGCTAATAATCTACAGGTGGCCATTTTCAGGAATAAGCCAAAATCCCAGATAAAAGATTCAGTGCAAAGCATAGGTGAACAACCACATTCTGCACATAATGGAATCATCCCAAAAAACAGAAAAACCTGTGATATTACAAATATTGACTGTGATCCTTAATCAGACTATACTGAGTTTCAACAAAAAGAATTATATAATCCAACAGAGTTATGTAAAAGCTCTTAAATATATATATTTTTTAAAAAAGACGTTTGAAATGACAAAAGATTGAGAAGATATTACCACACAGTTGATCTTGCTTTACACTGAGCATTGCAGTAAGTGAGATCCACATTGCACTGCACTGAAAAGGGAAGAAAACTTGTGCATTGATGTAATACACGTCTATTTTACCCATCCAGCAAATAGAAGAGCGGAACGGTGAACTTATCAAACAACAAATAGGTTCACTCTGAGAATGATCACTGCAGAAGTTTTGGAAGGGTATTTTTCATAGTTGTCAAAGAGTCATAAGCAACTATTTGTATTGCTTCCATGGTAACCACACTGATAAAAATAACAAGTTGCTGAAGTATCACAACATTCTTTACACACATTCCTCTGAAATGAGTACAAATAAGCAGGTGCATAATAATGAATTTTGGTAAGCAATATCTAGCTATCCTAAATAAAAATTCACAGCACCACTGACATGCCTAGTGCATAATAACGAATTTTGGTAAGCAATATACAGGCCAATGCAAGCAAAGTATCAAGAATCTGCCATAAATAGGCTAGGCATGTGGCGGCACTACACGCTACCATGAGCACAACATGGGACAGGATAATATGTACAGTTCTGGCTTGTGGCTAGCATGGGCATGTCATGTTAGATCATAATCCTAATCTCAAAGACGTACATCCACTAGAAATGGAGACCTAAGAATCATAGGACATAGAAGAATAAGAACCCAAGGCCATGTTTAAAAATTAAAATTAGTTATTTTTGTTACATGCCAGCATATTTGTTCCTCCGAAATGTAGATAGCTTCATATCATGACGCCTGAAATTTTTCTGACACCTAGACTCTTCCATGATCTACAGAATTAGGAGGATTGCCTTTTCTTTTATGAATTTAAGCTGCAACTAATAGGAATGATCACTGTATCCATCATTCATCCTATCAAAATTCCTACTTAACCTCACAAAGTGTAAGTTACAATAAAAATAATCACGATTAATCACAATACCCATAAACAATGGCCATCCTACTAGGTCAAACTTTACAAAGTAGATCCTTTTGCATAGTAAATTTTTTTGTAACTGAAAAATATACAAGTTATAACTCTATTGGTGAATCTTTACAAATAAAAAAATACCCACTGCATGTGTCATCCATTATTCCTTATTTTAATTCTTTTATTATGTTTCTGTTATCCCCAAAGACAAAAGATTTCCTCAAGTTTACTTCTACTCTGCTGTTTTCCTTTTGAGACTCAACTTCCAGCATTCCACTAGCAATAGCAGGTTGCTTAGTTATACTCCTTGTGACGTGGAACAGTAAGAAGATCTTTGAAACCGAAACAAGGCATGCAAAAGTCAACTCCATTACAAGGCATCAGGCAAAGGAGTGTAAATTGCTCCTTTTGCTTTCAGGGAAGTGATATTTACTAAGGAAAGACTTTTTTCATTTTTTTAAGGATTTGATATTTATGGAAGATAATATATTAAGTGATTTTGAGAAAATAATAAAAAAAATCTCAGACTCGATTTGACGCAGAAGACCAAATGAGGACATAACATATTGTACATCTCAAACTTTAAGTTGGAACAACATCAATAGGTGACGGCTTTTTATTAATCATCCTACTCCATACATCATAGCACTTGAGAATAAAAATAAAAGAAATCAATTACTAAT
Organism: Ensete glaucum; assembly: GCA_021527575.1. NCBI lineage: Eukaryota > Viridiplantae > Streptophyta > Magnoliopsida > Zingiberales > Musaceae > Ensete > Ensete glaucum. The sequence continues at coordinate 2,028,563 of CM038559.1, forward strand.
CTGTTAAAGGAATAAGAAATGTGTGACAACCGATCTCATAATTGATTCATTTATCTTTTTACCAACTTCCTAAACTCATCAAAATGTCAATCGGTCATTTATCTCCATTTTTTGGAAAAAAGTAAACTTCTAAATGTGTTTGCGAGATAATCTTCATTATTTTCTTGATTTTCAGTTATGATTGACTTCCTTTCTAATGCCCAATCATTAATCAAGTAGTTTACTCCTTATCATGGATGATAAACTTGGTACAGTTCCAACATCGGTTTGTGCCTGAACTGATATGGTACCATACAGAACAGCATACTGACAATATGCATGGGTCAGTATCTAATATTGCCAAGACCAAAGACCCCCACACACACAGAGAAGAGGAGGAGGAGATAGCAGAGGCGAAGGGAGGAAGAAGGCAGCAATGTGATGTTGAGGAGGCAAAGGAGGGGAGAGAGTGAGAATAGCAGAAAAAGTTAGGGAGAAGAAGAAAAAAGATACTGTTTGTCACATTAAAGAAAATGCATCAGATGGCTTGGTACCGGTCTACTTACCGCTTGGAGGATGAGGCAAAGCAAGAGGAGACAATGAAGGAGGAATAGGAGGAAGTGGCAGAAAATTTTGGATTGCAATGAGACACTTGTGATGCGATGAGACGGAGAAGATGAAAAAGAAAAGGAGATAGCCTAACATGAGAGAGAGAAGAGAGAAGAAAGCAAAAAAAAAGGACATTTCATAGCTATCAGAAATTAAAAAGAAACACTACTAGACAACTCATCATCAGTCTGTTTATCGTCCAATAAGCCTTTCAGTGAGCTCACGGGCTGGCAAGCCCAACATAGGATCAAATTGAGCAGAATCATCTGGTCTACTCAGTTGATTGTTGAACCAATATATACCGATCCATATTAACCAGTACAGCCGAGATATTAATCCATGCTCCTGGTCTTCTTTTTCTATTTACTTCTTTGTCAAGCCTAATGAACTACGTAAAGATTTATTATATTCATAAAATAACAAAATGGCTCCCACATATTATGCATTCAAATGTAGGAACTCAGCCTAGAGTTCAAATGCTTGAAACTCAAAAATCCTCAGTCAACAATTCACGATGAATGTCTGTTTTGTGATGTCCTATATTGATGTTATAGCCTTCAAATCAACCTCAATGACAGAATATCTTAGTTAAACCAAAAAAATCAAATACCAATATGATATATGCATAGAGGGACTCTTAAAACCAGAAGAAAACCTGTTTGGGCCTTTATAATCGTGAAAGAAAAAATTAAGTGGGCAATTTGGAAAAAGAAAAGTGCAAATGCCAAACTTACTTCTGAAAAAATACTTGAAAGCCTCACACTTTCTGCATGCCTCATGTCTCACACATTCATGATGGAATCATACCATCAGAGAACATAATTTTTTATGTTTCATAACTCCATACATTATAGCATAGCATGATGTCATACAGAAATGTCCACCAACGTTTTACTTACCAGTCCGTACCGGCATACCGACATTTTGTTGGTACCAATACGGTACCAATACCGTGGTGGTACACACAGTGTATACCGCCGGTATTATTAAATTATTATAATATTATATTATATTATATTAAAAATATTAAAATATATTTAAAAAATAAATGGGCAACATCGCCTGCTTTCTCTCCCAGCGCGAGGAGACGTCTCCCGCATGGGGATGATAGTCGCCCGGGCGACGGCGACAACGTCGCGGGCGACCCACGGGCGGCGGCTCGCTCGACGCGGTGACGAGGGGCGCGGCGCGACGACGTACTTCTTCTTTCTTCTCCATCAATCGATCACCGACGGTTGATTTCTCCATCAATCGATCACCGACGGTCGAAATCAACCGCCAACGGCTGATTTTAGTGGTACCGCCCAATAGCGACTGGTCCGCGTACCAGTCAATTGCCAGACTGGTATGTACCGAGCGGTACGGGGCCTTACCACTTGGTAAGGAAAACCTTGTTGTCCACACATTAAAAAAACAGCAAGTTTCAAATTTGAATTAGTCATCTTTTTATTAAATTTCCATGCCCATTAGGATCCCAATCAATCATATATCTTTGTATTCAAGGAGAGATATACTTCCAAATTAGGGATTGACTTCTTTGGGCATGATCTTACATATCTTCTTTTTTAGCTAATTTTCTTATCTATTACTTAAAGAAATATTAGTAAGTCTACCTATTGTGCCCAAAATAGAAAAATTATTCCAAAGGAAACAAGATGGCTCCAAAATCACTTATTTATTCCTCTACTCTAGCTACTAATGACCCACTTGTATTTCCTTGCAAACAATTCATCCTAAAGAAGCAACAAATATATGGCCTAGGATTGGGTTGGTGCAACGACCAAAAGGTATTTATGTTCAAGTTCACGAATTAAGTTCAAGGATGGATTTTCTTGAGGAACACTACCGATGCCTATTCGAAGCCCAGATCAAATAGGGTTGTGTTAGATCATTGACAACCAGCAAAAGACTATGTCAGATCTCATGAATATGGATCTTAACTAATTTCAATATAGAGCTAGATCGTCACCCGGAAGTGATGCGAGACACCTACACCACCTAGGTATCCCGAATTGCAAACGGTGGCTAATGCGAGTTAATCTGACTGCGCCGCGAGAGATTCAATTCATTTAGATTGCCCTGGTTAGGAGGTCATCGGAAGCAGCCCATCACATCGGTACCCAGATTTGCCAAGTAAGCAAGGGTCCTCTCTTTGTTTCCATGGTAATAGGAGTAAAGAAGCTAGTCCAAGAACAAACAGTGAGGTTAGCAACTTGGAATATATGAACACTTTCAGGAAAGGGATTAGAATTGGTAGACACTATGATCAGAAGAAGAATAAATATTATTTACTTACAAGAGATTATATGGATAGGGGAAAAAATCTAAAAAGATTGATAACTCTGGATTTAAAATTTAGTAACTGGGAAAGTTAAACACAGAAATGGTGTGGGAATTATTGTTGATAAGGATCTTTAAAACAATATTATAAATGTAATAATATTTGAAAATAGAATAATAATTCTAATATTTGTGAAAGGATAAGATGTTTTGAATGTCATTAATGCTCATGCCCCTCAAGTCAGATTAGATAATCAAACCAAAAGAGAATTTTGGAAAAGCTTATATGATATCATTCAAGGAATACTTATAACCGAGATACTTATGATTGGAGGAAATTTGAATAGCCATATAGGGAAAACATATGGTGAATATAAAAAAGTGCATGTGGGCTTCGGTTATGGGAAGAGAAATAAAGATGATGGTATTTTTTGTAATTTCATATGATCTTATGATTGTAAATACTCACTTTAAGAAAAGAGATGAACATTTAGTTACTTATAAGGATGGTCACAATTGTAGTCAAATAAACTTTTTTCCTCACTATAAGGGTAGATAAAGTTATCTGTAAGAATTATAAAGTTATACCAAGTGAAAATTCAACGAATCAACATAGGTTGATGGCATTAGATATTTATTGCAGAAAATGGAAGAAGAAAAAGATAGTAGAAAATTTTACCAAGACTAGATGGTGAAATTTTAAAGATGATAATATAATTTTTTTTAAGAATATAATAGAAAGGGAGACGATTTAAAACTCAGATGAGGATAATATTAATATTATTTGGACTACGATGGCTAATAAGAATAGGAACTTGGCAAAGGAGATTCCTGGTGAAACTATTGATAGAAGTGTAACCTTAAGAGAGAGTTGGTGGTGGTGGGAGAAAATTTAAAAAGCAATTTTTACTAAAAAGATCATGTTTATATTAATAAATTATAAAATGAAGAGATCGTTGAAAATATCATTCATAAAGTAAAAGCATAATGGTTCAAATGGTGGGGGCATCAAGAATCTTGTGTGATCATCGGATACCTTTGAGATTAAAAGAAAATTTATAAGACATTTGTGAGACCAACAATGCCTTATGAATCTGAGTGTTGGACAATTAAGAAACAACATATACAAAAGTTATGCCACCAAGTTGAGAATATTGAAATGGATGTGTGAAGTTATTAGAAAATAAAGAAAATAAATACTTTACTTTATGAACAACTAGGTAGCGCTTCACCAAAGGATAAGATACGAGAAAATCGTTTAAGATGGTATAGGCATGTGCTTAGGAGGCTTCCGGATATGGTAGTTAGAAGAGGTGAAATTACTAATATTGGTGGAATAAGAAGAGGTAGAAGAAGACCTAAGAAGGCCTTAATAGAAACTATAATAAAGATCTAAGTATTCTAAACTTAACTAAATATATGATTTTTTACAAATCTCAATGGCGACAAAAAATCCATATAGTCGACCCCAAATAGTTGGGACTTACGGCTTTGTTGTTGTTGTTGTTGTCAATTGCTTTTCTTGAGACTAGACAAATAACAACGAGATATGACATGTTCCTACTAAAGATCAATTAAGCCTTTCAGTACTCAACATGAAATTCTATGGACATTATCTTACAATGAGTTATGAGCCAACCCCAAATATAATTGAGACTTTACTTCCTGTTATTGTCCTATTGTCATATAATCCAAATCATAAATATACTATGATTGTCATTATAGAAAAGTCACTATTTACACCAGAACAGTAAATATTTGATTACTCATTCAAGGACAAGGCTCATGTGGTTTTGCATTCAAATAATGGCCAGTATGGTATTAGTAGAAACCTAAATCAAATTGCAAATCATACATACTGTTTAGGGCCTAGTCACAAGGTGGATATTGATGTAGGCAATGAAAATTATGCAAATTCCAGTCAAATCAAATTGCAAAGTTGAGATCCTAGAAGATTATAGTGTAGATGTAACAGAATTAAAGTGATTAGATTTGTTACGGACTTGATTTTAGCTGAGGCTGGTGCAAAGCAAAAGCATAACATATTAATAATTCAACAAGGTCTTCAAGTTCCACATCCGTTTGAATAAAAGCAAAACCAAATGGTGAAAACAAAAAATAAATAGATTATAGAATCATATTAAATATCACTTGTGTAATTACACACACAAAAAGATAGAGAAGCATTGAAGGAATAGAAAGAAAAAGAAACTGAACCAAGTAGGCTCAATAAAACAGTCAAAAACCTGCAAGAAAACATAATATGCAGAATGTGATAAAAATTTGAGAATTCTGCATGTAATATATATGAACAAGATAAAATAGAAATATAATGTTTACTGTCATAAAAGCTTTGCGAATTAAGTCGATGGAAGTCATGTAATCTAGCAGGCCCCAATCATGAGTTTTCAGCATCTAATATATACGAACAAGAGAAATAGAAACATAGTGTTTACTGTCATGGAAGCTTTGTGAAATAATATGCTATCCACTAATACGTAAGTCATGGAAGCATCAAAATCTATGTAGATAGACCTCTTGATGCTTCAGGAATGATTAAAACAGCCAAGCCCCTCAATCAAACTGATGATGGGTCTTGCAGCAAAATGAAATCCCCTGTTCTGTTTGGAACAAACGAATATAATCACAATAAGTACTTCAATTTCGATCAAGGAAACAAGATCCAGTGGAAGAGTGTCAAGCCACTGCCAGATCCTTGTTCATATATATTCACCTCCAACCCACAGCCTTCTTATCAGAAAGATCTTAAAAAAGATTGTCGATATAGACCCAGAATTAAAGGAGTGAGACATACCCGTCCAACCACCATTTTAGATATCCTAATGCTGCTTTAACCTCCTCACAATCCGATCATAAGCATCCTGCCGTCCAGCCTTGTAAAAGGCAGTCTTCAACTTCTCCACAGTGGATGCCCGCAATTCGATGCCCCTGTCAAGCATTTCATCAGCATACCTTCTCAACTCGCTCAACCGCCCAAGTTCTCGGAACCCGAGGAGCAACTCATTGGCACACTCGTCGTCCAGCAAGACACACACCTCCGTCATAAAACCCCACACCTCCACTGCTGCAGATGGGTTGTACTGGTCGAAGAACATTCTAATGGCAGCTGCACAGTTTTTGGGAGACGGCAGCTGCTCATTCTTCCGCATCTCTGTGAAGAATGACTCTGCTTCACGGGCCCTCTTGTTCCTGATCAGACAATCAAAGATGGTGTTGTAAGTTAAGCGGTCAGCGAAGACCCCATGGTATGGCATTTCATCGAGTAAGTGATAGGCAGCGTCGAGGTTGCCGTTGTTGCAGAGAAGAGTGATCATCGAATTGCACATGACGAGACTGGGGATGAGGCCACTGTCGGTGACCATTAAGTTCCACACGGCGAGGGCGTGGACGTGATCGTTCTGCTGGATGAGGATGTGGAGGGCATTGCCGAAGAACTTGAGCCCAGGCAGGCAGTTTTTGCCCTTCATCACCTTGAGGAACTTGACGGCCTCCTCGGGCTGGGAGCCGCGGACGAGTGTGGTGAGGAAAGCATCGTAGGCAGACATGTTCTCGGCGTTCCAGCCGACGCGGATCACCATCTCGCCGAAGGTATTCTTGGCACGGGTGACGTTGCCCTCTTTTTCCCAGCCCTCAAGGAGGATGGCGAAGGTGTCTGCGTCCGGGGCAACGGTGCCCTTGACGCGGTCGAAGAAATCGGCGGCGTCGGCCATGCGGCCGTCCTCGCGGCAGATGGCGCTGAGGAGGGAGTTGACGACGACGACATCCTGAGGGATGCCGTAACGGTCCATGACGTCGAAGGTCATGACGGCCTCCTTGATCAGGCCGGCGGCGCAATAGGATCCGAAGGCGGAGGCGAAGGTGGCGATGGAGAGAGCGCCTTCCTGCTTCATGGAGCGGATGGCGTCCCACATGGGCTCGAACATGCGATTCTTGCCGAGAATGTCGACCATTATGTTCCAGGCGTAGGGGGTGTGCTTCAGGGAGAGGCCGGACCAGCGAAAAAACTTGACGGCAGCGGCCGGGAAAGGGTAGCAGAGGCGGAGGACAACCTCCACGTGCTCGGGGAGCGGGGTGATGCCGCAGCGGGAGAGGACCGACTCCACCTCCGCCGGAGGCGCCCGCGAGAGGATCTCGTAAAAGGCACGGACACGGGAGTCCTTGACCGCGAGGCCCGAAGCCGACGACGATGGGGTCGGCAGCAGAGGAGGTTCCGGGATGGGAGAACGCCGATGGGGCATCGCTGCCGCAGACGCGGCAGTGTAGGTGTGACTCCGAGCGAGGCCGGGATTTGGTTCGACCATCGCTCTACCTCGTCCCACTTGCCATAAGTAAGTAATACGCTGCGAGTTAGGGTTTCCGCCCGACCGAAGAGAGAAGAAACCAAGAAACACGACGACAAATTGAACGATGAGGAGATATTAATATGCTTTTGCGAGGGAAAATAAATTGGGTTTTTATTACCACTCTAACGTCATTTTTGCTGCGGTTTGGAGCTTCATCGGCCTCAGTTGATCAGTGTCTCATCCAAAAGAGAAAACCGTAAAGAAATTTTAGATTTAAAATAAAATTCAGGAATCTTTAAAAATTAGGATTAAATGACTTCATAAGTGATTTCGATTTATAGTATTTAGTTCGTCAATACCAAAGTAAGCAATACCAACACGATGTCACTAATAAAATATCCTAAAAAATCATTCCTTTTTTATCAACCTCAAGTAACCACGCTAACCCAACCATCTCCCGGGATGAGAGTGGTTGCGGAGTTAAGAATGTCCAAGACTTGGTGCAGTTTATCTAACGCGGAGCACACAGTACGTGAAGCGCCGCAGTTTTAAAAGCCTAATACACAGTTAATCCAATGAATTCTCCCAAAAGACAAAAAAAAGGTTGGGGATCTATCAAAATCCCCATGCCGCTGTCTCCGAAACCTAACGATCAGGCTATTTGCGTCGTCGTTCTGACTCTGTGATGGCCCGCCGCATATGTCGCCACTGATCCATCCATCCATCTCACGGAAACCACTCACTGCCTGTGATTTTGCCTTTGCTGATGGGAAGAAGTTGATGGAGATGTTACTTCTATTACGTGACGTTGTGTACCATCTTAGGACGCTCACCCTACCCTCCCCAACCCATTCCTCTCTGTTTTAAGTCTTCCCTCTCTCGGCCTTCCTTTCGGCTGCTTCCTTTGCCCTCAAGAGGATTTATAAAGGCTCTTGTGGTGCATGGAAAGAGGAGCAGCGAGCGACAACCATATGGCCTCGAATCACCTCTCTCCCTTCTTCCTCCTCCTATTGCTCGCCGTGCCGAGCTTACCGTGTGAAGCTTCCATCTACAGAGTTCCTTCAGCGGCGATGCGTGAAGACGTCGAGCGACGACGACCGGTGTCACTCTCCTCCTACAAGATCGAAGGTTTTCCAACACTAAACTTCCTTCCCAGAGGCACGCCTATCCCTCCATCGGGCCCCTCCATGCGGCACAACAGCATCGGTGCCTCTGCTTCCCCCAGACATCATCACTGAGTTGCTGTGGCCGTTCGAACGTGTAACTGTCATCATGCTTCCATTAATCATCCTTGTCTCTTTATTTCTGTTGTTCTTGGACTTTAAAGATAGAACTACACTTTTCGCAGTTCCCATAGCTTCGCAGCATTATCCATGCCTCGATCTTGTTGAACCAGAATGACCGGTTGCTAACCACCCCATCCTATAGTTTGATTAGACCCAACACGTATGTCTTAGGTGTTTAGTTTGCTTAAACAAAGCTAAAGCTCCTTCTGCACTGCAAAGCACCATCAAAGACTTTTGGGTTTAACGTCTTCAGATTAGAGGGTGAGAGAGACCACAGTTCAATTCAAGCCGAAACTGAATCTGCCCAGAACGGAACCGAGCTGGGTTAACGATTTGATAATTCTGAATCAAACCAGAATCGAAATCACACGGTTCGATTCCGGTTCCTAGAATGCTTTAATTTTTTTTTTTATCAATCAAAATAAATAAGTCAAATTGAAATCAAAACTAAACTGATGGCTTTGGTTTCGTAACTGGACCGAAACTGACAGTTCCAGAATCAAAACCAAATCAAGTTTCGGTTCCAAATTTGGCCCAGAATGGGACCGAACTGGGTCAACGATTTGAAAATTCTGAATCAAACCAGAATCGAAATCAGACGGTTTGATTCCAATTCTCGGAATACCTTAGTTTGTTTATCAATCAAAATTAATGGTCAAATCGAAATCAAAACTAGACTAAAACGAACGAGAGTTCCAAATTTCATAACTGGTCACCTCCACTTGACCCCCCTCCCCTCCTTAGTTCCGCTACCAAACAACTCGAATTCAATTAAGAGAGAACCCAGTGAAAAAAAAAAACAAAAAACAGGCAAAGAATTCCTCGAGGATCAAAGAATAGATACTTAATTTTGACTTCAATCAAACTCTAGAATGGGGGGTACAGCAAGTTTGTCTCTAGTGAGAGGAATTTAGGATAACGTACACGAACAATCTCTCAAAAGGACATACAAACTGCACGGACATTGGTCGCTATATTGTGCAATTGGTGGGCAGAAATTTGACTCACCAGAGAATGTCTCCTCTCAGATGCAATTACTTAGCATCCAATACTGACGTTGAAAAATTCAGGTCTTATAGCCAATCAAAGAGACAAAAAAGCAGGAAAATGTGCTGATAAGTAGATTCGTTTAGATATTGAGAGTTTAGCAGTAAGTCAGAGTGACAGACTTAAACAGTAGGAACAGTGAAAAGAGTAAAGAGTAAGATGGAAAAAGGGAGAACTGAGCTCAGAAGAACTCACATCCAGGGTTCATTGGTAACTTATTTTTCTGCATTGACCTCTGCAGGAGTTTTTGTAGTCATTTGATCGACGGCGTGCACCGTGCTCTGAAGCTCCTCCCATATAGCTTTGTATACCATTCTCTGCCTATTCACCATGGATTGGCCTTCAAATGCCTTTGAGACTACATCAATGCTGCAACAGAAACAACCAACTTAGTGTGATACTCCTAAAGAGAATTTGATGGAAAAACTAAAATCGATCTTTTATTCATCATAGCCCCCCATCATGGGCAATAGTAACACCTTTGTATGCATAGAAGTTAACAAGATATCATCAAGCATTCAGGGTAAATTATGACATTCAGGGAAGTTACTGAGACCAAAATCATGACTGATGAGTCGGACAAACTGGGTTGTGTGATTTCGCTGCAACATAAGATATTTCACAGAATCTATATCATGTAACACCAACACATTCAGCCACATACCCAGTTTAGAGGCTACTAGAACTGGCATATACTTAAAAAGTTAAAACCCCGCCGCAGCACTGGGTGCAAGACTCAAGACTCAAATGATGCACACTCTATATAACAGTTCAGACATTCCACTGTCATGAATGAATTCATTACAATAATATTAAGGAACTGATAGTATAGCATAACTGTAACTGTTTAAGTTCTATTTCAATATAGAAATTGTGTAAATTGAACCAAGGTCCGCCCTCTCAATTTCTGTTTAAGTAACTGTCACGGAAATAGCCTCTATATTTAGAGGTAAGACTGTGTAAATTGGCCCCTCCCTAAACAACTAGGTAAATTGCATTGGTATGTCCTTTTTCTATTGAAATAGAAATTGAATTGTAGCAACCCATACATGAACCGCCCAGTTCCTATTATTTTGCATAATATTATGTATGCTACAAGATTTCATTACTTGGGCATTATAAGGAACAGGCACCAGTTCTACATAGTGATGTGTCAATGATTATATATGAGCATAGATCTCAGCATATCACATGGCTTCAACGAATAATAAGGCTGATCATCAGAACATATCAAATACTGCTTGGACATCAGTTTTTGAATAATGGTAATATTATTTCATAGCAACATAATGAAGAACAAAAAAAATATTAATACGTATATTTTTTTCGTAGAACTGATAAGACAATGTTTTCAAGTGAATTAGTAAAAAATCAATTCATGATATGGGCCCAAACCAAGCTACCTCACATGTCGACCATCTCCATAGGCATCCTTCACAGTGACAAGATCTGCATCCAATTGCTCCTTAATCTGCTCAAGGTTAAGTAGGAAAAAGGTACATACATTCAGTCAGATATCCTCTCCAAGTTATTTTTTTCTAATGATCACTATCTTAGCATGACAATCACATCAATAAATGCAAGTGTCCACTTCATCAAAGAATAAAGCAACAATGAAGAAAGCAGAACTGAAGACGGAAGATAAATATGTTTTATATTTATGTAGTAGGCACATGGTTATCTGAAGAACAGGTTCTTCTGGACCTTGAAGAATGATGATATATCTTCTCTCCAATTAAATAAAGCTAAAAATCTTTGAGCAAAAATGTAATTTACCATAAATCTTCTTAGGATATGGCACTAAATGACACAATATGAAAACTATCAAGAGTTTAGGGAAAGATTGGCATATGCTGTCAGTTCCTTCAGCTGCTATTAGTTCAACTCGTGATATGGAAGAAGACTTCCTAGCATATTTGGTGTTCTCTGTGATGGCTTAGTGTGTTCTCGACTCTCACAAGCACTGTCATGGCAAGATATTTTAAAAATATAAAACTTTCATAGGAAAGTTCTTCATGTTGTCAATCACAAAAAAGGTTCTTGTTTACAAAGTTGATTACTTGATTACCTGACCCTCAAACAATAATGACAAGATCAGTAATTGGCATCTTCATCCAGTGGAAGTATTAGACACTTAAGAACATCTCCCTACAACAAAAGCAGCAATAAGTTTAACTGTATCGCTGTTTGATTAAAGGCAATGTTCATTTTCAATGTTAATGCAGTCTTTTTAAATATTTAAAAGTGTTCACTAATTGGGAGACCAAGGTTCCAGTCACAGAAACCTCTTCAAATATTTAAAGGTAAAGCTGCATAAATTGACCCTCCTCAGACCCCTTATTAGCGGGAGCCGCATGCATTGGGTATGCCCCTTTTTGACACAGTCTTGCTATCTGAGTGCTACCGTTTTTTCAACCAAATTAGTTTGAAAACTGATTAAGACTGAATAAACATTACCTTTGTTCTAATCAAAGCAAGTCAATGTACACATGCCCTAATTGTATGTTTTGGGACTATGAAAGACATACAGAGTTTTTGCAATTGACATTTATGTCTAGTTGACAAGTCAATTTCTTTTCTGCAACCAGGTTAGGCATTTCCATGGATTGCCATACCGTCGAAACGTCATGGTTTTGGCGATATGTACCAATCCAAGCATGGACCGACATGCGGACCACCCTGTTTCGGGCAGTCTGCATTAAAATAATAAAAAATCAAAAAAGTGGTGGGCCCCAATCCATTTCAACGTTTAAAAAAAATACATAGTAGGGTTCTTCTTGTGTACGAAGCCACGGTACTGCCTCTTTGCAGCAGCATGCCTCTTCACTGCTTCGCCGCTGCAGCAACGCTATCTCTTTGTTGATTGATAATAAGACCTGACTACAACTTTAGCTACAGTTTAGGTGCTTGTCACCAAGATATGGAAACACACTCCACTAAACATATGTGATTCCTTATTTGGCACTTCTAGCTGCTTGTCACCAATATTAGCAACCTGCAATTTTGATCAATTACAGCAGCTAGCAAATTATTAGCATGACCTTCTCAAGAGGTAACACTAGTAGCGTGAACTCCAGTCATATCAATTATGGGACTGGTTCAGGAAAACAGGTCATTTACCCAGAAGAAGTATAAACAAAGCTAACTAGAAGTAAATGAGAATATATGAGAGGACAGAGACTGCAGCTAGCAAAAGAAAATTTTTCACAATATAATCACATGATATCCACTTTCATTCCCCTTTATAAATGAAGACTAAAGGACACCTGTACGTAGACTAACAAGAATTCTAAGAATGCAAAAAAAGAGAGTAGCTAACTGTGAGAATTCCTTCCTGGTCTTAAGATTTGTTGGCATAAGTAGTCAAAAACCTGAGTTCATGTATGCAGCATTTTCAGTCAACTTTTCCCAACTTGATATCTATGACAATATGACTCATAAAACACCCACCATTGGTTAAAATATAATTTCCTTAAAGAATATGCATCCTCACCCTGGGCTTGACCTAATCTACTGCGACTCAAGCTTCGGACTCATTAGGCTTTAAAATTGAATTGATCTAATCCTACATTAGCCCTCTTATATAAACATTTAACTAGTTATTCAAGAAAAAATGTATTGTCACTTGTTCATTTGCAAAATAGAGCATAACATAAAACTGATTTAACAGATGAAAAAAATTTAATCAAAAACCACTTGTAGTCTTCCCTTTTCCCTTAATTACACACAACCCTCATTCTATAGTACTGTGACCTGTACAGAAACATTAATTTAAGGCCAACAAGCAGGGGAAAACATGAAGATGCAGTAAGTCCATTCCTGTTCATAATGAAAATCCCATATAGTAAAGACCTTTATCATGTAAATTTGGTCACAGTGACTATGTGGATTGCCAATTTTCAATTAAAAAAAAAAACAATATCTTGACTTTGAGATTGCATTAACATACAAGGTAAAAATCACAACGGGAGGTCAGAAGCTAATTAGACCATTAAGGCATTGATTTGCGCTGCTCTCGTCAGCTTGAGACACACAAAATACCCAAAAACGACCGAATGACATTGTACAGGTACTATGTTTAGACAGATACATATGATACTACTTCATTCCCACAACATCAAGTTGATATTTCTGTTGGTAACTTTCTTGGTGTTGCTTCTTATTTTATAATAATTCCCAAGACTCCAACCTTTGGCCTCGATACTATTACCTAGCTGATCATTCATGATGCTTTAATAAAAAGCGAAGGATGTAGAAAAAGCAAGAACAATGATAAACTATGAATTTGCACTTAACTGACAGCTTCAATCTATCTAAAACTAAGCTAGACGATGAAGTTGTGGATGATGAGCTTTCCTCAGTTTGCCTCTTTGACAATAGATCAAACACATCAAATACCGAAGCACAAACACTTGTTTATCATAAATGGCATTCCGAACCCCAAGATACATATGTGAAATCGAGCGAGCATAACCAGAAGAGTAGGAGAGAAATAAAGAGCGGTATATGTTAGGACAAGACCTTCTTCTCCATTGACTCAATCATTGGGGAGTCGATGGAGCCCGGATCGGACACCTCCGAGGCTCGCACTCCGCAGAACCTCCTCCTGTGAGCAACTCCGTATCCGAACGCAGCATGCTGAAAACCCAGCCTCACCACGGCCGGATTCGCAAGCGGAACGCCCCTCCTAAGTTCGACAGAGTGGTTGGAGAGGGACGGTGAGGGTGAGGTAACAGTCGGCTTCATTCCACGATAATAGTAGGCGGAGGAGACAACGGCGACGGACGGAGTTCTTGGCGCCCAAACAACAGGAACAGGATACGAATTGGGAGAACGAGAGATGCGACGGAGGAAAAGAGAAGCAAACGGAAGTGAGGAGCAGGGGTAAGAGGAGGACATCATCACCGCCATGGCCGGAGCTGCTCTCATGCTTGGGATGCCTCTCGCCCTATGCTGCCGTGCCCAGATTCGCCTGCTGCTGCTCGTCTCGCTCCCAAATTTAGTGGGGGGAGAGGTAGCGTTGATTTCATCATCAAGCTTTGCAGTAGCGGCCGCTACAAACCCATCGTGTCACTATACGTATATAACGGAAGAAGATAATAGTCCGATTTTAACTTAAAACTAAATTGTTTTATCACTGTGATGACAATTAATATCACATTGTTAATTATAATGTCGATTGCGTAACAGTCGTCTACTTGTCATTCCTCAATCCATTAGCGTGCAGCATAGCAGCATCCACGTGGCGCCTATTTGCCACTGTGATTGCCACATACGAAAATATCGATTTAGCTATTATCGACTACACTAAATGTTACACATGAACGATATAAAAATGTCATGCTAGTGTCAATTTTGATCGTCACATTAAAATTATAAATGATCTAAAAATTATTCTAAATATTATGCCGTTCAGAATCAGCAAGAAGTCCCTGTAATGAAGTGTCCTCCAAGTTCAACTAAATGGGCATGTCATGTTATCATCACATCAAATAATTTTTTATATTGATATATTTAAATCCATCATAACCTATAAGGATCATAGAACATGTAAAATGCGTATATGAACTAATTATAGATTTTTCTATAATTAATATTTTTTAGTATTTTGATCGTTATACATTTAAAAATTATATTGAGATTTATATATTTATGAAAATAAAATATTTAATTTTATTTCTCCTCGCGTCATCGAATCTATTGAAAATATCGTAAGATATACCACTTAACATGTTATTGAGCATGTAGACCTAGCAGAATAGATAATCCAAAAAGAAACGAAGTTAAATATTCTAATCATAATTATAGGAATCTTAATATAATTTTTTGAATGTAAATGGATCAAAATAATAAAAATAGCTAATTACAAAAGATAACATATAAGTAGTTCATATATATATTATTTTTTTATTTTAATCTCACAAATAGACTTGAATGTAAAAGAAATTTTATTGGTTAGTAGAGATAACTCAATATTTTGAGATTGACCTGTGTAAGGATTTGTCCAATCATGTTATTCTTATGTCGATTTTTTTATTAATCTTTGTATATTTTTATTTTGATTTTAAGAGTCTTTTTCTCCCTCCTCGATAAAATGAAATCAGAGTTCAAAAAATTTACTGATAACAAATTCAACAAGAATAAGCAATAAAGATTGGAACAAGCATTAACCAAATTTTTTAAAATATATATATAGAAGTGAATAAAATACTCAAAGAAATTGTTTGGATTAATAAATATTTTAAGATTTCTAAAGTTAGCATTCTAATATAAAAAAATTATTGTGAGAAAAAAGATCCTAATAATTAGGGTTTGGTTCTTTTATAAATATCTCATATATTTCTGGATTTTGATGAGAGAAAGCTAAGATGTAAAAAATATTTGGTACTCCTAGATATGTTAAAAAAAATTATATTTTAGTTAGAAATTAACTATTTAGAATAATATAAATAAAAAATTATAGAACCATATTAATCTTACATTGATTTTCTTTTATATTGTGATTATTGATCTCTTGAAATTAAAAAAGTCTTCTTTCCCTCTCAAAATAAAAAAATTGGATCATCATTTCTTTGAACCATTCGTTCAATCTTTTTGCCCCTTCTTGATTTATTATTATTATTATATGTTATTCTCTCACTTTCATTCTTTTATATATTTCTTTCAATTTTTAGTCATCATTTATGAAGTCATTCTATTTTAGAATAGTTTCATTCTTTTGCCGTCTACATGAGACACTATGAGCCCGTTCTTCTATCAACCAACTCATGTTCATCGGAGCTCCATCTTGTTGTTGTTAGCTTTCATTAGCCGTGCTAACTAACTATATTAGTTGACAAAAACTATGTTATATTATTGTAGAGTCTTGAGTTCAAAACTCTCATCTTCATCTAAAAATAATAAATAAATTAATTATTGTCATAATAATTTTTGATTGTCTACTTCCAAATTCGACACAGGTTCACATGTTGAGAGTTTAGATGATAGGTTGAAATCTTACATAGTGGCACAAAAAAAAAAAAAAAAACTCTTTCTTATTCTTAAATTAGTGTGGGTTAATGTAAGAGCCTCTCAAACAACCATTAATCATGATAAATGTTGAGAGCAGGGTGTTAAAATTAAATAAGAAAACCGAATTGAATCGGAATCAAACCTGAATCAAATTGGTTGGATCAATAATTTGATTTGTGGTTCAGGGTGTCACGGCTAAACGGACTTGAATTTTATTTAGAAGTTATGGATTCAATTGAATTTATTATTCTAAGTCCTTAATCAATTTAAACCAATTAAATAAATTGGCTCAAAGACCCAATTTATTTGATTGAGTTGAAACTATTTATTTGAAATACATATATTAAATTATTTAAAATTATAAACTAGTTAATGGATTAGCCAAACATGATTAACCGATTTTTTTAATCTGTTTGGTTAGGAAAAATTGAGAGCAATTATGCATCGTTTGACCGCTAATGATTCATACGTTGAATTCGTGAGTGTCGAGTGATCAATATTGGCGGTTGAGTACATGTCATGCCCACATATTAATTTTATACCGATAAAATATTTTTTAATAATCTATATATATATATACTTTTTATTATATAAATAAAAAAACACGTATGTGTAGAAAGTAAAAAAAAAAGAATATATTTTAAGAATAGTCCCAGTGAATAAGTAAGATCCACACACTTGATCCAATTTGGTAACTATGATGCAGGTGAGTTGAACCGGAGTAATTTTAGGGGGGCGCCCAATCCCCTCCTCAAGATTTGGTGATACAAAACTGCTCCTCGCATCAGTTTTTGTTAGTGCATCATTCAATTTAAGCCGAAGAACCCAACTAAAACAACCAACGACGACTGTTTAATTCCATCACTATATATATATATGTATTCATATGCCATATGCACTAAATTAAGTCACCAGATGACATGATACGGTCGTGTTTGTCTAATGGTCGCCATGGAGATTTTGTGAGGGCTTTCGACGAAGCAGTTGTTCGACATCGGAAGACAAGGCATGGATGCTGTCGCCGAGAGACGAGCGAGTAAGAAAAGGAGGCGACCAGATGAGCAATTAAGACATACCGTGCTTTTGGCGGTCTATGCCGTGGCTGTTGCCGGCATCATCTTCACTACTGTTGTCATTTTCTCCTCCGTCTACACTTCCTCACCCGTTGCCGGCGCTGGCGATGGAAGAAATGGAAAACCCTTACACCTTGTCGGAACGTCGCCCTTCTCCTCGTCTTCTCCTCCTTCAACATCTCCTTCGCCTTCTCCGTCGCCGAACGGTGGTAACCAGTCGAATTCTTCTTCTTTTTCTTCTTCAATCAGCGCGTTCCTGTTGTTTCGATGCTGTTTTTATGTACGTATCTTTGTTCCGCAATATTAGGATAGTCTTGGTTCTGCTCATTGCTTTTCTTCCTTTCACGGTTTCGTTGCTCCTCGATTCCGAGGCGCGCAGATCTGTTTTGTCCCTCTTCATATCATGCTTTGAACACCAATTTGTTCGTCTCTCGGTCTAAGTTTTGCGATACGACGGCTTTGGAATGTTGCTAAAGAGTAAGAGTCTCTTCAACATGCTGAATTGGCAAAGAAGAAAAATAAATATGTGGTCTAATAAAGGCATCAAAAATCACAAAAACTTTACCTTCACTACTGGCTTCAAGTCTAGTTCCAACCGAAGACGAAATCTGTAGGGCATGTAATATGTTAGGGAAAGGGCTTTAATTTACTTCTACCTTTTCTGTAACAAATACTGTTGACATTACAAGCATAGATATCTGCGAACCCATGAATGCATCCTCAGTTGCTTGATTGAATACGTACTCAATAAGAAATCTCGGTCCCCTGAAATGTCCCTGTTTTTGCTAAGCATCACTCTTCTACAGTTGGGATTTTTGCTTATTCAATGGGGATCAGATGCTGTTATGATCAATAAAGCTTCACTTGGATAGATATATGTTGTTAATTTACAATGACAAGCACTTGATTAAATTAGCACAAAATTCATAATTTCTGCTGCCTCTACTTCGATCATCACCATTCTATTGATATGCCGTAATTAGCTGTCAGGCTCTTATTGTATTCGTCTTAACATACTAATTTTGAATTCTTTTACCTTTTCAGTAGCAATCTGAGAAAACCTAAGAAAGTTTTTTGGTTTTTTGACAGTAGCTAGAACACCAAAGCTGCAAACAGAGCTTTCAGACATGTTCACAAGAGCCGTATGGGATGTGCCTGTTGATAGTAAAATGCCTGATCTGAAGTCATTTCAGCTAACCAAGGAGATGGTGAAGCACCGTGCGAAAGATAATATCATCTTTGTGACATTTGGGAACCATGCGTTCCTGGACTTTATCTTGAATTGGGTCAAACACCTAACAGATCTTAATATTTTTGACATTCTTGTTGGTAAGTCAGGCACCTCACAAGCAATGTTAGATTCATAAAAAAAGTTCACATAACACTTCTCTGAGTTCGCTTTTCGGATACAGGTGCTATGGATACCAAATTATTGGAGGCTTTGTATTGGAAAGGCATTCCTGTTTTTGACATGGGCAGCAAAATGATAGCAGAAGATATTAGCTGGGGATCGTCCAAATTTCACAAACTGGGAAGGGACAAAGCATTGTTGATAAATGCTTTCCTACCTTTTGGTTACGAGTTCGTAATGTGTGATACAGATACTGTTTGGTTAAAGGTATACACCAGTTTCAATTCTGTTATTTTTGATCTGACAGTCCATAGGTGTAGAATGTCACAACATTGTAACCTTTCTTGGATCTCATCAATAGTTCTGTTTTACTTATTCTGGTTATGCTAGAATTTTTAGATCTTGATGTCTCTCTTTGTTAGCTGAACTTATTGATGTTCTCTTTTACCTTCTTGTATGTAGCACCTAGCGCGCTTGATTATAGTTTCATCATTATAACCTTGTGTAACCTAATATATGCAAATGATCCTGCACATGTGAAGTTTTATATCTTGGAGCAAGGTTCGCAATCTCGGACCATACCAACATATTGATCAGCTATCGGTACGATACGTACCGAGCTGTACCTAGCATATTGACACGTGGTATACTAAGGTACTGAACAGTACCGAGCATACCGGTCCTCTATCGGACCAGTACGTACCGAGCAATACGATACGGTATTGCAAACCTTGGCTTGGAGACTGTATACATGTTATGGGGTTCAGACCATATATAAGGCCTGCATGTTTAATCTATACTTATCATTTCTATGTTACAGACCATTTTCATATATTGATTGTTACTAGAGACATGATTTAAATATGCTTGCCATTTCCAAATTTACGGTAGCTAACTTTGGAAACTCGAAATTTTCACCATGCTACAAGAAATTACAGTCACCCAGGCCACTTATGACTATTTTATGATATTAAAATTTTAAAATAATTAAAATTGACAAAGTTAGAAATAACTTGAAATTTGATATGGAATATGTATGGTAGAAACTTCAAATTACCATGTATATATACAATTCCTTTTAAGATAACCAATAGGGTTTAGACCAATCTTGATATAGCAAAAACTTTAGGATATCATGCCTTTTAATCTTCAACTGAGTGAAAAGAAGTGACGATATGGATGAACATATGAACGTAGAAAATGCTATGGAATGTACACCTTGTCTACGTGACAGAAGCTTCTAGTAGCATGGTAGGTCTCCTCCAAATAAACACTTTAATAGGTGTCCTTAATAATGTAAATCGTAGTTTTTGATTAAAAATAATTAGTGCAATGCATCATTTCTAGTTTGGAATGTTGGATTCCTCTTGAGCATGCAAGATGATTTCAAATGGAATTACATGTCAATATCAGGAAAACCGGCTTTCCATAGCCCAAGCCATATCTTTTGCTCAATCCTTGT
The DNA here is from genome assembly GCA_021527575.1 of Ensete glaucum. NCBI lineage: Eukaryota > Viridiplantae > Streptophyta > Magnoliopsida > Zingiberales > Musaceae > Ensete > Ensete glaucum. Next base: position 2,048,965 of record CM038559.1, read on the forward strand.
TCTTGTATGTAATGCAGTTCGAATAAGAATGAGATTCTCTCAATGTTTATCAAGCTTTGCTATAATTAAATCTTTCCTGGGACTTAACAGGATATAAGCAAATTTCTTTTGTTGATTTGCTTGGCCCAACCGGTCCTTGAATTATAACTATTGAATTGGATAGTTCACTCAAAGCTTTCTTTACTGTTTTTTCTCATCTCATATTATAAATGATTTAGTATGTGTTTTTGCTTGGAGCAGAACCCACTTCCATATTTTGCTCGTTTTCCTGAAGCAGATATATTAACATCAAGTGATCAGCTTAGGCCAACAACAACGGATGACAGTTTGGAAGTCTGGCAAAATGGTATTTTCTACTAATGTCAACAAATTCTTAGTAACAAGCAATAACCACACTAGCTGGTACAGATATATTAAACATTCTTGAATTTTTTTAATATGCCAAGTTGTACTGGTATAGGTATCATCACTTGTATTAGTATCTAAGATGTTGGACCTTATTATGTACAAATTTTTCACACAAAATTTTATTCCCTGTCGCAAGAATGATCTCAATAAATTACTCAGGAGGTCCTTTATAATTTGGTTAAACTAATAAAACTGACATTCTGTTTATGACTCATTTCACAGTCGAGTGAATCGTTGTTAAGATTATCGAATATATCATCTTAGTTACTTTTTTAATTGTTAGTGATAAAGGTTGTTCAAAGATATCCAACAATGTTGCTGATGTCAGATTCTATAAAGGAGCCTATAGACTAGACTGTAGAAAACTTGGTGTTTAAGTTTGCATATCTCCACTTGGCTAACACATGTTGGAGTGAAATGGCACTCGTGGTGGTGCCTCGCAAAGTGCAAGCCAAAACATATTAAGGCTAATACAGAGCATCTGCACTTTCGTTTCTTTCCTTAACCCTTTCTTAAGGTTTTTTAAAGTTTTATTTAATCAAAAATTGACTTTGATAGTTTTAGGATAATTAACTAATATTTCCCCCTCTATCGTTTGTAGTCTATGATGCCTACAATATTGGGATGTTTCATTGGCGTCCTACTGATTCTGCGAAACGACTAGCTAAGGAGTGGAAAGATTTACTTTTAGGTGATGACAAGAAATGGGACCAGGTTGTCTTTAATGATCTTGTCCGCCAAGTTCTAGGACCATCACTTGAAGGAGAAAGTGGACTTTTTTATGCTTATGATGGGACCCTTAAGCTAGGTATTTTGCCAGCAAGTATATTTTGCAGTGGGCACACATACTTTGTCCAGGTAGTTCCTTTTGATTGTCTTTGTAGCTATTAATTCATTGTTGCTCATCCAACTGTGGTTATGGTATAATATGTTGTATGTTATTCTATGTTTTTAACCATATAGTATGATTCCTAAGCAACAATTCTTTTTCTTCTGATTGTTCTTGGAACTGTTATCCTGATAAATGTAGAAAGAATTTTTTAGTGCCAAGCTACAAAAATAAGGGTGACATATAAATTTGTTTAAATTGTAAAGGAATTAAAATCATGAGGCATATTCTGAAACTTTGGAGAAAAGTTATCGCAAGAAGGATAGGGTTTGAAACAAATATCTCTGAAAATCAATTTGGTTTTATACTTAGATCATCAACTTTAGAAGCTATTTATTTATTAAGACAATTAATGAAAAAGCCTAGGGAGAAAAGAAAGATTTGCATATGATTTTTATTTACTTAGATAAAGCTTATTATAGGATTCCGAAAGATTTATTATGGTAGGTTTTTGAAAAGAATGATATATCCACTAATTATATTGATGTTAGTAAAGATATGTATAATAATACAGTTACTAGTGTCAAAACTATAGGGAGAGTGTCTATTGAGTTTCTTATTAGCTTAAGATTAAATCAAGGATCCACAACAAATCCCTATCTTCTCACATTGATAATGGATGAACTGATTAGTCATTTACATGATAGACCTTCCTGATGTATGTTATTTGCTGATGATATTATCTTTTAGTTGATAAGAGCCTAGGTGAAATTAATTATAAACTTGAGCTATGGATGCAAGCTTTAGAAACTAGAGGTTTTAGATTAAGTAGGATTAAAACTTAATATTTAAAATATATTTTTAATGATTTTAGAAATAGACAAGAGAATATAGTTAAATTGGATGGACTAGAATTTTGTGTAAGTAAAAGCTTTAGGTATCTTGGATCAATTATTCAATATGATGAAGAGATTAATGAAGATACTATTTATAGAGTAAAAATAACATGACAAAATGTGTGATCATCGAATATCTTTGAGATTAAAAGAAAACTTTTATAATATAGTTGTGAGACCAACAATTCTTTGTAGATCTGAGTGTTGGGTAGTTTTGAAAGAACATATACAACAAGTTTGTATTTTCGGGATAAGAATGTTGAGATGGATGTGTGGAGTTACTAGGAAATATAGAAAAAAAATACTCTTATTCGTGAACAACTAGGTATCATCTCGATAAAGGAAAAGATGAGAGAAAATTGTTTAAGATGATACGAGCATGTTTTTAGAGAACCTCTAGATGCAGTCGTCAAAAGAGATTAAATAATTAATGTTAGTGGTACAAGGAGGGGTAGAGGAAAGACCTAAAAAGACTTTAATAGAAATTAGAAACTATGAATAAGATTTAAATACTCTGAACTTAACTAAACATATGACTTTTTATAGATCTCAATAGTGGCAAAAGATCCATGTAACCGACCCCAAATAATTAGGACTTATGACTTTGTTGTTGTTGTTGTTGATATTGGAGTTGTTAGTTCCCTGTTGCTCATCTAACTGTGGTTATTGTATAGTTTGTTGTTTGGTATTCTCTCTTTTTAAACCAAATAAATGTGAATGACCATGCAACAATTCTTTTAAATGAACTGGCAGTCAATGCCCCAGCAGCTCAAACTGGAACCATATGTTGTGCATGCTACCTTCCAGTTTGTAGATGCTAATGCAAAGCGCCATAGGTTACGTGAGGCTCTGCTTTTCTATGACCAACCTGCGTATTACGATACACCAGGTATTCTTTCTTCTCATCTCATCTGGTAAAATTCATCTTTTTCATACTAAGTTAAATATCTTCGTTGGTTGACAACTTTTTTTTTTGTACTTGACTTTTACTGCACAATTCGAAAGTGAGTTGTAATATTGATAGGTAATAAGTGAAAAACATTGCCCCAAATACTGAAACCAGTACTAGTGCTATGTGATTTTTAAGATGCTAGGCTGTGTTGAGCGCTTTAATTTTTGAGAAATTATCTATTGAAAAACTTACATCAGCTATAGATTCATGTGGAGTATGCAAGGAATACAAAACTTTGTATCGGCCACTCAGACACTACCAGTCCAAGTCTCAATCTGAATTGGTTTGGTTTGTCCCGGCATACAGGGCCACTAGTATGACTCTTGTCTGTTTCAGTGCATCAATACATGTTATGTGGGCGCATGTACCATGATACTAGAAAAGTACTTGAAGATCAGGAAAATACAAAAAAAAATCTTAATTTAGGGTTCTTTCTCACATATGAATGAGCCGAATATAATCAATATTGATGACAATAAAGTGATCTTAATATTGAATACAATAAAAATACCAAATCAAAACATATATCGAATAAAATTTGAAAGTTAGAATATAAAGAATGAAAAGGTGAGAAAGAAATTCTAACTAACATGTAAACAAAATACTTAGATGTAAAATGCCAAAAATATATACCTGTACCTAGCACAAATATGCCAAAAAAAATTTAGATTCATGTATATCGGTGGTGTTCATTTTGGAAAGTTCTGTAATACCCAATCTTTGGTATGACTGTATTTAGCTGAGATCTGGAGCATCACAATCAACGAAATGATGATCGAATTCAGCACACCCTAAACATCCAGAGTCTAGTATCTATTTCATCAGCCTTACTTGGCTACTGGACTCTATGTTTAATTCTTCCAAAAACTATGATTTGTTGTCCTGCTTGTTATGCTTCTGACTCGGTGTCTTTGCAGGAGGTTTCTTATCATTCAAACCTGGTATTCCTAAGAGATTGTTGCTGGAGGGGCCACATACCTTACAATCACACTTCTCATTGGTTAATTACCAGGTAAGATAATATAAAAAAAAGATCAGTGTTGGCATTTCTTATTGAGATTTGGAGAGATGTCCAAGTAATTAATTGGTTAAGTGACATTCTTATTTGCATGTTTCAGTTGAGGCAGATAAGGACTGCGCTTGCTGTTGCTTCTCTGTTGAACCGAACACTGGTGAGTGAGGTTTCACACTTTCACCAATTAAAAAATTAAACTTGACCAGCTGAGATTTTATAAAAGATATCTTATATGCATACTTTAAACTTTAAAGGGATCTTTTTCCTTGATATTCTGCTATGGCGATTTTTGAAATAAATAGCTTCAGAAGATAGGATCTTTCAATGATCCCTTCTCCTTCCACAAATTGTGCTCTTTTGAAAACAATGGATGTACATGTTGGCAAAACTTTTTGTCCATGCAGATGCTGATAAACAATTCACTAAATTGTGCAATTAATTTATCATCTAATCAAACTCCAAATGGCCATTGAGCTGAGAACCATTTACTTCTCAAAATCCTTATTTTTATGGAGTTGTTGCTTGAGAATTGTAATGTTAATGGGAGTTGCTTCCCAAATTCATGGAGTATTAAATAATTGATTTTTGTGTCTAATTTTTGAGATCCTATTCCATCATAGAGTAATGATGGAAGGTCAAATTTGTTCTCATCAGCACAACGAGCTTAGTCTTCTGCAGAATGCAATAAGCGGCTTGTTACACTTTAGCAACATAAAACACAGAGAATTGTCACATTAATAGTTGACAGGATGTTGTTGTGAAATTATTATTCAATGTGCTTGACTACTGTGGTTGCAATAATTCTGACTCATATTCCTTGTCTATGTTTAGGTAATGCCTCGATTATGGTGCAGGTTTGAAAGAATGTGGTTTGCACATCCTGGAATTTTGGAAGGGACACTGACCAAGCAACCTTTTGTATGCCCTATGGACCACTTGTTTGAGGTATAATTAAATTTGTTAGATTAGTATGTAGATTGTGCACTTTCTTGCTAGTTTCCTAACACATTATCCATGGATGGGCATTATCCTTCATTGTATGTTCTTGCCATATACTTGCTAACTTGGATCATAAAATTATGGGTTCTGTTTGTTCTTTTCCATTGAGTTCAAAATTCCAAAGGATCAGCAAAACGGTAAGCCGTTTGGGATGAACCTTATAGTGTACATAAGCTCGCCCTCAAATAGTACATATACCAGGACTTTAACTATTAGAAAAAGTCTTAGCATGAGTTGTGTGCTTACAAATAGATCAAAGTTAATTTTCTTGCATCTTTAATTTTAAGATGATTGTTTAGGTGGTCTGAATTATTTTATCTTGTTGCTCTTGGCTTACTTGAATTATTTGTACCTGCACATTCTCCATTATACTGCATTGATATGGTTATTACAATACAGATCTTCGTGCTCATTCATGATGTATGGAATCAGATTTTCCGTGCTTATGAATCACTATGGTTTGGGTGAATAGACTATTTCCTTTTAGGCAGTTTTCGAAGTTTATGGATATATGCTTTAAGCCTTTAATACTGTAACTTAATTTCCATAGTGTTCCGTTTTGCCACTTACCATGTACAGTTTTATCTAGGAATTCCAATGATCTTAAACAAGGTTTTCAATTTTGGGTATTGGGCCCATACTATTCTATGAACAGATTGGTACAAGTCTGGTCTATTCCAATGTATTGACACACGGAATGCCATTCCATTTGGGGAGGTGGGGAAGGAGGGGGAGGAAGGAAGTGGTAAGGAGCAGGGTTCGTCGTACCGTGACATATTGCTTGGTATAGGTGGTACATACCGATCCGATAGAAGACTGATATAGGCGGTACATACCGGTCTATCAGTATGTCCTACCATATCATGTGTCGGTATGTCAATACATACCATATCGATGATCAAGGTTTGCAATTTCGACCTGTACCGTACCGGGCGGTACATACCGGTACGCGAACCACCCGCTACCGAGCGGTTCCGTCAAAAATCGACCGTCGACGATCGATTTTGGCCGTCGGCGGCCGATTAAAGAAGAAATCGACCGTCGGCGGTCGATTGAGAGAGAAATCGACCATTGGCGGTCGATTGAGGAAGAAAAAGGGAAGAAGAAGAGGAAAAGAAAAAAAAAAGAAGAGGGGGAAGAAAGAATACCTCGCTCGCGCACGGTCCTCGCCCACTTGCCGTCGCCGCTCGTGGTTGCCTGCGCGCCGTCGTTGCCCGTGGGTCGCCTGCGCACGGTCGTCGCCCGCGACCGCTTTTTCTCCCGCGTGGGGAGACAGATCGAGGCGACATCGTCCCCTTTTTCTTTTCTTTTTTATATTTTAATATTTTTAATATTATATTATATTATATTATATTATAAAAATATTATATTATATTTTAATACCGGGTGGTATGCACAGTGCATACCGCCCGGTACGGTCCTGTGCCGGTACTGACAATATGTTGATTCACCAGTACGGACCGGTAAGTAAAACCTTGCCGATAATCGGTTGATATGCCGGTATAGACCAATAAGGCGAATCATACTACAGAGAATAAGACGGAAGACGGAAGAAGGAAGAAGGAAGAGGAAGTCCATGGATGAAGAGGAGACTTCAAATATGAGGGGGGTGGTAGGGCGACAAACAGCAAAGAAACACTTGAGTTGTGAGCCATAACGCATCGGGCAATGGTGTTTAAAGAAAAAAGTCAAAAAACAACCACTCAAATAAGATAATAAACAGAGGACACCACCGTATTTTGGGTGTTCAGCATCCCGTTTCAAGCAGACTGGTCAATACTGTTTGAAATTTATGGTAAAAGATTAAGTACAATTGTCATGGTAAATAATGGTCAGTTCGGATCGATCCATAGAAGATTAAATTTCCTGATGTAAATACAAATGGGAACAAAAGATGGTGCAAGAGGAATGGGGAATTTTAACTCTCAACAGATGAAGTAGGATGGGCAGATGAAGAGATGAGGTGGGATGGAAATATGCAACATCCAAGTGCTCTAACAACCAAGAAACTAAAAGTTGGACACCTGCCTTGTGTCATTATCCACTTGGTACAGTAGTATGAGCTGAAGTGTTGGTACAACAGAATAAGATACTACACATTTTGTAAAATTAAGCAGTTGGTCTCATATGGTGCACTTTGGAAGGATACGTTGTGATATTTGGATCCATGCAGAAAATTGATTGACCAATCACTGAGGCAGTTTAAACAATTCCATATTCTGAAAAATCAGAGACCTTTTCTTTCAATAAATGAATGGGTCTTCATCTGATCCGGCAATTGATTGAACAAACTTTAGTTTGGTCTTGGAGAGAACAAGAATTGTCCTATGATCCTATCTTGACTATTTGGTGAATCACTCAAGAAAGTTAAAATTTTCTACTTGAATTTTTAGAAATTAAGTCTCTATCAGACTATCAAACATGGTTCTTTCGCTGGTTGTCATTTTTCATACTTGTAGAGAGTTGAAACGATATGCATTCATGATACCAAATATGACCTTGGCAACATTACATGAGACGCACTCAAGTATGTTTGACAATCATCAAGAAGTATGATAGAGCTTTAATCACCTTAATTCAAGTTTTCTATAAGTGGACATTGAAATGGATGCTTGCAGGGTAGGAGGTTGGTGTTGAGAGAGAAAAGACAAATAATAATTAATGACAGTGATAATATTGTTTAATGTGGCTTGTATTAGTTTAATTGTTTAAATATAACTTAGATTAGAGAGGGGCAAGTGGGAATAAGGGTGCATCTGGGTACAGAAATAAGATTGCTCCAGTGACATGGAAGACCAGGTTCAAGTTATAAGAAAATACCTCTTTATTTCTAGGGATTAGGTTGCATATATTAACTTTTTTCAAAACCCTGCATTAGCGGAAGCCTTGTGCACAGGTTTTGTTGGAATACTAGAAAGCAAATAGAGGGGCAAGAGTAGACTTGATTGGAAGTAAGGGCATTTTGTTCTTCTATTAAAATTTTAACATACACCCATTATTTCAAGAGCATCTCCTTTTTACATTCTCATCTGTTCTATACTGTGGGCTTGCTGAGAGTTGAATTATGGTGAGCTTTCCTGTTACGTTAGGGGCAGAGGTAGTTGTTCTACTAAATGCCATACTCCATAATTCCAGTAATTAGAAATTATTTTCATGATGTTATTCCAAAACAGAACTGATCCTGATCATTGAAATTTAAATATTAATATGCATTATTGTCTCCTTAGCTTCGTTTGACTTAAAAGGATAACCAATTTCTTGGAAATTGTAATTATTAAATTTTTTTTTTGCTTTGCTACAATTAACTTCTAAGAAAACATATGTTGACTAAATCTCTTTCAATTGCTATAATTTTGCAGGTAGGTCTCTTATTCCATGTGGAAATTTTCTTATAAGATTTCATTTGCAATGGTTTTGCAGTTTGTCATATCCTTTTTAACTCACCGGTTCAAATTAAGCTGATTGCACATGATCAACTTATTGATTGTGTACTATATTTTCCCGAAACATTTCATCCATTCTCCTTCAACCAATAGATTCTGATACCAATATTTGTTCATTCTTTGATCATAGAGTGTGGTTTTATCTTCTTTAGATTCGATAAAATAGATATTCTCTAATCTCTGTGCTTTATTCATTTTTATGTTGTTTTTGCGCTTGGATAATTTCTTCTTTGCATTTGGTTACTAAGAATATACTGCTCAATATACCAGTATCATAGGGGTCCGATCAAATATTGAAACTTGTATTGGACCAGTATTGAAAATATTGATACTGAGCATAGCAACGAAGAGGAGATCCATTAGCAATCTCATCTATTATAGTTGGGAATAAAGTTTTTTTTAGTCTTTGTTGTCATAATTAATTAATTATTTTAAAAGGACAGTCTTTTCCAGTCTGAATGGAAGTATATGCTTGATTATATTGACAGCGTCTCACTGCTTATTGTTTTCATATTCCATTGCATGTAAACTGTTTTTGCATGTTATAATTGTTATGCCTGCTGCCACATTTTAGATCATCTGATTAGAGTTGATTCACCTTTGCAGATTCATACCATGGTCCGTGGCCTTTCTGAAGAAGAATTTGGCCCACAAATTCATTTCAGGGAGTACTCATTCCTGGAGAATCCATCAGTGCCCAAACATGTAAAGAAATTGTTGTATCAATCTCAATACTTAGCAGCTCATGCAGTTTTCCAGCAGCTCATACATATCTTTCGATTCAAATAACTTTTCTTTTTATTATGGATTCAGGTGAAGGAATCATTACTTAATGTTCAACTTTGTGATGCACATTCCAAAGGATGCAATATATCCAATGAAACAACTAGCCGTGGTTTCATCCAATTTCCTAGAAATAGCACTGAGCAGATGGTACATACCTCTAATGATTATTTTGTATTTTTTTTTCCATGAAATAGGTAGTTGCTTGAAGCTTTTACTGATGTACTCTAGAAGAGTTCAGATGCTTTACTAAATAGTCTGCAAATTTGTCTTACAGTACATGCAAGTATTCTCCCGGTACAGAGATACCAAAGTCTTGCACTTTTCATCCTTAGCGGATGCCTTCCAAGGGTTCAGTGATGAGGTAACCATTATCATACTTTTTTTTTGTGGCTAAAAATTCTTTCTCTATATCACTATTTTGTTCTAGATGATAACATGTTGAGTTGATTTAGGCAAGGGAAGCAAAATTTAGAAATCGCGTGAAGAGATACGTCGGAAAGTGGTGTTGCTTGGAGAACCGTGACCCTGGCCACATATACTATGATATGTATTGGGATGAGAAACCAGGATGGAAACCTGAACCACCTCGAACTAGTCAAGATGATCATCCACCTTGGGATTGAATCATTATATTTGCTTGTCATGAAAGACTATCATCATCTGTACGACTTCAGGCATAATTATACCTGTTGAAAGCATTATCCAACCTATAAATGAGAATTTTCTGATATATGTTCTTGCTCAAAAGTTCTCCTCTTTGTACGGAATAAAATTTGACAGGTTCAGTTCCCTGAGGGAACAATTTTGAGCATGCATGATTTTAACAGATAACTTTTTCAACATTGTGTTTTTATTTATTTGTTCTCTCTCTCAAAGAAATTAACAATTCAATGTGACACTTTCGGGATGATGTACGTATGGATGAGGTTTCCAATACCCTGTGTTTTGTTTATATCTCTCTCCCTCTTTCTCTTTCTCTCACTTTTTGTATATGTACTATCATCCATTGGTCACTACCTCCTGCTAATGAATCCTGCTTTTCTAATGTAGAGATGATTTGTAGCAACATTAGATGGATTCATGTAAAGTGTACAGTGTGTAAGAGGAGAGACATCTTTGGATCTTCATCAATCTTTACAATTACATAATAACTTTTGTGCGTTTAGTCAGTTGAAATTAATTGCTTGATTTTTATGACCGATTGAGCTTTAGGAAAGGTTAGCGACTGCTACTTGAATTGTACTTTACATCCTGGGACTGCTAGTTTATTATTGAAGGTTAATTATGCTTATACTAACAATGGTTTGTGAAACACAAATGCTTTGTGGTGCCAGCTTCTTTAACTTGAAGTACTTTATAACATGTTTATTAATTCTGTCTTTGAATGAAGCAGATTAATCAATTAACCATAATTATTGTTTAATGTTAAGGTCTTTTTCCCTGTAACAGGTTAGGACTATGTAGCACATTCATTGTATAGCAATAGTATTTACCTTCCATTCATGGGCATACAAAACAAATTGTGAGACTATATTGGATAACTATCTCTTTTATTAAAGCTTTGCTGCCATCTTCCCTCATTTCTGTTGATTGCTACATAGATCTAATATACCTTTTCTAAAATTTTGCAGGTCATATCCTTTCGATGAAGACACTAATTCATCTTATTGTTATCATTTTACTTGATGATATATGCATGCAACATTCAGTTCCTCTGTTGTGCATCTATGTTAAAAAGCACAGATCTTTGGTGGCATCTTTCTCTCTATCTGTACACACTTTTATTGTGCATGTAAAATTTCGTCATAAGTTGAACCTTGACATGTTGAACCTTGTCACCGGGCGATCCGCTACCGGTCGGCGGGCGGACCGGTATGTGTCACTCGTACTGGATGGTACGATTCGAAAACGTCGACCTTGATTGAGTCAAATGTTGCAAAACTAGGAATGAGTGTTGCATGCAAAGACTTCATGTTTGTGCTTTCCTCAGGGAGTCATATATCATGTCCTGGCAAGGTTTTTTCTCAGGACCAGGCTAAGTTGCTCTTGGCCTCAGCACCTGTCTTGTATGAAGGACAAGATTGCAATGGAACCCTCAGCATCTTAGAGAAAAGTACCCTCAATTAGTCTTGCTGAAGATTGACCTGTCTTTATAAAATCCATGAGGCATTGAAAATTGAGGCTTTCATACAACGAATAACTTCGTTTGTCAGTCAAATTTGTTCTTGTTTGTGTCCTTGCAGAATTGCCATTAAGGTGCTGACAATGCCCCTTTGATTTATGTTCCTCTGCTGTCTTGCTATGTAGGAAGTCTGCAACTGTTAATTTTGACTTGAATCTCTTATTATCTTACATACAAAAGGAAATGTTCCATGTAGCTGATATAGAGATATTATTTGATGTTCCATATAACTGAGGATAACCTATGGTTGATGTTTGTATTCCCTTTCTAAGTTCTAAGGCATCCTTTTGTTGACGATCCAGGATGGAGCATAGGCTGGGCAGACAGTTCCTCGTGCACCTTCACATTCTACCCAGGGAAAAAGGGGGATTTCGAGAAAAATGATGAGATCTATGATGCGGTAGGTGATAGTCTATTATGAAAGCTTATTTCAGTGAATATTGTACATGATAATATTCTTATGGCTGTCCATGCTGTTTCTTTCCTTTGTTTCATAAATTATCTTCTTATTGGTCTGCTATTAGATTGATTTGAAGGAGAAGGAACACAAGGAGTACCTCTGCTTGGACAAAGAATGGAAAGACAGAACACCGGAGGAAAATGGCCCGAGTGGTCTGCTATTAGATTGATTTGAAGGAGAAGGAACACAAGGAGTAGCTCTGCTTGGACAAAGAATGGAAGGACAGAACACCGGACGAAATGGCCCGAGAGACCGATGAGTATCGAGCTCTGTTCTCAATAGATAATGTACCCACCATGTTCAATCTTCTACGCTACAAACATTGCATATAAAACATTGATTCAGGGTGACTTCTGCACGGAGCTTAAGAATGCTCCTGTATTTGTTCCTTTTGTGATTCATAATGGTGTTTTGCTGCTTTCAATTGTTCATGCTACTGCCTCTGCATGATGGATTTCGTCTTCTCAGACTTCTGATAAATCAAACAAGGTATTTTGTAAAGAATTTTGTTTTCTCCGTGGATATAGGTAGGGATTTGACAAATCATGTTACTTTTGCAATGGATTTTTTTTTTGGTATGCTTTTGGTTGTCAATCTTTGTTTTCGGTATTGAAAGTCTTCTCTTCCTTCCTAGAAATATTTTCTCTTCAGAAGGTATAGAAGAAGATAAAATACTCATTTGGATTAGCAAGTATTTTTGAGATTTCTAAAATTAGTATCCTAGTAAGATAATGGATTATAGTATAAAAAGGAGTTATCATCAAGGAAAAAAAATCTTGATAATTATAGTTTAATTCTTCTATAACTATCTCATGTATCTTTAGGTTTTTGTGGGGGAAAAATAAGATGTGAGTAAATATTTTTGTGCTCCTAGGCATATAAAAAAAAAAATTTATGTCTTAGTAGGGATAACTCGAGGTCTTGTAATTGACGACGCATGATGAAAAATTTATTTTTTAAAAAATATAAATAAAAAGTTATAGATTTATATTGATCTTACATTGATTTTCTTTTATATTTTTTTATTATTAATCTCTTTATATTATTATTTTTTATTTTAAAAATCTTTTCTCGCTCCCAAAATAAAAAAAAAAATTGGATCACAATTCTTTTAACCATCACTTCAATCTTTTTCCCCCCCTCCATAATCGATCATTGTTTGTTTATTATTATTATTATATTTTATTCCCCCACTTTTATTCTTTTATGTTTTTTTTTGTTTAATTTTTCTTCATCAAAGTCATTTTATTTTTAGAATAATTTCATTCTTTTAGCCTGTGTTTTCTATTACTCTCCATCTTGTTGTTGTCATCTCACTCATTACTCTGATGATAATGAATCATATCCGTTTATAAAGAAGTGTTAGGGAATTCATATTAATATCTGATATATATTTTAATATATAAATAGTGATGATGTATTAGTCGACAATTATCACGGTGCTAGCTGTATTAGTTGACAAAAAACCTTGTTTTATATATTATAGAGTCTTCACATCAAAACCCACGTTTCTCGTTTATCTTTTTTTTTTTAAAAAAATAAATTAATTAGTATCATAATTAAAGTCTATTTCAAAATTCCACATAGGTTGAGATGTTGAGAGTTTGGGTGATAGATGTACCCGTAAAAAGCCATTCTAATGCTTAACTTAGTGTGGATTCCAAGAATTTAATGGAGTGTCGAGTTGAAAAATATGATGCAAAAGTGGGAGCCTCTCAAAGAACATACTTGACCATTACGTGGAAATCATGACAAATGTCGAGAGCCGAGTTGTTCAAAATGAATTGGAAAACCAAATTGAGGCTTTGAACCAAATCGGTTCACTAATGGTTTGGTTTTGTATGCTATAAACGGTTTTGGTTCAGAAGTACCCTCTCAAATGAACTAAGCCCTTATTCGATTTAAACTGATTAATTAAATCAGCTCATTGGCCCAATTGAACCAATATTTCGGTTTCACTTAATTGAATTGAAGTGATTCATTCTATCTTGTATGATATATCATGACCCATCATTCCGCAAGGCTCCTAGACCACCATGGCGGAGTCAACTGAGCACCATAGGTTAGCTCAAATCACAACCTTGGGATGGGGTGCAAGCTAGCCCTGTCATTCGAGAAGCACGGAAGGGCATCGTGCAGACCAGGTGACATCGATGCCCATGGTACGGGTTTGTCACTTGAGGCACCAAACACGCATTAACACATGCATACAATAATGTCGATAGTCATAAAATACTCGCGTATGATGATCCTAGGGCATGAGGTATAAAAGCTACCCTGATGAATAGTACCAGGGGGAGAAAAAAGTCAAACACACACTACTACTCCGATTCTTTTCCTTAAGCATCGGAAGGTACTTCCGCCCGAATCTAGCCTTTGTGCAGGACGTGACCATATGAGACGATGAGACAATCACTCGTTGCATCTTAGGCCGTCGACACAAAGATACCGCGATCGGGTTTCTCGCTAATCCCCCTTCGTCGGCCCAAGCAACAATTGACGGTCGTGCATACTCGGATCAAATCAAACTGTGCTAACACCTCGACCACGGCATAAAGCAAGTTAACACTATCAATAAAATATTTTCAAATAGTCTATACTATTTTTTATTGTATAAATAAATGCATCTATGTATAGAAAGCTTTTAAAAATACTCTACAGAACAAAGTGTCCCAGTGAATCCGGTAAGATGCACATTTGGTCCAATTTGGTAACTATGATGCAGGTGAGTTGAACTAGAGTAGTGTATCAATCATTCAAATTAAGCCGTAGAAGCCCAAATAATACGACCAACGACGACGACGACGACGACGTAATTGCATCAGTATATATACATACATATATGTATATATATATATATACATATATATGTATATATATATATATATATATATATATACATATATGTATATATATATATATATATATATAATATACTCAATTAAGCCACCAGATGGCATGATATCGTAGTGTTTGCGAGGGTGAAGCGTTTGGTGCCATTACAGACACAATAATAGTATAAAGGCGAAACGTATAACGATCGTTATCCCACTGTATTGTTCGACAACGGAAGTGAAGGCATGAATGCGATCGCCGAGAGGAGGAGAGAGTTGGGCGGGCGGGGGGTTGTACAAATATGAAAAAAGAGGCAACCAAATGAGAACAGCAATTAGGTTGCCTCGCATTCTTTCGCTTTGAATGGCAACGTCCAATCCCCTCCCGGACAGGAAAACCGTGTTTTTGGCGATCTATGCCGCGGTTGTTGCCGGCATCATCTTCTCCGCTCTTGTCATTCTCTCCTCCATCTACACCTCCTCACCTGCCGGCGCCGGCGACGGAGGAAATGGAAAACCCTTACACCTTATCGTAACGTCGCTCTTATCGTCGTCTTCTCCTCCCTCAACATCTCCTCCTCCGCCGCTGATAGGTAACCGGTCAATTTCTTTTCTTTTTCTTCTTCAGTCAGCCGCGTTCTTGTTGTTTCGATGTTGTCTTTATGCATGTATCTGTGTTCCGCAATAATAGGATAGTCTTGGTTCTGCTCATAGCTTTGCTTCTTTTTTACGATTCATTGCTCCTCGAGTCCCAAGTGCGCAGATCTGTTTTGTCCCTCGGTCTTTGTTCGTCTCTCGGTCTAAGTTTTGCGATATGAGGGCTTTGGAATGTTACTAAAGAGTAAGAGTCACTTCAACATGCTGAATTGGCAAAGAAGAAAATAAATATATGGTCTCGTAAAGGCATCAGAAATCACAAGAACTTTCCCTTCGCTACTGACTTCAAGTCTAATTCCAACCGAAGATGAACGTCTGTAGGGCATGTAATAGGTTAGGAAAAGGACGTTAATTTACTTCTACCTTTTCTGTAACAAATATGCTTGAAATAAAACCATAGATTTCTGCGAACACATGAATGGATCTTCAGTGGCTTGATTGAATACGTACTCAATAAGAAATCTCGTCCCCTGAAATGTCCCTGTTTTTTGCTAAGCATCACTCTTCTACGGTTGGGATTTTTCTCTTATTCAATGGGGCTCAGATGCTCTTATGATCAATAAAGCTTCACTTGGATAAGTATATGTTGTTAATTTACAATGAAAAGCACTTATTAAATTAGTACAAAATTAATAATTTCTGCTACCTCTACTTTGATTGTCACCATTCTATTGAAGCTGTTTTGTCGTCGAAAGAAAGGCTGAAGAGGAGCTATGCTGTAATTAGTTGTTAGGCTTCTTATTAGAGTTGTTTTAACATTCTAATTTTGATTCTTATGCCTTTTCAGTAGCAATCTGCATAGACCTAATAAAGTTTTTTTTTTTTTTTTTGACAGTAGCTAGAACACCAAAGCTGCAAAGAGAGCCTTCAGACATGTTCACAAGAGCGATATGGGATGTGCCTGTTGATAGTAAAATGCCTGATCTGAAGTCATTTCAGCTAACCAAGGAGATGGTGATGCACCGTGCAAAAGATAATATCATCATTGTGACATTTGGAAACCATGCATTCCTGGACTTTGTATTGAATTGGGTCAAACACCTAACGGATCTTAATATTTTTAACATTCTTGTTGGTAAGTCAGGCACCTCTTCAAGCAAAGTTAGATTCATATGTACAGAATGTTCACATAACACTTATCTGAGTTCTCTTTTTGGATATAGGTGCTATGGATACCAAATTATTGGAGGCTTTGTATTGGAAAGGCATTCCTGTTTTTGACATGGGCAGCAATATGGTAACAGTAGATGTTGGCTGGGGATCGGTCAAATTTCACAAAATGGGAAGGGAAAAAGTATTGTTGATAAATGCTCTCCTACCTTTTGGGTATGAGATCCTAATGTGTGATGCAGATATGGTTTGGTTAAAGGTATACACCAGTTTAATTCTGTTATTTTTGATCTGATAGTCCATAGGTGTAGAATGTCACAACATTATAACCTTTCTTGGATCTCATCAATTGTTCATGTTTTACTTGTTCTGGTTATGCTAAAATTTAGATCTTGATGTCTCTCTTTGTTAGCTGAACTTATAGATGTTCTCTTTTACCTTCTTGTATGTAGCACCTAGTGCACCTGATAATAGTTTTTCATCATTGTAACCTTGTGTAACCTGATATGAGCAAATGTTCCTGTACACATGAAGTTTTATACCTTGGAGACTGTATACGTGTTCTGGGGATCAGACAATATAAAAGGCCTATATATTGATTGTTACTAGAGACATGATTTAAATATGCTTGTCATTTCCAAATTTATGGTAGCTAATTTTGGAAACTCAAATTTTTGACCATGCTACAAGAAATTAGCATCACCCAGGCCGATTCTGACTATTTTATGATATTAACATAATTAAAATTAACAAAGTTAGAAATAACTTGAAATGTGATACGGAATATGTTTGACAGAAACATCAAATTTCCATGTATGTGTACAATTCCTTTTAAGATCACTGAGAGGGTTTAGACCAATCTTGATATAGCAAAAACTTTAGGATATCGTGCTTTTTAATCTTCAACTGAGCGAAAAGAAGTGATGGTATAAGGATATGGATGAGCATATGAATGTAGAAAATACTATGGAATGTACACCTTGTCTACGTCACAAAAGCTTCTTGTAGCATGGTAGGTCTCTTCCAAATGCACACTTTAATAAGTGTCCTTAATAATGTAAATCGTAGTTTTGGATTAAAAATAATTAGTGCAATGCGCCAATTCTAGTTTGGAATGTTGGATTCCTCTTGAGGATGCAAGATGATTTCAGACGGAATTACATGTCAGTATCAGGAAAACTGGCTTTCAAAGCCCAAGCTGTATCTTTTGCTCAGATCTTGTTCTTGTATGTATTGCAGTTAGAATAAGAATGAAATTCTCTCAATGTTTATCAAGCTTTGCCAGAGTTAAATCTTTCCTGGGACTTACCATGATATAAGCAAATTTCTTTTGTTGATTCGCTTGGCCCAACCAGTCCTTGAATTATCTCTTTTGGTTTGGATAGTTCACTCAAAGCATTCTTTACTGTTTATTCTCGTCTCATATTATAAATGATTAAGTTTGTGTTTTTGCTTGGAACAGAACCCACTTCCATATTTTGCTCGTTTTCCTGAAGCAGATATGTTAACATCAACCGATCAGATTAGACCAACAACAACTGATGACAGTCTGGATCTCTGGAAGAATGGTATTTTCTACTAATGTCAATGAAAATTTTAGTAATAAGCAATAACCACACTAGCTGGTACAGATATATTAAACATTCTTGAATTTTTTATAATATGCCAAGTTGTACTGATATAATAAGATTATGGTATAGGTACCCTTACTTGTATTAGTATCTAAAATGTTGGGTCTTATCATATACAAAATTTTATTGCACAAAATCTTATTTCCTGTAGCAAATATGGCCTCAATAAATTACTCAGTAGGTCCTATATAATTGGGTAAAACTAATAAAACTGACATTCTGTTTATGACTCATTTCAAAGTCGAGTGAACCTTAGTTAGTATTATCAAATATATCATCTGAGTTATTTTTTTGATTGTTAGCGATAAAGGCTATTCAAAGATATCAAACAATGTTGCTGATGTCAGGTTCTATGAAGGAGCCTATAAACTAGACTGTATAAAACTTGGTGTTTAAGTTTGCATATGTCCCCATGGCTGACACATGTTGCAGTGAAATGGCACTTCTCTTGGTGCCACACAAGGTGTAAGCCAAAACATAGTAAGGCTAAAACAGAGCATCTGCATTTTCATTTCTTTCCTTAACCCTTTCCTAAGGTTCTTTAAAGTTTAAACTTTATAGTTTTCTTTAATCAAAATTTGACTTTGATTGTTCTAGGATCATTAACTAATATTTTCCCCTTTTATTGTTTGTAGTTACTGTTGGCTACAACATTGGGATGTTTCATTGGCGTCCCACTGACTCTGTGAAAAGGCTTGCTAAGGAGTGGAAAGATTTACTTTTAGATGATAATGAGAAATGGGACCAGGCAGTCTTTAATAATCTTCTCCACCAAGTTTTAGGACCATCACTTGAAGGAGAAAGTGGACTTTTTTATGCTTATGATGGGACTCTTAAGCTTGGTCTTTTGCCTGCAAGTATATTTTGCAGTGGGCACACATACTTTGTCCAGGTAGTTCCTTTTGATTGTCTTTGTAGCTGTTAATTCTTTGTTACTCATCGAACGATGGTTATTGTATTGTATGTGGTATGTTATTCTATGTTTTTAACCATATAATATGAATCCTAAGAAATAATTATTTTTCTTCTACGATAATGAAAAAAAATTTTACTACCAATTTACAAAAATAAGGGTGACATAAAATTGTTCAAATTTTAGAAGTTAAAATCATGAGTCGTACTATGAAACTTTGGGAAAGAGTTACATAGGATAAGGTTTGAAACAAATATATCTGAAAATAAATTTAGTTTTATACTTGGAAGATTAATAATAGAAGTTATTTATTTATTAAGATAATTAATGAAAAAGTATAGGGAGAAAAATAAAGATTTGCATATGATTTTTATTGACACAGAAAGCCTATCATAGGGTTCCTAGAGATTTATTATTGTGGGTTTTTGAAAAGAAAGGTCTATCCACTAATTATATTGGTGTTATATATATATATATGATAATATAGTTACTAATGTCACAATTATAAGTAGAGTGTCTAGTTAGTTTCCTATTAGCATAAGGGTTACATCAAGGATCTACATTAAGTCTCTATCTTTTCATATTGATAATGGAAGAACTGATTGGTTACCTACATGATAGACATTTTTGATGTATATTATTTGCTGATGATATTGTCTTAGTTGATGAGAGATTAAGAGAAATTAATAAAAAACTTGAGCTATAGAGGCAAGGTTTAGAAATTAATGATTTTAGATTAAGTAGAACTAAAATTGAATATATAAAATATAATTTTTGTGCTTCTAGAAATAGATAAGAGAATATAATTAAATTTGATGGATTAGAATCCCATCTAAGTAAAAGCTTTAGGTATCTTGGATTAATTATTCAATAAGATGGAGAGATTGATAAAAATATTATTCATAGAGCAAAAACAGAATGGTTAAAATGGCGAGAGGCGTCAGAAGTCTTATGTGATCATCAGATATCTTTGAGATTAAAAGAAAAATTTTATAAGATAGTTGTAAGACTAACAATACTTTATAGATTTGAGTGTTAGGCAGTTAAGACCGTTGAGATGAATGTGTTGAGTTACTAGGAAATATAGAAAAAAATTATTTTTATTCATGAATAACCAGGTATACAAAAGATTCATTAGAATATAAGATGATGGAAAATATTTAAGATGGTATGAGCATGCGCTTAAGAGACCTCTGGATGCGGTTATCAAAAGAGATGAGATAATTAATGTTAGTGGTACGCGAAGAGGTAGATTTAATAGAAATTATAAATAAATATTTAAGTATTCTGAAATTAACTAAATATAAGGATTTTTATAGATCTCAATGGCAATAAAAGATCCATGTAGCTGACCTCAAATAGTTGGGATTTATAACTTTGTTGTTGTTGTTCTTAAAGCTCTTAGTTCATTGTTGCTCATCCAACTGTGGTTATTGCATAGTTTGTTGTATGGTATTCTCTCTTTAAACCAAATAAATGTGAATGAGCATGCAACAATTCTTTTAAATGAACTTGCAGTCAATGCCCCAGCAGCTCAAACTGGAACCATATGCTGTGCATACTACCTTCCAGTTTGCAGGTTCTGATGGAAAGCGCCATAGGTTACGTGAGGCTATGCTTTTCTATGACCAACCTGCATACTATGATTCACCAGGTATTTGTTCTTCTCAACTCATCTGGTAAAATTCATCTTTTTCATACTAAGCTAAATTTCTTTGCTGGTTGACAATTTTTTTTTTTTTTGGTGCATGGCTTTTACTGCACAATTCAAAAGTGAGTTGTAATATTGATAGATAATAAGTGAAAAAATTTTCCCCAAATATTGAAACCAGTACTAGTGCTATGTGATTTTTGAGATGCTAGGCTATGTTGAGTGCTTTAATTTTTGAGAAATTGTCTATTGGAGAACTTACATAAGCTATAGATTCATGTGGAGTATGCAAGGAAGACAATACCGTGTATCGGACTCGGCCAGTCCAAGTCTCGATCTAAATTGGTTTCGTTTGTACTAGCATACTGGGCCTGGACTAGTATAACTCTTGTCTGTATCAGCGTATCAATACATGTTATGTCGAGGTGTACCATGATGCTAGAAAAGTACTCGAAAATCAATAAAAAAAATCTTAAATTAGGGTTCTTTCTCACATATAAGTGAGCCTAGTATAATTAATATTGAAACAATAAATTGATCTTAATATAGAATACAATAAAAATACCAAATCAAAACATATATCAAATAAAAATTGAAAGTAGCGTATAAAGAATATATACAATGAGAAAGTGAGAAGAAATTCTAACACGTAAACACAATAATTAGATGTAAAATGCTAAAAATACATACCTATACTCAAGGTTTGACATTCAAATTGTATCGCTTGGTATGGGCGATACATACCTGTTGGCCTGTTGAACGGTACGTGGATTGCTCGCTATCGGATGGTAACATCGATTGAGGTTGTTTCCGCCCCATTACCACCCGAAATCGGCCGGTAACGATCGATTTCGACCGTCACGCCACTATCAAGCGGTAACGATCGATTTTGATCGTCATTGGCCGATTTCGGGCGGTATCAACCGAGAGAGAAAGAAGAAGAAGGAGAAGAAGAAGAGGGAGAACCTGGAGATCCGGTGCTCTTCCGATCTCGATCCGTTGCCCGTGGGCTTCTCGGCGCTTTATGGGGAGAATCTTCGACGATTACGGGGAGAAGAAAATGATGCGCGACGCATGGGCTTCTTAGGGAGAAGATGTTTCTTCTTCCTGTGCAGGGTGAAGAAATGTCTCCTCTTGCGGGGAGAAGGAATGAGACAATGTCGCCCTTTTTCTTTTATTTTTTTAGTTATATATATATATATATATATATATATATATATATATATGTATATGTACCAAGCTATACACTTGGGCATACCGCTCAGTACTGATGTACCATACTATAGCGAGCAAAGCTCGGTATGTCAGTATCGTACAGTTTAGCGGACCTTGCCTGTATCTACCACAAATATGCCAAAAATTTATGAGATTCATGTGTATGGACAGTGTTCAATTTGGAAAGTTCTGTAATACATAAGCTTTACTATGACTGTATTTAGTTGAGGTCTGGAGCAAGAACTAGAGCATCACAATCAATGCAATGATGATGGAAAATTTAGCACACCCTACACATCCCAGAGTCTAGTGTCTCTCTTGTCAGGCTTACTTGCTCACCTACTGGACTCTATGTTTAATTCTTCCAAAAACTATGATATGTTTTCATGCTTGTTATCCTTCTGACTTGGTGTGTCTTTGCAGGAGGTTTCTTATCATTCAAACCTGGTATTCCTAAGGGTTTGTTGCTGGATGGGCCACATACTGTACAATCACACTTCTCATTGGTTAATTACCAGGTAAGATAAATATTAAAAGAGATCAGTCTTGGCATTTCCCATTGAGATTTGGAGAGATGTCCAAGTAATTAACTGGTCAAGTAACATTCTTATTTGCTTGTTTCAGTTGAGGCAGATAAGGACTGCACTTGCTGTTGCCTCTCTGTTGAACCGAACATTGGTGAGTAAGGTTTCACCAATTAAAAGATAAACTTGACCAGCTGAGATTTTATAAGATATATCTTATATGCATAGTTTAAACTTTAAAGGGATCTTTTTCGTTGATATTCTTCTATGGTGATTTTTGAAATAAATAGCTTCAGAAGATAAGGATCTTTTGAAGATCCCTTCTCTTCTCACAAATTATGCGCTTTTGAAAACAATGTATGTACCTTGGCAAAACTATTTTGTCCATGCAGATTGTGGTAAACATTTTATTAAATTATGCAATTAATTTATCATCTAATCAAATTCCAAATGGCCATTAACTGAGAACAATTTACTTCTCAAAATCCTTATTTTTAAGGAGCTTATTATTCATTAGTTGTTGCTTGAGAATTGTATGTTAATGGGAGTTGCTTTAACAGAAATTCATGGAGTATCAAATAATTGATCTTTGTGTCTATTTTTTGAGATTCTGATTCCATCATAGAATAATGATGGAAGGTCAACTTTGTTCTCATCAGCACAATGAGCTTAGTCTTCTGCAGTAATGCAATATAAGGCTTGTTATACTTTAGCAACATAAAACACAGAGAATTGACACATTAACAGTTGACAGGACATTGTTGTGAAATTATTAATCAACATGCTTGACTGCTGTGGTATTCTGACTCATATTCCTTGTCTATGTTTAGGTAATGCCTCGATTATGGTGCAGGTTTGAAAAAATGTGGTTTGGACATCTTGGACTTTTGAATGGGACACTGACCAAGCAACCTTTTGTATGCCCTATGGACCACTTGTTTGAGGTAATTAGATTTGTTAGATTAGAATGTAAATTGTGCACTCTCTTGCTAGTTTCCTAACACATTATCCATGGATGGATGCTTTCCTTCATTATCTGTTCTTGCCATTTACTTGCCAACTTGGATCATAAAATTATGGGTTCTATTTGTTCTTTTCCATTGAGTTCAAAATTCCAAAGGATCAGCAAAATGGTAGGTCGCTTGGGATGAACCTTCTCATTGTACAAAAGCTCGCCCTCAAATAGTACATATGCCCGGACTTTAACTATGAGAAAATGTTTTGGCATGAGTTGTGCGCTTACAAATAGATCAAAGTTAATTTTGTTTCATCTTCACTTTTAAGATGATTGTTTAGGTGGTCTGAATTATTTTATCTTGTTGCTCTTGGCTTACTTGAATTATATGTTCCTGCACATTCTCCATTATACTGCACTGATATGGTTATTAAAAAACTCGGATCAATGTGGGATCATCCTGCTCATTCATGATGAATGGAATCATATTTTCCCTGCCGATGAATCACTATGGTTTGGTGGAATAGACTAATTTCTGTTTAGCTAGTTTTCGAAGTTATGGCTATATGCTTTTAGCCTTTAATACTGTAAACTTAATTTCCATAGTGATCCATTTTGCCACTTGCCATGTACAGTTTTATCTAGGAATTCCAATGTTCTTAAACAAGGTTTTCAATTTTGGGTATTGGGCCCATTCTATTCTATGGACAAATTGGTACAAGTCTGGTCTGTTCCAATGTATCGACACACGAAATGCCATTCTATTGGAGGAGGTGGGGAAGGAGGGGAGGAGGAAGGAAGTGGTAGGGAGCATGATTTGTCGTACCATGACGTGCTGCATAATATGGGTGGTACGTATTGGTCCGATAGAGGACCGATATAGGTGGTACATATCGGTTTATCAATATGTCCCATCGTATCGTGTGTCGGTACGTCAATACATACCATATCGACGGTCGATCGATACATCGGTACCATGTGTTGGTATGCATCGGGCAATGGTGTTTAAAGAAAAAACAGCTATTTAAATAAGAAAATAAACAGAGGACACCACCATATTTTGGGTGTTCAGCATCCTGGTTCAAGCACAGACTGGTTAATACTGTCCGGAATTTACAGTAAAAGATTAAGTACAAATGTCATGGTAAATAATGGTCAGTTCGGACCGATCAATAAGAAATTAAATTCCCTGATGTATGTACAAATGGGAACCAAAGATGGAGCAAGAGGAATGGGGAATTTTGACTCTCAACAGATGGAAGTAGAATGAGCAGATGAAGAGATGAGGTGGGATGGAAATATGCAACATCCAAGTGCTCTAACAGCTAAGGAACTAAAAGTTGGACACCTGCCTTGTGTCATTATCCACTTGGTACAGTAGTATGAGCTGAAGTGTTGGTACAACAGAATAAGGTACTCAACATTTTGTAAAATTATGCAGTTGGCCTCATATGGTACACTTTGGAAGGATATGCTGTGATATTTGGATCCATGCAGAAAATTGACTGACCAATGACTGAGATAGTCTGATCAATTACCTATTCTAAAAACTCAAGATAACTTTTTCCAATAAATGAATGGGTGTTCATCTGATCCGGCAATTGATTGAACAAGCTTTAGTTTGGTCTTATAGAGAACAAGAATTTTACGTATCTTGACTATTTGGTGAGTCACTCAAGCAAGTTAAAATTTTCTACTCGAATTTGTAGAAATTAAGTCTTTACCAGATTATTATACATGGTTGTTTCCTTGGTTGTCATTTTTCTTACTTTTGAGAGTTGAAACAATACTCATTCATGATACCATATATGACCTTGGCAACACTACATGAGAAGCTCAAGTATGTTTGATAATCATCAACAAGAGCTTTAGTCTCCTTAATTCATGTTTCCTATATGTGGACATTGAAATGAGTGCTTTCAGAGGAGGAGGGTGGTGTTGAGAGAGAAAAGACAAATATTAATTAATTAAGGTCAGAATATGATAGTGGTAATATTGTTTCATGTGGCTTGTATTAGTTTAAATATAACTTAGATTAGAGAGGGGCAAGTTGGAATAAGGGTGCGTCTGGGTACAGAAATAAGATTGCTCCAGTGACATGGAAGACCAGGTTCAAGTTATGAGAAAATATCTCTCTTTAGTTCTAGGGATTAGGTTGCATACATTAACTCTTTTCAAACCCTGCATTGGCGGAAGCCTGGCACACAGGTTTTGTTGGAATACTAGAAAGCAAGTAGCAGGGCAAGAGTAGACTTGATTGGAAGTAAGGGCATATTGTTCTTCAATTAAAATTTTAACATACACTCATTATTTCAAGAGCATCTCATCTCCTTTTTACATTCTCATTTGTTCTATACTGTGGGCTTGCTGAGAGTTGAATCATGGTGAGATTTCCTGTTACATTAGGGGTAGAGGTAGTTGTTCTACTAAATGCCATACTCCATAATTCCAGTAATGAGAAATTATTTTCTTGATGTTATTCCAAAACAGAACTGATCCTTAGTATTGAAATTTAAATATTAATGTGCATTATTGTCTCCTTAGCTTCGTTTGACTTAAAAGGATAACCAAGTTCTTGGAAATTGAAATTAATGAAAAAATATTTTGTTTTGCTACAATTAACTTCTAAGAAAACATATGTTGAGTAAATCTCTTTCAATTGCTATAATTTTGCAGGTACGGCTCTTATTCCATGTGGAAATTTTCTTATAAGATTTCAATCGCCATGATTTTGCGGTTTGTCATATCAATTTTAACTCACCAGTTCAAATTAAGCTTATTGCACATGGCCAACTTATTGATTGTGTACCATATTTTCCTGAAACATTTCATCCATTCTCCTTCACCAATAGATTCTGATACCAATTTCTGTTCATTCTTTGATCATAGAGTGTGGTTTTATCTTCTTTAGATTCGATAAAATAGGTGTTGTCTAATCTCTATGCTTTATCGATTTTTACGTTGCTTTTGCACTTGGATAATTTCTCCTTTGCATTTGGTAACAAAGAACATACTGCTCAGTATACCAGTACCATAGGGGTCCGATCAAATGTTGAAACTTGTATTGGACCAGTATTGAAAATATTGATACCGAGCATAACAACAAAGAGGAAATCCATTAGCAATCCCATCTAAAATAGTTGGGAATAAAGTTTTTTTAGTCCTTGTTGTTACTATTAATTAAGGACAGTCTTGTGCAGTCTGAATGGAAGTATATGCTTGATTATATTGACAGCATCTCTCAGCTTGTTTTTTTTTTTTCTTCTTCCATTGGATGTAAACTGTTTTTGCATATTATAATTGTTATGCCTGCTGCCACATTTTCGATCATCTGATGATTAGAGTTGATTCACCTTTGCAGATTCATACCATGGTCCGTGGCCTTTCTGAAGAAGAATTTGGCCCACAAATTCATTTCAGGGAGTACTCATTCCTGCAGAATCCATTAGTGCCCAGACATGTAAAGATATTGTTGTATCAGTTTGCAATACTTAGCAGCTCATACATATCTTTCAATTCAAATAACTGTTTATTTATTTATTATTATTATTATTATGGATTCAGGTGAAGGAATCATTACTTAATGTACAACTTTGTGATGCACATTCCAGAGGATGCAAGATATCCAATGAAACAACTAGCCATGGTTTCATCCAATTTCCTAGAAATAGCACTGAGCAGATGGTACATACATCTAATGATTAAATTTTGATTCTGTAAGGGTTTGATGAGATCATAATAATGGTGGCAGGATGAGATTGTCTGTTCATTTAGTGTGAGAGCACATTTTCTAATGGCATCAACTAAAGCAAAGTTCAGTTACAAAGCAGACCACTCAGTATTCTTTCTAGTCTTGGAACCTTAAACCATAGAATTTCTATTGTTGTTCATATTCTCTGTGTTCTTCTAAGGCCTCTTGACACCATGCAAGAAAACAGAGCAAAGAACTGGCTTTGTATTACTTTTTAGTCTTTATAATAAGTTAATCAGACGCAGTCATGACACATGAATCTGATTCTTTTGTAATATATATATATATTTTTTCCATGAAATAGATAGATGCTTGAAGCTTTTACTGATGTACTCTAGAAGAGTTCAGATGGTTTAACTAAATAGTTTTCCAATTTGTCTTACAGTTCATGGAAGTATTCTCCCGGTACAGAGATATCAAAGTCTTGCACTTTTCATCCTTAACGAATGCCTTCCGAGGGTTCAGTGATGAGGTAAGAAGCATTATCATACTTTTTTTTTTTTTTTTCTTCTGTAGCAAAAGAATTCTTTGTCTATATCACTATTTTGTTATAGATGAGAACGTGATGAGTTGATTCAGGTAAGGGAAGCAAAATTTAGACATCGCGTGAAGAGATACGTCGGAATGTGGTGCTGCGTGCCGAACCGTAAGCCTGGCCACATATACTATGACATGTACTGGGATGAGAAGCCAGGATGGAAACCAGAACCACCTCGAACTCGTCAAGTTGATCATCCACCTTGGTGAACCAATTGAAACCATTATATTTGCTTCTCATGGACGGCCATCATCATCTGTACGACTTCAGACATAAACCTTTTGAAAGCGTTCCCATCCTATAAATGAGAATATTATATATATACATATATATTTTCTTTTATGGAATAAAATTTGATAGGGTTTTTTAGTTCCTGGGGCAACAATTTCGATTGTGCATACTTTTAACAGACGATTTTTTTAGCATTTTTATTTTTATTTATTTGTTTTCTTCTCTCCAAGAAGTTAACTTGATGTGTCACTTTTGGAAAGATATGGATAATTTAGACGGATCACGTCTCTAACACTCTATGTTTTGTGGCTCTCTCTCTCTCTCTCTTCGCATATATACTATCATTTATTGGTCATTTCATCCTGCTAATGATCCTCTTTTTCTCATGTATACGTGATTTTTAGGAATGTAGAGATATTTTTTGGGTTAAGATTTATTTTAAAATATTTTTAAAATGTAATATATAAGTTATTATTACGTATGAGTTAATAGATGTTAGACTAAGTTGATTCATAATAAATTATTAATATATTGACAGGTATAATCGGAGTTAAAAAAAATTATTTTAGCCTCTATGGTTTTGGTAATACATCATTTAAGTCCTTATAATTTTACTATTTTTAAAAATAATTTTTATATTTTTAAAAACATAATGAATAATTCTCTCTTATCAAGTCTGAATTAACAAACGTTAGAGCCTATTTATGAAACATACTGACTCATAATAAATAATTAATATTAATAATATATATTTTAAATTAAAAAAATTAGATCATCATCAATGACGAGAGAATGTATTGTTGTAGAATCAATTAGCAATACCAACACCGAGCTGCTACTGTCTAGCAGTATTATATGCACATAGTTAGTCTCTCTTGTATTGGTGACAAGCTCATAAGCTTTCGGTCCTACCTTAGGTGAATGTACGTCGATTAGTCGTTAAACACGCAATGGTCTCCTAGTCCCTCTTACTCTTGAGTGTTTTTGTCCCCACTGTCTCCATTTCGTTCTATTCTACGCCCCAGCCATCATGCCTATGATGTGATGGTTTAGCTCTCCCTCATCTTCGTCTTTGGACTCTCCTACCTTTGTCTCTCTACTTTCGTCTGTCGCTATGGCCTTCATCGCTTCTTTTTCCTTCATAAGATATATTTTTTTAATTTAAATTATATATATCATTATTATAATAATTTATTATGAGTCAGTATATCATATTTTTAAAGGTATAATGGGTTATTTTAGATACAAACAAAATCATAAAGACTTAATTCGTCCATGACCAAAACCATAAGGACTAATATAAATTTTTAATTTAAATTATATATATTATTATATTAATAATTTATTATGAGTAAGTATCTCGATAGACTGTAATGTCTGTTAATTCAGATTCGACGAGAGAGACTTATATATAATATTTTTAAAAATATAAGGATTATTTTAAATATGAGTAAACTATAAGAGTTTAAGTGATCCATGATCAAAATCATAAAAGCTAAAATTATTATTATTATTTTTTATTCTTGATTATCTCATATTTTTTTGGTGAAAAAAATAGATGTGTTGATTGTCATTTTATTTCTTGATAGAAGTTTTAATTTTTTTAAAAGAAAAAAAAATCCTCATTTAATGACTCCAATTTGGCTCTTATCAGATTCTCTAATACTTTGACGATCTTATTCAGCCATCTCCCATCACCGTGTGAGGGCTTATTATATGTATTCTCCTAAGTGGCACTCGAGTCATCTCGGAAAGTTAAGATACGACTCAAGTCGGACCGACTTATTATATGTATTCTCCTAAGTCGCACTCGAGTCATCTCGGCAAGTTAAGACACGGCTCAAGTCGGACCGACCGTGGCGCAACGGCTTCAAGTCGGACCGACCGTGGCGCAACGGCTTCAAGTCGATCGATGCATTCATTCCCTTTCTCTGCCATATGAAGAAATCATATGGCGAGTGCTTCTCACTCGCTGTTCGGTCTGCTGTTGAGAGGGGCTCGCCACCGCGCGGCTCTTCCGCCGAACTCTCTCTTTCGGTCGTCGCCTGCCGCTCTCCGCCGCACTTGGTTCCTCCTCCCTCCGAATCCGATACGTCTATTCCGCGCGACGGTTCAGCCCCGGTCTGGGCCTGGGTCGCAATCTGAGATGGAGGAGGTCGTCAACTACACCTTCGGCCCGTACAAGATCCACCGTGCCGAGGTCTTCCACTCCACCTTGCACTCCTTTGCCATGGTCAACCTGCGGCCTCTCGTACCGGGTATGCCCCCCGTTGATTCCCGTTCCCTCTCATGTTATTTTGGATCGTTGCTACTTATAAAGTATTAGGGTTATGGTCGCAATCGTGGGTGTAGATTTCGATAGGTTGTTTAGCGGTGAATCTATCTTCTTTGTACTCTTAAAAGAGTAATTTTGGATGGGTATCTATTGATGCTTCTGTTTATGCTGAGTTTAGAGAGATATATGATTCCTGTTGCTATTATCTTCCTTTATTGTATTGTTTTTTTGTATGGTTGACGGTCGATGTGAGGGCTAGCTTAAGCTTTTATGTTGTGTAACTCGTTCGTTTCTTTAGGTCTTAGCAATGTAGAATTGCTTTTCGCCCTATCTCAATCTCTATCTCAAACATGAATTTTTTTGGTTCACAATCTTCCACTTTTATGTGTTGCTATATCAGATATTGTCATTTCCCCTTCTATATTCAAATTTTGATTTTAAATCTTGATCTTTTCTGGATCTTTGATCCTGGTAGGGTCCATCGACCTAGTCGATCTTTACTCTACTCATCTGGATGTTGATAATTTCCAAGGAATTCAAGTTTGAGAGGGACTGTCTTAAAGCTACCATACATGGTGGTCGGACACCATTACCACCTAAAAACTTTAAGTATATGACAATATGTGTAGCTGATTCCTCTTTATCTCTTGGCACTTTGGGACTTTTCTAAATTCTATCTCAATTTTAATCTCTATTATCTTGTCTTGTAATAATTAAATCCATGATCTTTCCTAGGTCCCGTGCTTGTGCTGTTAATTTGTAGGTTGCGTTGTTATTTCCTGTACTCAATTTCAATCTAGAAAATTGCATCATTGGACTAATTTCTAATGGTCTTTGTCACCCTTGCTACACTACACGTTCCCCTTTACCTTTCTCCCCTGTCCGTTTATAGCCATGAGATTCTACATTTGGACTTACCAAGAATGGTTAGCTTAGGAATGCAAAAGCAAGTGCATTCTTTATAATACCAAAATCGGAGAATTCCAACATTGTCCGGTATAATGCAAATCTCTTTCCTCTTTGTGTCACCTTTTGTCTTTGACAATTCCAACATTGTATCTTCTTCATCTTTAAATGCTAAGCAAACTGCCAAAGGGAACTTGAGAGTGGGACTTCTGTCTTTCCCAAATTTCTTATGTGACTTCATTTACACAAAAGCACCTATTGATAATTTGGTCCAGGTTATAAAATTATGCATCATAAAGAGGGACATTCTACTAAGAAACTCTCTATTGCATGCATGAAATTCTTATAGTGGACATTGTTACATATATAATCTCCAATAAATAGGGTGGACGTAGATGACTTGAATTTGTATCATTACGAGAAGGAATTTTTGAGATAAGAACACTTTGAACTGCTTGCATTTTCGAACTTGTGGCATAAAAGGAATTTGTCCATTTGATGATTGTTTGAGAGGTTTGATATAAAAATTAAGTATGAACATACAACCTAATGTTACCTATAATTTTATGTAAATAATAATTTTTGTGCCTTTACTCGGTTGGAATTGATTACTTGATTTTTACAACTGATTGAGCTTTAGGAAAGGTTAGCGACTGCCACATGAATCGTACTTTACATTCTGGGACTGCTAGTTTATGATTGAAGGTTGAATATGCTTATACTAAAAATGTTTTGTGAAAAACAAATGCTTTGTGGTACTAGCTTCTCTATCTTGAAGTGCTTTATCACATGTTTATTAATTCTGTTTTTGAATGAAGCATAATGATCTGATCAATTTGATCAGTTAACCATATTTAAAGTTGAAGTCTTTTTCCTTGTAAAGAGTAGGAGTATGCAGCACATTTATTGTATAGCAATAGTATTTACCTTCCATTCATGGGCATCCAAAGCAAATTGTGAGACTCTATTGTATAACTATCTCTTTTATTAAAGCTTTGCTGCCATCTTCCCTCATTTCTGTTGATTGCCACATAGATCTAATATACCTTTTCCAAAATTTTGCAGGTCATATCCTTTCGATGAAGGCACTAATTCATCTTATCGATACCATTTTACTTGATGATATATGCATGCTCAATTCCTCTGTCGTGCATCTATGTTAAAATGCACAGATCTCTTTGGTGGCATCTTTCTCTCTATTCACTTCATGCATAATTTCGCCATAAGTTGAACCTTGACATTATCTACATGTGCTTGTATGTCCAAGGCGGGAAGTAAAACGTTTTATTGATCTCACTGCCGATGAGGTTTGTGACTTATGGCTTACTGCCAAGGAAGTTGGTGGTCGTCTTGAGCGACATCATGAAGCATCTTCTCTGACGTTTGCTATTCAAGTAAGATTCTTAGAATTTATTTTGATCACTGTTTTTATGTTATGTAATTCCAGTATATCTAATTAATGAGAAGGTTCTCTCAATAATATAATTTCGTGTGAATGATTCAATGATTGCTACTGGCCTTTATTTTTTTGTAGAACAATCTCAAGAATATAATGCCATGTGGATATTCTCTTCACTGGTTGATTTAATCTGTCTTTGGTTGAAGATCCCAATGATCAACCTGTTTTGACTAGATGTGCATAGGTGATCATGTTCTGACATGCTTAGCTTGATTACCTTGTCAGCAACCCGATTTGACCTTTTTGAATGATATGGGTATGGTTAATTCATCAACCACTACATGATTCTTTCACTTCTGGTTGGATTGTTGAATGGTTCAGTTCATTTAAGGTCTCGTTCTTAAATTTGAAATTGACATCCTTGTCGGGAGGATTGAATGGGTTGATCTGATATCTTAAACTTTTGTACCTAGTCAACCCTATCCCACCAATTTCATTCTGAGCTTGAGTCAGGTTCATGGGTCACGCTACTGTTAAGCATTGAGTCAAAAGTTGCAAAACCATGAACGAGGATTGCTAGCAAAGGCTTCATGTTTGGATTTGCGTGGGCTTCGCTCAGGGAGCCATATATCATGCCCTGGCAAGTCTTTTCTCGGGATCAGGCCAAGTTGCACTAGGCCTCAACGCATGTATTATATGAAGGGCGAGAGTGCACTGGAACCCTCAACATCTTAGAGAAAAGTACCTTCCGTTAGCCTTGCTGAAGACTGATTAGTCTTTGTAAAATGCATGAGGCATTTGATAGGACCCTAGGGTTCTATTGTGAAGGAAGAGGGTGGAAAAGGGGATAAACAATCTCTTCGAGGGGATCGGGCCTCCTAGATCACTTTGAGGGGATCTGCCTCCTAGGGTTTTGCCTTTTGGCTAAAACTAATACTTTTCATTGATTGATTTTCATGAAAGAGTTTATAGCCTTATTTATAGGGTTTTGCCAAGAATCCCGTTAATCTTTGACTCTTAACTAACTTGATAAACTCCTAATTGAAAATAATAACTGACTCCATCCTAACCGAAGATA
Source organism: Ensete glaucum (assembly GCA_021527575.1). NCBI lineage: Eukaryota > Viridiplantae > Streptophyta > Magnoliopsida > Zingiberales > Musaceae > Ensete > Ensete glaucum. The sequence continues at coordinate 2,082,603 of CM038559.1, forward strand.
AAAACCAACTCCAAACAACTCATAACTGACTCGATTGGGCTCACCCATCTCATAACTGACTTCGACTGGACAGACTAACATGACTCGACTCGATTTAATCATGAATGGATGGACCCGACTTAGCTAGGGTTCTAACATACCGGCCCACTTTAAATCAGCATTGCCCTCAAGGCTGAGCAGTATCAGATTTCGGGAGCACTTCACTATTTGCCACGCATTACGACTCTTTGATCAATTAAGTAGGATCTCCACTTGGTGTAAGCAATGGTTTGGTCTTCTCGTGCAGTTGCCATTGCAGTCTTCTGGAAAACCCTTTTCATCTGATGGCTAGTGGTCGTACCATGTCTTTTTCCGAGGATCGCCACTTTGAAGTCTTCCTAAGGCATCAAAAAGAAATTGACAAGTAGTTGTTTACCTTTGAGCACCTTTTATCACAAATTAGGGTTTGCCCGTTAGAAATTTTATCTTCAGATTTTTCACAACCTTCGTGATCAGACTCTATATTGTCAATTTTTTATTCCTCCTTAGCTGGTTCAATCGTCATAAGTTTGTCACGACCTTCATATTCGAGCTCCACATTGTCAGTTTTTATTTCCTCCTTAATTGTCTCAACCGTCATAAGCTGGTCTTGTTTGCGATTGTCTATGTTGACCACCTTGAAGTCTTGTCTATTGAAGCTTCTGTTTCAGTGAGTGTCCATAATGATTTTTCTTTCATGTACACTAGCAAATGATATGACAGCTATCATGGTACGGGGATGGCGATCTTTAACTTCGCACCGAATCTCGGGATTAAGTCCCTTAATAAATTTTCTCACCAATTGTATCTCGAACCAATCTCGAGTTTAGTTCAATAGGTGCTTAAATATGCTCTGGTACTCCTGTACTGTAGAAGTCTGACGGATCTTAGCGAGCCGCCCATTAATGTTCTTGTACTCCGATGGTCCGAAGCGAATCAGGAGCTCTCTCTTGAATTATCCCCACGAAGGGATTCCGTGATAGCTCTCGTACAAATCATACCATTGGATTGCGTCTCCTTCAAGTTGAATGGAGGCAATCTCCACCTTGGATTCCTCTGGAGTCCTGTGAAAACGAAAAAAAATTTTAGCATGTGAAATCCAACCGATTAGGTCTCCATCTTCCCATTTAGGAAACTTCATCCTCATGCGTGTGTATCTTGTGTCCTGCCCGTAGTCATACTTTTCAGGTCGACTCCCTTTAGAACTTTCACCATGTTGAGTTTTGTTGGGACTCTCTGATCGCTTCTTCTAATTTCGCGGAGGAGCTCTTGAAATCTGTCTTCCATGCGAGTCTGAAGGGCTTTAAATCTTGCATCTAGTGCATCATTCGTAGTCATCATATAGGATTGTAGATCAGTAATGTTCAGTTCTTTTTTTCTGTCGTCGAGTCAAAGACATATGTCATAGATATAGTAGGACTTGATCGCAACAAGATTGTCGGTGTTAGCAAGTGGGGGACAGAGACGATTGGCAGCGGTGAGGGCTGCGGCAGGGGACATCGATGCGACTACGTGGCAGGTGAGGCTGCGATTAAGGAGGAAGGTGACAACAATAAGTAGGGGCAGCAGGAAGCAAGGGCGGCGACAGATCTGCAGCAGTGTAGGGTCGAAGGCAAAAGGTTGTGAAGGCGGAGAGGAGGAAGGAAGAGGCGGCGATCAATGGGAGGAGGCTGGCGGAGAAGACAACAATGAGGGCGGGGAGGCGGTGGCGGTTTGCGTGGGGAAGATGGGGAAGACAACAACGTCAAGGGAAGAGAAGGAGGCATGGGTCAACGATGGGTGGCGGTGGTGGTGGCCGAGTATGGGCGGTGGTTGGTCATGACGGACGGAAGCAGAGGAGGAGCACAGGGCGTCGCCGCTTTCTACGATTGCTGAGAGGTGGTCACGTGGGTGTGGCTAGATCGATTGTTGGCCATTGCACGGTTGGCGGCAAGTGGCCAGAGCAGCAAGGTCGCGTGGGTGGGCTGCGGCAGTGGGTAGAAGCTACGATTACGGGAGAGGCAGCGATGAGGGTTGGCAGAGGTGGCGGCTTGCGTGGGGAAGGACAAACGGTCGGTGGGAGGAGGTTGCGGGCGCATCGACGTTTGGGGCAAATGCTGCGGCAGGGGAGATGGGGATATGGTGGCCGGCGGCAGCAGCAGGGAGGAGAAGAATAGAGGTGGCCGACGGAGGAAGAGGTGACCGAGGGAGAGGGCAGCGGCGATGTGCGGCTGGTGCGGTAGGAGAGGAGGAGAGGAGATGGTGGTTGGCGACGGTAGTACGGGAGGAAGAAGGGGGAAGGTGTGGCCGTGGCCCCTTCTTCTTCTTCTTCTTCCCTCTCTCTTTTTTCTTTCTCCCTCTTTTTTTTTCTTTCTTTTTTTTTTTAAAGATGAGGAGAAAAGAGGGGTGGCTGCTGCTTCTTTTTTCTTCTCTCTCTCTCTCTCTCTCTCTCTCTTTTTTTCATTGCAGCAAGGTGGCCAATATGATGATGATGGCGCCGACGACGACGTTGACGACGATGGCAGCGGCGATGACGATAACGAGAGGAGCGACCGCGGAATCACAACAGGAACGTCGAGGATCGCTGCTCTGATATCAGTTGATAGGACCCTAGGGTTCTATCGTGGAGGAAGAGGGTGAAAAAGGGGATAAACGATCTCTTCGAGGGGATCAGGCCTCCTAGATCACTTCGAGGGGATCTGCCTCCTAGGGTTTTGTCTTTTGGCTAAAACTAATATTTCTCATTGATTGATTTTCATGAAAGAGTTTACAGCCTTATTTATAGGGCTCTGCCAAGAATCCCGCTAATCTTTGACTCTTAACTAACTTGATAAACTCCTAACTGAAAATAATAGCTGACTCCATCCTAACCGAAGATGAAAACCAACTCCAACCAACTCATAACTGACTTGATTAGGCTCACCCATCTCATAACTGACTTCGACTGGACAGACTAACATGACTCGACTCGATTTAATCATGAATGGATGGACCCGACTTAGCTAGGGTCCTAACAGCATTGAAATTGAGTTTTTCAGACAACAAATAACTTAGTTGTCAGTCAAATTTATTTTTGTTTTCATCCTTATGGAATTGCCATTAAGGTGCTGACAATGCCCCTTTGATTTATGTTCCTCCGCTGTCTTGCTATGTAGGAAGTCTGCAACTGTTAATTTGACAGCTTAGGTGTCTTGATACGTATGAACCATTGAATTATGTTTGGTGCATTAAAAAGGAAATGTTCCATTTAACTGATGATAGCATTAAAAAGAAAATGTTCCATGTAGCTGATATAGAGATGATATTATTTGATGTTCGATATAACTGATGATAATCTATGGTTGATGTTTGTATTCCCTTTCTAAGTTCTAACGCATCCTTTTGTTGATGATTCAGGATGGACCTCAGGCTGGGCAGACAGTTCCTCATGTGCACATTCACATTCTACCAAGGAAAAAGGGAGATTTCGAGAAAAATGATGAGATCTATGACGCTGTAAGTGATGGTCTTATTTTTTTTAATTTGAAAAGTCTATTTCAATGAACGTTGTACACGATGATATTCTTATGACTGTCCGTGCCGGCCGTGCCGTGTCTTTACTTTATTTCATAAATTATCTTCTTATCGGCCTGCTATTAGATTGATTTGAAAGAGAAGGAACTCAAGGAGAAGCTCGACTTGGACAAAGAAAGGAAGGACAGAACACCCGACGAAATGACGCGAGAGGCCGATGAGTATCGAGTTCTATTCTCTTAGATAATGTACCCACCATGTTCGATCTTCTAAGCTACAATTCATGTAAAACATTGATTCAGGCTGACTGCTGCACTGAGCTTAAGAATGCTCCAGTATTTATTCCTGTTGTGATTCATATGGTCGTTTGCTGCTTTCAATGCTGCCTCTGCATGATGATGGATCTCATCTTCACCTGCTTCCCAAGAATCAACAAAGGTATTTTTACGTCTTTCTTCTGCCTGGCATCACTTTTGGATTTGCTCAAGAAAGAAAAAAGTGCATACATTTAATTTTTGGATTGCATCACATTGTCGCACTAATAGTCGAATCATACTACTGGTAGATTGAAACACCATGTCTCATAGTTCATCGTTTAACATCAAACGCATACAGGAGACACTGCTTCACCCAAGAACATAATAGAGTCGAATGCCATTATAATTCGGTGGAACAGGGTCACCCACCCAAAACGATCATGTTTCCTTTCATTTCCTTTTCCCAGAAGAGGATCTTAAGTAGCTCATGAGAAAACGACACTTCAAAAAGGCTCAATAGGAACTACACTAATATTAAGGAAGCAGTTAAAAAGGAGTAAAAGCTTAAATTTTCACATCGGATGATGATATCTATATAACCCATGCTATCTGAAAGATATGTATATCCAGAAAACCTGTGTAATAAGTGCAGCTCAAAATTGTTTCAACGGCAGTTTGTTTGTTCAATTTTTTTCAATCAGTTAGTGATATTTGATATTCAGAAATGTAACCTTTTTTTTTCTTTTTTGCTTATAACCACGCGATTATAATGGCAAGAAAAAGAACAAAATGCACAACGGGTTACACTGCCATCATCTCCCATCAAAATTGGGGTTTTAACTGTATGAGCACAACTCAATCAGGAGAGCACCATCAGGAATTTAGATAATTTTCCAAAACAATAGTGTGGAAAAAAAAAAATAGGAAGCTATTATTCAAGCGCATGCATTACCTGAGAATTCCTGTGAGGCAGGCAGTTCCAATCATTTCCTATTCTTATCTCTTCTCCCAATCAGATACACTCACACATGGGATGAATTTGAAAGAAGTAGTTCGATGCCAACAAAACAAACCATATTCTGTCATGCTATTTTACTTTCTAATCCGAAGTTCCATAACTCCGCTGAACCCTCGGAAAGTTATCGGCCTCATCTAAGTCCTCCTGCTTCCGTCTTCACCCCGTATCTTGTATCCTGCTTAGAAGTGCCGGAGATACAGTCACATGTTTGATCAAAAAGTACCACAAGCAAAAGATTTATTACAAGTTTGATGTAGGTACGACGACGATAAGGCATGTATTTAAATGGTATAGTTGTTATGAAAGAAGTTGAGGTTCCACAAAAGTGAAGCAATGAGAGAAAAAGAAGAATACATTACATAACGAAAGCCCAAGAAAGCAAAACATCCCATAAACAAAGAAAACAAGAGTAATTGTTTGCACATTATGATGATGGCCAATTGCAGGTAGACACGAGTTAGGATGGGCCTGATCCTAGGCTTGTAATGGCTAGAACGAATCTACTTAAAAGGCATTCAACCATGTGTGCATATGGATTAAACATTCATTGAGCCATAAAGCAGCAGCCCACTGGATCCTTATGCCGGGTATGCTCGAAATAGCCACAGTTCCCTTACAAGATACAATAGATGACAGATTGCTCATCGGAGGAACTCCATAGATAGCACATTAGGGGGTTGATTAAACAAGAGATCCATTGATTAAGCATGTTGACCTTGTGATGTTCTCAGGATTGAGATTGTCAACCTTCAATCAGTGTCATCCATGCTTCACAAGATTGGGATGGGTTTTAGCCTAGGACTTGAGGACTAGGGATCAGAACAGTTTATATGGTCAAATCAATCAAATAAGATTATGGCATCAGTTTTTTTCCTTTTTCCTGAACAGGTCGGTAACTAGTAGGACACTATGACCAGCTGAAACTGCCGATGATACTGATCTAGCTTCTGCTGATGATTCAGACCCGAACTCGACTCTCATGCATCGTCTCCTGTCAGCGACACTCGAACCTTTGTTTGTTTATCTACTTGATGCTTAATTAGGCAACCATTGAGCTGACCTTTCTACTCTTCGTTTCAATTGGAGACAACTATTATCATTCTCTGATCAGCCAAATCGAATAGGTTCAATTAATCATATAAACCATATCAATGTGACAACACAAATCTTATTAAAATTAGACACTATTTGAAAATCTTCACATTGATTCATTCCTAGGATGTTCGCAACTGAATATTCCAAATTTTGACATCAATATTCTATTAACCATGTGGGAACCTATCAGATGCAATATTGTTGAAAATTAATTCACTGATGAAACCGGCCTAATCTTAACTAGTGCTTGAACAGCATTCGTCTCAAAACTGAGTAGTATCTATAACCTATTGTCGAACAACCCCTCTCAGCTAGATGAAAACATTTCTCAAGATTAGGAGTTCAAAAGAAAACAGATGTGCCAGTTTCTTGTTTTTCATTTTTTTCAAAAAATGAAAAAACAAATAATCTGTTTTTATCGTTGGAGATATTGGTAGAAATTATGACACAGGATTCAGTGACAACAATATCCACTTTTTTGCAGAATTTATTGTTTGTCCATAGTATTGATATGGAATAGGCAGATGTGATAGTTAGACTTCTGAAAGTTTGCTTTTTTCAGTTCACAGCAATAAACTTTCTCCTTGTTCACAGCAATAGCATCAAGCCTACTAAAAGCAAAAACTGTTGCCTCTTGTCTTATCCTTTCTGCATACAAAACACTCAATCCAAATGGGGTCACTCCTTTCATCTTCATTGGAGGAGGAATCCAGTGAACTCAATCACCACTCCCATGTTACTCTGTTGAACACTTGCAAGGCCCTCTGGTACCTCCTTTGAGCACCACCACTAGTGGTAGACCCATAATCTCCTCATATCCCATATTCTCTGTTGATAGTTGCAACAATGCCATTATCAAATAGCCCAGTGCCATCCAAAGGCACATCCTCTCACTAACTTCCACATTAACAACATCATTATCAACCCAACAACCAAGTTAGAGTCTTTTCGTTTCTCAGAATTTGTACTTTTGGCAACCTGATTATTTATGTAAGTTGTGAATCAAGGGTATCGTAGAACTTTAAATCGTCCTTGTTCCTTGATCAAAACTTTATGTCCACATTCCTAATGAGGGGTATTATCCATCATTCCCTTTCATCTTTTTCTTCCAGTACGGTGAATGATGAACATTATAACTTCAGTGTGAATGTGATTGTTATATCCAAATGCATGTAATAATGGCGACATCTCCTCTATTTCACAGCCATGGTCAAAACTTGAAGCTTTTCATGTTTCTCGATTTTATGTTCTCTTTCTCTCCTGTAATTGCCACACCTTGCAATTTCTGTTTCCTTCTTTTTCTTCTTTTGTGATTCATAAATCATGTAGAAATGACTTGAGCTGACTAACCCCAACCCAGTTTGGTCAAATTTTTTTAATGCCAACTTTTGGTGACAATGCCAAATTTGAATACCTTGATAAACATCAACAAGGATCAATCATATCATATCAGATGTTGATGGCATGAACAATGATTAAGGAATTGGTCCATGGGAGGTGAAACATTTGTGATTCTTAATATTAATGAAGCCATACATGCAACGAGTCTATTTCATTGTATATGGTCAAGTTCTTTCATGAGTTTAGAATGGAGAATGCACTTTCTTTGGGCAACTTTCAGGAGAAAATTACCTCCACTCTTATTTTAGGAATTTCTAATACAAGTAAGAGGATAGTTTTGTACATGGCACTATCTCTGATATATTTTCCTCAAATGGTCAAGTTCTAGAAAATGCTTCTCTGAAAAGAGCTTCAGATTGAATGTGTCATTGATCTTATTTTTCACAAGTTTCTAGTGGAAGCTAGAGAATAATATTGAATTCCAACTCTGGAGATTTGGTTTGTGCTTTGTACAACACTTGCTGACACAATGATAACAAATTATATCTCATGAATTCTACAATTCTGTAGATGCCAAAGAGTATGTGCCTCCACAATGAACTGATGACCCATGAAATATTCAACTTGTTATAAAAAAGTTTCCTCAAACACAATTCTAAAAATCTAGTAAACTTATAACCAGCTTAACAAATAAAGAGCAGAGGCAACAATAGCGACCCATGTCTAACTTATGACATAAATGAATTCTTCATCTTTACCTCAAATTATATAATTTGTAGATCCCTATGGTGATGTGTTTCTGTCAAAAGGATGAGCCTCGTAGAAGATCAATACTTCATGGTTAAGTTGTGATTAATCCTAGCTTAATATAATGTCTACCCATATTCATGTCGGCCATATAAAAAGATGCCCTATATGATGAGTATGCACCATGACATGAGCTGTTGGCAATGCAGTACGAAATAATGCAAGCCTCGCAAGATTATAATTTAATCTACAAAAACCCTAAAATACATAAAAACGATGAGTAAATACAATTTCATAAACTAATTTGATGCTCCTATCAAGGTTGACAGGAAATAGGATGCCATCAGTTTGGTTTACTATCTTATCGAATTCCAAAGAGGTAGGTAGAAGGAGAGGGGAAGAACTTGAAAGCATAGGTGATGGAACAGAAGTAAGAGATCCAATGCTTTCATCATTAGAACAATGGATGAAAAGAAGGTGACCAGTCTAGAAGAGCATAGAAGATGAATCTTTCAGCAAATTGCCATTTTGATGCAAGCATGCCAACAGGTGCTTTTCGTTGAAGCTAATACAAATGGATTCCGTCCATTGATCCAAAGTCAAACCTTGATCAGGTTCATGTTGAAGGAAGCAGCAAAACAGAGAAAGTAATTGCTTGAACAGGGAAATCTCAGAACAGATTGTGTTACCTGAGAGATCGGTCAACGCCGCTTGTCCTTCATTGAATACTTCTTGGCATCCTCCCTGAGCTTCTCAGCGTATCCCTCAATAGGTGGCGTCAGCGTCGCCATGAAGCGATTTGCCGGGAACGGCGTGAAATCCGGGACCATTGCGGCCGCGCGGAGGTGGTCCGGTAGAGCAGCGATCGCCTCCTTCTTAAGTTTTAAGAGTGCTGTCTCGGCGGCTTGCCTCGCTCTGTGCTTTCGCATCAGGAACCGACTGTACTCCTTGGCGAGCCGTCTGCCATCCTCCACGGTGAGCTCGTACTTGGGGATGGCCTCTTTATCGACGAGACCAAGGGAAATGTAATCAAGCCCCGGCGTGCCCATAATCACAGGCTCCTCCTCGGGGCCAGTCTTGCCGGACTTGGCGCGGGCCTTGGCCTGGTCGATCTCGCGCTGGCGCTCCTTAGATATGAGACCGAGCTTCTCGCGTTCAGCTTCCCGGCGGCGGTCCTTGGGGCTCAGGTAGCGGATAGGGGTGGGGGCGTTGAGGCAGGAGTCCACCATGCGTTTGAGGCGCTCCATGGCCTCCCCGCCGCTGACGGAGGCCTTCTTAGTGCGGATGTTGGAGCGCTTGAGGGGCTGTCCGGCCTTGAGCTTGGCCTTGCCCTTAGCGGTCCCGCTGACGGGGCATCTCCGGAGGAACTGGTGGTTCTGCGGAGAAATGAGAGCCTTGAGGGAGGTGCAGATCGTCATCTGCAACGTCCGCATCATCTTCCCTGGTCCTCTTCTTCCTCGGAGCCGCCACTCTCACGGGGCAGGGGCGGCGGCGGAGCACGAGGCTGACCCTGTGTTGTGGCTGCGGAGAACCCAAGCAACGAATAGGGCGACTAGCTATGCTTCGTGTCTTGGCACTCGCTACGACTTTGGTTACGACAGTAGCGTCGCCGTTAAACCTCACGTCCCTCTCTATATCTGTGTCCTGGCACTCCCTACGACTTTGGTTACGACACTAGCGTCGCCGTTAAACCTCACGTCCCCCTGCCGCCGTCCCTCTCTATATCTGTGACGAAGCATTCTTTTGCATTAAGGTCTTCCCCATAAATTTTGCGCAATTGTGAGCCGTCCGATTTGGAATGCCAAAGCAATGATACCATTATAACCGTACCTAACTGGAATTTGAAAAAAGTTATATATATAATCTCCAAATAAGATCAGACTCGATAACATGATCAAAACCGTTGATCACAATTTGTGGCGATCAGATCCGGAGGCGCCTTTGTTCCGTCGACAACCTCGCTTGCGCTTGCTCTTTCTCGGGCCGTGAGACTCGCCTTCATCGAATGCTCGCGCAAAACCAGTACGAGAGAGGGAGATAGAGAGTGGCTCATGGAGGACGATTCGTTCGTGCAAGAGTATGAGCCGTCGGAGCTGGAGATCGCCGCAGAGTTCCTCACCAATTGGCTTCCTTTTCTCACCCGCGGCCTCTGCGACGGTTGCTCCGCGGCCCTCCGCAGTCGCATCCACTCCCTCCGCCCAGGTCTCTCCTTCCTCTTACCATCCTCTCCTCCTGTTCCGTCTTTCGGTTGTATGCTTGGAGATTTTAGGGTTCTTGATGTTGTTTAGGGTCGCCTGGCGAGGCCGAGGCCGAGGCGGAGGATCCGGCAGCTTCAGTTTCCGCCGGCGCGGATGAGCTGCTGAATCAACGTGCCGGCATCCAACCGACGGAGTGGGATCCGGATCCGCCGGCATCGTCTGAGTCACCCAGGGTTCGGATGTCTTGGGCCGACATGGCGCAGGAGGACGAGCTCGAGGAGGCGGCGGAAGGGGAGGAAGATGCAGAGGCAGAGAGGAGGAGTTCGGTGGATGCAACGGGGGGAGAGTCGAAGGGAAAAGGGAACACCTTGAGAAAGGAGACAGGGTTGTCGAGGGAGCAGAGGGAGGAGATACGGTTTAAGAATGTCGTCAGAAAGAAGGATTTCATATGCCTGGAGAGGGTCAAAGGGAAGATTGTTAATATCCTCGATGGCCTCGAGCTGCATACAGGAGTTTTTAGTGCGGCAGAGCAGAAAAGGATTGTGGATTTCGTGTATGAGCTCCAAGGGAAGGGGAAAAATCATCAGTTGGGAGGTGAGTATATAATTTGTTTTTTTTTCTTTGATTAATTCACTATTTATATTATGTGATTAGAATGATTTTATGTTCATTTCTACGTTCAAAGACCGGATGGCCTTAATGAACCCTTGTTTATTTTAGTGATACTTGTTGGATATACTTATCTATATCCTGGAAACAGTATTAGTAATTTTCGAGTTCAGTAATCGCCGTGCCTGAACATATATGCCAATTCTTTCGTCAATTGATGGGTAACGCTGCTGCCACATGACCGTACAGTTGAACTTTATCCAATTTATAAGTTTCAGAACAGCTGCTGATCTCTTCACAGATTATCTCATTGATATTTTATGTCCCATTATTGAAGCTTAAGTAATTACTATAAATGTGGTAAGTTGTTCTTAGGTAGGTTGAAGTTTGAAAGGTGTCACTGCTGTTGCAATCTAATTTAGATAGTGTCTTACACAACTAATGCTCAGAGGAATAAGGGAAAGAAATGAACCTGAAATCGGTGTTTAAGGGCTGTACAATGCCTGACCTTTTTATTCCAACTCTTAAAAGCCATAATTATGAAGGTCTAGTTATTTCTGAAATAGGAATCAAGGTGTAAAAGTGTTGCGATTGATTGTGCAATCCAGCCAACTATTCACTTATTATTGTCTGGTTTCTGGAATGTATGCTGAACTTTTTTGCAAATGCATTGGAAAATTGATAATGTTTATCGTAATCATTTAATGGATGGTTCACTGCAAGCTCTCATCAAAATTGGAAGATAAGCAATATAATATCGCAGGGTAGCTCTAAGATGCGGGCATGGATGTCATCAGAAAGAATATCTTACCTAATTCATTCAACCTTTTTATAAATAGATTCCAATTGGCAGATTCTTAGACTTGTCAACCTAATAAGTAAAAACATGCTAAACTAATGTGTTTACCAACCATGTTTGACTCAACTCATGTCAGGTCTGGGCAAACTAAACAATTGTCTTTAAGGTTTATGGTTACGAAGTCACAAGCGATTAATTGAAGGCCAAAACAACAATTGGTTGTCTCTTAATATTAAAAACCTGCAATTACTTAGGAAGATATTAAACTTCATTTGCATCATAAGTTCCAACCTTTCGATCCTTGCTAAATTCGACAAGTGACTGTATTCTTGCTGAGAATCTTCTGCAAGAGAATTGGAACTGTTGCCCAGTGCAAAGGATTGCAAGTTGCAACAAGGTTAAAAAATTACATATGGAGGTTCTGTTTGTGAAACATAGGAAGAACAAGTCAAAGATACTAGTTGAGATTTGCAACAAGGTTAAAAAATTTCATATGGAGGTTCTATTTGTGAAAAGTAGGAAGAACAAATCAAAGGTACTAGTTGAGATTTTTCAAATAGTACACTAGCAGTTCTTGTCACTTTTATCTGTATGATGCATTGGAAAGTTAGTTGCAACTGCTAGGCGGTCTAATTATAACTACGAAAAGCCAAATTAGACATGATCGGGTGCTCAGTATCTTGTGTTTGATTTTCAAGGAGTCAACTGGGTTCAAAGACATTCATAAAAGTTAAGGTAACACACAGAGAAATGAGAAAGTAAAATACGGAAATTAGATGATAAAAATGGACAAAGAAGGTGCAAAACCAATGATTCTATCATCCTAAGATACCTTGAGCCACAGGACTAGAGCAAAATATAAACAATGGATGGATGACAGAAATAGATAGGAAGGTGCAGGACGGTTGATGCTATTGTCCATCATTTCTTTGGTCATCGGAGTTTTGTACATTTGGAGAAAAAGAAAAAACAAGACATTGGAGGATCTGTGACAACTTATGGTGTCGGATGAACCCTATTACTCAAAATTTAAGTTATCGGGTCTCCAAATCAATTGATTCAAATTATATTTGGATCGTCAGGTCTGAATGTAAGATTTTTACAAAGTTGTAAAGCTAACTCTTTCAAATCTCAAATGAATATTTTGTATCCATGCATTTTGTAAAGAAGTCAAGAGATATACTTAATTTACCAAACAGCTGTCAATTCTAACAGAAGTTTCAGCTAAAATCAGCTTGAATTCAAGTTAAAATCGATTGAGCACAGTCTAATCAAGGATTCCTTACAACACTGCCATTTCCCAAGCATAAACATTTGATCTCGCTACCTTTGATCTGACAACTAACAATGAGTACCCCTACTTGCACCTTGTTCCTTTTTCTCTATAAGAAGCCTCTCCAATTCCTTTTGGCAGTTTGAAGACAAAGTGTAGAAATGGTTTTCTGTAAGAGCTCCTTAGGCTTATGTAAGAATCTTAATAGGATGGAATTTGATTAGATACTGGTTTTCTTTTATTTAGGGTTAAGTGTTAGGATATTGGACCTCTTTGTATGTAGCTTCTTTCAAAGTTGGTGTGATTATTGATTTTGTACAGTCTCTTTGGCTTGTATATTCCTTTTTCCTCCCAAATCTTCTTAAGTTCTCACCCTTTTCACAAATGTTGTTGTACAGTTGGTATTAGAGCCTGCCATGTCTATGTTCAATCGTGATGGCCACTCAAATGTCTTTTTCAGGAAGAAACGAAGAAGATTATACACGAAATAAATCTTGTGTTGCAAGGCAGGCATGAAATATGAAAATGATCTTTTAACCAAAAGTGGAGCAACAGACAATGGAAGATCATGTTGCAGAGTCAACAGAGATGATGCCAAAAAAACAAAAAAAAAGACATCATGTTTGTTGAGTGATCAAGCGACCAAAGCCAAGAACTCAGAGATCAAGAAGATATTATCAAATTTTCCATCATCAATAGACTTCTTACCTACATTGACAAAATCCGATCTAGAAGCTCTCAGAAACTTATTTGTCGCCTACACTCATTACTTTACTTTAGATATTGTTAGGCTTATTGAGCAAGGTTCAAAATTTATCTTTCATTAGCAACTTGTGGAGATGACTCAAGGGAGAGAAGACTCTGCAACAGGCTTTTGATATCTAGATAACCTCTGCACAGCAGAATCAGTTGATGTGATTCAAGCCTCCAGGTTAGGCTGAAGTCTTGTTGTCTATGATAGAGTATTTGCGTACATATCCGAAACCAACTATAATTTTCTTGGAGATTTTTCTGGCTGAATTTTGTACTATTTTTTTACACTGATCTAGATTTTCTATAATATATATGTGAAACCTGGAGATCTTTAAATTTTGGAATCCTAATATGATAGGATTTAATTAGATAACTTGTTTTTCCTCTTCTGTAAACTTAGGGTTTAAGTAATCAAGATCATAGGTCTCTTTGTATTAAGCTTCTATGATTAATTCATGTGATTATTGAGTTTTTAGGGCCTTTGCCTGAATTTTTCTTCTTCTACATTCTCTCTTCTCGCTTCCCCTTAGTCCAAATAATGTCTTGTCACATTCAGCTGCCTCAAGAATTTACAGAAGTTATTTACAAATGGTCCATATATTGATTGTCTTTCGTAATAAAAAACCTATTGCATATGCACAGTATATTGAAAGCTACAAATATACTTAGAATTACAAGGCATTTGATGCAGGAGCATATTTGTCATATGATACAATTTAAGTATAGTTAGGTTTTACGTGAGTCTAGTTCGGATGGATCAAGTTAACTCAATGCATCAGCCTCCAAGGATTTACCCAATGGCCACTGATGGATTTCACTCGATATTTCTTCATTTTGATCTTTCTTTTTACAATGAGACATTCATGAAGACTTTGTATTTGCATTACCGACCATCGTTCGACATGAATATCATCAAGGTTTGAATGATCTAAGTAGGAATGTCGTTTGAGACAGGATAAGTTCATTAGGGTCCCATATAAGATAAGTAGTTGAATTTGACCTGACTTTGATTGAGATGAACTATTGTTAAGTTTCTTGGTCTTTTTTTATTATTTAGAGTGTCTAGTAAGCATCCATTTATAGTAGCATTGCTGCTTATTAGTGCTATTTTTAGGTCTACTTGGATTGAGACAGTCTTCAGATTAGTAGGAATGATGTTCTAATGATTTTGCATCAAGGCTTTCAGCTTCATGGATGATTTAAGTTTTGAGGAAACGCACACAGCTGCTACATGCGATATGCACCATAATAGTATGAAAGGCCTAGAGTCTGTGAGAATGGAGCTTTTGTTTTCCAAGAATTCAATTTGTTGTTAAATTTTATTTCTGATCCCCACTGTGGTTCCTTTTTATCTGCTTTAGGATTTCACATCCTAGATTTGGGTGAATCTTAATTCCTGTAAAGTGTCTTTGATTCATCACTCATATACAGTCACCTTTCTTGTTTTAGGGTGCCCTCATAATTTTCAAACTGTATCATAGACTATTGTGAGCCAGTAATCTTGGAATTTATCCTTGCATTGAAGCAGACTCATGCCTGTCTTTTTGTTGGAATTTTAATATGCATTTCTATTAAATATTAGGATCATATATGGTACCATATCATGCTTGGTTATACATGCAGAACATACATATTCAGAACCACCAAAATGGATGTGTGGCAAAGGACGAGTGACCATTCAATTTGGATGCTGTTATAACTATGCTATGGTACTAAGCTTTTCAACCTTTACACAAAAACTGTAAAGAAGATGCATGACGAACTAACAGAAGTTTGATTGTAGGATAAGAATGGAAATCCTCCAGGAATCCTGAAGAATGTTGTTGCTGACCCAGTTCCTCATCTTTTCAAGGTGATAATAAGAAGGCTGGTTCGTTGGCATGTAATTCCAAGAACATGTATTCCTGACAGTTGTATTGTCAACATCTATGAACTGGGAGACAGCATTCCGCCTCATATTGACAACCATGATTTTGTTCGACCATTCTGTACCGTGTCATTTCTTAGTGAGTGTGATATACTTTTTGGATCAAGTTTACAGATTGCTGGGTCAGGCGAGTTTCCTGTTTCAGTCGCTGTCCCCTTGCCTGTTGGGTAAGTTCCTTGGGCTAACATCTTCGTTATTTTAATGTATATATGTATATATTGCTGTATTTAAAGATGGATTACCTTTTTAGATGTGTTTGATTGACTACTATATGTTCCCAGTTTACAAATGTCATTTCTGTTTATTAACCATAATAGGCGATGCACGTCAGTAACATCTGAATATTATTTTCTATACTAGAAATGAGAACTGATGCAGGTATATATCTACTTCATGGGTAGGTCTATCTGGATTGATGAAAATTGATGTTACTAGAGATCTTGTACTGTGGTATTGTGATTGTGAATTTACATCCATGATCTTTATGACAAATTAATTATGCTTGATCTGACAGAATCAGTTAACTTTGCCTGGCTGATGTTTTAATTTCTGACTTATTAAGGTCGGTACTTGTGTTGAATGGTAATGCGGCTGATGTTGCAAAGCATTGCATCCCAGCTGTCCCATTGAAAAGGTATGTTTCTTGTAACTTATATAAAATATTCCTTATTATCATGCCCATGGATCTGACGGTTCCCGTGTTTTTCCCCGAGATCACAGAATTTCCATTACCTTCAGAAAAATGGATGAGTCCAAGTGGCCAGTAGGGTTTCTACCTGCTGCGGATTTACAGGATATTCAACCGCTAGAATACACCGCAGAAGCTAAGGGACAACCACGTCAGGATAAGAACAGCCATCCTGTAATCGAGAGTAAAAGCTTCAGGAAAGGGAAGAGAACCAAAGGAAGGCCAGGTGCGATGAAGCCTGGACCAAATTTTTTTCAGGACAGGCAGCGTCATTCCAATGATTCAGGCATTCATGCAAGGAGATCAAACCTGGATGGCCAGTCCCCCGGTAATAGTAGCAGTAATAGTTTTGAAAGGGGAAGCATCACGGGACAGAGGATTACTGAATCAAAATTCAGACCAGAATTCCAAGGTTTCGAATCACAGGAAGTTGTCCACTCGCCTACAGACTCAACGGCACATGTACAGCAAGGAGAAGAAGACACTGGTAACGTGGATAGAAGGGAACACGGCGGAAGGACTGTACGGTTGGAACGACGACGAATCATCATCAGCAGCAGCATGGAGGGAGGGGATGAAGACCTGGCACCAGCGAATCGATTTTCAGACCTGCCTCGTGTTTCTCGGGTTCAGGTGCGATCCTTGAATAGCAGCAGCAGGCGAAAGGTTAGAATGAACTTGTCCGATGGTCAGTCAAGTTGCTGAACTTCTCCTACTCGTGGTTTGTATGGATTGGATTGGGTTTGGTTTTTTTGTGGCGCCTTCTATTTTGTGAAAGTATGACTTGACATTTTCTATTCATTATTGTAAACTAATGCTTGTGTTACAGGGACATTTAGTGTGGTCAGCGAATATATATCCAAAGTATCCGGCCAGAGTGGTGTTAGTATTCTGATTATTTTGATGATCCCTCTTCATCTTCTTCGTCTCTCCTTTGGTCTTGCCTCCTCAGATTCGCAGGTCCATTTTTCATGCTGGGAAATCTCATCGCGTCCTTGTGCTGGTTTCAAGGGGCAGAATTAGGAGACTCGAAATCTGCCGATGAGCTCCATTACCCCCAAGAACATCTTCTCTCCCAGGTTTGTGTTTTTTCTATATCCCATTGAAACCCTAGAAAATTTCATGTTATCTGTGTTGTCATTGCTCTATCGGATTGCAGAAGATTTTTAACTTTTGAATCAGAGAAGGCGTGGAAGGAGTTCTCCAGGTAAATAGACTGTTTTTTTTAGAAAATTTATTTTACATCTCTTTTCATTTCATATTATTGAAATCTCATAATGGCTCCAATATCTTTTGTATCTAAGTTAATTAGCTTAATGAATCAACTAATATGGTATCAAATAGATGAGATGGACAGCGGTTGTCTTCATGACAGCTGCTTTTCGTCGATAATATGCTCGTGTTTGGGCATAAAAATTAAAAAAAAAAAAAAAGATGATTGCCTGTCACTGTAGCAGTGGAGGTAGCATCTCCTCGGTGAATAATAAATGTTTGGCCAGAGGTTGAATGCCTGTCATCGTTAAGATAGCACCGTCCAAAGATAGCAGTGGAGGCAGCCCTCCGCTTGGCAGCCACCCACCCACCCACTGGGAGTGAGTGGTGGAGGCGGCGGCGTTGTTTGCCACCCTTTTATTATTTACATTTTGCTTCCTTTCTCGGAACGAATCGAGCAAAACGTCATCGTCGCGCCGATTGGCTCCTCCAAAGGCGCACACTCTGTTCTAAAAGTCTCTCCTTTTGCTCCCACTACGCGCGCGACCCCTTCTCAAATGATTTCGGATGGATTCTTAAAAGAAAATTTTTATTTTAGATTTTTTTTCCTGGGGGAAATGCTCCTTTTATAGTTATCCGATAGGATAAGCCTGATCACGTCGGCTCGATTTATCAATCTAAGGATCACGTCGGCTCGATTTGTCAGTCTAAGGATCACGTCGACTCAACCTGTTAGCTTGATCACGTCAGCTCGACAATCACGTCAGCACTCCAGAGTCTCGGACCATGTCGACAGCCACCTCGGCAATCACAGGCGACACTTTACACAGCACTGTCGGCTTAGTATGTCGTATTGACAATCGATAGTCTCGTCGAACGAAGCCTCGAGAACCAACGAAGACAGTGACTCGCGTAGAGCAATACTCGCAGGTCGAGTGAAGGCATCGCTCCCATTAAACATCTCGGTACGACCTCCCTCCGTCCCATAGATATAAATGCCCCCACTGTAGTCCATAGGAGGGGGACTTCGGTTGGAAACTCTTTCCACCTACTCGACACCTTGATTTTCAGTTTCCACATCCTGAGTGCTAACTTATCTATTTGATGGACCACATCGAGCACACACCACCCTGACGAAGGTCTCTTGCGGGACCCGAGTTAGCTCAATAGATTTTTCGACTCGAGGAGCTGCGGTCGAGCGACGCCTCGTACCCAGAGCCACCCCAAGTCCTTTGGATCGACTTGGATGATCTTCTTCCACGGGTGAAGATCTTCTTCCACGGGTCCATCAATGTCCACTTGATGATCTTCTTCCACGGGTGAAGATCAAACCCCTTATAATTTTTTTATTTTCTCAAATTTAAGAGAATAACCTTTATACTCTCGTTTTCTAAAGATCATGAGAGTAATCTTTACACTTCTTTTTCAACCCAATCCTTACATAATTCACTCTTTACAAGAGGGATCTCACAATCAATTTCAATAAAAATTTATCAATTTTTTATTCACATTCTTATTATCCAATGCAAGAATGCTTGAAATATTTATAGACCTCAATTAGTTTAAAAAAAATAAAGTCAAAATTCATTCTTTTTAGAAAAAATTTGCTACGGGTGGTACTATCACCAACACTCACGGTACCATCGTCGGTAGTCGCTCGAAAGCCTAGGCGTTTCCATCGCAACCCACTGGCGGTACTATCATCAAAATTTTTATAGAAGGTATTTTCAATACCTTTTGTATACCCAACTTGTACCTCCTGATCATCCTTACCTCATGTTGATCCATTTCCAGGTTAGCGAAATGAGATCAACCTGCACTCAAATCTAACATAAAGTAGATTAGGTTGACTCTCATTGAGTTAATTTGAATTTTATCAAAATCTAACTCAATTAGAACTTTAAACAATTGATGCTAACTACAACACACTAAGACACACAAATACAATCATCCTTGTTGTCTAGCAAGTGATATTTCAAACTCCCGATGAATTTCTTAGCATCCTCTAATGAATCCTAGCTAGTTATTGATCATCTTTGGTGCACTTTCGACGAGCTCACGATAAGCTTCTAGCAAACTCCAGATAAGCCCAAGATCAACTTCAGTGAGCTTCCAACGATCTCCCGATGAGTTTTCACTGCATCGTCCAAATTTCGATCCGATATCCGAACTTAACTTTGGCCCAACATTAGATTATATTAATTTTCACTGTTATAATTAATATTACACCACTCATCTCTAACACATTGATTAGATCATAAAATTCATTAAAATTAGAGATCCAACAAAACAGAAGGAATGTGCCTGCTAACGTTGGCCGTCTCCTTGCCATCGTTAAGACCTCCTCCTTGCGCTCACCGGGGCGACGCTCCCGAGTGTCCGCCAGCCTCGGTGCTGCAGGTGGGTGTCTTCCTCGGTGCACTCTACGTGGTCGCATTTGGATCCGGAGGAACGAAGCCCAACATCTCCACCATCGGCGCCGACCAGTTCGATGAATTCGACCCCCGGGAGAGGGCTCACAAGATCTCCTTCTTCCAACTGGTGGTTTCTTCAGCTCCTTCCTCGGAACCCTCTTCGCAGGCATCGTCTTGGTGTTCATCCAGGACAACGTGGGCTGGTCCTTGGGATATGGAATCCCCACCGTCGCCCTCCTCCTCTCCGTCTCCATCTTCTTGTCCGGCACTCGTTTCTACCGGCATAAGGTTCCTCAGGGCAGCCCGCTCACCAGGATGGCAAGAGTCATCGTGGCCGCCATCAGACAATGGAATGTCCCCCTCCCCGAGAGTGCAGCAGAGCTCCATGAACTGGATGCCGAGGAGTACACGAGGAAGGGACAGTTTAGGATCCTTGCTTCGGATTCCTTGAGGTCAGTAGGCACGCGTTGCAGCGTCTGCTATCCTATCTGATCCCGCGCTCATTCTCGGTGGATGTCACGCTTGCAGGCTTCTCAAGAAAGCAGCGGTGAGGGTTGGCGGCTCAACGTCGGCGCCATGGACGCTGACCACTGTCACCGAAGTCGAGGAAACCAAACAGATGCTGCGGATGATCCCGATTTGCGTCGCGTCCTTGGTGCCATCCACCATAGTCGCCCAGGTGAACACTCTGTTCGTGAAGCAGGGCACCACCCTGGACCGCCGGATCGATGCAGGTCGTCACCATCTCCAAATCCCTCCTGCCACCCTCGTCTCGTTCGTGACCGTCTCCATGCTCGTCTCCGTGGTCGTCTACGACCGGTACTTCGTCAGGATCATGAGGAGTTGGACCAACAACCCCAGAGGAATAAGTCTGCTTCAGCGAATCGGAACCGGCTTCCTCCTTCACATCATCACCATGCCGGTCGCGTCTCTCACCGAGAGCAGACGACTACGGGCGGCCAGAGACGGCGTTCGGCTCACCATCTTCCTACTGATTCCTCAGTTCGTTCTCATGGGAGTAGCCGATTGTTTCATGGTGGTGGGGATGGTGGAGTTCTTCTACAGCCAAGCGCCTGAGAGCATGAAGAGTTTGGGCACTTCCTACTCGTTTGCCACCTATGGCGTCGGCAACATTCTCAGCAGCCTTCTTCTGCTCACTGCCGTCTCTGACATTACCAAGAGGAATGGCAGGGAGGGATGGATCTTGAACAACACCAATTCATCGCATCTGGATTACTACTATGCATTGCTGGGAGGCCTCGGTTTCATCAACTTCGTCTTCTTCGTCTACGTCAGTAGGGCGTACGTGTACAAGGCCGAGGTGTACGAACAACAGGTGGAGGCGTCGACGGAGGTGCATCATCGTGCAGCATGAACACTCCACCGGCCGGTCGTGTCAACGGTCAGCTACGCTCGTGCATATATTATGTACTTCTATTAATAAAAATAAAAGTGTATGTAATCTTTAAATTATCAAAAAAATTTATAAAAAATTAAGAGATATATAAAAAGAAATATATATTAATTTTTATTTTAAAATAAAATTATTTGGAGTTTAAACTATTCTCTTGTTTTACTATAAAAAACTATTTAATTCTATTGAAATTGGGTTGAATTGTCTAAATTTATAAACACTTATCCCTAAAGGAGTCAATTTGGTTCGAACAAAATTCTTTATTAGAAAATTAAAGATTTTGAATATTTAATATTGAGACATTTATAACTCTATGTTCCGATCTTAGATTAAAATCATATCACAGGTTTTAAAACTATAAGAGAATCATACAAAACATATCTAAAATTAATTCATAATATGTAAAATTAAAATTCAAAGTATAACAAGGGAAGAATTGAATTTTTCTTACCCCAACATTCTTAATATATATAATATTATTTATATTTCTATTAGCATGGATACTGTAGATCACATAATTATATCTAAGTCAGAATAGGACACTGGTAAAACTCTTTTTATTTAGATCGCTTCAAAATTTTATTCATTTCCGATATATTATACCAACATTACTATCATGTACCATGGCGTGATCAAGTTTTAACGAATCGAGTTCTCAATTTAGTATATCTCGATTCTCAATTTAGTATATTATCGATGAGTCATGATAACGATATCATCACATATTATTGAAATAGAAAAAATATTTCATAACCATATGATTCAAAAGATTTTACAATATTATTTTCATGACAATTAAAAATGTACCTACTTATGATAAGTGATAGGACACATTTTGACTCATCCAAAATATACTTCCACGTTGTCTTCTAAAAAGCCATGTAAACATTACCAATTCAACTCAGATTAAAGTCTCGGGAAGGAACATTGTCCCGAACCATCGCTTCAGGGGCTAGGTCTATGCCTCACCACCGGCCTCCCATATAAGGTTACCTTTAGTGTATCTCTTATATAGTAGGAGGACCTGTTTCAACTCAGACAATAACCCAGAAAAGGATCACGCCTACTATAGATACGCAATAAACGCAACTAGCTCCACAGTGAGATTGGGCAGACAGGTCGGGGGTTCAACCACCGACCAGCATACGACGTGGACTAACCACCCACACACATTAACCCCTTTTGTATGATTTTTGCCTCCCTAGGTAGTAGTATAAAAGGTGTTGTCATAAATAAAAATATAAATAAGGTGTTCAATGTAATGCTCATGTTTGTCCGTGTCCTTCAATTTTTATACATATTTTGTACAGCAAGTAGCGAACTTACAATAGGTTTGACAACCCTAGTTTGGTTAGCTTTTGTAGCCAGTTTTGATTTGTAAATCCGAGTTGTGTCATGTAGGCACTTGTGGAGACTTCGATCTGTAATGGATTTTAAACCTTTGTGTGCAATCTTTTAGAATTTGTAAAGTCCGTGGTTGTAATTTGTATTGGTTTTATAAAATATTTGCTAGAGCAGTTGCTTGTGGATCCATGCGAAAGGCTTCTTCTAAACCGTTTTCTCTTTTGTAGGTCCTAAGGGACCCTAGGAGGTTCCAGGGGAGGCTGACCTTTACGGATGGATAACAAAGGTGCCACAATACTTAGGCAAAACCAACTAAACCCATGACATTATGGTCTCAGAGCGAGACAAGCACACACGGAAACACTTACCATGCAAACGTGGAGGACATAGCTGGGCTGCATGGAGGATAGCTAGCACGTGTGACTATTTGGGGGAAACGAACATTGAGATGTAGGGAAAGGAGTCGCTCAGAAGAGTGAGTATCCATGATTGGCATTCAGAGGAATGGCCAACCCTTCACACGAGAGGCATCATGAGGATAAGCAAGCTAGAAAGAATGTGTAGCGCACAAAGATTGGGATGGCTGAGTTTGAGCTTTGGCTCGACGTTGGCAACCAAACTTAACGATGCTCAAGGCAAGCGAGGTGCTTGGTAAAAGATGAAACCATGCAAAATGAGATGTGTTGCTCAATGACCGAAAGAGTTATACAATGCTCACAGAGCTGAGGGAAATTGCTAACTTGAAAAATTCGATACTCATGCAAGGGCTTGTATGCGGAGGATGGTGTGTTTGTGGCCATCCTAAGGCGACTGGAACTCGATGCCATAGAGTATTGAAACTTTACTTCGACATGAAAATGATACATTTGTAGGAGGCTGAAGTGTGCAATAAGTTCAACATATTGCTAGACCTTGAAGGGTACAGTAGGTGTTATATTGATGAAGAGTCATAATCTAGCAAGTATATTACTGGGGTAGAACAAGGCACAAGTTGTTCAGAAAGACACAGTAGTCCAAAGGGGATGGTGGTCTCCAAAACTTTCAGTGGGAAGAATACAAAAAAAGAAGTTTCTCCAATATGACAAATATCGAGGAAGGATAGGTCCTAGTTCTCCAGAGGAAGAATCATATACAACGGACCGTAAATGTTGAGGGAGAGGACCTCAAGACGATATTTTCACTAAGCTCAACGGATTGAGCGAGTGACGAGGAGTCGTCGCATGATCTCGAATGAAGTAATACATTAGTGGAAGCAATCTATGACAACATCATATGAAGGCACACTTAGATTTAATGTGGAAATCAGACTTAATAAAGAGTTGACCCGTGAAATAGTGGGCGCGAGGGCCACCTTCAACTCAATATAAATCAAGGAGTAGAGCAACTTGGTGAAGTATCCAAGCCATAAGAAGGGAGTCAACATAGAGGATGAAACATGGAGTGGAGGCACGATACTTTCCTTAGACAGAGGTCAAGGATATGCACTCTTATAGAGGCAAGATTAAGATCATGTTATTCCATGGGCTCTTCATTCTGATGGGACAGACTCAGTTTGCAAGTGCCAAAGATGAAGGGAGCTTCAAGGCACATGCACCTTACCTCGGAGATGCATTTGATGGAGGAACTAAGGTGATTTAACTTGTGGAAGTAAATTTGTTATCAAAAGACCTTAGCACGAGGCAAGAGGGCACATAGACTAGTACTCTTGAAGAATATGTTATAGTATTGTCATTTTAGTTGTTATGAAGAAAATGGTGTGCAGCGAAGATTGAGCTGGTAGGGGATAAAGGCCAAGAATCTAGATAATGGTGCATTAATTTTAGTGAAATTTAAGGACTTCGAGAGCTACTATGCAACAAATTATTCTAGAGCGATGCTTCGTCCAAGTATGACCCAAGAATGGGCGGGTGAAAGTGAATTACCAAAAAAGCGAATACAATCAGAGATGACGAAGGCCTTATGATGTGATGGCAGAGGCTACACATGGAGAAATCATAGTCCGAGTTCATCACACAAGAATTTGATTGCAATGAAAATGTCACAAGGAGTTGATATGGTGCAGTGGATCATGGTAGAATGGTTTATGGTAATACAACACATGTGGAGGTGTCTTGTGAGAGACATGATCATGCGAAGGTATGATCAGGAGCTATTAGGAGTTCCACTTCGGTGAACAACACAATGGTAAGAAGGACTATGGATTCAAATAGTTAATGTCATGGTACCACAGAGGCGGGTCTTCCGTGTGTGCACATTAAATCTTATATTTGATGAAAGTCTTAGTCATCAGTATATGAGGATTGTGTACCCTCGGGGGGGGGGGGGGACGGGGGGGAAGGACTTGATAAAACAAAGGTATGATTATAATGGCTAGAGAGTTGGACTGCTTCAGTACTCACATTTGCTTAAAGGAGCCTGACAACTCAGAGGATAAGGCCGAGTAAATATTGCTACTAAGGAAGCTAAGGAGATCAGAATCATCGTAAGCCCTATAATAAGATGACGGAGGCCATGCATGAGAGTTGCCGTATATCTTTCCATCGACTAAGGGAAATCTCTTTGTGAACACAGAGGTGTTGAAGCAGGTGGTCGAATCACACCCTGCAACAAGATGACGGAGGCCATGCATAAGAGTTACAGTCTGTCTTCCCATCGACCAAGGGAAACTGCTTAGAGAACATAGGAGCATTGAAGCAGGTGGAAAGGGTGAGGAAGCGACGATAAGTCCAGAGGGGCTCAGCTACCCAAAAGCAAAACGTTGGTCAGAAAGGAGGTGGACTCATAGGAGTGCTAGAGTGCCGCAGAGGCGGATCTACGGATTACAAAGAAAGGGACACAGATATAAGACAATAGATAGTAGGGCCATGGGCTCGACAACACAATAGTACCACAAAGGTGAGACTTCCATGGAGTCATCAATCCCTTGCTCTTATAGAGGGAGAGCGTTGGTTGTAAAAGGGGTTGAGGAGGTGAAGAATGTAGAGGCAAACTCTAAGTACAAAGACAAGGTGGAATAGTAGAGGCCAAAGAACTTCATAAGACCGGTGTCGACGGGCTTCTCATCAAAATAGCTGAAAATGAGGGACTTCGGGTTGATGTAGGAGTGCTTGACCAAGAAACGAAGTATTATGTGTTGTTGTATCTTTTCTACTTAGAGGAATATGCGGCAAAGATGGTACTATCCCAGAGGCAACCAGAACTATCAAAGATTTACTCCAAGTTGGGGAACTCTAAGTTGGGGTAAACTTTTACTCTTTCGGGCAAAACTTCTTGTATTCTGGAAGTTTGATGACAGTGGAAAGGTGAATTACAGTAGCTAACTCAATGCAAGGAGTGCAAATATTTCGAGTGCTTCAGAAATGTGAGCAAAGAGTAGGCAAAATCCTAGTAACCAGCTCGATGCATGAAATACAACATCGAGGAGACGAGCGAAATCAAGAAGCCTTTGTCTTCTCAACTCAAAGAGTACCTCGATTCTTTTATTTATCTAGCAAGGGAGCTCTGTATAAGTTCAGTGACCCTTCGAGGGAAGCTTACGAAAGACAATAATTGTCAAATCCTAATTGTTGGTAATCAGTACTACGAAAAGTAGATTACCTACTTCATTTCTCAATAGAATACCAATCGGAAGTGGGAGTGATGTGGACCTACTTGGAAGTGAAACTAAAGTTAAAAAAGGATCAACGAACGAATCTGGTAGAGGAATGACCTTAAAAATTTTAAAGTGTGAGGCGATACCCGTTAAAGCTCCAACAAGTATCCATCCAGTTTAAGCAATATGAGACTATTGCAATACTGGTGCATAATAAGGAAGGTCTTTTCCTTTAACAAAATAATCCATAGAAATCAACAAGGATCAGCACAGCTCAGCCAATCTCACATAAGAGTCAATCATTGGCGAATTGAAGTAGCATGGTGGATCAAAGTTCAACTACTTAACAGTGATAGAGAGCATCTGGGAGCCAAAGGGCAGTGCAACCAAAGCAGAAGATTGAAGATTCAATAAAAGACGAGGAGATATAGCATCTATAATGACTTCGATGTGAACATCGAAAGAATAAGTGGAGTAGAATGTCACAGACAAAAATATAAACAAAGTATTTGATGTAATGCTTATGTTTATCCGTGTTCTTCAATTTTTATACATACTTTGTACAATAAGTAGCAGGCTTACAGTAGGCTTGACTTTTGTGATCGATTTTGGTTTGTAAATCCTAGTTGTGTTATGTAGGCACTTGTGGGGACTTTGGTCTATAATGAACCTTGAACCTTTATATGCAATCTTTTAGAGTTTGTAAAGTCTGTGATTGTAATTTGTATTAGTTTTATAAAGTGTTTGCTAGAACAGTTGCTTATGGATCCCATGGGAAAGGCTTTTTCTGATCCATTTTATCTTGTATAGGTCCTATAGAACTATAGGAGGTTTCGGGGGAGGCTGACCTTTGTGGATGGACACGTAAATGTATCACACGGCTTAGGCAAAATCAACTATGCCCGTGATAGCCAAGGGCCTCTAAAACATAAGGAAAAAAATATATAATACATGGTGATTCATCGCTAATTTCACCATTGGAAGGGTCACATCGGGGCGGCACATCCCTCCCCTCGACAATGGCCTTAGTGTAGGTATCGACGACCAGAGAACCAGCCGACGAATGGAATGATGTACTCGCAAAAGAGGGAAGCTCGATCCTTAGTGACCGGCCGAATGAGGTCCCCCGACCAAGGATAAGCAAGTCCCCTCAGAACACCGCAGCATACCTCGGACGGTTGCAGTTCCACCAAGGACCAGAAGTCGACCCCAATATGAGGCGACCGCCTAGGTTCCTGACCTACCAACGACATCTCGAGTGCACATCGATCAGATACCAATGAAAAATCCTCAAGCACCTATGTATACACAGGCTAAGTCAACACTTCCACCTCGATACTGGAGCAAAAGAGGAGTTTATTATCAGTGACATAACATACGGGTGTTTATGCTCGCTACGGTGATAAGAGGATCCTTCCGAAGCTTTAGACATAACATGATATGTGATATATATACTCAAAACACATCGTGCTATCATTCATTCAACAAAAACGATAAGGTCGTCTCCATCCTTCTCCCACCTCAACCAGGCAACTAAAATTTGACATTACTAGATCAGCGTTAGAAGAAGGTAGCAAACGAATAGATCTTATGATGACTTATATCAACATCATTGTATATGGATGAATAATAATAATAATAATAATAAGGTACTCCGTGTTTCATACAAGTTAATCGACTCTCTCATCTTAGATCGTATCTACTTGCTCATCATGTTCGTGTTGTACCTCAACACCACGTAGGAATTGCTTATACCACCTTGCCGATAACTTTGGTGTCCTCTTCCGTGTATTGAAGTCCACATAATGGAGTCCAAATCTCTTGGTATACCCATAAAGCCACTCGAAGTTATCTATGAGAGACCACACGAAGTAACCCCTCACATCTGCCCCTTTCCTGCACCAAACAGGCACCACACTTGAAACTTACATATATGTTTGAGTGTTTGCCGAGTCCTCTATCTAGTGAGGTTAGCGAAGCATTTGAGATTTATGAAGGGAACTAAATATACGTTAAAGAGTATTTGCTGAGCACTCTATCGAGTGAAGTTTGTGAACTGATGCATAAGAGTTTAACCTCATGGCGTTGTTTAGGTACGTAAGATATCGACGTATGAAGTCCACTCTATCGATGTCGTTCAGTAACTCCGTCAGCGAAGAGTTGCTGCGTTGGGCATAACCTACAGAATCAAGAACACAGTCCGTGATTACAAATATGTGATAACAGTAATCGAAGTCATAATACATACCGTTCTCGGTGATGAACATGGGGGTGTTATTGTATCTTCTCATGGTGTACAAAACCACCTCTTCGATACCGTAAGGAACAACATAATACTGTGGCATCGCAGTCTGTGAAACATAATTGAGCGATAAGCTACTCGACAAGACCATCTACTATAATTGAAATATCTTGTGAAGCCTCACAGGTTTTCCGATGGGAATTCCATTTCTTTGGGTGTAGATAAATGGTGATTCATCTATATTATCACTTGAATTGCATGGAGAAACGCTACAGTCTCTGACGTACAAGCTAGTATAGTGATTGATTCCAATAAAATCCAACTTATATTGAAGCTTTCTCCTGTCCTTGATGGAGAATGTGGGGAGTTGTGAACCTAAAACCTGCTGCATTTCGGGTGGATAATCCCCATGGATTATTGGATCAAGAAACCTACAAAAACACATGTACGTATGGATATTATTATAAGAAACAATACAAAAGTTATAAAATTATTGCAACGTTAACGAATACGAAAGTAAAACTTTTACGGTCTCAAATGCTAATTAGTTGCAGAGGGAGAGAGGTCTGTAACCAATAAAAATGATGTATCCAATGCATTGGACTTTCACCCGAATAGGGTATGAGGTAAATTAAGTCTTATCTCTCAGGATTAACAGATGGTTTCTACGAAAGAAGTAACCTTACCGTTCTACCAAGGTTCGTCCTTCCATGCTCCAATACATATACGTAGTACATAATAGAAATAAATTTCTTATGTTTCAAGTATACAACAAGCAGGAATTATCTAAACTTGCACTTACATGGAAATAAATAAGTTGATGGAACAGCTGCTAATATATTGATGGATGGAGAAATTTACCATGCAGCTTGGAAGGACATTACTCGCTGGGCTGCTAGAAAATCCAATGAGTTGTTCCTGAGTGGCTCAAACAAGCACATGAAAATTACAATCCCAATCTTGCCTTGCTGTTTCACCTTTAGATTGAATCAATCGGAAAAAAAAAAAAAAAAAGGAAGATTAGAAATGAAAGACATTTTGCAAGTACTGTAATATTATAAAAATTAATACTGATTTGAAATTTACAATTGAACTTATTCTCTGGTTCCATATTCAAAGAAGAGGATGCAAATCATACATCAAACTGAGCTACATAATAATACATCACTGTAATCTTACTGGATACTGACCTTCATGAGTCCTTTTGTAGATCTGTGAGGAAGTAATAATAGATACTTTTCTTTTCGCAAAAAAAAAAAAAGAGAGAGAGAGAGAGAGAGATAAATTTGAAAAGATTAAAATTCTTATATTTGATGACAAAACTTGTACCTGATATCTCTTCCTATAGATCTCCACCGCGGTAGCATGCGATAATATCACATTGTGACCAGCTATAAAGTCTTTATTGCGATGCCCGGGAGGGTACTCTCCGGTGCCATATCCACTTCTCACCATCAAGTTTGGCTCATTGAATGTGCTCCAATACTTCACTCTATCACCAAATTTGCTAAAGCAAACCTCAGCAAAATATCCAAAATCTTTCCTGAAAATTCACATCATGCGTGAATAATTAAATCAACATATCTAATAGAAAGTGAAATCAACTGTAGTCATATGAAATAAAAAGGATAAGGAAGAAATGTATACTGTATTTTTGGACTTAGCCAACCTCCGTATCCATCTTCGAGTTCTTGAGGAATGTCATAATGACTCAGTGTGACAAATGGTTCTATGCCTGCTTCAATTACTGTATGTTATCGGAAAAATATATAAAATCGAACTATTAACTTCAGTAACAAGTCAGTCA
This sequence comes from Ensete glaucum, assembly GCA_021527575.1. NCBI lineage: Eukaryota > Viridiplantae > Streptophyta > Magnoliopsida > Zingiberales > Musaceae > Ensete > Ensete glaucum. Next base: position 2,112,843 of record CM038559.1, read on the forward strand.
TTTGGTGTTGTAATCAACTCACTTAAGTTTGATATGATTAAAAATGTGAGCACTTTTTTTTTTGTTTGTGCGAGGAACAAGTAATGACATGATGACTACCTCTTAGCAACAGGGAATCGATAAGGTTGTTGTAGAACGCTACGCCTGTCGGATTAATCTTCCCATATCGACCTCCTGGAGACAATGACATCCCAATGGATCATATTATATGGTTATGATCACAAATATACTTGGCTACATACGATAAAGCTTACCAATTATGCATAATTATCCACATAAAGAAGCATAAACATAGAAGAATAGAAATCTTATCGAGATAACACAGCTTAGCTCTTTTGGCACTAACTTGGGAGGACTCTTGACCATGATATGGAGAACCTGTAGGAGTTGACTCCAAGTGAATGCATGAGCTCAACATCTTCCTACATAGATCAGATCAAACAATTTTTTGATGTAAATACGGTGCAATCATTCGCAACACAGACAGACATAGAAAACTAGAATATGAATAATCAAAGTAACGACGATGGCGTGACATCGCCAAAATTAGTAGCTAAAAATGGGAGACTAAAAGCTTGCAGAGGTAAACTACAGGTAACACTTGGTAACATGAACAAAGATACCATGTACATGTGGTAATGATCAGCTGCAACATCTCCGTTGCTGCCATCCTTTATCTTTGCTTCTGCACAGTGGAAGAACCAAAACAAAACAAGTATGAATGACCCAAACAAACCACGGTGGCACTGTCGGTGGAGGGACGACAGATGACTTGTCTTCATCCGTAGAGACTCGGCAGGTTGATGATGAAGAAGAAGAGGCAGGAATTTTTTGTGGAGTAATAAATATAACATGGTAAGAGAGAGGCATGGTATTAATAATAATACCTTGTGAGTGAGTGAAGACGTCCCAGTTGCTCAAGCTTTTGTTCGCTTCTTTGTATGCACCCTCGATCTACAGTGCATGTATCAATACAAGTTTGAGAGAGATTAAGAGAGAATTCAACGATCATCTATTAATACCTTGTGAGTGAGTGAAGACGTCCCAGTTGCTCAAGCTTTTGTTCGCTTCTTTGTATGCACCCTCGATCTACAGTGCATGTATCAATACAAGTTTGAGAGAGATTAAGAGAGAATTCAACGATCATCTATTAAAATGCAAGCTGACTTGTCCAAGTATTATCTCTCTCATCAAATCTATTTGTTTACCATCCAAAATATTTTATAGTATTACGTTTGATAATTATTTTAAGATTTTGAGAACTAGTGTCTAGAAGAAAAATAAATCCTAGCATAAGCAAAAGCCTTCGCGAAGAAAAGAAACACTGAAAACTAAGATTTTATCTTTTGATAAATATCTTATATATTTCTAGACCTTAATAAAGGAGGTGGAGATGCGAGTATTTTTTTTTTTTTCTTTCAGGTTAAATGTGAGAAGATATACAAGAGGATTACCACTTGAATATGAATAGATCAAATGTCCAGTGATTAATTTCACATGATAAAATATTTAATTCTTTTTATAGAGGCAAGTAAGAGTTACTTAATCATGTCAATCTTATATCGATTTTTTAATATATTTTTATTTATTTTTTTCCACGGCTGTTGGCGGAAGAATGCATGCATGGGTAAAAGATATCGCAGCTTAAGTCAACTCCAAAGAATCTAGCAAAGAGCTGTAAGGAATCAGGAAGACTATTCCTGCACATGTATCCATGTCCTGTTTTGGGTTTTGTCGAAGATGTCAGGGATATTATTAGGCAATAGACGACCTTTTCTAAGTTCCAAGAATGATGGAGGAGGAGGAGGAGGAGGAGAAGCCACTCACCCAACACATTTCCTTCATTTAAAGATGATGGAGATGAGGAAAAAGAAGGAAAGAGAAGAATGAAACTTATCAATATCGGATCAGCAGCAACCGATAGAGATTAGCGCACGCATCACTGCAGACTCCCTACTCATTACTGGTGTGACGGGAAGACTCCACCACAGGTAGCATTCCGATGGATGGATCGAAACGTGGGAAGGGGAAGTGATGAGAGTACAGAAGGAGGAAGCTGTTTAGGTACCTGATAGGCGGAGGTTGAGGTCCCGAACAGAAAAGACGGAGGGAACTGATCCCGGCGGAGAGCACAAGATGACTGCACGAGGAAGAAGAGGAAAGCGGACGCGAGGACGACGGCATTCTTCTTCCTCCTCCTCTCCTCCATATGCACGCTCTCTATTCGAACGCCCGAGTGAATGCAACACCTTCCCTCGGAGTAACCCCGAGGAGCTCTCTCGTCGCCGGGAGGGGAGGGATATCTATTCTAGTTGGTCGATGCGATGCGCGGTGGTCAAAGAGGACTCGCGAGTTGACCGACCTCTGAGCTACAGCGATCCATCAGCTCGGCTCAGATGAGTAATGAGGTTTGATCGTCGAGATCCTATTTTGGATTTCCCAAACATATTGTTTTATTTCTTCCCTCTCCGCGCACACCCACCCCCACATCTACCTGTGTCATCCGCCATAGGGATCTCACGTCAATCCAAACCTCCGGTTAAAATACTGAACAACTTGGCTGCTTCTATGGATAAGATATTGTAGATTCTTTACGCACTCGTTTTCATATTCTAGTTGTCATATGAGCCACGATGATGGTAGATTAATATATATATATATATATATATATATATATATATATATGTATGTATGTATGTACTACACATTCATCCAGCGGGCAACGCACGATATGTACAGCGAAGTGGGAGAGGGAGTCAGTGTGTGTAGATGTGGCGGCATGCATGTTATATTAGATGCATGTTATATTAGCGGGCATGTTGGAGAAGGAGTTCAGATGTCGACACGGGAGATGCCCAATGAGACTCACACGATCCAAGTAACCACGTCGTGTTTTATTTTTTATTTTTTATTTTTAAAAAAGGAAGCATTGTGAGTCACGTGGGATGTTAAATTATATTTCGGGATTTTTTTTTTAAATGCAAAGGATGAAGATAGGACCGAATGATCAAAATCTTTTAAAATAATCTATTAAATAGATGGACACGTGTGATAGAGGTTTAAATAACATATGTGTTGATATGATCGATATTTTTTAAAATTATCTTGGTATCCAAACTTTCTTGAATAGTCTGATCCAGGCAAGATTAATTCTTTAGACGTGACAAATATCTAAACATTTGGGAGAATAGGGTTTGTTTACCTTTTCGATTCATGATTAGTTAGTTAGTTGATATCACAGTAGCAATGAGGGTTATCTTCTATTTGATTGATTGATTCTGGGTTTTTTTTTTCTTCTTCTAAAATTATCTCATAAACTCATATGAATTCTGATGAGAGCTATCTCAAATATTGTTTTTTATAAATAATATATATATATATATATATGCATAAATAATCTGCTATGGATTAGATATTTCCGATTATTTAGGCACTCATTTTTATATTCAGTAGTCATATATGGTCCACGATGATGGTAGATTACTAAACAAATATATAAATATAAATATAAATATAAATATAAATATATATATATATATATATATATATATATATATATATATATATATATATATATATATATATATATATATATATATATATATATATATATATATATATATGCGTTTGAGATGAAATTGTTTTGCTTGGAGTAGGAGTTTGATTATGAGTTTGGAGTATATTTAGAGTAGGAGTTGGAGTTTTAGTTTAATTAGAATATGAGTCATATTAGGAATTAGGATTTTGAGACTTTATATAAAATATATAGCCATCATTATTTTTTTAAGCAATCACCGTAGCTATTTTAGCCATTGTAACCGACTACCAAGGAGAGATGAACTCCTATAGAGTTCTAAGGAGGGCTGATCCCCTACAAAAGTCAACATAAGTTTAGAATCCTGCGAGGTTCTTAGTATCAGAGCAGCTTTCTTGGTACCTCACTGCTCTTCCACAGTCGTCGTTACCTTCATCCAGCCATCCACCATCTCCCAAGCAATTTTCATAATTACTGTGATCATCGCCAACTCCACTGTAATCGCTACTACCGCAGAAACATCATCTGTAGCCTCCACCAAAATTACATCAAGTTCTGATATCTACCTTACTACTGTTGTAATTTACTTATCCAAAAACAAAAGAAAAATTACATCTATCTCACTGTAAAAATTTATCGTTGCAAAATTATTATCTTTATGACTAAAGTTATGTTGCAAAATTCTAGTTGCATTTTTGCTATTATACCTTCCGTCTTTCTACCAATATTTTACTGTCATATTCATCTTTGTATTTTACGTCAGCTTGGCTTCCCTTACTAGTGGATTATCACCGAATTCTTCTTTAAATATTTGACGTAACTACTAAATTTTTTTCCTCAAACTGTTGTTCTTTGACAAAATTATACTCATCTTCTTCTTCGCCATCTTGCTACCATATTTGCCACCATATCGCTATCATCTAAATTGCTGCTATCCTTAATGATTTCATGTTGTCATATTCCTCAAAATACTACTAGAATATTGTTAGAACTTTTATCGTAAAACTGATGTCTTTTGATGAAAAATTATGTTGCCATGCTTTTCGGTGTTTCTTGCTACATACACAACTGATCTTTACCAAATGTGTTACTACTACCCACATCAATCCTAAGGCACCCCTTTATCCTTAAGACACAAATGTCATAGCCCACTTTTAATTTCAATAGCTGGCCCAAATAGTAGCACAAACTACACCCGAAAGTAGTCTATTGTAGTCTTTCACCACCGATCCTTATCTTCCGCGACCACCAACCTCTCTCGACCTATACCCTTAACCCGTCGATAGAAGAAGGATCATAACATCTTAGATCTGGACACATATGCTATGGCATCGAGGACTTGATCGATGCCAAGTTGGAGGCTTTTGAGACGCATATGGAGAACCCCCATATCGCAAAGAGAACCCTCTAGAGAAAGAAGAACATGTGACAAATCCATCATCTACACGCATAAAGGGTGGACTTCTCTCGATGGGAAGATGGAGACCTAACGGGGTGGCTTTCACACACGGAATGCTTCTTTCGTTATCATTGGACCCCGAGGGCTTCCATCGTGGATATCGCTACCATCTACCTTGAAGGAGATGTCATATAATGGTATAATTGGTTTGAACACATTTAAGGAGTCCTGATATGGAGGCAATTCAAAAGCTATCAGTTGATCCGCTTTGGATCGTCCGAGTATGAGAACATCGATGAACAACTCGTGAAGACCCAACAAACTTCAACGATCCAAAAATACTAAACCAAGTTCGAAAGATTATTTAACTAAGCCTATGATTAATCTGGAAAATAATTGCTATGGATCTTTATTGAAGGATTAAAGCCGGAGATACAAGGAAAAGTTAAGGCTTAACAATCCTATACATTAACGATAATGGTATCCTTCACACGCCTTTAAGGGGAGCAACATAATCAAAAGGTTTAGAGGAAGAGACCGACACCACGACCAGCAGTGTATAAACCTCCATATACACTTCCAACCTTAGTCAAAGAAACTTATGAGAGAAGAGCTTCACGACATATTTGCAAAGGGGTTGTGTTGGCACTACGACGAGTTGTGGAGCCGCTATCACTAATGCAAGAAGGACGACTTCTCCTCATTGAACTCGCCTTTGGCCGCAAACGATGAAGACCGGAGGTTTCCTCAAGTAGTAGCCCATCACCATCCTCGTTGATATCGGAGCACCAATAACTTCATGGACAACAAGGTTGCTGCCGAATGATGCTTCAGATTGAGGATTGTAGCAGGTTCGACGGAAAGGTGGCCGATAGTCAGTATCTTGAAATGCGACCAAAAGTGCCAGGTGAAATTGGTGCAAGGACAAGAAATTGTTACGACTTCTTCCTCCTCCCACTTGACGATTATACAATAGTGCTCAGCATAGAATAGATGTCCACGCTACGTGATGTTTCCTTAAATTTTTAAAATTAATTATAAAATTTTTAGCACAAGGAAACAAGTGATCCCAAAGCGTGAGAGCGACGTGACGATATGACGATGGCTTCGATGCAGCATGTGGAGAAGGTCCTACATAAAATGCACAGCGGATTCTTAATACAACTTTAGCAGCTATATATAAAAGAGATGATGAAGATTGAATATCAAATGTTCTCCAATTGCTTGTTGAATTTTCATATGTCTTCGAACTATGTAGCCTACCTCTTACCCGATTGCATGATCACCAAATACCGATCCTCTCGAGCAAACCACAGCTAATATTTGACCATACAACTAACCTCATCTTCAAAAGGTCGAAAGTGAGAAGATTGTGCAGAAGATGCTCGAGATAGGGACCATTCGACTAAGTTGTAGCCCCTACTCTTTACCGATACTCCTTGCATGCAAGAAAGACAGATCATGACAAATGTGTGGACTATCGAGTTTTCAACGATGTTACGATCATATATATATATATATATATATATATATATATATATACATATATATATATATAGGATTAAAATAATATTTTTATTTTTTACTTCTATTAATAAAAATAAAAGTGTATGTAATGTATGTAATATTTAAATTATTAAAAATTTATAAAAAATAAGAGATATATAAAACTATATATATATATTAATTTTAGTTTAAAATAAAATTATTTGGAGTCTAAACTATTCTCTTAAGTTACTATAAAAAACAATTAATTCTATTGAAATTGGGTTCAAACAAAATTCGTTATTAAAAAATAAAAAATTTTGAATATCTCATATTGGGACATTTAATCTCAAACTAAAATCATACCACAGGCTTTAAAACCATAAGAAAATCATACAAAATATATCTAAAAATTAAATATTAATTTAAAGTTGAAGTTATTCAAAAGTAGTTGAAAAGATTAATTCATAATATGTAAAATCAAAATTCAAGGGAATAATTGAGTTTTTCTGACTCCATTGTTCATAATATATATAATATTATTTATATTTCTATTGGCATGCTAATTGTGATTTAATATGCATGATCACATAATTATGTATAAGTCAGAATAGGACACTAATAAAATCCTTTTTATTTAGACCGCTTCAAAATTTTATTCATTTTCGATATTATACTAACACTACTACCATACCATGGTGTTATCAAGTTTGAACGAATCTTGTTCTCAATTTAGTATATTATCGATGAGTATCATGATAACAATATCATTTTAGCAATATAATCACATATTATTGAAATAGAAAAAATGTTTCATAACCATATTATTCAAAAGATTTTACGAAATTGTTCTCGTGACAATTAAAATTTATCTACTTATGATAAATGATGAGGGGCATTTTGGCCCGTCCAAAATATACTGTGTTGCCTTTCAAAACGCCATGTAGGTACTATCGATTCGACTCATTAAGGTCTTGAGAAGGAGCATTATCCTGGACCATCGCTCGAGGGGCTAGGTCCAGGCCTCACCACCTGCCTCCCCTGCAAGGTTACCTTTCATATGTCCCCTACACAGTAGTAGGACCTATTTCAACTTAGACAATGGCCCAGGGAAGGATCGCACATATGCAATAAAGACAACCAATGCCATAGCAGGACTCGGTAGACATGTTGGAGGTTTAGTCACAAAGATATGGCACGGATCAACCACTCATGCGCATTAACCCCTTTTATATGATTTTTGCCTTCATAGGTAGTATAATAGGTGTCCGCAACTACGCTTAGGGCCTCCAAAACACAAATAAATAAATAAATAAACAACAGATGATTCATCGCTAACTTGACCATCGAGAGGTCGTCGAGGCACATCCCCTCGATCGTGACCTTAGTGCAAGTATCGATGATCAAAGAACCAACCGAGAAATGAAAGGATGCACTTGCAAAAAGAGAAGCTCCATCCTTAGTGATCAACCGACGAGGTCCCTCGATCAATGATAAGCAACTCCACTTGGAACATCACATCGGACCTTGGATGGTTATAATTCTACTAAGGATCGGAAGTTGACCTGCGAGTTCTCGACCTGATGACATCCCGAGGAGCTTGTACATCCCTCGAGCCAACTAAGAATTTTCAAGCGTCCATGTGTATATGCATGTAGAACTAAGCCGAGACACTTCCACCTTGTGAATTGTATCTAAACTCCCTTTCTAGCTCTTTTATCTTCAAGACAATTGACTTGAGCAAAGAGGAGTTTATTATCGACATAACATACGGTGTTTATGCTCGCTACGGTGATAAGAGGATCCTTCCAAGCTTTGGACATAACATGATATGTGATATATATACTCAAAACACATCGTGCTATCATTCATTCAACAAAACGATAAGGTCGTCTCCATCCTTCTCCCACCTCAACCAGGCAACTAAATTTTGACCTTACTAGATCAGCGTTAGAAGAAGGTAGCAAACGAATAGATCTTATGATGAATTATATCAACATCATTGTATATGGATGAATAATAATAATAATAATAAGGTACTCCGTGTTTCATACAAGTTAATCGACTCTCTCATCTTAGATCGTATCTACTTGCTCATCATGTTCGTGTTGTACCTCAACACCACGTAGGAATTGCTTATACCACCTTGCCGATAACTTTGGTGTCCTCTTCCGTGTATTGAAGTCCACATAATGGAGTCCAAATCTCTTGGTATACCCATAAAGCCACTCGAAGTTATCTATGAGAGACCACACGAAGTAACCCCTCACATCTGCCCCTTTCCTGCACCAAACAGGCACCACACTTGAAACTTACATATATGTTTGAGTGTTTGCCGAGTCCTCTATCTAGTGAGGTTAGCGAAGCATTTGAGATTTATGAAGGGAACTAAATATACGTTAAAGAGTATTTGCTGAGCACTCTATCGAGTGAAGTTTGTGAACTGATGCATAAGAGTTTAACCTCATGGCGTTGTTTAGGTACGTAAGATATCGACGTATGAAGTCCACTCTATCGATGTCGTTCAGTAACTCCGTCAGCGAAGAGTTGCTGCGTTGGGCATAACCTACAGAATCAAGAACACAGTCCGTGATTACAAATATGTGATAACAGTAATCGAAGTCATAATACATACCGTTCTCGGTGATGAACATGGGGGTGTTATTGTATCTTCTCATGGTGTACAAAACCACCTCTTCGATACCGTAAGGAACAACATAATACTGTGGCATCGCAGTCTGTGAAACATAATTGAGCGATAAGCTACTCGACAAGACCATCTACTATAATTGAAATATCTCGTGAAGCCTCACAGGTTTTCCGATGGGAATTCCATTTCTTTGGGTGTAGATAAATGGTGATTCATCTATACTTCCACTTGAATTGCATGGAGAGACGCTACAGTCTCTGACGTACAAGCTAGTATAGTGATTGATTCCAATAAAATCCAACTTATATTGAAGCTTTCTCCTGTCCTTGATGGAGAATGTGGGGAGTTGTGAACCTAAAACCTGCTGCATTTCGGGTGGATAATCCCCATGGATTATTGGATCAAGAAACCTACAAAAACACATGTACGTATGGATATTATTATAAGAAACAATACAAAAGTTATAAAATTATTGCAACGTTAACGAATACGAAAGTAAAACTTTTACGGTCTCAAATGCTAATTAGTTGCAGAGGGAGAGAGGTCTGTAACCAATAAAAATGATGTATCCAATGCATTGGACTTTCACCCGAATAGGGTATGAGGTAAATTAAGTCTTATCTCTCAGGATTAACAGATGGTTTCTACGAAAGAAGTAACCTTACCGTTCTACCAAGGTTCGTCCTTCCATGCTCCAATACATATACGTAGTACATAATAGAAATAAATTTCTTATGTTTCAAGTATACAACAAGCAGGAATTATCTAAACTTGCACTTACATGGAAATAAATAAGTTGATGGAACAGCTGCTAATATATTGATGGATGGAGAAATTTACCATGCAGCTTGGAAGGACATTACTCGCTGGGCTGCTAGAAAATCCAATGAGTTGTTCCTGAGTGGCTCAAACAAGCACATGAAAATTACAATCCCAATCTTGCCTTGCTGTTTCACCTTTAGATTGAATCAATCGGAAAAAAAAAAAAAAAAAGGAAGATTAGAAATGAAAGACATTTTGCAAGTACTGTAATATTATAAAAATTAATACTGATTTGAAATTTACAATTGAACTTATTCTCTGGTTCCATATTCAAAGAAGAGGATGCAAATCATACATCAAACTGAGCTACATAATAATACATCACTGTAATCTTACTGGATACTGACCTTCATGAGTCCTTTTGTAGATCTGTGAGGAAGTAATAATAGATACTTTTCTTTTCGCAAAAAAAAAAAAAGAGAGAGAGATAAATTTGAAAAGATTAAAATTCTTATATTTGATGACAAAACTTGTACCTGATATCTCTTCCTATAGATCTCCACCGCGGTAGCATGCGATAATATCACATTGTGACCAGCTATAAAGTCTTTATTGCGATGCCCGGGAGGGTACTCTCCGGTGCCATATCCACTTCTCACCATCAAGTTTGGCTCATTGAATGTGCTCCAATACTTCACTCTATCACCAAATTTGCTAAAGCAAACCTCAGCAAAATATCCAAAATCTTTCCTGAAAATTCACATCATGCGTGAATAATTAAATCAACATATCTAATAGAAAGTGAAATCAACTGTAGTCATATGAAATAAAAAGGATAAGGAAGAAATGTATACTGTATTTTTGGACTTAGCCAACCTCCGTATCCATCTTCGAGTTCTTGAGGAATGTCATAATGACTCAGTGTGACAAATGGTTCTATGCCTGCTTCAATTACTGTATGTTATCGGAAAAATATATAAAATCGAACTATTAACTTCAGTAACAAGTCAGTCATTTGGTGTTGTAATCAACTCACTTAAGTTTGATATGATTAAAAATGTGAGCACTTTTTTTTTTGTTTGTGCGAGGAACAAGTAATGACATGATGACTACCTCTTAGCAACAGGGAATCGATAAGGTTGTTGTAGAACGCTACGCCTGTCGGATTAATCTTCCCATATCGACCTCCTGGAGACGATGACATCCCAATGGATCATATTATATGGTTATGATCACAAATATACTTGGCTACATACGATAAAGCTTACCAATTATGCATAATTATCCACATAAAGAAGCATAAACATAGAAGAATAGAAATCGTGTGTGGTTAAAAATCTTATCGAGATAACACAGCTTAGCTCTTTTGGCACTAACTTGGGAGGACTCTTGACCATGATATGGAGAACCTGTAGGAGTTGACTCCAAGTGAATGCATGAGCTCAACATCTTCCTACATAGATCAGATCAAACAATTTTTTGATGTAAATACGGTGCAATCATTCGCAACACAGACAGACATAGAAAACTAGAATATGAATAATCAAAGTAACGACGATGGCGTGACATCGCCAAAATTAGTAGCTAAAAATGGGAGACTAAAAGCTTGCAGAGGTAAACTACAGGTAACACTTGGTAACATGAACAAAGATACCATGTACATGTGGTAATGATCAGCTGCAACATCTCCGTTGCTGCCATCCTTTATCTTTGCTTCTGCACAGTGGAAGAACCAAAACAAAACAAGTATGAATGACCCAAACAAACCACGGTGGAAATGTCGGTGGAAGGATGACAGATGACTTGTCTTCATCCGTAGAGACTCGGCAGGTTGACGATGAAGAAGAAGAGGCAGGAATTTTTTGTGGAGTAATAAATATAACATGGTAAGAGAGAGGCATGGTATTAATAATAATACCTTGTGAGTGAGTGAAGACGTCCCAGTTGCTCAAGCTTTTGTTCGCTTCTTTGTATGCACCCTCGATCTACAGTGCATGTATCAATACAAGTTTGAGAGAGATTAAGAGAGACTTCAACGATCATCTATTAAAACACAACCGATAGATATTAGCGCATGCATGGGTAAAAGATATCGCAGCTTAAGTCAACTCCAAAGAATCTAGCAAAGAGCTGTAAGGAATCAGGAAGACTATTCCTGCACATGTATCCATGTCCTGTTTTGGGGTTTGTCGAAGATGTCAGGGATATTATTAGGCAATAGACCTTTTCTAAGTTCCAAGAATGATGGAGGAGGAGGAGGAGGAGGAGGAGAAGCCACTCACCCAACACATTTCCTTCATTTAAAGATGATGGAGATGAGGAAAAAGAAGGAAAGAGAAGAGTGAAACATATCAATATCGGATCAGCAGCAACCGATAGAGATTAGCGCACGCATCGCTGCAGACTCCCTACACTTACTGGTGTGACGGGAAGACTCCACCACAGGTAGCATTCCGATGGATGGATCGAAACGTGGGAAGGGAAGTGATGAGAGTACAGAAGGAGGAAGCTGTTTAGGTACCTGATAGGCGGAGGTTGAGGTCCCGAACAGAAAAGACGGAGGAACTGATCCCGGCGGAGAGCACAAGATGACTGCACGAGGAAGAAGAGGAAAGCGGACGCGAGGACGACGGCATTCTTCTTCCTCCTCCTCTCCTCCATATGCCCGCTCTCTATTCGAACGCCCGAGTGAATGCAACACCTTCCCTCGGAGTAACCCGAGGAGCTCTCTCGTCGCCGGGAGGGGAGGGATATCTATTCTACTTGGTCGATGCGATGCGCGGTGGTCAAAAGAGGACTCGCGAGTTGACCGACCTCTGAGCTACAGCGATCCATCAGCTCGGCTCAGATGAGTAATGAGGTTTGATCGTCGAGATCCTATTTTGGATTTCCCAAACATATTGTTTTATTTCTTCCCTCTCCGCGCACATCTACCTGTGTCATCCGCCATAGGGATCTCACGTCAATCCAAACCTCCGGTTAAAATACTGAACAACTTGGCTGCTTCTATGGATAAGATATTGTAGATTCTTTACGTACTCGTTTTCATATTCTAGTTGTCATATGAGCCACGATGATGGTAGATTAATAGATATATATATATATATATATATATATGTATGTATGTACTACGCATTCATCCAGCGGTCAACGCGCGATATGTACAGCGAAGTGGGAGAAGGAGTCAGTGTGTGCAGATGTGGCATGCATGTTATATTAGAGTGCATGTAGGAAAAGGAGTTCAGATGTCGACATGGGAGATGCCCCATGAGAGACACACGATCCAAGTAACCACGTCGTTTTTTATTTTTTATTTTTTATTTTTAAAAAAGGAAGCATTGTGAGTCACGTGGGATGTTAAATTATATTTCGGGATTTTTTTTTTTAAATGCAAAGGATGAAGATAGGACCGAATGATCAAAATCTTTTAAAATAATCTATTAAATAGATGGACACGTGTGATAGAGGTTTAAATAACATATGTGTTGATATGATCGATATTTTTTAAAATTATCTTGGTATCCAAACTTTCTTGAATAGTCTGATCCAGGCAAGATTAATTCTTTAGACGTGACAAATATCTAAACATTTGGGAGAATAGGGTTTGTTTACCTTTTCGATTCATGATTAGTTAGTTAGTTGATATCACAGTAGCAATGAGGGTTATCTTCTATTTGATTGATTGATTCTGGGTTTTTTTTTTTCTTCTTCTAAAATTATCTCATAAACTCATATGAATTCTGATGAGAGTTATCTCAAATATTGTTTTTTTATAAATTATATATATATATATATATATGCATAAATAATCTGCTATGGATTAGATATTGCAGATTATTTACGCACTCATTTTTATATTTAGTAGTCATATATGGTCCACGATGATGGTAGATTACTAAACATATATATATATATATATATATATATACACGTTTGAGATGAAATTGTTTTAATTGGAGTAGGAGTTTGGTTATGAGTTGGAGTCTATTTAGAGTAGGAGTTTGATTAGGAGTTGGAGTTTTAGTTTACTTAGAATATGAGTCATATTAGTAATTAGGATTTTGAGACTTTATATAAAATATATAGCCATCATTATTTTTTTAAGCAATCACCATAGCTATTTTAGCCATTGTAACCGACTACCAATGAGAGATGAACTCCTATAGAGTTCTAAGGAGGGCTGATCCCCTACAGAAGTCAACATAAGTTTAGAATCCTACGAGGTTCTTAGTATCAGAGCAGCTTTCTTGATACCTCACTGCCCATCCACAGTCGTCGTTACCTTCATCCAGCCATCCACCATCTCCCAAGCAATTTTCATAATTGATGTGATCATCGCCAACTCCACTGTAATCGCTACTACCGCAGAAACATCATCTGTAGCCTCCACCAAAATTACATCAAGTTCTGATATCTACCTTACTACTGTTGTAATTTACTTATCCAAAAACAAAAGAAAAATTACATCTATCTCACTGTAAAAATTTATCGTTGCAAAATTATTATCTTTATGACTAAAGTTATGTTGCAAAATTCTAGTTGCATTTTTGCTATTATACCTTCCGTCTTTCTACCAATATTTTACTGTCATATTCATCTTTGTATTTTACGTCAGCTTGGCTTCCCTTACTAGTGGATTATCACCGAATTCTTCTTTAAATATTTAACGTAACTACTAAATTTTTTTTCCTCAAACTGTTGTTCTTTGACGTAAAATTATACTACTGCATCTGCTCTTACTGCCATCTTGCTACCATATTTGCCACCATATCGCTATCATCTAAATTGCTGCTATCCTTAATGATTTCATGTTGTCATATTCCTCAAAATACTACTAGAATATTGTTAGAACTTTTATCGTAAAACTGATGTCTTTTGATGAAAAATTATGTTGCCATGCTTTTCGGTGTTTCTTGCTACATACACAACTGATCTTTACCAAATGTGTTGCTACTACCCACATCAATCCTAAGGCACCCCTTTATCCTTAAGACACAAATGTCATAGCCCACTTTTAATTTCAATAGCTGGCCCAAATAGTAGCACAAACTACACCCAGAAAGTAGTCTATTGTAGTCTTTCACCACTGATCCTTATCTTCCGCGACCACCAACCTCTCTACTGACCTATACCCTTAACCCGTCGATAGAAGAAGGATCATAACATCTTAGATCTGGACACATATGCTATGGCATCAGAGGACTTGATCGATGCCAAGTTGGAGGCTTTTGAGACGCATATGGAGAACCCCCCATATCGCAAAGAGAACCCTCTAGAGAAAGAAGAACATGTGACAAATCCATCATCTACGCTCACAAAGGGTGGACTTCTCTCGATGGGAAGATGGAGACCTAACGGGGTGGCTTTCGCACACGGAATGCTTCTTTCGTTATCATTGGACCCCGAGGGCTTCCATCGTGGATATCGCTACCATCTACCTTGAAGGAGATGTCATATAATGGTATAATTGGTTTGAACACATTTAAGGAGTCCTGATATGGAGGCAATTCAAAAGCTATCAGTTGATCCGCTTTGGATCGTCCGAGTATGAGAACATCGATGAACAACTCGTGAAGACCCAACAAACTTCAACGATCCAAAAATACTAAACCAAGTTCGAAAGATTATTTAACTAAGCCTATGATTAATCTGGAAAATAATTGCTATGGATCTTTATTGAAGGATTAAAGCCGGAGATACAAGGAAAAGTTAAGGCTTAACAATCCTATACATTAACGATAATGGTATCCTTCACACGCCTTTAAGGGGAGCAACATAATCAAAAGGTTTAGAGGAAGAGACCGACACCACGACCAGCAGTGTATAAACCTCCAGCCCCAGCCGCATACACTTCCAACCGACCCCCTTAGTCAAAGAAACTTATGAGAGAAGAGCTTCACGACATATTTGCAAAGGGGTTGTGTTGGCACTACGACGAGTTGTGGAGCCGCTATCACTAATGCAAGAAGGGACGACTTCTCCTCATTGAACTCGCCTTGCTGGCCGCAAACGATGAAGACTGGAGGTTTCCTCAAGTAGTAGCCCATCACCATCCTCGTTGATATCGGGAGCACCAATAACTTCATGGACAACAAGGTTGCTGCCCGAATGATGCTTCAGATTGAGGATTGTAGCAGGTTCGACGGAAAGGTGGCCGATAGCCGTATCTTGAAATGCGACCAAAAGTGCCCGCGGGTGAAATTGGTGCTGCAAGGACAAGAAATTGTTACTAACTTCTTCCTCCTCCCACTTGACGATTATACAATAGTGCTCAGCATAGAATAGATGTCCACGCTACGTGATGTTTCCTTAAATTTTTTAAAATTAATTATAAAATTTTTTAGCACAAGGAAACAAGTGATCCTGTGCGGCAAACGTGAGAGCGACGTGACGATATGACGATGGCTTCGATGCAGCATGTGGAGAAGGTCCTACATAAAATGCACAGCGGATTCTTAATACAACTTTAGCAGCTATATATAAAAGAGATGATGAAGATTGAATATCAAATGTTCTCCAATTGCTTGTTGAATTTTCATATGTCTTCGCCGAACTATGTAGCCTACCTCTTACCCGATTGCATGATCACCAAATACCGATCCTCTCGAGCAAACCACAGCTAATATTTGACCATACAACTAACCTCATCTTCAAAAGGTCGAAAGTGAGAAGATTGTGCAGAAGATGCTCGAGATAGGGACCATTCGACTAAGTTGTAGCCCCTACTCTTTACCGATACTCCTTGCATGCAAGAAAGACAGATCATGACAAATGTGCGTGGACTATCGAGTTTTCAACGATGTTACGATCATATATATATATATATATATATATATATATATATATATATATATATATATATATATATATATATATATATATATATATATATATATATATATATATATATATATATATATATATATATATATATATATATATATAGGATTAAAATAATATTTTTTATTTTTTACTTCTATTAATAAAAATAAAAGTGTATGTAATGTATGTAATATTTAAATTATTAAAAATTTATAAAAATAAGAGATATATAAAACTATATATATATATTAATTTTTAGTTTAAAATAAAATTATTTGGAGTCTAAACTATTCTCTTAAGTTACTATAAAAAACAATTAATTCTATTGAAATTGGGTTCAAACAAAATTCGTTATTAAAAATAAAAAATTTTGAATATCTCATATTGGGACATTTAATCTCAAACTAAAATCATACCACAGGCTTTAAAACCATAAGAAAATCATACAAAATATATCTAAAAATTAAATATTAATTTAAAGTTGAAGTTATTCAAAAGTAGTTGAAAAGATTAATTCATAATATGTAAAATCAAAATTCAAGGCATACCAAGGGAATAATTGAGTTTTTCTGACTCCATTGTTCATAATATATATAATATTATTTATATTTCTATTGGCATGCTAATTGTGATTTAATATGCATGATCACATAATTATGTATAAGTCAGAATAGGACACTAATAAAATCCTTTTTATTTAGTCCGCTTCAAAATTTTATTCATTTTCGATATTATACTAACACTACTACCATACCATGGTGTTATCAAGTTTGAACGAATCTTGTTCTCAATTTAGTATATTATCGATGAGTATCATGATAACAATATCATTTTAGCAATATAATCACATATTATTGAAATAGAAAAAATGTTTCGTAACCATATTATTCAAAAGATTTTACGAAATTGTTCTCGTGACAATTAAAATTTATCTACTTATGATAAATGATGAGGGGCATTTTGGCCCGTCCAAAATATACTTCTGTGTTGCCTTTCAAAACGTCATGTAGGTACTATCGATTCGACTCAGATTAAGGTCTTGAGAAGGAGCATTATCCTGGACCATCGCTCGAGGGGCTAGGTCCAGGCCTCACCACCTGCCTCCCCTGCAAGGTTACCTTTCATATGTCCCCTACACAGTAGGAGGACCTATTTCAACTTAGACAATGGCCCAGGGAAGGATCGCACCTACTACATATATGCAATAAAAGCAACCAATGCCATAGCAGGACTCGGTAGACATGTTGGAGGTTTAGTCACCGACCAGCATATGGCACGGATCAACCACCCATGCGCATTAACCCCTTTTATATGATTTTTGCCTTCATAGGTAGTATAATAGGTGTCTGGCAACTACGCTAGGGGCCTCCAAAACACAAATAAATAAATAAATAAACAACACAGGATGATTCATCGCTAACTTGACCATCAGAGAGGTCGCGTCGGGGCGGCACATCCCCCCTCGACTGTGACCTTAGTGCAAGTATCGATGATCAAAGAACCAACCGAGAAATGAAAGGATGCACTTGCAAAAAAGAGAAGCTCCATCCTTAGTGATCAACCGAACGAGGTCCCTCGATCAATGATAAGCAACTCCACTTGGAACATCACATCAGACCTTGGATGGTTATAATTCTACTAAGGATCGGAAGTTGACCCAGAATTAGGCGACCGCCCAGGTTCTCGACCTACCGACTGACATCCTGAGGAGCTTGTACATCCCTCGAACGCCAACTAAGAATTTTCAAGCGTCCATGTGTATATGCATGTAGAACTAAGCCGAGGCAGACACTTCCACCTTGTGAATTGTATCTAAACTCCCTTTCTAGCTCTTTTATCTTCGAAGACAATTGACTTGAGCAAAGAGGAGTTTATTATCAGTGACATAACATACGGGTGTTTATGCTCGCTACGGTGATAAGAGGATCCTTCCGAAGCTTTGGACATAACATGATATGTGATATATATACTCAAAACACATCGTGCTATCATTCATTCAACAAAAACGATAAGGTCGTCTCCATCCTTCTCCCACCTCAACCAGGCAACTAAATTTTGACCTTACTAGATCAGCGTTAGAAGAAGGTAGCAAACGAATAGATCTTATGATGAATTATATCAACATCATTGTATATGGATGAATAATAATAATAATAATAAGGTACTCCGTGTTTCATACAAGTTAATCGACTCTCTCATCTTAGATCGTATCTACTTGCTCATCATGTTCGTGTTGTACCTCAACACCACGTAGGAATTGCTTATACCACCTTGCCGATAACTTTGGTGTCCTCTTCCGTGTATTGAAGTCCACATAATGGAGTCCAAATCTCTTGGTATACCCATAAAGCCACTCGAAGTTATCTATGAGAGACCACACGAAGTAACCCCTCACATCTGCCCCTTTCCTGCACCAAACAGGCACCACACTTGAAACTTACATATATGTTTGAGTGTTTGCCGAGTCCTCTATCTAGTGAGGTTAGCGAAGCATTTGAGATTTATGAAGGGAACTAAATATACGTTAAAGAGTATTTGCTGAGCACTCTATCGAGTGAAGTTTGTGAACTGATGCATAAGAGTTTAACCTCATGGCGTTGTTTAGGTACGTAAGATATCGACGTATGAAGTCCACTCTATCGATGTCGTTCAGTAACTCCGTCAGCGAAGAGTTGCTGCGTTGGGCATAACCTACAGAATCAAGAACACAGTCCGTGATTACAAATATGTGATAACAGTAATCGAAGTCATAATACATACCGTTCTCGGTGATGAACATGGGGGTGTTATTGTATCTTCTCATGGTGTACAAAACCACCTCTTCGATACCGTAAGGAACAACATAATACTGTGGCATCGCAGTCTGTGAAACATAATTGAGCGATAAGCTACTCGACAAGACCATCTACTATAATTGAAATATCTTGTGAAGCCTCACAGGTTTTCCGATGGGAATTCCATTTCTTTGGGTGTAGATAAATGGTGATTCATCTATATTATCACTTGAATTGCATGGAGAAACGCTACAGTCTCTGACGTACAAGCTAGTATAGTGATTGATTCCAATAAAATCCAACTTATATTGAAGCTTTCTCCTGTCCTTGATGGAGAATGTGGGGAGTTGTGAACCTAAAACCTGCTGCATTTCGGGTGGATAATCCCCATGGATTATTGGATCAAGAAACCTACAAAACACATGTACGTATGGATATTATTATAAGAAACAATACAAAAGTTATAAAATTATTGCAACGTTAACGAATACGAAAGTAAAACTTTTACGGTCTCAAATGCTAATTAGTTGTAGAGTGAGAGAGGTCTGTAACCAATAAAATGATGTATCCAATGCATTGGACTTTCACCCGAATAGGGTATGAGGTAAATTAAGTCTTATCTCTCAGGATTAACAGATGGTTTCTACGAAAGAAGTAACCTTACCGTTCTACCAAGGTTCGTCCTTCCATGCTCCAATACATATACGTAGTACATAATAGAAATAAATTTCTTATGTTTCAAGTATACAACAAGCAGGAATTATCTAAACTTGCACTTACATGGAAATAAATAAGTTGATGGAACAGCTGCTAATATATTGATGGATGGAGAAATTTACCATGCAGCTTGGAAGGACATTACTCGCTGGGCTGCTAGAAAATCCAATGAGTTGTTCCTGAGTGGCTCAAACAAGCACATGAAAATTACAATCCCAATCTTGCCTTGCTGTTTCACCTTTAGATTGAATCAATCGGAAAAAAAAAAAAAAGGAAGATTAGAAATGAAAGACATTTTGCAAGTACTGTAATATTATAAAATTAATACTGATTTGAAATTTACAATTGAACTTATTCTCTGGTTCCATATTCAAAGAAGAGGATGCAAATCATACATCAAACTGAGCTACATAATAATACATCACTGTAATCTTACTGGATACTGACCTTCATGAGTCCTTTTGTAGATCTGTGAGGAAGTAATAATAGATACTTTTCTTTTCGCAAAAAAAAAAAAGAGAGAGAGAGAGAGATAAATTTGAAAAGATTAAAATTCTTATATTTGATGACAAAACTTGTACCTGATATCTCTTCCTATAGATCTCCACCGCGGTAGCATGCGATAATATCACATTGTGACCAGCTATAAAGTCTTTATTGCGATGCCCGGGAGGGTACTCTCCGGTGCCATATCCACTTCTCACCATCAAGTTTGGCTCATTGAATGTGCTCCAATACTTCACTCTATCACCAAATTTGCTAAAGCAAACCTCAGCAAAATATCCAAAATCTTTCCTGAAAATTCACATCATGCGTGAATAATTAAATCAACATATCTAATAGAAAGTGAAATCAACTGTAGTCATATGAAATAAAAAGGATAAGGAAGAAATGTATACTGTATTTTTGGACTTAGCCAACCTCCGTATCCATCTTCGAGTTCTTGAGGAATGTCATAATGACTCAGTGTGACAAATGGTTCTATGCCTGCTTCAATTACTGTATGTTATCGGAAAAATATATAAAATCGAACTATTAACTTCAGTAACAAGTCAGTCATTTGGTGTTGTAATCAACTCACTTAAGTTTGATATGATTAAAAATGTGAGCACTTTTTTTTTTGTTTGTGCGAGGAACAAGTAATGACATGATGACTACCTCTTAGCAACAGGGAATCGATAAGGTTGTTGTAGAACGCTACGCCTGTCGGATTAATCTTCCCATATCGACCTCCTGGAGACAATGACATCCCAATGGATCATATTATATGGTTATGATCACAAATATACTTGGCTACATACGATAAAGCTTACCAATTATGCATAATTATCCACATAAAGAAGCATAAACATAGAAGAATAGAAATCTTATCGAGATAACACAGCTTAGCTCTTTTGGCACTAACTTGGGAGGACTCTTGACCATGATATGGAGAACCTGTAGGAGTTGACTCCAAGTGAATGCATGAGCTCAACATCTTCCTACATAGATCAGATCAAACAATTTTTTGATGTAAATACGGTGCAATCATTCGCAACACAGACAGACATAGAAAACTAGAATATGAATAATCAAAGTAACGATGATGGCGTGAAATCACAAAATTAGTAGCTAAAAAATAGGAGACTAAAAGCTTGCAGAGGTAAACTATAGGTAACACTTGGTAACATGAACAAAGATACCATGTACATGTGGTAATGATCAGCTGCAACATCTCCGTTGCTGCCATCCTTTATCTTTGCTTCTGCACAGTGGAAGAACCAAAACAAAACAAGTATGAATGACCCAAACAAACCACGGTGGCACTGTCGGTGGAGGGACGACAGATGACTTGTCTTCATCCGTAGAGACTCGGCAGGTTGACGATGAAGAAGAAGAGGCAGGAATTTTTTGTGGAGTAATAAATATAACATGGTAAGAGAGAGGCATGGTATTAATAATAATACCTTGTGAGTGAGTGAAGACGTCCCAGTTGCTCAAGCTTTTGTTCGCTTCTTTGTATGCACCCTCGATCTACAGTGCATGTATCAATACAAGTTTGAGAGAGATTAAGAGAGAATTCAACGATCATCTATTAAAACACAACCGATAGATATTAGCGCATGCATGGGTAAAAGATATCGCAGCTTAAGTCAACTCCAAAGAATCTAGCAAAGAGCTGTAAGGAATCAGGAAGACTATTCCTGCACATGTATCCATGTCCTGTTTTGGGGTTTGTCGAAGATGTCAGGGATATTATTAGGCAATAGACCTTTTCTAAGTTCCAAGAATGATGGAGGAGGAGGAGGAGGAGGAGGAGAAGCCACTCACCCAACACATTTCCTTCATTTAAAGATGATGGAGATGAGGAAAAAGAAGGAAAGAGAAGAGTGAAACATATCAATATCGGATCAGCAGCAACCGATAGAGATTAGCGCACGCATCGCTGCAGACTCCCTACACTTACTGGTGTGACGGGAAGACTCCACCACAGGTAGCATTCCGATGGATGGATCGAAACGTGGGAAGGGGAAGTGATGAGAGTACAGAAGGAGGAAGCTGTTTAGGTACCTGATAGGCGGAGGTTGAGGTCCCGAACAGAAAAGACGGAGGGAACTGATCCCGGCGGAGAGCACAAGATGACTGCACGAGGAAGAAGAGGAAAGCGGACGCGAGGACGACGGCATTCTTCTTCCTCCTCCTCTCCTCCATATGCACGCTCTCTATTCGAACGCCCGAGTGAATGCAACACCTTCCCCTCGGAGTAACCCCGAGGAGCTCTCTCGTCGCCGGGAGGGGGAGGGATATCTATTCTAGTTGGTCGATGCGATGCGCGGTGGTCAAAAGAGGACTCGCGAGTTGACCGACCTCTGAGCTACAGCGATCCATCAGCTCGGCTCAGATGAGTAATGAGGTTTGATCGTCGAGATCCTATTTTGGATTTCCCAAACATATTGTTTTATTTCTTCCCCTCTCCGCGCACACCCACATCTACCTGTGTCATCCGCCATAGGGATCTCACGTCAATCCAAACCTCCGGTTAAAATACTGAACAACTTGGCTGCTTCTATGGATAAGATATTGTAGATTCTTTACGCACTCGTTTTCATATTCTAGTTGTCATATGAGCCACGATGATGGTAGATTAATATATATATATATATATATATATATATGTATGTATGTATGTACTACACATTCATCCAGCGGGCAACGCACGATATGTACAGCGAAGTGGGAGAGGGAGTCAGTGTGTGTAGATGTGGCGGCATGCATGTTATATTAGATGCATGTTATATTAGCGGGCATGTTGGAGAAGGAGTTCAGATGTCGACACGGGAGATGCCCAATGAGACTCACACGATCCAAGTAACCACGTCGTTTTTTATTTTTTATTTTTTATTTTTAAAAAAGGAAGCATTGTGAGTCACGTGGGATGTTAAATTATATTTCGGGATTTTTTTTTTAAATGCAAAGGATGAAGATAGGACCGAATGATCAAAATCTTTTAAAATAATCTATTAAATAGATGGACACGTGTGATAGAGGTTTAAATAACATATGTGTTGATATGATCGATATTTTTTAAAATTATCTTGGTATCCAAACTTTCTTGAATAGTCTGATCCAGGCAAGATTAATTCTTTAGACGTGACAAATATCTAAACATTTGGGAGAATAGGGTTTGTTTACCTTTTCGATTCATGATTAGTTAGTTAGTTGATATCACAGTAGCAATGAGGGTTATCTTCTATTTGATTGATTGATTCTGGGTTTTTTTTTTCTTCTTCTAAAATTATCTCATAAACTCATATGAATTCTGATGAGAGCTATCTCAAATATTGTTTTTTATAAATAATATATATATATATATATATGCATAAATAATCTGCTATGGATTAGATATTTCCGATTATTTAGGCACTCATTTTTATATTCAGTAGTCATATATGGTCCACGATGATGGTAGATTACTAAACAAATATATAAATATAAATATATATATATATATAAATATATATATATATATATATATATATATATATATATATATATATATATATATATATATATATATATATGCGTTTGAGATGAAATTGTTTTGCTTGGAGTAGGAGTTTGATTATGAGTTTGGAGTATATTTAGAGTAGGAGTTGGAGTTTTAGTTTAATTAGAATATGAGTCATATTAGGAATTAGGATTTTGAGACTTTATATAAAATATATAGCCATCATTATTTTTTTAAGCAATCACCGTAGCTATTTTAGCCATTGTAACCGACTACCAAGGAGAGATGAACTCCTATAGAGTTCTAAGGAGGGCTGATCCCCTACAAAAGTCAACATAAGTTTAGAATCCTGCGAGGTTCTTAGTATCAGAGCAGCTTTCTTGGTACCTCACTGCTCTTCCACAGTCGTCGTTACCTTCATCCAGCCATCCACCATCTCCCAAGCAATTTTCATAATTACTGTGATCATCGCCAACTCCACTGTAATCGCTACTACCGAAACATCATCTAGCCTCCACCAAAATTACATCAAGTTCGATATCTACCTTACTCTTTGTAATTTACTTATCCAAAACAAAAGAAAAATTACATCTATCTCACGTAAAATTTATCGTTGCAAAATTATTATCTTTATGACTAAAGTTATGTTGCAAAATTCTAGTTGCATTTTTGCTATTATACCTTCCGTCTTTCTACCAATATTTTACTGTCATATTCATCTTTATATTTTACGTCAGCTTGGCTTCCCTTACTAGTGGATTATCACCGAATTCTTCTTTAAATATTTGACATAACTACTAAATTTTTTTTCCTCAAACTGTTATTCTTTGACGTAAAATTATACTACTGCATCTGCTCTTACTGCCATCTTGCTACCATATTTGCCACCATATCGCTATCATCTAAATTGCTGCTATCCTTAATGATTTCATGTTGTCATATTCCTCAAAATACTACTAGAATATTGTTAGAACTTTTATCGTAAAACTGATGTCTTTTGATGAAAAATTATGTTGCCATGCTTTTCGGTGTTTCTTGCTACATACACAACTGATCTTTACCAAATGTGTTGCTACTACCCACATCAATCCTAAGGCACCCCTTTATCCTTAAGACACAAATGTCATAGCCCACTTTTAATTTCAATAGCTGGCCCAAATAGTAGCACAAACTACACCCAGAAAGTAGTCTATTGTAGTCTTTCACCACTGATCCTTATCTTCCGCGACCACCAACCTCTCCACTGACCTATACCCTTAACCCGTCGATAGAAGAAGGATCATAACATCTTAGATCTGGAGACATATGCTATGGCATCAGAGGACTTGATCGATGCCAAGTTGGAGGCTTTTGAGACGCATATGGAGAACCCTCCATATCGCAAAGAGAACCCTCTAGAGAAAGAAGAACATGTGACAAATCCATCATCTACACGCACAAAGGGTGGACTTCTCTCGATGGGAAGATGGAGACCTAACGGGGTGGCTTTCGCACACGGAATGCTTCTTTCGTTATCACTGGACCCCGAGGGCTTCCATCGTAGATATCGCTACCATCTACCTTGAAGGAGATGTCATATAATGGTATAATTGGTTTGAACACATTTAAGGAGTCATGATATGGAGGCAATTCAAAAGCTATCAGTTGATCCGCTTTGGATCGTCCGAGTACGAGAACATCGATGAACAACTCGTGAAGACCCAACAAACTTCTACGATCCAAAAATACTAAACCAAGTTTGAAAGATTATTTAACTAAGCCTATGATTGATCTGGAAAATAATTGCTATGGATCTTTATTGAAGGATTAAAGCTGGAGATACGAGGAAAAGTTAAGGCGTAACAGCCCTATACATTAATGATAATGGTATCCTTCGCACGTCTTTAAGGGGAGCAACATAATCAAAAGGTTTAGAGGAAGAGACCGACACGACGACCAGCAGTGTATAAACCTCCAGCCCCAGCTGCATACACTTCCAACCGACCCCCTTAGTCAAAGAAACTTATGAGAGAAGAGCTTCGCGACATATTTGCAGAGGGGTTGTGTTGGCACTATGACGAGCTGTGGAGCCGTGATCACTAATGCAAGAAGGGACGACTTCTCCTCATTGAACTCGGCTTGCTGGCCGCAAACGATGAAGACTGGAGGTTTCCTCAAGCAGTAGCCCATCACCATCCTCGTTGATATCGGGAGCACAAATAACTTCATGGACAACAAGGTTGCTGCCCGAATGATGCTTCAGATTAAGGATTGTAGCAGGTTCGACGGAAAGGTGGCTGATAGCCGTATCTTGAAATGCGACCAAAAGTGCCCGCGGGTGAAATTGGTGTTGCAAGGACAAGAAATTGTTACTGACTTCTTCCTCCTCCCACTTGACGATTATGGAATAGTGCTCAGCATAGAATAGATGTCCACGCTACGTGATGTTTCCTTAAAATTTTTAAAATTAATTATAAAATTTTTTAGCACAAGGAAACAAGTGATCCTGCAAACAACGTGAGAGCGACGTGATATGACGATGGCTTCGATGCAGCATGTGGAGAAGGTCCTACATAAAATGCACAGCGGATTCTTAATACAACTTTAGCAGCTATATATAAAGGAGATGATGAAGATTGAATATCAAATGTTCTCCAATTGTTTGTTGAATTTTCATATGTCTTCGCCGAACTATGTAGCCTACCTCTTACCCAATTGCATGATCACCAAATACCGATCCTCTCGGGCAAACCACAGCTAATATTTGACCATACTACTAACCTCATCTTCAAAAGGTCGAAAGTGAGAAGATTGTGCATAAGATGCTCGAGATAGGGACCATTCGACTAAGTTGTAGCCCCTACTCTTTACCGATGCTCCTTGCATGCAAGAAAGACAGATCATGGCAAATGTGCGTGGACTATCGAGTTTTCAACAATGTTACGATCATATATATATATATATATATATATATATATATATAGGATTAAAATAATATTTTTTTATTTTTTTACTTCTATTAATAAAAATAAAAGTGTATGTAATGTATGTAATATTTAAATTATTAAAAATTTATAAAAAATAAGATATATATAAAACTATATATATATATATATATTAATTTTTAGTTTAAAATAAAATTATTTGGAGTCTAAACTATTCTCTTAAGTTACTATAAAAAACAATTAATTCTATTGAAATTGGGTTCAAACAAAATTCGTTATTAAAAAATAAAAAATTTTGAATATCTCATATTGGGACATTTAATCTCAAACTAAAATCATACCACAGGCTTTAAAACCATAAGAAAATCATACAAAATATATCTAAAAATTAAATATTAATTTAAAGTTGAAGTTATTCAAAAGTAGTTGAAAAGATTAATTCATAATATGTAAAATCAAAATTCAAGGCATACCAAGGGAATAATTGAGTTTTTCTGACTCCATTGTTCATAATATATATAATATTATTTATATTTCTATTGGCATGCTAATTGTGATTTAATATGCATGATCACATAATTATGTATAAGTCAGAATAGGACACTAATAAAATCCTTTTTATTTAGTCCGCTTCAAAATTTTATTCATTTTCGATATTATACTAACACTACTACCATACCATGGTGTTATCAAGTTTGAACGAATCTTGTTCTCAATTTAGTATATTATCGATGAGTATCATGATAACAATATCATTTTAGCAATATAATCACATATTATTGAAATAGAAAAAATGTTTCGTAACCATATTATTCAAAAGATTTTACGAAATTGTTCTCGTGACAATTAAAATTTATCTACTTATGATAAATGATGAGGGGCATTTTGGCCCGTCCAAAATATACTTCTGTGTTGCCTTTCAAAACGTCATGTAGGTACTATCGATTCGACTCAGATTAAGGTCTTGAGAAGGAGCATTATCCTGGACCATCGCTCGAGGGGCTAGGTCCAGGCCTCACCACCTGCCTCCCCTGCAAGGTTACCTTTCATATGTCCCCTACACAGTAGGAGGACCTATTTCAACTTAGACAATGGCCCAGGGAAGGATCGCACCTACTACATATATGCAATAAAGACAACCAATGCCATAGCAGGACTCGGTAGACATGTTGGAGGTTTAGTCACCGGCCAGCATATGGCACGGATCAACCACCCATGCGCATTAACCCCTTTTATATGATTTTTGCCTTCATAGGTAGTATAATAGGTGTCTGGCAACTACGCTAGGGGCCTCCAAAACACAAATAAATAAATAAATAAACAACACAGGATGATTCATCGCTAACTTGACCATCAGAGAGGTCGCGTCGGGGCGGCACATCCCCCCTCGACTGTGACCTTAGTGCAAGTATCGATGATCAAAGAACCAACCGAGAAATGAAAGGATGCACTTGCAAAAAAGAGAAGCTCCATCCTTAGTGATCAACCGAACGAGGTCCCTCGATCAATGATAAGCAACTCCACTTGGAACATCACATTAGACCTTGGATGGTTATAATTCTACTAAGGATCGGAAGTTGACCCAGAATTAGGCGACCGCCCAGGTTCTCGACCTACCGACTGACATCCTGAGGAGCTTGTACATCCCTCGAACGCCAACTAAGAATTTTCAAGCGCCCATGTGTATATGCATGTAGAACTAAGCCGAGGCAGACACTTCCACCTTGTGAATTGTATCTAAACTCCCTTTCTAGCTCTTTTATCTTCGAAGACAATTGACTTGAGCAAAGAGGAGTTTATTATCAGTGACATAACATACGGGTGTTTATGCTCGCTACGGTGATAAGAGGATCCTTCCGAAGCTTTGGACATAACATGATATGTGATATATATACTCAAAACACATCGTGCTATCATTCATTCAACAAAAACGATAAGGTCGTCTCCATCCTTCTCCCACCTCAACCAGGCAACTAAATTTTGACCTTACTAGATCAGCGTTAGAAGAAGGTAGCAAACGAATAGATCTTATGATGAATTATATCAACATCATTGTATATGGATGAATAATAATAATAATAATAAGGTACTCCGTGTTTCATACAAGTTAATCGACTCTCTCATCTTAGATCGTATCTACTTGCTCATCATGTTCGTGTTGTACCTCAACACCACGTAGGAATTGCTTATACCACCTTGCCGATAACTTTGGTGTCCTCTTCCGTGTATTGAAGTCCACATAATGGAGTCCAAATCTCTTGGTATACCCATAAAGCCACTCGAAGTTATCTATGAGAGACCACACGAAGTAACCCCTCACATCTGCCCCTTTCCTGCACCAAACAGGCACCACACTTGAAACTTACATATATGTTTGAGTGTTTGCCGAGTCCTCTATCTAGTGAGGTTAGCGAAGCATTTGAGATTTATGAAGGGAACTAAATATACGTTAAAGAGTATTTGCTGAGCACTCTATCGAGTGATGTTTGTGAACTGATGCATAAGAGTTTAACCTCATGGCGTTGTTTAGGTACGTAAGATATCGACGTATGAAGTCCACTCTATCGATGTCGTTCAGTAACTCCGTCAGCGAAGAGTTGCTGCGTTGGGCATAACCTACAGAATCAAGAACACAGTCCGTGATTACAAATATGTGATAACAGTAATCGAAGTCATAATACATACCGTTCTCGGTGATGAACATGGGGGTGTTATTGTATCTTCTCATGGTGTACAAAACCACCTCTTCGATACCGTAAGGAACAACATAATACTGTGGCATCGCAGTCTGTGAAACATAATTGAGCGATAAGCTACTCGACAAGACCATCTACTATAATTGAAATATCTTGTGAAGCCTCACAGGTTTTCCGATGGGAATTCCATTTCTTTGGGTGTAGATAAATGGTGATTCATCTATATTATCACTTGAATTGCATGGAGAAACGCTACAGTCTCTGACGTACAAGCTAGTATAGTGATTGATTCCAATAAAATCCAACTTATATTGAAGCTTTCTCCTGTCCTTGATGGAGAATGTGGGGAGTTGTGAACCTAAAACCTGCTGCATTTCGGGTGGATAATCCCCATGGATTATTGGATCAAGAAACCTACAAAAACACATGTACGTATGGATATTATTATAAGAAACAATACAAAAGTTATAAAATTATTGCAACGTTAACGAATACGAAAGTAAAACTTTTACGGTCTCAAATGCTAATTAGTTGCAGAGGGAGAGAGGTCTGTAACCAATAAAAATGATGTATCCAATGCATTGGACTTTCACCCGAATAGGGTATGAGGTAAATTAAGTCTTATCTCTTAAATCTTATGATTATTGCTTAGTTGGAAAGATACATAGAGTTGTCTTTCATACTTATCCATCATCTAGAATATTAAATGTTATTGACTTGATTCATTCTGATGTCTGCACTATGCAAACTAAAACCCTTCGAATGTTACTTTTATTGATGACCATTCTAGAAAAGTTTGGGCTTTTATTTTGAAATCGAAAGACTAGGCACTTGATGTTTTCAAAGTGTTTCATACTAGTGTTGAAAAAGAAACAAGAAGAAAATTGAAGTGTATTCAAGCAAATAATGGTGGTGAGTACATCGGTCCTTTTGAAAATTATTGTAGGTTTCATATTATAATGCTTGAGAAGACAATTCCTAAAACTCCTCAACAAAATGGTGTGGCAGAAAGGATGAACAGAACTATTAAAGAAAAGATTAGGTGTATGCTTTCTTATACCAAGCTATCTAAGTCTTTTTTTGGAGGGAAGATACGAGAACTACAGTTGATGTGATAAACCTTTCTCCATCAGTTCCTCTGAATGGTAATGTTCTAGAGAGAGTATGGAAAAGGAAAAATATATCTTATGATCACTTGAAAGTTTTTAGGTGTAAAACATTTATTCATATTTCTAAATACAAGAGGTCCAAATTTGATAACAAGGTAAAATCATGTATTTTCTTGGGATATGATCAT
Source organism: Ensete glaucum (assembly GCA_021527575.1). Lineage (NCBI taxonomy): Eukaryota > Viridiplantae > Streptophyta > Magnoliopsida > Zingiberales > Musaceae > Ensete > Ensete glaucum. Next base: position 2,143,892 of record CM038559.1, read on the forward strand.
GAAAGTTTGGGTATAGATTATGCGATCCAGTGAACAAAAAGATTATAAATAGAGATGTCATGTTTCTTGAAGACCAATTATTTGAAGATGGTAATAATGTTAAGAAACAAAATACCTCGGTTTATACTCTTTAGAATTTGAGTCTAGTTCCTTCACCTATAGTTCATGATGATTATGGGGGAGATGGACAAGAAGATGGTGGTGAGAATGTTAGTAACGATACTCATACAGTTGATAAAGTTGACCCAACTAAATAAACTGAGCAAACACCTCCACCACCAGATGAGATTCCACTGAAAAGATCCATCAGAGAGCGAATATCAACTATAAGATATCCTCCATATGAGTATGTTATGTTGATTGACGGTGGAGAACCAAAAATTTACCAAGAAGCTATTCTACATGAGCATAAAAATTAGTGGGTTAAAGCCATGCAGAAGAGATGAAATCCATGCTTAAGAACCACACATATGACTTAGTAAAGTTGCTTATAGGGAATAAAGCTCTCAGGAATAAATAGGTTTATAAATTGAAGACTTAAAATAATGACTCACAACAAAGATATAAGGCACGGTTAGTTGTGAAAGGATTCAGTTAGAAAAATGGTATTGATTTTGAAGAAATATTTTCTCCTGTAGTGAAAATGTCCTATATCAAGTTATTCTTGGTTTAGCTGCCCGCTTAAATTTAGAAGTTGAGCAACTTGATGTGAAAACTACATTTTTACATGGTGACTTAGAAGAAGAAATTTATATAGAGCAGCTAGAAGGTTTCAAAGTCAAAGAAAAAGAAAATCTAATATGTAAGATTAAGAAAAGCTTATATGGAATCAAACAGGCACCTAAACAGTGGTACAAGAAATTTGATTCCTTTATGATGAGCCAAGGGTACAAAGAAGTTTACAAAGAAGTTTTCGGATGATGATGTCATTATTCTCCTACTATATGTTGATGATATGCTGATTGTTGGTCATGATGCTGGTAAAATTGAGAAGCTTAAGAGGGAATTAAGTAAGTTTTTTATTATAAAAGACTTAAAATCTGTGAGATAAATACTTAACATAAAGATTCTTTGTGATAGAAAGAACGAAAAGATTTGTTTATCTTAGGAGGCTTATATTGAAAAGGTTCTTAAAAGATTCAATATGAATAATGTCAAAATAGTTTGTTCTCCATTTGCAAGTTATTTTAAGCTGAGTTCGAAACAATATACCACAAATGAGAAAGAAAAAGAAGAAATGTCCAAAGTGCCTTATTCGTCAGCGGTAGGCAGTTTGATATATGCTATGGTTTGCACTTGGTAAGATATAGTTTATGCAGTTGGAGTTGTTAGTTGATTTCTCTCTAATCCTGGTAAGGAACATGTGCAGCAGTAAAATATCTAAGAGGTACTACCAAGTTATGTTTATGTTTTGGCATTGGTAAACTTGTACTAGAGGGTTTCACAAATACTGACATGGCTGGTGATACTGATTCCAAAAAATCCACTTCAGGGTTCTTGATGACTTTTGTAGGAGTAGTCTTTTGGCAATCGAAGTGACAAAATTGTATTATTCTATCGACCACAGAAGCAGAATATATAGCAATTACTAAAGCTTATAATGAAGTTTTATGGATGAAAAAATTTCTATAGGAATTGGGTTTGAAACAGGAATGATACATTATTTACTTTGATAGTCAGAATGTCATCCAACTCTCCAAGAATTTAACAAACCATCCGAGTATATTGATGTAAGATATCACTAAATTCGTAATGTAGTTAAGATGAAAGAATTAAACATAGAAAATGTACATATCGATGAGAATGGTTACAAAGTCTTTACCTAAAGAGAAGCTTGAAGCATATAGACAGAGAGCGAGCTTAGTACAGCCCACCATATGAGCTGAAGGGGGAGAATTATTTGGGTCCATCCCATAGGCGGGCTTCGACTAAATATTTGGGTATTTAGCTTAAATCTGATTTATTAAAAAAAAGGAAAACCAAATATAAGAGGTGGCTGCATAACTTTTGGATGCCGTAGCGGAAACGTGAAAAGAAACTGTATAGTAACAAAGAGAGAGAAAGCTTTGGCAAGAAGATTTAACGATAAAATTTTATCAATTTTGACCCAAATCTTATGTGAAGAATCATTGTAACTAGATCTAAAATCTTAATAGTATTGATCGTAGTTGACCCTCTCTCTAGGATGGTTTTCTAATATATCCACTTAGTGAATTTCGATCTTTCCTATTATGAGATATATCAATATTGATTATGTTATGCTATTGGTGAACCAAGATATATGTTCTTGATGTCATTGTGATCCTCTAGTTATTCTAGAGAAGTTCCATTGTAAACCTAATATTTTATTTGGTGATAGTGGAAGTTTGGATCGACTACGGTACTGTGATTTTTCTCGTATTGGATTTTTCACATTAAAAATATGGTGTTCCACTTTGTGATTGATCTATTATAATAATAGAGGAAAAAGAAAAAAGTATTATCTAAGCATTTGAAACTTTTTTTCCGATAACATGAAAATAAATAAGTTGATGGAACAGCTGCTAATAAATTGATTGATGGATGGAGAAATTTACCATGCAGCATGGAAGGACATTACTTGCTTGGCTGCTAGAAAATCCAATGAGTTGTTCCTGAGTGGCTCAAACCAGCATATGAAAATTACAATCCCAATCTTGCCTTGCTGTTTCACCTTTAGATTGAATCAAGCAAAAAAAATATAAATATATATACATATATATATATATATATTAGAAATGAAAGACATTTTGCAAGTACTGTAATATCACAAAAACTAATAGTGATTTGAAATTTACAAATGAACTTATTTCTCTGGTTCCATATTCAAAGAAGAGGATGCAAATCATACATCAAACTGAGCTGCATAATAATACATCACTGTAATGTTACTGGATACTGACCTTTCGTGAGTCCTTTTGTAGATCTGTGAGGAAGTAGTAATAGATACTTTTTCTTTTCGCAAAAAAAGAAAAAAAAAAGAGAGAGAGAGAGAGAGAGAGAGATAAATATGAAAAGATTAAAATTCTTATATATGATGGACAAGACTTGTACCTGATATCTCTTCCTATAGATCTCCACCGCGGTAGCGTGCGATAGTATGGCATTGTGACCAGCTATGAGTTGTTTATTGCGATGCCCGGGAGGGTAGTCTCCGGTGCCATATCCATTGCTCACCATAAAATTTGGCTCATTCAATGTGCTCCAATACTTCACTCTATCACCAAATTTTCTAAAGCAAACCTCAGCAAAATACCCAAAATCTTTCCTGAAAATTCTCATCATGCATCAATAATTAACTCAACATATCTAATAAATAGAAAGGTGAAATTAACTGTAGTCGTATGAAATAAAAAAGGATAAGGAAGAAATGTATACTGTATTTTTGGACTTAGCCAGCCTCCATATCGATCTTCGAGTTCTTGAGGAATGTCATAGTGACTCAGTGTCACAAATGGTTCTATGCCTGCTTCAATTACCGTACGTTATCGAATATATATATATATATATATATAATATCGAACTTAAGTTTGATATGATTACTTTTTTGTTTGTGCGAGGAACAAGTAATGACATGATGACTACCTCTTAGCAACAGGGAATCGATAAGGTTGTTGTAGAACGCTACGCCTGTCGGATTAATCTTCCCATATCGACCTCCTGGAGACGATGACATCCCAATGGATCATATTATATAAACATGGAAGAATAGAAATCGTGTGTGGTTAAAAGTCTTATCGAGATAACACAGCTTAGCTCTTTTGGCACTAACTTGGGAGGACTCTTGACCATGATATGGAGAACCTGTAGGAGTTGACTCCAAGTGAATGCATGAGCTCAACATCTTCCTACATAGATCAGATCAAACAATTTTTTGATGTAAATACGGTGCAATCATTCGCAACACAGACAGACATAGAAAACCAGAATATGAATAATCAAAGTAACGATGATGGCGTGACATCGCAAAATTAGTAGCTAAAAATAGGAGACTAAAAGCTTGCAGAGGTAAACTGCAGGTAACACTTGGTAACATGAACAAAGATACCATGTAGATGTGGTAATGATCAGCTGCAACATCTCCATTGCTGCCATCCTTTATCTTTGCTTCTGCACAGTGGAAGAACCAAAACAAAACAAGTATGAATGACCCAAACAAACCACGGTGGAAATGTCGGTGGAAGGATGACAGATGACTTGTCTTCATCCGTAGAGACTCGGCAGGTTGACGATGAAGAAGAAGAGGCAGGAATTTTTTGTGGAGTAATAAATATAACATGGTAAGAGAGAGGCATGGTATTAATAATAATACCTTGTGAGTGAGTGAAGACGTCCCAGTTGCTCAAGCTTTTGTTCGCTTCTTTGTATGCACCCTCGATCTACAGTGCATGTATCAATACAAGTTTGAGAGAGATTAAGAGAGAATTCAACGATCATCTATTAAAACACAACCGATAGATATTAGCGCATGCATGGGTAAAAGATATCGCAGCTTAAGTCAACTCCAAAGAATCTAGCAAAGAGCTGTAAGGAATCAGGAAGACTATTCCTGCACATGTATCCATGTCCTGTTTTGGGGTTTGTCGAAGATGTCAGGGATATTATTAGGCAATAGACCTTTTCTAAGTTCCAAGAATGATGGAGGAGGAGGAGGAGGAGGAGGAGAAGCCACTCACCCAACACATTTCCTTCATTTAAAGATGATGGAGATGAGGAAAAAGAAGGAAAGAGAAGAGTGAAACATATCAATATCGGATCAGCAGCAACCGATAGAGATTAGCGCACGCATCGCTGCAGACTCCCTACACTTACTGGTGTGACGGGAAGACTCCACCACAGGTAGCATTCCGATGGATGGATCGAAACGTGGGAAGGGGAAGTGATGAGAGTACAGAAGGAGGAAGCTGTTTAGGTACCTGATAGGCGGAGGTTGAGGTCCCGAACAGAAAAGACGGAGGGAACTGATCCCGGCGGAGAGCACAAGATGACTGCACGAGGAAGAAGAGGAAAGCGGACGCGAGGACGACGGCATTCTTCTTCCTCCTCCTTTCCTCCATATGCACGCTCTCTATTCGAACGCCCGAATGAATGCAACACCTTCCCCTCGGAGTAACCCCGAGGAGCTCTCTCCTCGCCGGGAGGGGGATATCTATTCTAGTTGGTCGATGCGATGCGCGGTGGTCAAAAGAGGACTCGCGAGTTGACCGACCTCTGAGCTACAGCGATCCATCAGCTCGGCTCAGATGAGTAATGAGGTTTGATCGTCGAGATCCTATTTTGGATTTCCCAAACATATTGTTTTATTTCTTCCCCTCTCCGCGCACACCCACCCCCCCACATCTACCTGTGTCATCCGCCATAGGGATCTCACGTCAATCCAAACCTCCGGTTAAAATACTGAACAACTTGGCTGCTTCTATGGATAAGATATTGTAGATTCTTTACGTACTCGTTTTCATATTCTAGTTGTCATATGAGCCACGATGATGGTAGATTAATAGATATATATATATATATATATATATGTATGTATGTATGTACTACGCATTCATCCAGCGGTCAACGCACGATATGTCCAGCGAAGTGGGAGAAGGAGTCAGTGTGTGCAGATGTGGCATGCATGTTATATTAGAGTGCATGTAGGAAAAGGAGTTCAGATGTCGACATGGGAGATGCCCCATGAGAGACACACGATCCAAGTAACCAGGCCGTTTATTATTATTTTTTTATTTTTTTCTAAAAAAAGAAAACAATGTGAGTCACGTGGGTTGTTAAATTCTATTTCGGGATTTTTTTTTTTAAATGCAAAGGATGAAGATAGGATCGAATGATCAAAATGTTTTAAAATAATCTATTAAATAGATTGACACGTCTGATAGAGGTTTAAATAAACTATGTGTTGATATGATCGATATTTTTTAAAAGATTAATTCTTTAGACGCGACAAAGATCTAAACATTTGGGAGAATAGGGTTTGTTTACTTTTTCGATTCATGATTAGTTAGGGTTCTCTTCTATTTGATTGATTGATTCTGGGTTTTTTTTTTTTTCTTCTTCTTCTTCTTCTAAAATTATCTCATAAACTAATATGAATTCTGATGAGAGCCATCTCAAATATTGTTTTTTTTTAATGTATGTGCAGTATAAATAATATTTGCGCTATCTTAAATATTTTGGGAGCTTCTCACATGACCTATTCTTAAAGATCCGGACATTTGAATATATAGATAATGTCTCACCTCTAACAGTTGATGCCCACAAAAACGGCAAGCCGTCAATGATTAGCCACCAGCAAATATTTTATAGGTGTCTTTGAACTGACTCCAAACATCAAAATTTCTGGCATTTCAACATGGACAGAAGATTGATGCTCAAAAGGATAAGAACTCGAGTCACGCAGCTACCCACTTCCAGATATTATTTATGTGTGTCCTCCAGTAAGTTGTTGTTTCTCTTGTTTTCCGAAGGAATAAGCGACGAATGCTTAGCCTGCAAAAACACATGAGAGACGGAGTTCTAAAGAAACACTGGCTATCAGAATTCAGTTCTTGGAGTCGCCAGGAGCATCATCCTGCCAAGTTGCTCGCCATTGCTTGTCGTACAAAGTCGTGTCCTCGAAGAGCTTCTTCAAGTTCTTGATATCTCTGTTTTCCCGGATCAGCAGTACCCAAACTACGGTTGCAAACAACAGGGTTTTGCAGAAAAAGTTACCCGTTTGACCAACAAGCCCGATGCCGGTCAAGCTATCGACGAAATAAGCCATGAAAAAACCTATCATTGCAGCGCGACCTGCACAAACCGACACGGAGTAAAATAATTTACTATTTTCTTTGACCGATTCATCCACAGATCAAAAGGAGTCAATGTGGTAACCAACCATTGAGTTTCTCAGCTTCGGGAAGGTGAAAGCTTCTGATCCATGCCCACCAGGGTACGATTGATGTATCAAATATTACAGGTTCGTCGATACTTGAGGCTTCAGGATGGTCTTCAAGCCATTTTCTCCTTCTAGCCTCTGGATGACAAGACATTCATTCTATGAGAGAGACATAGTTTGCAAACAACATTTTCTTGACCAGCTGAATGATTCTTGTGTTACTGGGTATGAGCTCATTCTCTACTACATCTATTATTTGCATTCAGGTCTAATCTGCCTGATGAACATTTATTACTCCCATGCGAATAATATGTCAAGTCAACAGTCCTGTTTGGAATTTGTAATTAAACACGACTTTTTAATGATAGTTATGAGGCTTTCTTTCAGGACAATACAAAACATAAATTTTCAACAAAAACAGGTGCTGACAGATATGATGTGTATTTCTTACCCGAAACCTGGAGGTATCCAAGCAGAGATTTAATGGGAAGACAAGCTTAAAAGTGTTTGCATATATTAACTTTTTTAAAAATTGTGAATTTCTAAACTACATCTGATACTAAAGAGGAATAATAAGAAACATACTACTGTTCAAAGCAGTTGCAGAATATGCATAGAAAAAGGCCTCTGCCAGGATTTGCTGCAGCAAATTAATCTTTACTCACGTTAGAAGATTGTGCGATCATTTGTTATAACCTATGAACCATATGAATGTGAAATAAATATGCTAATAGACAACACAAAGGAAAAAAAAATCAAACAATACCTTGCAACTTAACTTGAGCCCTTTGTGAAATAACCACGACCTTAATTATAATAATGTAATCAGGTTACTACGTAAGTAAAAGGAATTGTTGTAGCAATTTGATCTTCTCTATATTTTTATTTTATTTTTTTCATCTCTCTATCTTTTTAAGTTTGTTCTTTAGAGATGGAAACTGCCTAACAATATGTATGAGTATGTAGGTTATAGGAAAGACGGGGCACTAAGCTTTATCTAAAGTGGCTAGCTCCACCTTGACTCTTCATCTTCCTCAGAAGGCTTTACTCGGTTAACGAATAAATGCTGCTCATAAATCATTCACTGCATGTAGACCACATGACTTTAAAGTAACTCTCACCATCATGTGATTTATGATTTGCATATGTTACTTTACATGTAGCTCCCACAATCATGAAGGCCACACTAAAAAAATATTCATGCAGTCATGAAAGAAACGTTTAAGAAAAATAATCTAATGTTCTCTCATTTGGTCAATTGATTATACAGAAAATTCACAGATTCATAGAGTGGTCACAATCACAACTATAAATATACTGAACTAAATGAGCTACTAAAATGGACCATGATGGTTTCACATCACTGACGACAATCCTTTCCATATTTCCTTTAGGCATCAATCCTTTAATCACTGGGAGTATTAGCATCATTTCAGTCTTTATATGTTAAATGAACACTAATTTATTGTGTGGCACTAAAGGAAATATGAGCTAGAATTTCCAACGACTACGGAAAGAGGATGTGTCGCCTACTTTTCGGTTGTCCTTACCTTCTAGAGAAGGTGGTAACCTCCAAGAAAGAATTTTAAGAAAAGAGAGAAACAAAATGGAGAACAGAGGAAAAGCGGAGAAATTTGAGTGAAGAAAATGTTCTTTTGGTTTAAAATGTGTCTTATTGGCCAATATGCTTATATATTTCTCGGAGTTGCTGGAAGAAAATCTCATCATCTCATAATATCTCTGTAGAAAGATGACTATGGTATTCTCGAAATACAAGTCTATGTAAGAAAATAACTAATTTTGATTATACTAACATCATTATCCTTTTAAAATATTAATTTGACCTTAAATTGGACAACTGACTGGTCAAACCTTGATTAAAAGCCTGCTAAACTCTTGTAAAAGCTGTAAGAGACGTCCACAGACATTGAAGCCATCTTCAGAGGTTAATGTGACAAGATAGAGACTGCGGTAACCAAGCTGATCACATAGCCTCAACATAAAACTAGGTTTTTGGGGCCGAATTCCTCTCTGGGCTAGTCGATCATCCTGAAGCTGCTATCAACCCTCCTATTCTCTTCCCCAAAGAGGATCAGCTATGAGAATCACTCTATAGTTGAGTTGATCAAGATGCATTATTGAGTTTAACTTTAGGAGTAGGGTTGAGTATGAAGCACAACTCTTTGTGGCATTGGCTAGACAACTTAGTGGCTAAAGAGACATAAACCTAGGCCTCCAAAATTACTTGGTCATGGCAGTTTAAGCACAGTAGCTACAATAAATTTGCGGGCAGATTTAATCTGGCTTGTTGGATAAGGGAGATGCATCATATAGTATAGTGACCTGAGGTGTATGACAAGGAAACTAGTCCAATTAAATCAGTATATAAAGAAATCAAATACACACCACCTCCTATGATATTGAATAAACCAACCAAATTAACAAGGATAACTACACTTGTATACTGCTGCTTAAGCATAATGAACAATATAGCACGCGCTACAAACATCTGGAGATCTATCAGGAAGCTAGAGCACGAAGATGATAAATAATTGAAGGGAATTTTGACTTGGGAGACCATATTGACGTACAATCTCGTAAAAGGTCAAGAAGAAAAGAGAGGCTTACCGGCATGTATGACGGCGTCCCAATCTGTACTTCCGTTCTTCCTAAACTGCCTCGTATCCCAGGTTCCCCCAACCCATCTCGTGTCCTCGAACTTGAGCGCTTGTTCCTTCACCACGGAACCATCACGAATCTCATGGTGGTGGTAGTGCTGCTGCTGATGCGGCTGCTTATTCTCCTCCGACTCAAGAGGACGAGGAGTAGGAGGAACGGCGTCGTCCTTCTTCTCCATATTCCCGTCTACGGCGGCAGCAGATCCATCCGCGGATCTCGCAAGAACCAGAGGTAGGTTCCTGGGGGTCAGAAGTAGAAGAGAGGGCGGCGGTGATCTGATTCTGGGGCGGAGATGGTTGCGCTTACAGGATAGGGCACGGAAGATGGTCGGCGGATGAGGAGAGGCCAACAACGCCATCATCGGCATGGGCGTACGCTTGCTAATGGTTGAATGATGAGGAACTCCGCTTCAGATGCGCCGTGCTGCAGCGATGGGGATGGAGGCGAACTGTTGTCTTCAACTGTGAGTTGGTGTCCCACTCCCACTCCCACTCCCACTCCCACTCACACTGCCAACTGGTGAAGATTACAGCTTTAACCAATTAACCCAATTCTATCCTATTGCTGTTGCAGATGAAATGTGATATCAATCACATCATAACCCACCGCTGAAATCTCTGAGATCTTTCTTCGAACTGAAGACTATTGATTGTGGTATTATTTAAATTTCTCAAAAATGACATCATTATTAAGGTGACACCAATATATGTAATTTTCATAAGGTTGATTATTTTTTTAAGGAAATAGTCAAAATTACATTTTGGACATCCAAAAAATTGTCCAGAGCACTTTGTCATGAAACATAATAGCATTTTTTTTCTCTTCTTTTTTTTTCCCATTGCATTTGGTCTAAGAAAAAAAAAGTTGATTCTATATAGTCTTCAAGCTCCAAAATCATAGAACCTCATTCAATGAGGACACAAGTCTCAATCCAATCGTAAAAAAGAAAGAAGAAAAGAACAAAGAAAACATCAATTTGAAGCATCTGAATCTTGTACATTTCAGTTTGCTACAGTGATCTTGACAGGGTATAAAACATTGATTCACAGATAATTAGTACTTATTTTACCCAGCAGACAAATAGCTCACGGATTAAAACAATATGGTTTTCGCGGCAAAGTGCCCCAAAGATCACTTGACATCTCAATGGAGCTCTAAAATACCAAAGATGGGAAGGACCTATCTCTTCCGTTCGAATGCTTTCTCAGGGTGATCACTGTTAATCTCCGAATGGTGAGGGAAATCGTATGGCATCGCTTCAGCTCGGAGATGGCCATCCCTGAGAACCCGTACCACTTCTTCGTGAACAACTGCATTGCCTTCTTCTGTTAAGTGCAAGCCATCACTGGAAAAACGATTTATATCAGCAAATCATGCTTTAGTAATCTGGTGAGTCAGAGGTTTTATCTACTAACATAAAGTAATCAAACCACTATCTTAGCTTGGCTTGTACAGTGTATAAATATGCATGGAGTCAAAACATGACCGAGAAGTCTCCAATTGACTTAAAGACATTTCGTAACATATAAAGACTATCAGAAGGCTCCAAGACACTTCTGGTTTGGATTAGTTGATGCAAACTACCAGAAGCCTTGGAGATGTTTCATTTACTTGAATCCACACGCATTAGAAATATTAATGTCAAGAAAAGTACAATTTGAATGGCAAACCATGCATGGCACCCTTTATCAAGAGAGTTCAAATGCTATAAATAAGAAAACAGACCATTTTTAGTTACAGAACAACTATTAATTAATACCAGAAACGGATAAGAGCCCAACCTTTTTGTAATTAATTCTCTATTAATTACTCCTGAAAAAATTCTATTACTTTACAAATAATAGGATCTAAAACTGATTAGACACCACCTCCGTAAATGAACGCTACCAATTAAAACTATTTGCATTAATCTGCATATTGTAGAGTATTCAAATTTTTGGTTAGTCAACTCGTAGGCAAGAACCTTCTGATTGTTCACTGTCCAGTTAGAGTATATCATTCTTATAAGATACATACAGTAAAGAGGTCACCATATATTTTGAAGAACCATTACTAATTGACTAAAAACTCTCAACAACAGTGACATAGCATAAGGCATATTCGAACATATCTTGAAATACAATGACATATATAATAAATTGCGGCATAACACAGTGCCAACTGTTGGTAAGAATTGGATCCAACCGACAGACCATCCAGTTGGTCTTTGAGTCAAGCTGTGGAGTTGGCACACACTACCAGCTTACAGTCGTAAATTGTTTCTATAGTTCAGTAACGGGTCCTAGATTCAATAATTCAAATTGACCTAGCCTGGTAAATACAAGCCAATTTGTGCTCTGGTATCCTCTTCTAAGAGGGTTGTGATGATGCTAGACGTTAACATACTATTTTTTTTCTTTTCTTATTTTTTGTGGTATGGTTAAGTTACAATACTACTTGATACTTGTAAACTTGGTCTCAAAAACCAGTCAGACCATCCAGTTGGTCTTTTGAGTCCAGCTGTCGAGTTGGCACACACTACCAGCTTACAGTCGTAAATTGTTTCTATAGTTCATTAATGGGTCCTAGATTCAACAATTCAAATCGACCTAGCCTGGTAAATACAAGACAATTTGTGCTCTGGTATCTTCTTCTAAGAGGGTTGTGATGATGCTAGAAGTTAACATACTTTTTTTGTTCCTTTTCTTATTTTTTGTGGTATGGTTAAGTTACAATACTACTTGATACTTGTAAACTTGGTCTCAAAAACCAGTCAGACCATTACGTATGACATAGTTTTTTCGGGTTCCAAGGTTGATTAGTGCACAGATCAGGGACAACTAGGTGGTATCAGTCAATATCAAGCTTATCACTCACTAGTTGTCAAATACCAGGTTATCTCTCTGGTAATTATCAAATACCAATCCTACACAAAAAATAAAGTCATTAATAGAAAATCTATTTAAAAATTGTATGACATAGTTCCATCTAAAATCAGTAAGAACTGACCAAAACCAAATTAAATGAAGAAAAACTCATGAGTAGCTGACTAAATTTAATGAAAAGGAGACTGTGTGGATTGGCTTTGGACTTGAAGTTACAAAAATAACTTACCAATTTATCATCAGCATAAAACATGCAAAAAAGCACACTGGGAGCTTACCTTAGAAACTTTTTCTGCCATTGTGTAGTTTCTTGCATCTTTGACCATAGATCAATGCAAGGAATATGCAACTCTTTAGCCAGCTCAACACACTGTCTTGCATAAGCACCAGTATTATCATTTGTCCTTTCTGGATGTTCCATTGCCTTCTCACCATATACAGATCTTGGTAACAAAAAAGCAATTTCATTTACTTAAATGTCTAACAAAATAGTTCTTAATAAGCTTTAATAAGCAGAGTAATGTGAACTTCTAGCACATTTCCTAAAACCTTATCATGTAATATCATCCATGAATGCTTAATCTTGTTTATTTCCTACTATTAAAAGCAATAGATTTGAGGGTTTGTCTTTACATCAGTTCTCATATCATATCAAAACTGGGTACCTTCCAGCTTCTTACCCATGTGTTCTAATCCACTAACAACTACCTCCTTCACTGTTTGTTCAATAGCTATATCCTACAAATTTCATATCATGTCAAAACTAAAGTTTAAAATACTGGTTGGGCCAGTGTGTAAACTGATATTTACCAGCCTGACTGATGATCATTAGTAGACCATATGTCAGATTTAATTGGTATCTATTTTTTTTTTAGGTTTTTTATGGCACCCAATGGTACAAGTTGCTATGTTGCCAAGTAGATTAGAACCATACCAATCCGACTGATTGCTTATAATGTTTCAACCTTGATCAAAATATCCATCGGATATGCCTAAGTTGATATATAATCCTAAAAATACTTGGAAGATTCTTTTGTGCTCTCTGGTAATATCTTTTACAATTCAAAATTTGATGTCAGTGGTGGAATTTGTTCAGCTCTTCAACTTTAGTTTCCCAATTATGTTCAGAGTTCTACTAGGTGTATATTGTTCCAGTCTTCATAGAGTAATACACATTAAGGTTCAACCAAACTCTCTATTGTCTATGAATGCATTTCTATAAGAAAAAGAAAAAAAAACGAGTCCAAATATGTAATTGGACTTAGCATGTAACAACAGACTAAAATCGACAGCAAATGTTGTGAAATACCATTATCATTAAGTGAGATGATTGAGGGGAAAAAAAAGAAACCAAACCGTGCATATTCTTTCCGTCCTTCCTCATCAACAGGGGGTGGAGTGATCAACACTACCAGTATCGTGGCTGAACATTCCTGTAAGATCACAACATGCACAAGATCATAAGATATGCATGTATAAACAAACTAACAAATTACATCGAGTACTAAATACCAAATGTCAACAGAAAACAAACAACAATTTTTTTATAAATCAGCTATAAAAATATCCTAGGCCTTCAAGATTTATGGGGCTATGGTTGATTGTTACAGGTGGCCATTATATTTTCAGGAGACAGAGCAACCCTACATAAATTATAGGTAAAGCATATAAGGATATTTTTTAAAAGCTGCTGTTTGCAGCCTTAAAACACATTAACCCAATGAAGTTTGTGTATTATTTTCTTGCATGAATCAATTTGATCGACCTTCTATCAGCTAATTGAGTCAGTTTGAGATACTATGACCCATCGTTTTATTCAATCTAAAATGATATTGAGCTCCGCATCATTATTAATATAGAGTAACTGCCACAGCAACTTACTCCAGTGATGTACTACAATAATTTTAAGTTACCTTTAATTACTTCTAAAATACTACAAGGCCCTGGAAAAGTTCCTAAACATGATCAGCATCTTAGTTCAGATCTGGACCAACAAATATCGATCGGTACGAAACAGTCCGAGCGAAATTGAAGTCCTTGCCACCACTTTAATTGCCATACAAGCATAAAGGCCAAGCAAGATTAGATGACAACAATGCAAGATATAAGAATAATAAGAATCACAATTACAAAATTAAAATAATAAACCTTGTTACCTTTAAATGCTTAACAATTTTCCTTAAGTTCTCCTTGTACTCTTCAAGAGGCACATATTGACGTTCACTTGTCTGCCCCAAAAGGGCTGCATCATTAGCGCCAAAAAAGATAGTTACAGCAGCAGGAGGTGCTGTGCAGCTCTGCAGACACACACACACACACACATGTAAAGCCTTTAGTTCAGAAAGATGAACAAGATATCTAAATATGATCACTCAGTGGCCAAACAGAAACAAGCATATATACTAACTAAAAGTCTAAAACTAAAATACTATCGGCACACCATCTGCAAGACAATAAAACTCAAGTTGCAACTCCTGCAAAAAGTAAGCACAAAATGGAATGCACAAAAACAAGGCAAAAAAATTATAGAGATTGCAAAGACATACCAGGGAAAAGAGGTGATCAAGCAAGAACAAAGCCCACCTTGTGTTGTAGCCACCATAGCCTCTAACAATTACATCAGCCTGGAAAGCAACAAATATAGCAAATAAGAAACCACAAAAAAAAGGAACATTTGAAGAAACAAAGAACTCCCTACATGCAAAGACAGACATATCTAATTCTTCCAAAGAAAGAAAAGGGAACACACCATCACTTGAATTTTGTTAGCATGTAACTATCCATTAACAATGGGTAATCATCAATATCTCAGGTAGACTCAGCAACACAATACAATACCCAAAGAATCATTTCTATGCCAGCAGGAGATAGGACAGGGTCAATCAAAAGGTGCTAAACCTGCCCCAAGCCACTTTGAGCAGCATGGCAGGCCAAAGTGGCTAGGAGGAGGGGCTAAGCACCACCATAATAATGCAAGAACGTGTTGAGTTTGTCATGGACTGATATTCTGGCTTGTGAATAACTTTTTACAACTTTAGCCAATATTTAATGAATCAATGAGTTCAACTCCTAATGGGAGTAGGAATTGGATCACTACAATCCAGCTTAAACTCACTCCTAGGATCGACCCTAATACCACCCAAATTGACTCAAAGAGATCACCTAATCAGATTGAATAGGGGATGACATAAGTTATAAAAAAGAGAAGAATTTAGATCCTGCCTGAAATCTAGAAGGGGCAAAGTTAAGAGGAATTTCTAGCCATTGGTTGGAGCCACAAGGTACTAGATATACTTGACCTACCCTATAGCCTACCAATAGGGATTGGCCAAGGGGAAAGACAGCAGCTTATTAAGTTATGTTGGGTTCTAGTTAGGGTTCATGTGGCATGATGCAAATTCCAAGTGACCTAGATCTCTTCTCAACCTCAACACCAAATGGAAGGGGGACTAAGAGGTTCCACAACCTCGACAACAGTGAAAAGGGGACTACGAGGAGAAAACAAAACCCTTCTTGAGCTGGTCCAATGCCAAGCAATTGGCCAAGACTTCCCCAAAGTACAGGGTGCCTTGCAATCTTGAATGTCCAATAAAATTTGACAACCAAGGGGAGAAAACCATAGGCTGTATCAACATGCTCCAAATACATGATGCCCTTAATCAATGCTTAGTTCAACTCAAATTTAATCAGATTTAAAAAAGGTTTGACTAGTCTATAGTGTCAAGACTTTGGATTTAGCCAGTCCACTCGGACCTTGCTATCTCAGAATATCTATATCTCAACCAGATCAGATATAATTGGGCTCCACTTCAAAATTGGATTACCAACTCCTCACTTGGTAGGAGTTAGATGCAGAGTTGGAGTCCCATGCTAGCTAAAAAGTCTTGGTTGGCTACCCATGGACTGTCACCCAAGAGGATGGAGGGTTGTCCTCATCCAAGTCTCCGTTCCCCTTGAGAATTGCATCTGGGGGGCTCACCGAGAGTGCCGAAGATTGAGATTTGAAGATAAACTTTAAGGTAAGATAGGCATCAGGGTTTCTCTCACGATGCAATCCATACATAGATGAGATGTG
Source organism: Ensete glaucum (assembly GCA_021527575.1). Lineage (NCBI taxonomy): Eukaryota > Viridiplantae > Streptophyta > Magnoliopsida > Zingiberales > Musaceae > Ensete > Ensete glaucum. The sequence goes on from CM038559.1 coordinate 2,160,405, forward strand.
ACAATATAACAAGATCCAGAACCGATCCCTATCTTAGTTAAATCATTCAATAGTTCCTCTCCTATTCTTCCATTTCTTTTATCTTACTCTGTTTTCTTTTCTCTTGCTCTCCTTTTCATTCCATCTTCAGACTGATATCTTCTTCCATCAAAGAAAGAAGTTGCTATTAGAAGGTAACAATATAACATATGACAAAGTGTTAATATTTTACATAAACAAGTCAATATAGCTGTTGGGCAAATAATGACTTGAGACTAAAATAGTAATACTCTCTCTGGAGCTCTCCCTTCTCGATTTCATATATGCAGTCAAACCAAGGAGTCAAATTTGTTTACGTCTAAATTATATTAATTGTAAGTTTTGAAAAATCTACGATTCTTTCTATTTTTCTTTCAGTAATTTGATATCAAATGGATTTTTGTAAAGTAAGTTTCATTTCATCATTATCTTTAAAAAGGTCATAAGATATATATTAATTTTGGAAAGTTAGATAAGTTTGAACTAAGAAAAAAAATTTAAAAGAAGTCCTCACATTATCTAAGCTTCCTTCGTAGTTAAATTGTTAATCCATACCCTATTGTTAACTCATGATGTCGCATAGGGTGGAAGTTGAATATCTCGCATCTAGCATTCATCACATCTACAAATGAAGCATGCCATCAATTCAGGCAAAAAAAAAAAACAAGAAAGAAACATCAGTAAGGAATCGGCCAGAAGAGTTGTAGGCAAGCGACCAGGAAAAGATCCACAGTTCTACAGCAGATACGAGGAAATAGGATTTACCAAAAACCAATAAGAATTAAGAATCGAAATAGAAATGCGAGATCTATACGACATGGATTGCTAGATGTTACGAATCGGATCGGGATCGGATAGTAGTCGACGAAAGAAGACCGAGTAAATGGGGAGGGAGAGAGAGAGAGCGAGGATACCTTTCGGGAGTAGGTGTTGGCGAGAGCAGCGCCCCAACCGCCGGGCCTGAACGACTGCTCGGTGATGGAGTCCCCAAACAGAACGAAGTGCGGCCTCACCGTCTCCATCGGCACCTCCGCCCCCGACTCGAAGAGGTAATCCTCCTCTCGGAACCGTCGATGGGGATGGAGTGCTGAAGGTTGCTATTTATCGTATCAAAACTAATTAACAATGTTTAATAATTTAAAATCTCATGTAATAAATTTTATAATTAAATTTTATTTACCGAATGTTATGGTTCGAACGTCTCATTCTCAATAAATTTACAATTAAGTCCACCGATGATTTATATACTAAACTCGTCTATTAAAAAGTTTAAAAAAATACATATTATCTCCATAACTTAATCATGAGAGCACAAAATACTCAAAAAAATATTAAAAAAATTAAAAATATATATATATTATCTCGATAACTTAATCATGAGAGCACAAAATACTAAAAAAAAATAAATCAAATACTATTTGAAACGATTATTGAACAAAAATTGAAGTAAAAGGACGTTCAACTTAGATAGAAGTGATAAGATGAGTCACACTCTTTCAAACAAACAAAATACGATAAAAGAGAATTATAAAATCTAGAGAACTAAGTAGAAACATGCAGTCGACCCCCACACTAGTTTTTACATAAATATTTTTATCTTCAGAACCATAATAGCAACTTACAAGTTTGATGATGATGGAGAGGCAACATCAGCCCCCCCCTACAATGGGAGATTGAGTTTTTATGCATCAAATGAGTCAGACAAAAGAGAGCTGAGAAAGTTTAGACACAAGTAAATACATAGTATCTGCATCCCCTTTCTTTGTTCACAGCAACGGCAACACCCATTGTTTTAGCACCAACCTCTAATCTTAGTGAATGCCCACAGAGGGAACAGTCTCTTTTTGTTCGACACTTTACAAACTTCTATGTGCTATGCTTGCAAGTGATTGTTTTGGAAGCAAACAAGTCCTGTGGAAGAGCCATAGTCAAAAGGTGAAACCAGAGGGGATGAACAAGGGGAGAACTCTTCGCAAAACCCAAATGCTAATAATGTTTTCTAATGAACTTTCATTATTTAATTATTTATGTGTTATTATTATTGTTAAGAAGACATTCGAGTTGATTAGTATGAAATTATACTAATTTATAAGTAAGTAATAGATTTCAAATTTGAGTTCACCCGATATAATACAAAATTATTATAACTTAAAAGAATTAAAATGTTTAATTTCATTACATTTATTTTTATACTTAAAAATATTATTTTGATGAAGGTTTCTAAACATATTCATCAAAAAAAAAATCGACAAATTCTACACCTTATTGGCTATATAAAAATAAATATGCACAATTACGGCTTTTCGAGGGGGGAAAAAAAGAATAAATTCCGTTTCATCAAAAGAATCATAAAACTCAAATCAACCAAAAAACAAAAAAATGCACATTATCATATTGTAGAAGAAGAGAAAAAGAAACCATATGGAAATGTCACTGCCATGGGCTGTAAGTATGAAAGCCTATCGAGTGAGCCTTCCATCATCAAGTTTACCGCCAACACATTTATCGCCTATCAAAGAACAAGATATTAAATAGCATTTAGGAACAGGTAAAATGAAACTTGATAATGGAACAAGTTAAATGCATAGGGTAAATAAATATCGAGTGAACCTTTGATCATGAAGTTTACCGGCAACACATTTATTGCCTACCAAAGAACAAGATCTAAAATAGAATTTAGGAACTGGTAAGTGAAACTTGGTAATGGAACAAGTTAAACTCACAGGTTATATATCATCACATTGTAAATTAATGAATTAACAGAAACTGACAAGTGAAAAGGTAAAAAGGATTCAGCAAATGACGTTCAAAAATAGATGTTAACTCGTCAGATTTCAGTTTAGGAACTGCAGCATCGATAAAATTATGTTTCTCATAATCCCACAATTGCAACATTGAGCAATATCTTTACCAAGTAGAACAGAAAGTTCAAAGTCCCTGCACATCAAGGTAACGTCGGATTAAAAAGTATTCTTTAATAATGAGATAAGTGGAGTAGAGCTAAATAGAAAGATAAAAATTTTCTTGTTGAAGATCTTTAGACATGAGTGGGAACATAAATATTTGTCATCATGTAAATCACCATCTAAGCCCTTGGTTTTCTTTCAAGGCTTGCTGATCGGTTGATGCAGCTACTAAAGGCTGTGTCATTATTTTAATAGAAAAGAAAGGCTGAATAATTCTAATTCTGATCAGCTTCTTGAGTTATTATGTTCAAAAAGTGAGACTATGCACTATGCACACAATCAAAATCAGAGAAAAAAGAAATTAGTTTAAGATTGGACTACATCTATCCCGACCTTAAACCTCCATGGTAGGATAATCTTCAAGGTTTCTAGAGAAACCGATTTGGTCAAGAAATGGTCCGAGCAACACTATCCTAGACATCTTTGATCCTACCCCAGACACAATAGTGGTGGATTCAATTGAAATCTTATGATGTTATTTAACAGCATCAGCATCATTATTATTTTAGTATAGTCATTACTCGAAAGGCCAAACTAAATCATGATTTGGCTGATCGTGGTTGGAGCTTATTTGGAGTTAGGTTTAGCCTTAGGTTGAATTAATTTTAGTCTTGTTAGGCCTATTGAGAGTATCTTCATACCACATCACATTCAAATTAACATGGGGTCCACTTGTCAGTTCCTACAATAATTTGACACGATATGGAGGTATTTTGCCACATCGAAGTAGGCTAAGATCATAGCTCAAGAAAAGTTCCAACATCAATCCTGGTCGTAGTTGATTTCGGTTAAGACTAGATTTGACAAGCCAGCATTGTGACTTTTTCAAATGAAGAAGGCTTGAGATATTAAGACAAAAGAAACATACATCAGCTAGTTTTGGACTGACCAAGGAGGGAAAAGCAAGTCAAGCCAAGGGACCAAATTATTTGTTGATCAAGCAGCCTACCTACTAACGTCGGATGCCCAAGGCAATTAGGTGATCCAGAGTAGAACTACATTCTAAAATTTACGGGTACAAGCTACCATATCTCCTGCTGGAAATAGTTAGCCAGAAAAGGCAAATAAATGAAAATTTTAAACAATTAAGGTCGTTAACTTCGATTACCTTTTTGTCATAGAATTGGGATCGATAAGCAACCTACAATTTTGGCTTTCTCTTTCCCAATGCCTCCTCTCATTAAGCTATTTACATAATCTTAGGTAATATAGGCATACGGTGAAAAGACCTCCATATTCACCACAGAGATCATTTGAATTACAAGAATGTACTACAGGAGCAGATGCAAATATGGGACATGATGAAGCAAAACCACAGAAGATAGGAGTGTGTTTCTAAGCAAAATTTCAAACTAAACTATCTTTGGATAATAAATTCATCATGTCTACAAAATCAAATGTTGCCATTTTACTTACCAAAAAGATTGATGTTTTCAATGAAACATGATGATAAGGATTTGTAGTAAAGAAAATAAAACATAATCCACCTATGTGGTGCAGAGTACATCTGAGCTGTGTATTCTCTGATATATTGCTGAAGAATGTATTATGACTTATCCAAAAAAGTGCTATTTAGTTGTATAAGCTTTGAAAACATGGAAAGTCAAGGATCTAGTACCTGTCTTTAGTGACGAGCAACCATCAAGCATGGGAATGTGGCAACAGCCTGCTTCCCTCTGCATGAAAATTGTATCATTAAATGAAATTATCAGACCACTAAGATCATACTTCTTCTCTGTTTATAACTTCCCTGATCACCAATGTCCTCCCATTAAATACCTGCAGGAAGCACCATCTTGTTAAGAACTGATATAATCAAAATTAAAGTATCTAAGTTGCTAACTACGACGGCTTGTCAAAGGTGCTACACACAGATTAGTCAAACAAAGACACAAAGGAACAGCCATGAGAATTAGATGGCTGTGAAGAAAAAGATAAAAGAGATGGATTAGTGGCTGGTATTAACATCAGAAGATATTGTGTAAAATTTGAAACTTGCACCAAATTTTATGTAAACTTTAAGCACTAAAATCTCAAGGAAAACCACGAGGACTACCGATCCACTTGTCTCCAAAGCAGCCCTAAGTTCATCAGAAGAAGTGAAGGAAAGAAAACCATAGACACGGTTTCTCCCTCCTTTGCGATCATATAGCACTCTAGTACTTACGACGTTTCCAAATTGACTAAAATACTCCCTCAAATCTTCAGGTCTCACAGACCATGCAAGATTACCAACGTAGACTTTGTGTGGGCTCTCAAAAACCATGTTCTTTTTAGGTGTTGTATTCAAGGCCTTCATGTTTTTCCTTCGAGAACTCACATCAGCTGAAAATTTGACACGCAGTTCTCGCCCACCAAGGTCCTATAAAAAGACAAGGATATATCAGTAACCATGTACAGAATTTTTCAAAAAAATGAGGACATGTAATGTAACTTACTGATCCATCGAGAGCAAGCATTGCTGCTTTAGCTTCTTGGATAGAACTCATCGTAACATAACCACAACCTCGACTAAGACCTGTCTCAGCATCCGTTGAAACCTGAAACAGTTCATATTTCAAGTGAGAACCCATAAAAGCACATTGAAAATACAGTATGATTCCACAAAAGCAAAATGAATTGTGGAAATCAGCGAAAAACACTAGTTTTCACACATAGCAATGTGTGACCAATACAAGAAATTATGAAAACTGGCATTAACAGACCACTGTCAACGAAAACACAATGTGAGAATTTAATTTATGAAAATACATGATATTTACAATTAAGTAAAATAATGATATCCCAGTTGCACAAAAATTACAAAGTTCAACTATGGTGACAAAGTAAATCTTGCTGTTAGAACAAAGATTAAATGCATTTACAAGAGTAAATTCCTTAGAGCAAAGGAGAAAGCAAACTACAAAAACTACTAACCTTTTTCCATGACAGACAAAACGCAAAAAATGAAATTTCTATTCTGTTATCCATTTGCGGTAGTATTTTATACAACATTGGATGATATCCTAATAACTAATCAAGCAACTCCATGAAGTTTAAGCTAAGAACTTCCTCAATATTTGTCACATAATAAATTGGAGCAGCAGCAACTAAGGAAACTAAGTGGAGGCCAGTAAGCTGGCCAAAGAAGAGATGGTGAAGAATATTGACTGGGAACACAGCAGAACCAGGTCATTAGATAGGAAAGAGACACTTTACCAGTTAGCATCATTTCATGACCTGAATGATACATACCGAACCTGTCAATTGTACTAAAATCTTCAAGATTTACATAGACATAGAGAAGAGAAACAACATTCTAGTAAAACTTAATGAAACCAGAAATACCAAAACCTTAAACAGATGTACCATCAGATCAAGAACCCTGATTGCAGTTATTCAAAGAATTGAATAGTTTATTCAGCAAGAAAATTTAAACAGGATGTAGATCTTCCACAAATATTAAGCAAACAAATTTGCTAGCTTCTCCAACATTAGTCCCTTTATCATTAGTATAAACAGATCTTCGTATCTAAAATATAACACTATTTCTTCTTTGTTGATCTAGAAGGCAGATAAAAACCTCTAAACCCAAATTAGGGCACAAAAATAACTATCACAATGAAGAATTTTATAAGGGTTTTTTTTTTTCAAAAAGACTACCCACATAATGCTCACATGGAGAAATTGCAACTTCTCTTCTCCAAACTGAATAAGGACTACTTAAAGGTTGTCATCTACAGCAATCTGAATTTTTTTTAGCATTTTTGTCAAGAGCTAACACTTTGAGAGCCAGACAAACTCTTCAGACAAAGTAACACAAATTCCTAAACTGAACACCAGAAATTGACTCTGATCAACCAAGATGCTCCTATATATAGGTGACAAGTATAGAGAAAGGAAATGATTTCCCCATGGCTTAGCACCACCTAACTTATAATTCTCAGTTATGAATGCCTTCCCATATCATTTGCCTAAAGACTCTCCACGGTAGGTTAAATAAAACAAACTAGGTTCATAATGCAACATGAAATATACACTGGAACCGCAGAAACTTCAGAATTGGCAAATTTTGGATATTCCTTTAGCATTTTGGTCAGAGGCTGATGGGGGAGGATACACTGTGTCAATGCTATGCCGACAGATGTTCATATCGGCATCCTCCGCATCAGTATCCCTCTTGCATCGATTCCAGAGGAGAGCTGACCCACCTCGGCTTGAGTGGATCCGTGCTCCTCCAATCTGAGTGACTTGGTTCCTAGTACCTTGACAGGGACAACACCATCCGAGACTCATGATGGAAGGTCATGAACCAACTAAACCCTTACCAAGTGCCACCCTCCTATTAGACGTCACTCTCATGTCAGGCACCATCCCCGCCAGGAGCCGCCTTTTTCATAGGACGTCATTCTCCTGCCAAGCATCAAACACCAGTCCTGCCTGATGTCATTCTCCTGGAAAATGCCACAACTTCATCAAGTGCCACGCCACTACCATATAAGTGTCCCTAACCACCATGCAGAACACATGGAGTTTCTCTCCAGCCACACAATCACTTTCTTCACACATTATAAGGACGACACCATACGAAAACAAGAAGACACCCTTGCACTCAACTTTGACTCTCAGCCTCTCCTGCATTCCAATGCTCCATCAGAATCAACACAGACAGATGACCTCCACTTGGTGGTCAAGAAAGAGCTAAGCTAACACTAAAAAGGTCCAAATACCTTTCAGGCAAATCTACACAAATTCCCAAACCGAACAACAGAAATTGAATTTGATCGATCAAATGACAAGTTTAGGGAGTGGAATTCAATTTTTCCAGCGGCTAAGCATCACCAAACCATATAATTCTCGGTTATGATACCCCCTAACATACACTTGTCATAGGATATCTCACGGTAGGTTAAATAATAGAGACTATTTTCATCATGCAACATGAAACATGTTAAGTACTGACGGCATGGAAACATGAGTACATGAAACATGTACTCAACAAAAGAAGCCCCTTCTTCGCTAGAAGCGAAAGTTGGCAATGCCCCCTTTTGATGCCGAGCGAACGGAGAGAAGCGAGAAGGAAACCAGTAAACGAAGTTAAGCGCCAACACCTCGACGGAATGAACGGTGCCATAAGGTTTGAAGAGATCCAAGAGCTTGGAGATGTCGCAACTCCTGGGAAGATTGCACACGTATAATTCGCACGGCCGTCGCACCGGGGCTTTCACATCCTCGGGGAACCCGTCGTCAGCGCCGTCCTCAAGTTTCTCGTCGACCCCGTCGTCAGCGCCGTCCTCGAGCTTCTCGTCGACCACCGTGGTGACAGCGGCGTTCTCTTCGGCCCCATCGACGGCGAGGGCCTTCTTAGCTCTGTGGAAAGAGGGGAGGGGCGCAAAAGGGGAGAGAGGATGGTGACAGTGGGAAACGGAGATGGGCACGGACGCGAGGAGGTGGAAAGAAGGGAGGCGGAGAGAGGAGGAGGAGGAGGAGAGGAGTCTGTTGCGGAAACGGAGGAGGGAGAGTCTAAGAAGGGAAGAAGAAGCAGCGCCCGTTGTGACTGCGGCTGCTGCAGCCATCGCTCGATCGGGGACGGGAGGCGGGCAGATTGAAGAAACCAGCGAAAGGGATAAGACGCCGATATTTGAGCTGGCCTCATTAAACGAAATAAATAATAAAAATCCTGTTTGATTCAATATAAGATTGAACGAGCCAAGTCCGAGTCAAACAAAAGCTTCGAGTTCGAGTTCGCACGGTTCCACCAACACACACAAGTACCGTTCTGTTTCGGACTCCAATGGTTATTCACGTTTGATTCAATATAAGATTGAACGAGCCAAGTCCGAGTCAAACAAAAGCTCGAGTCGAGTTCGCACGGTTCCACCAACTAACACATACGATTCTGTTTCGAGACTCCAATGCTTATTCGCCGCTGCAGCACCGGAGTATATAAGAAGCCACTTCGCATCGCGGCAATGCCTTCCTTCGTAGTTTGGATTGGGGAGTCGGTCGCCAATGCCCCAGTCGAAGCGGCTCCTAGCGGCCGGACGCGGCGGCGGGGGATTCCGTCCTTCCGTCCTGTTGCTTCTCTTCCTCTTTGTTCTCGCTCCTTCGCTCCGGCACGTGGCAGCAACCGCGCCGCCCCCATCTCTCCCGGTGAGTGGAGTCTTCTCTGTTCCTGTTTGAGATTCGATGGTTTTCTTGAGATCTGGGTTTGGAAGCCATTAGAAGACTCAGATCCATGCTTTGTTGGTCGTGACCTGGATGTTATTTTCTTGAAGATCCAACGAGTGCGATGTATATGATTTACCAAATTGGTTCGAATGCGGCTTCCTGGGCACCTCACAGTGATTTTGACTCAAAAATCTTTATGAAACCTAATTTATCTCAAGAAATCTCCTGATTGTTGTTACATGGCTAAGATCAAATGCTCAGGACGTCAGCGCAAGGACCGTATAATGTATACCTAATCGAAGTTTAGCATTGTTGTTAAGCATGCAACAAACAGAGCCCAAGAATTTAAAGGGTTAAGACCCATCATAAATGGGTTGGCTATAGTACCTAACTAGGATACAGGGCTAGATTTTGCAAGCGGATGCTATTATGTACTATAGCCAACCGATTATGATGGATAAGGCTTGTTTGATGCTGATGATGATGGGGATGTCAAGGAGTCCACATCGTTGCCATCATAGGCTTATTGGATGCTGTTCACATCGCTGCCATGTCTCCGGACCGATCGAGATGCTGAATGTGATTAAGAAGTTGTCTATATATCTTTGATCAGGAGTTATTCCTCTAACATAGGTATTAATCCTTCCTAATTAATCTCCCAAGCTTGATCTAATCCATAAATTGCAGCTTTGTGTAGTTTTAAGAGAGTACAATGTGAGAATAAGAGAAAGAAGTGGGTAAAAAAAGATTGAGGGAGTATAAGAATTTGAGAGAATGAAAGGGGATGAAAGAGAGAAGGAAAGGGTTTAAAAATTCTTTCAAATGGATTTGACTGTTCGAAAGAGATAGATCTGAGCTGCCCGTCGGTAGTGATCGAAATTCGATCAATATCGGCTGGTACAAGTCTTTAATGGTTGGATACCAAGCGGTATAGACTTGTATTAGGCGATACAGAGCCTTTTAGTATATACCACCCGATACAAGGTGGTCCACATATCAGTCCCCTGTCGGACCAGTATGTTCCGAGCGATATACCATAGTTAGATGAACCCTGGTTATAATAATTAATTTTCTTTTACTAGACTATGTATTGTTGAGTTCTTTTGCTGTTTTTTATCAGGTAGTTGACATGTATATGGTTCGATTTTATTGGTGATAAAAAAATGTGAATTATGTAACAAAATGATATTTCTTTTCTTTGTAAACTAAGTCATCTTTTTTTAGGGTGTGTATTCTTTCTGGACAGGTATTTTTTTGGTGACCGCTTAGTCCTTAGTATTTATTCATAACTCCTTGGAAGATGAATTTTAGAACAATATATATTACTCACAAGGGCGTAGTCAGAGAATATTAAACTATTAGTTGAACGTATGCTATTAAGATATCCTAGGCCAAAGGAGACAAATAAATTCAAGTGTTCATCCTTAATAAAGTTCCAATGTAGATATAAGTTTTGGTAATTTAAATACTATATGATTGTTTGTCAACTTTTACTCCAAATGAATGGCTTATTTTTATGCCATTGGTAGTTTGAAAGGATGTTAAAAAACAGTCCTATAGATGGTAGATTTACAAACTTCTGTGCTGCTTATACACATTCCAATGTAGATATAAGTTTTGGTAATTTAAATACTATATGATTGTTTGTCAACTTTTTCTCCAAATGAATGGCTTATTTTTATGCCATTGGTAGTTTGAAAGGATGTTAAAAAACAGTCCTATAGATGGTAGATTTACAAACTTCTGTGCTGCTTATACACACCATGTAACATGTGTCAAGCATGACTAAGTTTTCTTTTATTCTTCTTATTTCTGTCTCTCTTCTTATGTGCTTGTGGTTGAATTTAAAATTTTCAAAGGTATGCTACTGTCATGGACAGTGGTTGTTATTTGTGATATGGTAAAGTTACTATTTTTGATACAGATGATACAAGCAGTCCAAACTTTTCAAGCCATAGGATAATTTCATTAACATATTTGCTACATTTCTCATCAAGAAATGCAACTCTATTTTGCCTTAAATTTCACCTTCAAACTCTTCTACAGAGTTCAAATTGGAGAGAACAGTTAGTAATCCAGCACCTGAAACATATTTGACTAAAGAGGTTAGTGGTTAGTGAAATCTGTTGACTGCCTTTGGAATATGTGCTTACTGATTGCTGGTATTACTTTATTATCTTGTGTGGTTAATGTACACTAGTCATGATTGCTGCTCCAAGGTGACAAGACGTTTGGATTTCAGGTTTTACTTCATTTGCTTTTTTCTTAGTCTGAGACAAGCAGTGGATTCAACGAAGCAGTGGCTGGGCATATGGGATGAATAATTGTGAACTTAAGGAGCGGAAGAAGAAAGATAGAACTGGTATTTATCACAAGTGGCAGAACATGGTATGTCTATTGGAAAAACTTGTCTTCATTTAGTTCCTCATTACTGTATATGTTTGAAAAATAAAAATGTCATGTATGTTAAATATATAAATTATGCTACAATTGGACTAATTATGCTGTTTTTCAATACTCTGTGCCTTATGTTGAATACAGAACTTCTAGGCCATGTTCATTCAGTGACACCTTTGGCATATTTGTAGTTGCTATATAAATAATAGTCAGAGAGGATTTTTAAGTATATAAACTACACACAAACCTTTTTTCCCTTAACTTGCACTAGAATTACCATCACTGATGTTCTTTGCCTTTCCCATAGAAAGCATTATTTTTAGTCAGCATTCAGGGCAGATCTTCCCTCCCAAATATAGCATTTAGAATGTTTCAAACTGTGCATATGTTTGAGTTACGCGTCCTTCTTATTGTTGAAAACTTTAGCTTTCGGTAAATCTGAGATCCCTGTAGTTTTGGTTGTCGTGATTTTTTAGTTCAACTTAACTGTTATCCTTGCTTAGAATAAATTTGGAAACTTTATCATTGTGACGATCCTTGTATCATCTCTAGACAGCGCATTCAGTTGGAATTTTGAACTACGTAACCTGTCTTACCATTTATGCTTAATGAATCAAAGTGTCGTTTTCTCATCCCAGGTTCACTAGTATGGTGGAAGTATAGCAGAGACTAGACAGATCTTTACACTGTTGCACCTAATGTAATTATTTCATAAATATTTCATATACCCCGGTTTGTTGGTAAATAAATTATGCATATTTACATTGTGGTCTCATTTCCACTAGCACTTACCTTAAAATGTTCAGTTTTCATTCTGAATCGTTATTGACAGCTTCTGCGTCCACATGGCATCCAAAGTTCAACATACATTGTCCTCTAGCAATCAACACATGATCTCTATAAAATACTGCTTCATTGGCAATTTTGATGCCAGATGGTATATTCAGAATCTTGGTGTGGCCATGCTGAATTTTCAACCACTGTCAACCTAGATTCATAGATGTGATGGGTTATATTCTGGTGCTTGCCACATGCAGATATTCAGCATACAAAACTTAGCCTCCTCATCTAGTAATCATGTTAAATGCTGACATTTTGAGCTAATAGATAAGATAGCGTTCCAGTGCCTGTTTTTTCAATAGCCTTTGTATGGAGATAACAATATGGAATACTATCGTGAGCAGGCATATTTGCCTCCTTGTAGTGAAAACTACTATCTTCTAGTTATCTTAAATAGCCCATGCAGAATGCATGATTTACCTCTGTGGTCATTGGCAAATTACATTTGGTGCTTGGAATCAGCCTTGCAAAACCAGCATGCTGGGATACACATTTCAACTGCATATTTTACCACTGGATTACATGAGCTCATAAAGAGAGATGACATTCTCTTCTTTACCACTTGAATAAAGTTGTTTACTCTTTTCTCCCTTTTTGATGTATAGAATGAAGATAGAGTGCTGTGGAAACTTGGGAGACTTCCTCCAGGGCTATTGACATTTTATAAACTGACACACCCGCTAGACAAATCATGGCATGTTCATGGCTTGGGTTATAACCCTAGCATTGATCACTCAGAGATACAAAATGCTGCTGTAGTCCACTATAAGGGGAACATGAAACCTTGGTTGGAGTTGGCAATTACCAAGTACAGACCATATTGGACCAAATACATCAAGTATGATCACCCTTATGTTAGGGAATGCAAGCTAAGCGAATAGGAAGAATTAGAGTGTGTGGTTAGAAAACAGCTGCAGCTTTTTTGCCCGAGAAGTTAATCTGTGGGAAGCTGGAGATTGTGAAGGGTTCTTCGACCTCATATTGCCTTATCATATGAATTATCTTTGAAATCCATGATGTCAATCTCACCCTTCTTGTAAATGTTTGCTTAGTGTTTGTGCATCTGATGGAGGGAGATTCAAAATGTGTAGCCGCATTCTGACTCTGATGGAGAGGGATTCTTGGTGGTTCAAATTTAGCTGCATTCTGATAGTAAGTAAAAAAGAAATTCTTTTAATTTTCTACCTGTGCATTTTTTTTTGCTTCTCAGAGTTTGGTTTTTATTAAAATTTTACGTGTAAAGACTAGGGCATTGGACATGCGAGCTAAAGCTCTTCACATACGTGTCTATTGCATCTCTCCTGGGTAGAGGTTAGTACAGTTTTCTCATGTTTTTGTGCACATCGATGACTACTATTCCATGTAAGTCGTGGATATTGAATGCATCATTTTTTTTTTCCTTTTTCCTTACTGGTAGAGCCTATTGTGATGCTAATTATTCCGGAACTGAGAATTGATTTTATTTTGTTGCTCTTTCATCAGAGATGATATATACTTAATATGCCAAACTAACCAAAGCACCAATGATTTGAATGATCATTATTTTAGCCTATTTCTCGGACACTTGTGCTAACCTCCGGTTGTTTCTTTGCTTTAAAATGTTCATTTTAGATGTAGTTGTAAGATATTTTGATCAGTTCGAATGCAAGTTTAAGCAGATTGGAAATTAAATGCCTCTACTCAATGTGAAATTAAGTATTTTTGTTTAGAATTTGCCCAGACAACAACTAAACAAGAACCTGGAGACACTATGCCAGCCAAAAAAAAACCAACAGAAGAACCACACAGAGACTTCAGCGTGCCGCCAGTGCTAGCTCAGAGATAAACCAAGTGACAGGAGCAAGAAAGACGTTTCAGTAGTTTGAAGCAGCAGCACAAACACACCAACTCTTGCTTTGTAAAAGAGAGGGGGGGGAGGACCTGCGACCAGAGTACCACCAATCCAAGCTAGTAGTGCTGAACATTGTGTCTTGATCTCTTGCCGTGAGTTGGAGCAGGGCAGATCTGTGGCACCATGATGGCGTTGTTGCTCCACCGCTCTCGCCCGTCCTCCACTTCTTGCTCGAGGTTGATTCCGACTTCCTTGCCTCCGAGGGAGTGCGGGTGACGGGTGCCGCCGGCCGGAGGAAGCGCGGAAGGGAACTGGGGTACATGGGGCGCGCGGATGGATTCCAGCCCGCCGCCGTCTGCACCCTCCTCCTCCTCCAGCAGCAAGTCATCATCCACCTGCACAACATATCATAGAAGGTTAACCATCTTTGCGACGGTCTGATCCCGTAAAGATGGAGAAGCTTTCGGTTATAGAGCCGCGAACATTGGAGAAACCATCCATGGTGGCGGCGGCGGCGGTTCCGTCTTCACCCAGCAGGTCCTCGACGTGCCAGCCTGGACACATCTTGATGAGGTACTCTGAGATGCTCCTGACGCTGCTACCCGTGATCGCTGCCTCCGGGAAGGAGATAGGAGAGGCGGAGAGGGCGATGCCGGTGAGGAGGAACCTGCTATGCTTCATGGTGAGGTGATTGGCGCTGTGTATGGAAGCATCGCAGCGGTCACAAAGGATCGCTCTGTCTTCTCGGCAGAACAAAAGCGATCTCTTCTCCTGCGACACACACACACACACACGCACACACAGGGGTTCAAAATCAAGAGTTGTCTGTGGATCGGTTCCGTTGGCAGTACCCGACAGACGTCGCAGAGCGGGTGGGAGTGGGCGGAAGGGGGATCGAGGGAGAAGCGGCGGTGCTTGCCGGCGAGCTTGTTCGCGCAGTGGACACGGCGGTCGCAGGCGCCGCAGAGGGCGGCCTCGTCCGCACAGCAGAACACCAAAGCCTCCCCTTTGCCGCAAAAATCGCACATCATCTTCATCTTTTCTTCCTCCTCCTCAGATGGAGATCTTTTTCAAGTGCTGGTCAATGGTGGTGTGGAGGACTGGAAAACGGGCTGGATTCATCGGGGGATGGAGAGAGAGAGAGAGAGTGAACGTAGGAGGAAGAATAATTTAAGTACAGTGTCGATATTAATATAGAATAATTATCATAAATCTGCGTGAAGCAGCACGAGGTAAAGCCGAAAGCGAAATGTCTGTGTGAGAGAGAGATAGAGGAGTTGGAGGAATTATAATATAAGCATAGTGGTGGATATGAGAATAGACGAGTGATTATAATACAAGACAGGCAGCAAGTGGAGCTTAAAGCGAGGGAAGAGAGAGAGAGAGAGAGAGAGAGAGATTGCACGGAATTTATGGTGATGCTTTTCTCGGGAGCAAATGCCTCTAATCTTAGCACCGGCGTTTCTACTCTTTACCTTTCTCAAGTGATGTGATCCACATCACTCCACGACGGTCAAAGCATGTAAGCAATAAACATGATCATTATAATACTTTTGATTTAGTTTCATACATTAGATATTATACTATTATTATCTTAGGTTTAGACTTAATAAAATTAACGAATCAATCATTTAAGCATTTCGATCACGATTTAAACTCAATCATGCCATATTATTTCATAGGTGATAATATTAAGAGTCAGTCCATTATAATTAAATTTAATAAAATTAATCGATAATTATTTCATCATCATATAGAGTCCTAATAAATAATATCAAATTTGATATGTTGTTTACCATGAAAAAAAGCTCGAGTGAGACCTAGCAAAAAAAAAATTATTTTGAATAGTGGATCTCATGAAAGACTCATTAAGATATCTAGAGTAGTCTAAAGTAGATAAGATTAGATTGATTTAATTTAAATTTTGATGAATATACTATTATTAACTTATATTTTGATGTACTATTTTTTCATCATCATATCGAGTAAATAATATCAAAAATGATATTATGTTTAGCATGATAAAAAGCTCGAGTTGAGACCTAGCAAAAGAATTATTTTAATAATGAATGTGATGATAGACTTATTAAGATATCTCGAGTAGTCTAAAGTAGATAAGATTAGATTGATTTAATTAAAAGTTTGATGAATATATTATTATTAACTTATATTTTGATTAATAATTTGAACCTAACAAAATTGATAGGTCAATTAATTCATCAAACAACCTGAATAATGACAAAGGGCTTGAATAGGAAAAATAAAATTATTATTGGATTACATCTCAATCTCATATGTATATGGGTTTTCAAATTTCAAACACTCTCCCAAAAAATATATATATATATTGACACTGACAAGGATTGATGGGGTTGGAGTATTGCATCATATGAATGAAGACAACGTTGTTGGTGGATTGGATGTTTCCCGAATAATAGTCCCACATCGACACTAAGCATTCATATATGATGTTAGTGTAATATGTATCCATTGGGAAATATTTCTATAGCATTCATGTGTTTTATATCTTGCTTTGCTGTATCTTCCTTCACTTCTGTGCTCGTAGATGATACAGTTTGAAAGGACTCCATTGTCAAACCATCTCATCCTCAAATATATTATAGCTCAAATGCTTGACATCAACCAATACGTCTTACTCATACATTAAATTAATTTCCAAATAATATTTGTATAAAAGGTCATCTACTTCAATTTTAAAAAAGATATTATTCTAATTTTAATTTCATGGCTACAAGAACAGGGATGGGTTCCTCCCTAATTGTTTTTTTATACTGAGCTGTTGCTTTGGTATTTAATTGGCAATAACGAGGGGAAGAGATTGGGCTGTCTGCCACACCCAAGAAACCATGGGCATCTTCTTCATCCTCTTGATTTGATTAATGATCTTATCCTCCACATAACCCAATGTCTTCACGTATTTAATTGATGATATTATTGGCTATGATTGATCACACATAACCCCTCAGAGAATGAACTCAACCATAAGCTTCGAGAAGTAATATTTTTCGGATCACATCTCTGTTGTCTTCTTGGTAGAAGAAGAATAGCCATAAATCTTCTCACTGTGATATATTTCTGAATATATATGAGTATTACAAAGATAATAAAAGCTGGAGAAACAACAGGGAAATCATGCTTCGTAGAAATAAAACAAGTACAAATAATTCAAGACAACTGCTTCTTCTTCTTCTTCGATTAGCTTTTCTCTTTGTTTCTTCTTCCTCTTTGTGATGGAAGGTCGGCGTCTGGAACTCCGTCGCTACGGGCTCGACGTTAAACCTCGTGCTTCACAGCCTTTCATTATCCTCAGCCTCTTGCACGACGAGACGAACATCCTGCACATCCAACCAGGTTGACATATAGATGTAGATGCAGCAGAGAAGAGGAGATCAGATTGAATGATGCTTACTCCCATGGAACATCTCCGACCAACATCCAGTCTCCATCGTTGTCTTCGTATGTGATGGCGTGCTCAGGTTCGTCACCTCCTTCTGCAACTCTATGTAGATCGTGAGCTTGTCTTTGTATGATCTCCGTGCCCGAGGAGAAGCCTTTGAACATGGCGTCTAAGGCCGACGTGAGGTCTTCGTAGCTGTTGCAGACTCCAAGATCCAGCTTTCTCAGGTAAGGAGCTCCGTCCATGCTGACCTTCACGTAGATTCCTGTGCTGTCTTCTTCCTTCTTCTCCGTCTTCCTTTCCCTAAAGCTGTTCATCCTGTAAGATCTCACAGGTGGCCATCCCACTACCTGCGCCCTGCGTCCGCGCCATGTCCATCCACAGAAACCATTCAGAATACCTTACACCCAGCAAGCTGCTTGTCCGTAGAGAACTTACTTAGCTGCCGGCCGCCCGCTGCTCCCTGTAAAACCACCACACTCCTCCTCCTCTTCCTTACTCCGCTTGTTGACGTTAGGGGCCGCCGGCGTCGGCTTCTCTAGCGCATCCGTCCCAGGGAGACCAAGTGTCAGCTCTGTCGCCTTGAGGTTGTCATGATCTTCCATGTCGCCTCGCTGATTGGTGTCGCTCAGAGGAAGGAGAAGGCTTTGATTGGGGTTGCGTTATATAGCTTGATGGATGGAGAGAGAGAGAGAGAGAGAGAGAGAGGAGTCCAGGTTGTGTCTTGCTCAAGGCATTAATGGACAACTACTGAGCGGGTCGGGGGGAAGGGGAGCAGAGTTGGGCGGAGTGCCGGGGGAGGCGGGGACAAGGAGGCGGAGATGGGGCCGGGGGTATCTGGCGACGGTCGGGAGGGGCACCAGCGATGACCGGGTGCGGCGGGCGGGGGTTGCCGGCCATGTGGGTTGGGAAAGTGGCGGTGGGGCGCGTGATGTCCCGCGTCAACGCGGGTCTCCGGAGGCGAGGTGGGAGGGAGATTCCCAAAGCCGACGAAGACCACATGACATGTTCGTCGCCATCGATTCTCCGGTGGGATCTGAGCCACCTCTGTTCCAACCACCGATGCTTGCTTTCTTCTTCTTCTTCTTCTCTTGCCTCCACCTGCCCGAGAGCCGATGCTTTGTTCGCACGTCTGTCGACAGACACACGACGGCCATCACTCTCATCCTTTTAGAGTCTCATCGATTTAATGTGATTTATATTTTACTTTCATGTAAAATATTTAATGATGAGATCCAAACCATTAGAGTTCGATTACGGATCAAGATCCGATATCTAGAAGATCCAGATCCGATCATATCGGATCCCATTCCGCATCTCAGCCCGTTCTCTAAATGGATCTGTTTAGTCTCTCGATGGCACCCGGTTCGGCTTCATGTCGTCGCGTCCGATCCAACCCAACCCAACTCCTGAGCTCGGTGTCCGCTCGCAAGCACAAAGGGAAAAGGGTTTCGAATGGCGATGCGGTGGCTGGCGAGGGCGGCGATGCAGCGGCTGGCGCATCAGCCGACGGTCCGTTCGTTTTCCTCTATGATGGCCGCTGCACCGTCGGAGGCCTTGCCGGTGGCTGGGTTCGTGGTGCCGTGCGGTCGCGGCGACAAGAAGACGAAGCGAGGGAAGCGATTCAAGGGATCGTTCGGCAACGCGCGGGGGAAAAAGAAGAAGATGATCCAGCGGATTAAGGACCGCGTCGAGGTCCCTAGGTCCACTCCCTGGCCCCTCCCTTTCAAGCTTATCTGAGATCCCAACTCACCTCTTCGGTAGGGTTTTTGTTCTCTGTCACTACAAGGAATGTGCTTGTCACCAACTTGGATGCTTTTGGTTGCAACGTACCAAACTATGACGCCCTATTGTTCGGATATAAACGTATGGTGAAGAAACTCCTCCATTATGTGGCATGGCCATTGGATTGGATAGAAATTGGCGAAACAAGTAATGTAGGAATTGCATTTTTGGCATCTTCTTATGGGAAGTACTAATTGTTTCTATCTATTTTCAGCATGAATAGAGAGTGGATTTAGTTCATCTGAAGGCAAGTCAAGGTGGAGGTGGAGAAATAAGTAATTTATTGAGATGGTAGAAGAGAAGTGTAAAGTAGGCTTGAGAGAAGTAGGTTATCAATAACATATGATGTACTTTACTAAAAGATCCTATGTCAAATTGGTGTAACTATACTTGAGAAAGATACTGAAGAATAAAGATATAAGACAATCCGTAAAATGTTTTTAGTAAATCAGTTTAAAGATTCATGGGTAGCGAACATAAAGAAGTATGCTTCTTTGAATGTTTTATTGTCTTGTAAAGCTTAGGCATCGCATTATGTCTGAAGAATTTAGATATAACTGCATATCTTTTCCTTGGATGATAACAATTTTGGTTTCGGCATTTATTTTCTTTCAACATCTTATCAGAACCTCAGTCAGTTGTCTCTACAGAGTTGATTTTTCTCACGTAGTATGCAATATGCTTTCGGCATACTTTATTAGATTCCACTACCAGTATGTTAGTTTTAACATGTTTTGAAGGGTTCGCTTATGCACATTGAACACATGTGTTGACCTTGTGAAGTTGCATCCTTTAAAATAATGGACTTGTAGATATTATTGGCTGGTTGTCCCTGCAACAATTCTATCATTCTCTCTCTCTCCCTCCCCCCCCCCCATCCTATTTCTCTATGGTTGATAGATATCAGACGTGAACCTGAAGATAATTGTTACATCTACTCTATTCAAGACTGCCTAAATTTATAGCATTGAGTTATTGCAACCACAATAGATTCTGAGGAACCTTGTTCCAGTTTATTGATTGAACTTTATTACATTTTTCGTATATGGTGTTATGAATCATATGTGATCATCGCTTGAGTACCTCTTCTAGAAACCGTCCTCAAGGAAATGTTCTAGTTTCCTTCTACATTTGTCAAGCCTGAGAAAGCATCAACATGCTTTTCACTCTTGTGTCTCCCTAGTTGCTTTGTATCCACTGGTTCTCCTTGAATACGTAGAGGATTGCCTAATCTTTTCACTTTATGTTAGAGTGTGGAGTTATACTTATCTGAGTGACCTGTTCTACATCCAATATTGATTCTCTTGGAGAGAGTACTGACCTTTGGATTTGATTCTTAACATGTTCTCTGCTCAGGTTTAATTCTTCTATCAGGTGTTAGAGTTGAATAATTTGCATAGCCTAATATCCTTGTAAATGTCCATTGAATAATTTATCACTTGGTATTTAAACAATTGACATTCTTAACATATAAATATCAATTGGTATCATTGATTAAAGTCTTGGTCCAGTGGCCAAATAGGTACTTGTATTGCTACTGTTATACGTAGGCTAACCAGCACTAGTTAGTACCTGAGTGGTCAGAATGTAGAGTGAGCAAACTTTAGGACATTCCTACACAAAAGGAGACGGAACATGTAGAGAAAGAGGAGTGATGGCAACTGGGAGGTGATGACATGGCTTGTGAGACATAAGAAAACAAAGAAAATGAGAAGAAAATGAAAAAATTAAAAAAAGAAATGGAGAGGTAGCATGAGTATAGGTAATGAGCATGTGTACCACTAAGTGTACCACTGGTAAACCTGCTGTCATGAATTTACCAGCAATATGTCTTATATGGATCGAACTGTGCAACAATCCACAAATCATTCAATTGTTAGACTCATAAAAAACAGAACGTACTGACCAGTATGGTTGAGATTTGAATCCATGGTTTGAACTGTTGATTGTAATTTTGGAACTTGTGTTTGATTAGTTGGAATTATAGGTTGTGTTGGCATTAAAAGTAATTACCTGATGGAGTTAGGTCTAAGTTATATTAGAATGTTACTTGAGCCTATAAATAGAGGTTTTTTTAATGTAATTCATTACGGAATGATCTTGGAGTAAAACTTATTGTCTTTATGCTCACAAATCTCTTCTCTCTACTTTCTCTCTCTTTTTTCCCTTCTCTACATCTTGTTTCTCTTCTCTCCGCTCCTCTCTTCTCCTTGTCAACAGTCTCATCTCTCTCTCTTCCCTTCTCCACCTGAATTTGGTATCTCCTGAACTTGTTGCCGAGGCCTGAATTTGGTATCTACAGTAACAATACCCTTCTCCAGCTGAATTTGGTATCTGTCCCAAGCCTATTCGCTTGGGGTGAATTCAGGGAAAAGAATATTGGGGAAAAAAAAAATACTTGTCTTTGCTTCTTCAGATGGACAAGATTTAAGAAACAGTTATATGCACTATGGTTATATGCCCTCTTACTTCATAGAAATGCTATCTGCATAGTCAAGACAAACACATTCACCCCTAAGCAGGATGGAAGGTGCAATATCCACATTCAGTACGCGTCAGGGAGATATCTGGATCGACTTGATATCAAGAACAACTATCAAAACCAGGAAGGTCTCTGGCATTTCTTATACACCAGACAGTTCTAGATGCACTCTTGGTCGTTATCCTAGGAAAATAAGCTTTTTATCATAGTACGAGAATTAGCAATGTGCACTGGAAGTGACTGATAGATTGCTTTGAATATTCAAATCTGTAGCAGCAAAATAACTTGGTGTCTGATTTGATCCGTGAAGTCTTTGCTAGAGTAGTAGTGTTTTTCAGCTCTTTCTTAGGTTTTTTTTTTTTTTGTTTTAGAAATTAGAACGAGTTTAAATGACTTACATTTTGAGATTAGATGAATACATTTTGAGATTAGATTAAATGACTTGTGTGTTATAAGATGTTATAGGTGGAAGGAGGTCAGTTTGGAAAATAAAAAGGAACAGAAGTAGAAAACTGGTTCGATGCACACCTGTTCCTCGCCAGCCTTGAGTTTTGACATCGGCACGGACGGATTGCCTTCCCACCTCCTCTGCTCCATTTTTTTTGCTTCTTTCCATTTTTGTTTAGGGTTGATTTTATATATGTGTGTGTATATATATATATATAAACATGAGTCCAGTAATTTGATGGAAAAACAAAATATTGAAGCTATCTTTGTCTAATTTCCCATTGTTTTATTGGTTTTTGGTAGTAAAACTTCAGAAAGATCCATATACATCATCTGATATTGATCTTAAAACGTTCGGTTTTGATATTGTTTGTTCTGATGCCTGATTGGTTGTCACCTTGAAAAATCTCACTGGAGAAAATTTCAGATAGCTGGTTTTTTTTTTTTTCCTGACATTTTGTTTATGGTTTTGCAACGTGAAATCTTTTTTCCTCTGATCTAAAGTGATGCAGATCCTTAATGTTTACATGAAAGCATCTTCCTAGATGGGTTTTTTTCCTCGCTGAATTCTGCCATGGGACTGACTGAAAGGACTGAGGAGGAGTGATGAATCCATGATAATGCATTTGTGGTAAGCATTATACAACGATGCTTATGGTATTTCTCATTTTTCAATTTTAGATATCTATATGAAACTTTCTCTATATTTTTTTTCTTAACTTTCATATCTATTCATTAGATTTGTATGCAGTAGGGATCTCCTACTAGTAGCCTAAAATAATTTTGTAGGTTCTCTGACTCCTACATCCATCACAATAACCTTAAATAGATGAACAATGCAATAATCATGATATAATATTATATATTCTCAATTGATGCCAAAAAAATCTCTCCACTCAAATTCTTGTCATAGCAAATTCAAGAATCTCTACACTCGATTTTTTGTCATAGCAAATTTGTTATCTACACTATAATATTCATAAATATTAGGATTAATCTCATATTCAACCTCTTCTTGTATTCGTTCTTTAGTCAATTCGTTTTCAACGACATACATACCACTATCATCGTCATCACAATAAAATGAGTAATTTAAATCTATTGAAAGGGATGTCAAATCTTAAGCTGCTTAAGAAAAAATTACTTTCTCCCCAACTTGATGTCTATCAACATCCTCCCTACAATGAGATTATTAAAATAAGATGGATACCGCTTAACAATCCATGAACCAATAAAACAGTAAAATGAGTTTTAACAATATTTAAATTTCACAAAGCAACAAAATCAAACTCGAGAAGATAATATAAATAAATATTTGTTCATAAAAAAAATAATTTTATCTTGTCTAAATAATTATTCATTTATAGAACATTAACCAAGAGAATAATATATTTATATGATGTTTTCTTTTTGATTTTTTAATTGAATGTTAAAATTTAAGAAAAAAAGAAAGGTAGGAAGGAAGATAGAGCAGCGCCACCCACGTACAGCTACAGAAGAAAGGAGGCAAAGAGAAAGGATAGGAAGAAGAAAAAAAAAAAACTGAACCAATATTGTATCATTTAATGAACTGACCATCCAAAGGGTCGTATTATTTTGGATGGGAAATGAGTGCCTTTGTTAGTCCACAGGTGTATGTATAACGATAAAGTTGGCGTTTCAAATGGTGCTGTTTGAATACTTTTTTAAATTAGAAGTTGTTCTGTTAAAAAAAAATATTAAAATAAAAATTAAGTTTTTTTTTCGAAAATTCATCCATAATATAATATAATATTCTCTTCCAGCTGTCCGATGGAGGTGCCGCGGACGCCTCAAATTGGTGGCTTGGTGGACAAGCAGCAAAAAAGAATATAATTAATTAATTAATGTGTTATGTTATATGTAACTAACTATGTTACGAGGGGAGAGTGAGGAGGGCAGCAGGAAAGAGGTTAAACCGGAGGTGTAGGGCTTGCGAACGAATTCTCGGGAGAGGGCGGAAGAGAAAAGAGGGGAGGGAGGGACATGAGACCATCGGAGTCGAGGTTCCTGCAGGAACTGGTGCTGTACGCAGCGAGCGCTGCGCTGAGCTGCCTCGTCCTCTTCGCCGGGCTGCGTCAACTCGACCCCAACCGCGCCGCAAGCAAGAAAGCCCTCGAAAACAAGAAGGAGATCGCCAAGCGCCTGGGACGTCCCCTCGTTCAGACCAACCAGTACGAGGTCTTCATCTCGACTCCCTTTCTCCTTTCCTCTTCTTTTTGATTTCTTACATGCCCCGTGACCCCTCACGGTCGTTTCTACCTTTGGCGTTCTGGGTTTTAGGTCTCCGGATGCGGGTTTCCGTGTACTATGGAATGCAATTACCTGAATTAGTGATGCTTAGGGTTTGTTTTGGGGGAGACAATTTTCAGTTTGTTTTGATCCGGAGTAGCTGATATTGAAATTTGTCTGCGATCCATTTTTTTTCCTCCTAGTTTTTATATTGACTTGGGTTGCAACAAGACGATTTTGAGTACTCCATTTCTAATTTAGTTTTTCTTCTGTTAATTATTTGACGAATAGTGTATGTAGTATGTCGACACATTCCAGTGACAGATGTTTGATCAATAAATTGCTGTTCCCGTGATTGATAATGTAGAGTAACCTGACGTTCCTGCTTTGATGTTCTTCTTCTCTGGTCAATCACTGTCATTTGTAATGATGACACCATGTTCCATGATGTTTATAAATATGGTGTTTTATCATGATTAACCCGTAGGTCAAGGTTGAAATAAAGAGATTAAACTCTGCAGTCTTTTTATTTATTAAATCCATAAAGTACAGAATATTTTTGCTTTGTAACACTTTTGCAGCTTAGTTTTGTATAAGCCCTGATGTAGTATCGGCATTGTTTTGTTAGAACTATGCCTCCTACAAGCACTTCTCTGTTTCGTGGAAGACAAACCTCACAAGGGATTATTTTAACTAAAAACTAATATTATTGATGCTATAACTTACATAAAGTACTAGCAAACATTGCATAGTCATTCATCAATTGTAGATGAATATGAACTATCTTGCCTTTTGTGGACTTCCATAGTTAACACACTGCAACAGGCTCAAAGTACTAAATTGGTTAGTGCATCTCATAGATATCATGGGAGTAGCTTCCTTTCTCAAAGCCTTCCTTACATTTTCATGTGGTTTCACAGAGGGCATTGATTGCCTTGAAAAGTTCCTAAGAAAATTGATGGTCAGGGTCAGCAAGGGGCCCATGACATCCTAGAGCTTTTTTGGTTAAGCTAAGTTATTGTTTGATTTTAGCTAGGTTGATCTCAATTTGTCTTGGAAATGGAATTGATCGCATATTGTACACAAGATCACTTCATTTGAGCATGGACTGACAGCATCCTCTTCCTCTTTACCCTCCTGTCGGTCTTTTCTACGTTTGCTTAGCATGAAGCACTCTTGTTACACATATAAACATTGTTACGTAATTTATTTGATAGGATTATATTTGTACTTCTGAATTTCTTACTGCATAGCATAATCCTTAGTTCATGAGAGCTTTCTATGGAGTGGTTATGTTTCTTCCCTTTCTTCTCTTTCTCGATTACTAGGCATTTACCAAACAATGATGTGTAGGGTCTAACTCGGTGCAAGTTCGAAGATGTCATTATTTTTTTAATTTTTTTTATATTTAAGTTCTTGGTATCTCCTGAACATTCTAATGTGGCCCTTGATGAAAATCGAGAAATGTTTTCACAAAGCATCATCCCAAGTTACGGCAATCAAATCTGTGCCATGATTTTTTCTTTTGAGGCAACCAATCTGTTCTGCATTAATTCCTACCTATAGCAATTGAGGATTTTGTTAGATCGGTTTCTCTTCCTGACCTTTCCTTGGTTGTTTCTATTAAGATTTGAGCTTGTTAACAAACATGTACCAAATTGATGGCACACAGCATTAAGTTATGCAGTCAAATTGCATGTACTGAAGAAATACATGGACCTCATAGAGGTGCATACATATGCAGCTGTGCTAGTTACCATCTATTGCATAAGGCACATGGGCATGACACAGCAGGATTCATCTATGTGATTAACGTGGTTGTGTCATGTCTGAAGTCATATCTTAGCATGGCAAACCATATATTAGCTCTTGAAAAAATCAGTGTGATTCTACATTCAAATAGTTAATATTGGTATCACATATATCATAATTTACTATAGTCATACCAGCAAAATATACTCACACTATCATGTAAATTTCAGCTTTCAGACTAGATCTTCAGGATTTCCAAAATTTGTCTTCATTTTTTTTCAGTGTGATGCAGTCTTGTATGCAAAGTTTCATTCTCCTTCAGATATAGTGTGAAATTTTCTTGTTAAACACTGTAAGCACTATGCTGTGGGATGGTACTACGTATTTAAAATTTAAGTTTACAGATGAAGATAATAATATACTTGGTGACATCCTCCATCTTCTAAATTTGTTTTACAGATATGGGTAACCTTCATTTTTATTAAAGATTATTGCTTTTGGACATGATTTTTTTAGTCTACATTTTGTTAGGAATCAAACTGTAGGTAACTCAACAATGTCTTAATGATAATGTGTAAATGTATTTGCAGGATGTAATAGCTTGCGATGTTATAAACCCTGATCACATTGATGTTGAATTTGAGTCTATTGGGGGTTTGGAGCATGTGAAGCAAGCTTTGTTTGAGCTAGTCATTCTCCCCCTACGTAGACCTGAATTGTTTTCACATGGAAAGCTTCTTAGTCCTCAAAAAGGTGTTCTATTGTATGGGCCACCAGGAACAGGAAAGACAATGCTCGCAAAGGCCTTGGCAAAAGAGTCTGGGGCAGTTTTTATTAATGTGAGAATCTCAAACTTGATGAGTAAATGGTTTGGGGATGCTCAAAAACTTGGTAAGTTTGTTTTTATGATAGGTAACAGAGGGCTTATTTTTGCTTATTTTCATATATTTCCTAGTATATTATGATTAATAAACAACTTGCTCTTCTTCATGTTCAAGAAAATTGTTGTTAATTTTCTTTTGTTTCATTTAATTTAAAATGAAATGTAAGTATGTTTAAGGTAATTGACGTTATTCAAATTCTTGTCATATCATAAGTTTAAATTCATTGTTAGAATAGGGTTGAGATGATAGCTGTCTTTTCCGTCATCAAAGAGGCAATTTTTTTTTTTTTTGATCAGTATTGGTGAGACACAAATCGTTGCTTGCATTTCTTTGTGTCCCAAAAGAGAGAAATTGATATCTTCTTTCTGATAGGTAAGAAGAATCCATAAGTACTATGTTAATATAGTCACCATCTGAAATGAGCCTATAAAGAGTGAAGATTAATAGGCCTCTCATTTCTTGATGTGAATTGCAAAAATGTACAAGCTTCTTAGGAGTTTGGGTCTTTATAGAGGGATGAAATCTTTTGAAGATATTATTTTTAATGATTCAAAATAAGTAATCCTTTCAAAGATATTTATTTTTCCTGTTGCTCGTGTGCTTGATGACCTGTAAATGTATCAGTCTCATTATTGAAGTAGAGGTGTCTTCTTTGTTGACCCTCATGAATTATTGTCTAGAAACTTATACAAATAACATGGATTCTATGAAGGTGTCATCTAACATAGCTGGTAAAGACTTTGACAAAATAAGTAACAGTTTAAAAGAATTTTGTTTTACCTGTTGCTTGTTTGCTTGATAATCTATAAATATATCAATCTGATTGTTGAAGTAGAGTTGTCTTCTTTAGTTGACCTTTGTGAATTATTGTCTTGAACCTTATAAATATAACAAGAGCTTTAAAAATAGATACTATGAAAACAAGTTCCATATGTATAATTAGTAGTGCACGGAACCTTTCAGGTAATTCTTGACATGTCTAGAAAACAGAAAACTTGCTCTTTGAGGTTGTTTGTGTCATTCTCCTGTGTGATCTTCTTGTGCAAAGTTGGTACCATTGAGATATTCATTGGATGAAGGAACCTGAAAATTCTTTTAATGGAACTAGGATTGGTCGTCACCATGCATCATGCTGAAATTAGGCATTAGCTACACATGTCATCATGTTTTAAAAATTTGCTGTATATCACCATAAATGTCAGTTAGTTACTTTTATTTTTTTGTTCTCTAGAAGCATTTTGCGTAATATCTCACTTGTTCTGTTGCAGTGGCTGCTGTCTTTAGCCTTGCTTATAAGCTACAACCCGCTATCATTTTTATTGATGAGGTGGATAGTTTCTTGGGTCAGCGCCGTAATACAGATCATGAAGCCATGACTAACATGAAAACTGAGTTCATGTCTTTGTGGGACGGTTTCACAACTGATTGTGAGTATTCCATCTTCTTGGCTATCTCTATTGTCTGGATGTATGTCATGTTTCCTTGCTTATGTTGCTTGCTCTTAATCAGCAAAATCTGTTTCCAGTTTTGGTCTGTCATATACCTAATATTCTTTTTTTTAATGATATCCAACCCAAGGGCAAGAAGGCCCTTTATGCCTTCTAGCAAATGTGAGTGGGCATTGTTAAACGAGCATGTAGATGATGTGCTTCTTCTTATTGAATGTGTTTTTGTTATTCTGCTGCATGTAGCTATAAGTTTTTATAAGAATCTAATTTGCGTGGTGGTTCCCAGGTTCGTTGGTATATGGTACTAATGTTTCTCTTGATTTTTTTCTTTATTGTTGTTCTGCTGAATTTAGCTATATGTTTCTATTCTGTATGATGTTTGTCATGTTTATTAGTAGTAATTTTGTGATATTACAGAAAATAATTATTATATGTAAATGGAGTCTGCACACACATTTGCTAATTGAATTTGATTCAGACATTCATTGAATATAGTTTCTTTTTTTGTGTAAGAGAGCAGTAGAGAACTCTTTTGTTCAACTCCATATTATTTTGCACTTGCTTCATGGAACAATAGTTGATTTTTTTAACTTAATGCCCAATTGATCACAAGATAAAGAATGCCCTGAGAAATAAATCTTATGTTTTCTATTTTAGGAGAAGACAAAAGATTTTGATTCCCTTTCCTTATTTGTGGAATGCAATAAATGCCAATAATTATTCTTCTTCTGAAGGTTTGATGAAGAAGACATAGGAAAACTGAAACAGCTTTTCTTATCCTTTGAGCAAAGACATCAGAAAACATATGTTGATATTTCTTTCTAGAAGTTTGGCTTACTGTTTTTCACTATCTTGAGTCTGCTGCAAAATGAAACCTGTATAACAATTGTCCCCAAAGGCTATTCTTGATTAGTCTTTACAAAACAAAACACACGCATAGGTTCCTATTTGAAGTCAGAAACATCTTATTTTCTTTCTGATATGTACTCATAAAAGATTATCCTCATCTTGAGAGGGTTTTTTTTTTATATCTCTATGTGCTTACAGGTTGATGTTGAAATCTTCTGTGTTAAATGACTTTCATTGTCATGAGGTTGGACATGACAGAAGAAGGCATCGTATTCCCATCGTTGAAATTTTTTTAATCATCGATTGACAAAGTCCATTGAGATAAGAGTATCTTTAACTGTCTATGTTCTCTTCTATCCCTCAGTGAAGCAAAGATAATTATCATGTGTGTTAAAGTTGTGGTTCTCATTGTCATAAGGTTGGAGCGTGAAAGAAGACAGCACCATGTTCCCGTCATTATGATCTTCTGTTACCACTAATTAAGAAAGTCTATTGAGATCAATGTTTGACTTACCGGTCTATACCAGTGTACCAACATATTGTCGGTACCGGTATGGTACCGGTATCGGGCGGTATGTACAGTATTTACTGCCCGATATATTAAAGTATAATATAATATTTTATAATATAATATTAATATATTTAATATATTAAAAAAATAAAAGAAAAGGACGCCGTCGCCGTGAAAAAGCGGGCAAGTGCGCTGGCCCAGCGACGGCGTGTGGGCGATTGTGCACGAGCGAGGCGAGGTTTTCTTCTTCTCTTCTTTTTTCTTCTTCTTCTTCTTCTTCCCTTTTTCTCACTCAATTGGTCGCTGATGGCCGATTTTTGGCAGTACCTCCCGGTGGCGGGCGGTCCGCGTACCGGCAACCTGACGGACCGATATGTACTGCCCATACTGGGCGGTACAGGTCGAAATTGCAAATCTTGATTGAGATAGAGTTTCTAGCTCCCTATTATATCCGCTATTCCTTGTTGATTATTTCACATAAGAAGGTTGTATCTGTTGCTAAATGTTTTGCCAACAATGGATACAAGTTAAAGTGAGCTAATAGCATCAAAGGTCATCCTCAGATTGGACAATTTTTCTTGGAGTTAAAAATAAACCCATGCTCTTTTCAGGCTTGAGAGCAAACTTTTAAGATCATATTTTCTTTTTCCAGGCTCAAGGATAAACTACTCTCTTTTCCCAGCTCACATGCTATTGCCTAAACTCACTTATACATGCTGTTAAATGTAACCAACTCCTATTACTACTTTGTCTGAAGTGATGAATAGGAGTACAGAAGGTTCTTATTTAAAAGTAAGAATGCTGTATTATACTTTATATGATTTCCGCATGTTGTACTATTTCATATTTTGACATTACTACCAGAAAAATGTTCTTTATTCCATTCTTCTGTTTATTAATTTATTGCATCAGTGACCACAACAAAAGGATGTATCAGACTTCCATTTGTGTCTACATCAGTTTTCAGACATTCATATTAAAATTATTGTGCATCATATTTATAGTGAATGCTCGTGTGATGGTTCTTGCTGCTACAAATCGACCATCAGAACTAGATGAGGCAATACTCAGGCGCTTTACCCAGACTTTTGAAATTGGCATGCCTGACCGAAGTGAGAGAGCCAAGATACTAAAGGTGATCTTAAAGGGTGAAAACGTGGAAGAAAACATTGATTATGACTACATAGCCACCTTATGTGAAGGTTTTAGTGGTTCAGATATTCTTGAGCTGTGCAAACAAGCAGCCTATTTTCCTCTCAGGGAGCTGCTGAATGATGAAAAAAATGGAAAAGCATCCAGTGTGAGTATATTGCATTTATATCAACCTAGCTATTTTTTATTGTAAAATGATTTGGATAACCCAGATTTGAATCTTCATAAACTTAGCCTAACATTTCTCATGCTCTTTTTATGTATGTTTACCAGGAACCATTTACAAGTTGATCAACTTGTTCAGGGCGTCAACCACGAACCTGGCAGAAATTAAATCTGATCTGGGAACGGTCGGGATTAGGAATGTCCAATCTGACTCTTAAGTCCTCTAAGTCAAACAATAAAAACCATCTTGACCTCAGCCCAACAGGAATCCTTTTTTGTAGGTAGTTATAAGTTTTAGCTACTGTACTTTCATTACATGCTACAAAAATCCAACTCAAGATTGCATTTGTTAGGAAAGAACAATAAATGCTGGATCATGTTGAGTTGGTTCTATCTTTTGATGTAACCATTCCACCCAAGTCACTGGTCTAAACATGGATCTTTAGGCCATTATAGTTTTAACGAAGGCCATGTCCATAGTGTTATCCATGCTAGTTTCAACCTTTATTTGTCTTCCTCTTCTCTTTTTGAGGTCTTGAATTTGAACGGACCTACTCTCCTTGTTGGTGCACTAAGGGTCCTTGGCGGTGCAACTTGCATGAGTAACTCATTTTATTCTAAGGTGCATCTGTTGTTCCTATGTTCTCCCATATAGGGTTATGTATATTACCATGTTCTATGTTTAGGGTGTTGAAATCGAACCGGTTCACCAATGGTTAGGCTTTGAAGGCTAAAAACTGTTCTAGTATGGGGGTACTCCTTTTTGGTTCTATTAATCGGTTCGAACTGAACCAATTTTTAATTTAAAAGATATCAATCCGGTTGGGTTCACTGTTCTAAGCTCTTAATCGGTTCAAACTGATTAATCAAACTGGTCTAATTGCCCAATTTTACAAATAATGTGGGCTTACTTTCACAACTATTATCTTGTCGCCTAATAAGACCAAGATTTCGGTTCGATTTAATTGAATTGAACCAATTCATCTGAAAAATATATATTTTTAAATTATTTGAAATTATAAACCGGTTAACTGAACAGGATTAACCAGTTTTCAATTGGTTCAGTTAGGTAGATCTGAATCAGTTCCAGTTCATACTATCTTATTGTAACCGAACCGAATGAATAAAAAATAGGTTCAGTTTGGCCCTTAATGGTTCGGTTCGAACTGGCTTGAGCACCCCTATCTATGGTTATTACCTATTGTATTAATGTATTTCATGATATTCATATAAGAAACTGTGATTGGAGTTTTTCCTGAGAAAAAATTTTGGATTCTGGACATAATTGTTACATCTTTATAGTATTGGGTGCTTTATAGAACTTGTTGATCCAGAATAATTGCTGGAGATCAAAAAGATTTTAGCGAATGTTGAAATTGTAATCAGTTTCTAATGTTACATAAGATGTGTATCATTTACATGATATCTTTAATTGCTTTTATCAGGGACCAAGACCATTGAGACAGCCAGACTTGGAGAGAGCATTAGTGACATCTAGAAAGGTGAAGAAGGCCACTGGTATGAGCAGATTGGGTTCACAATCGCCTCCATGGTCTATGCAAGCAGAGCCAGATGATGAGGAGGTCCACAATGCTATCTTGGAGATCTCGAAGCTTATGTCTCGAATCGTGAGCAACCAATCAGAATCACACGACTCTTAGGTCGTTTCCAGTAAGTCACGAGGTACAATATTCTGTTTCCTATGAATTTATGTTATGATTTAGACACAATATTTCTTCATCCAGAAGCTGCAGTCACTCTGCTTCAAGTCTGCGTTATCTTTATAGGTTTTTTTTATTATCTTCAGCTGATATGTTTTTACCAAACGCGGGATTCTCTTTTGAACCCTCTACTTAATACAAATAATATAAATGGCCTCAATTGCTTCATGCAATTTTTCCACCATATTGTAGGTCATCTACATTTCTGTGCATTTTTTCAATAATGATTCAGTTCTTATCATATTTCAACTGTTTACTTTGCAAAACAAAGGTTCACTCGTTTATAATGATGCTGTTCTTATCATATCTTTCCTACTAAATTTCACTTTGCTAATGCGGTTGTTCTTTTGTTTGCAATTCATCACCCTATCACATTGCTACTCTTTAGATTCCCGCGTCTCTAGTGACGAACTCCTCTGGATAACGCCTGTTGGTATATGCTGACTGAAAAATCGGAACAATTTTGTTTGCTCAACATAATTATCATATTTTGAGGCATTGTGGGGTTTATCCTTCAACAAGCATTGCCTTGTGGATCTCGTCTCACCAGCTACCTTTTTGATAAACATGTTCAATTGGCTTTGCCACCACAACATTGTACGGTACACTGAGATACTCTTTTTAGGCTATGCTGTTTCTTTTAGTTTTTTTTCCAAAATGTTGAATGGTGTAAACCATCTTTTCTTATTCCTATATATATATATATATATATATATATAGGGATATTTCTTCAACGTCGGCAAATGCTCATAGCATTAAGGCTACCTCAAGTTTTAAGGTACTTGGTCAAGTTTATTCATTAAATGTTGAAAGTTGGAGATTTTTGTTTTATTTACTTAAATTTTTTTTTTAGAAGGGGAGATGTCAATTAGTTTATAGCTGGCTAATTTTAGTTAGTGATTAGTGTGGGTAGTGTAAATTTTATTTATAGCTCTCCATTGACATGTTGATTTTGTTGGTGAAAACCTTTGGTACCTGAACTTTATATCCTGACATCCTACCGCATGAAGCACATCCAAATGTGAGGAAAGCACTCGAGCAGCTATTCCTCGAACGGGATAACGAATCCCTGTTGATTGTGAGCTCAGCATGCAAGTATTGTAGCGGTAGCAATCTTCAGCCTTTCACCTCTGCGAGCGTTGACTGCAACATTAAATAAAAAAAAAAGAATATGGTTGATGTCTTCTGTTTCAAACAAAACGCCAGCACGCACTGTGGGCATATTCTTATTCCAGTGGTGGGTTGTGTGGGCAACGCCAACTCTACAAAGTTGCGCCAATGGAGTGACATATCCCACCCAACAAAAGCAGAAGGCCTGAGCTGGTCGGGTGGGGGTGTCGTCTTCTTGGCATTCTGGAACTTGGTGGACACGGCCAATGCTCATTTATTTGATTCCTGGTGGCCCCATTAGAACTCGGTAACTCCTCAATCTAGTCTATTTGACTTTTACAATACTGATAGGTTTATTATTGTCTTTTAACATTTTTGAATCACAAACATGATTTCAACAAGGATGTCGATCATACAGCATTGATGGAAAAAATTGACGTGACAAATAGTTACTATCTAGTCTTCATATTCGGATCTAACCCTATAAGGTCGACAAACATGATTTCAACAAGGATGTCGATCACACAACATTGATGGAAAAATTGACAAACATGATTTCAACATGGATGTCGGTCATACAGCATTGATGAAAAAATTGATGTGACAAATAGTTATTATGTATTCTTCATATTCGGATCTAACCCTATAAGGTCGACAAACATGATTTCAACAAGGATGTAGACCATACAACATTGATGAAAAAATTGACCTGACAAATACTTACTATATAAGTCTTCAGATTCTGCACACAATTCTATGACCCATTGATGCTCGAACAAATAATGGATAACCATTCTTGACATTTATCACGATCTCATCCAAAGCACACTAAAAAAATATTTTTTTGGGTATATTCTTAACGAGGAAACACTCCAACTAAATGCATTGGTCGAACCCTTCAAGACAATACAATTCATGTATTGTCGCAGGTCAAATTCTGTGTCTCCCAACATCTTAATCTAAGATGTGTCTTGAAATAGACTTGATTGCTTATGAATCAGTCTCACATGTCGTCTAAGATCAAGAGAAAATATTTTCAAACAATAATATCAAAATAGAATTAATGCAAAAGGAGATGAACTTAGAATGGTCCTGGTTCATGTCTTTAGATTCTCATGATCACTATTTTAAGTGCAAGCAAGCATCATAGGACACCAATACTTAATATTAAAAAAAAAAAAAACTTCACTTCTCTCAACCATGACGAGAGAGAAACTAGGACTATTTTATTTATGAATCATATTTTCAACAACTTGTACTATATAAAACTTTATGAGCCCACGAAAAGATCAAGAATACGACTAACCAGTGTGAATAATCACCCAAAAATACAGACAAACAAATAGCTGTGTTTTCATCAGAATAATGTCGGTAGGTATAAAAGGCATTATATTACACAGACAGTCAGAAGGGTAAAGGAGGTCGGTTATGTGAGAGATTCTATTCTTTGTTGAGTAACGTGAGAGTTCACCACAAAAAGCCTGCAAATACTGTCTCACCTGCCTCAACTTTGCTTGTTTGTCTTTTGTTCAACTCGTGTTTAGATTATTAGACTTAACTATAGTTAGTCTATAATAAGTCTAGGGTTAAGGTCATCTTGACTCCTATAGTTTTGGCCAGAGAGCTTTCAATCCTATCTCAGGTGGATGTACGTCGATCAATTCGACACTAAGTCCGTAACGATCTTACGATCCCTATTTTTATTTGGTGTTTTCGTCCCCACTGTCTCCCACTTTATCATCTCTAATGCTCCCACCCAATAATATGAGGGTTTAGCTCTTCCTTACCTTTACCTCTAGCCTCTCCTATCTTTATCTCTCCGACTTTGTACGTTGTTATAAAATTAGTCGTTTCATTTTTCTTAACAAGATATATCTTTTTTAAAACATAGACGTGTCATTACATTAATAATTTATTATGAGTCAACATATTACGTTTTTCAAGATATAGAGACTACTTTAGACAAAACAAAATCATAAAGACTTAAATGATCCATAACCAAAACCACATGCGCTAAAATTAATTTTTTTATTTAAATTATATGTATTATAATTCAACATATCAAATAATAATACTCTGACATTTGTTAACTCAAACTTGATAAAAAAGATTTATATACAATATGTTTTAAAATATAAAATTTATTTTAAATATAATTAAATGATAACTGATTAATAATCAAAATAATAAAGACTAAATAAACTTAATTATTTTGCCTAATTAGTTAGACATCCTTATAACACGTATATGTAAAAGGTTATCCTCCTCATGATCTCATGCAACTCTCAAAAACCAAATAGATTAACGATATTATCATTTTCATCGTTACATCCAAAAACATAATTCTAGACAATACCAACATAATTCAATAGAAACATAATTTTTTTGATAATTGAGGTAGACACAATTTGATTGTCGATTGTAATAGTCGCATGCCAAAGGGTATAAAGTGAGTCTTTGACTTTTATTTAATTAAGACACAAAGTAGCTAATTTTGCAGTGCAAATGGCGGAGGAATTAGGTGGAGGAAACGCGAATCCCATGCTTTGCTTCGGCGCGCCTGATGCGATACACGGCGAACACCGAAGTCTCTCCCTCCGCCCGCAACAACGGCCGTACCCTCTCTTCCACCTCCACCACCTCGAACCCCTCCCGCTTCAGCTTCTCCAAGCACTCCGCCACGCCGGGCCTCACCTCGCTCGCCGCCCACCCCGTCGTGGTCTCCCCCCACGCCGCCCTCATCGCGCTGGCCAGCCCTCCCATCTCCTCCGCGTCGAAGAACACGTCCGACATCAGCACCACGTCGGCCTCCGCCACCGGTTGCTCGCCCGAGCCCCACCGCAGCTCGCGCACCTCCACGCGGCTCCCCAACCCGTTGGCCTCCGCGCTGGCTCGGAGGCCCGGGAGGAGCGGGGCGACGTCGGTGAGCACCACGCGGGCCGCGCCCATGGCGGCCGCAAGGAGGCCGGAGGCCCGTCCCGGCGCCGAGCTCGAGGACGGTGGCCCCGGCAAGGTGGGGGCCTCCGCCGCCGGCCATCCACTCGGCGAGGTGGATGGCGGAGTCCCAGAGCCAGGAGCCGGTGAGGGCGCGGCCGGTGGAGGGATCGCTGGAGTCGTCTCCCTCGTGGATGATGAGCCTGTGGCCAGTGATCTCCATCTCTCGGATGCCCATTTCCACTGCTGCTGGATTCGCTGGTTGATGGTGTCTCCCCCCCCCACCCCTCTTTCTTACCTCCTTGCTCCATTTATACCGCAAATGTCCCCAAGTTAGTTCCTACATGGCGACTTGCAATATATAAGCGTAAATGTTAAAGTTGACAGTGGAAGACTCTTTTTATTTTTCTTTAAGAGTTTATTTATCTTTACACACTTTCATATTATTCTCAAATCCGTGATACGGATATATTCTCGATAATACCTTTTTAAAATTGATGTCGGTAAAAATAAAATAGTCGATGTTGCTAGACAATTTGTCATGTTCTAGGAGTCAGCATGACGTGGTCAGATCTGCATGTGCAAGAGCAGTTCAGCAGGACTTGGAGCTCGAGGAAGATACGAGGAATCTACTGGGCCTGGAGATGTTCTGGTCGTCCAGGGGTTCCTTCCTCGTCTGTGATCAAGCACATGCAAGAGAAGACCTTCGTCGGGGGAGGGGGGGGGGAAGGACTCCCAACAAGGTCCCTCTGATAGCTAAGTTAGTCTTTTGGATGGAAGTATCTTTAGCGCCTTCTCCGCGTCGGAGTTTTCTTTTGTATGTATTGTGAGAGTGGGAAGAGTCCCCTGAGCCCCCTAGGGGTGGCTTTTATATTTGTTTGTCGACGGTCGATTGTACCTTTCCCATCAGTCTTTGCAGCATCCTCCATGGGGTGTTTAATGCTGCACGCACTGCCAACGACTGTCCACACTGTAAACGGGCATGTCATGTGTGGTTCTTGCCCTGCTATCGTGCGATCTTTTCTAACCCATGAGATTTGATGGAGATTGTGTAACGCCCGATGACGTTGTGCATCGGGCTTCTCCCCGGTGCGTCGTTCGTGGGTTTCACGGGGCACATCGTGTGCTAAGTCAACCGGTCCCACTTCATGTCGTGTCTATCCCGACCACGTCGACTGGTTGGGAGGGGGCCCATTATTACCCCTATCAGTCAATGTGCCTCGAAACATATCTAGAAGGTCTTTTTATAGGTCTTGAATATTGTTATAATGGTAGTATGCATTAGCTATAAAGATGATAAGTTCCGAGGCTTAATTAGAATCATGATATATTGAGTTTCGGAACATGATAATATTCGAATAACTCGAAGATCAATCATATTATTATTTTATTTTAAAAATTTTATTTGATATTTTTATATATAAAATATTAATTATTATTCATAGGAAGTTTATAGGGTGTAACATTTTATCTATGTGTCTCGAAAATGATCTTTTTATAGGTCTTGAGTATCTAGTATACATTAGCTATAAAGATGAAAAGCTCCAAGACTTAAGTAGGATCATGATATATCGAATTTTGGAACATGATAATATTCGAACAGCTCTAACACGTGCTCAGATATGAACCATATAATGTCAAGGTATCGATAATATTATTCTTTTTATTTTAAAAAAATTTTGATATGATTTTTATATATAATATATTAATTATCATTTAGAGTAAGTTTGGAGGGTGTGACCTTTTATCTTCTTACGCAAAGGATGATAGTGTACACCACTGTTGGTTTATCGTCCGTAGCACAATCGAAGGCATACGAGGGTGGCGTTCCAAAAGAGATCCATGTGCCAGCCTCGCATGCCACCGGGCATTATTGGCCTCGTGTATCGTCGATGTCGCTACCATCCATAGAGAGGAAAGTAGGAAAGTTTATAAGAAATTATTTTCTTACCAATTTCCTTAATGAGTAAATTGATGAATTAAGGAGAATTGGAGTTAAATATTTCAATTTCATAAATATAGGGATCACATAAATTATAATGATCGAGATACTAATGATATGTAATTGGCCCTTCGTATATGCATCATATAGGAGATGTTTTGCTCGGCTAACACATCCATTGTTTTAATACTTATATTCTAATGAGTTGCATCATAAGCGAAGAGATGCATTGCCCCACAATGATGCATTGAGCTCTTTCATGCTTATATTTTTAGACGAACACATAGTATGCAGGGAGATGATTTTGTCCAGTTATGACACATCCAATGTGAATTGAGAAAGATGCTTTATTGATTCAAGATACATCAGATGTTTATGTTTGAGATAATATAAAATCATACTAGGAAAACTTCCATCTTGTAACATTCATTCTATAATTTCTCTCGTTAGGTGTCTTAACGAAAGAATACTGTTTATGTTAAAAGATACTTTCATGAATTGATATGTAGAAGTTGAATCTCGAATCAATTTCATGAGTTGGATTATTTTGGATGAGTTTGCTAAAGCAGGTACCAGCTTCACAATCTGG
Organism: Ensete glaucum; assembly: GCA_021527575.1. Classification (NCBI taxonomy): domain Eukaryota; kingdom Viridiplantae; phylum Streptophyta; class Magnoliopsida; order Zingiberales; family Musaceae; genus Ensete; species Ensete glaucum. Next base: position 2,200,046 of record CM038559.1, read on the forward strand.
TATCTATGTACTGAATTATACCAAACATATCGACATATGATACACTAAGGTATCAAGCTATACCAAACATACTGATCCTCTATCGACTCGATAATATACGAGCATTACGATATTACAAACCTTGGTAGGTACCCAACTTGAGGTTCTAGTAATGTTCATATATACTTGATAGGGCAAAAGTTGTGGGTCGACTTAGCTCACTAAGACCACTCCAACTTAGCAAGCCACGACAGCACGAGTTTTGACACCAACCCAGCTAGCATAGCACTTGATCGAGGTGGCACAGTCGCTGACCGGACTGTCATGGTCGTAGTCGAGTTGGAACGACCATAAATGAAGAATGGTGCGCATGCCCTCGCTCCACGCCAACCAGACGCACGACAATATGAGCACTCGAAGAGATCGCACGTCAACCTTATCCAGCACGTCAGTGTTACACAGCACGTCGGCAACGATAAGGGCAGGAGTACAACCGATCAGATGCCTAACAAGTATAAAAACCCCTCCTGGAACAACACTGATGGGGACTCTGGCTCAGACTTCCTCTCTATACTAAACTCATAAGACTATCTCGGTCGAGGCACTGACTTGATTGTCGGAGGGGCCACATCGGGTGCCCTCACCTCAGTAAGGCCTTCGTGTAAGATCCCTCGACAGACCCTGAGAAGGAGTCTGAAGCGTGCTACCGAGCAACCCATCAAGGCACATTCCCGAGCAGGCTCAACCGACCTCTCCCGAACTTCTCAACCACATCCTGACCAACACGGACGAGCTTACGCAAACGAACGAAACTAAACCGTGGTGACTTCTCGATCACGACATCAAATCCCATAACAATACCCTACTCATTATTTCAATGACTCATGTCATTGATGCTTATAGTCTCATTAAAACGACATCTGCTCGAAAGAAAAGTCTCCTAGAATGAGAACATATACCCAATCAAAATACAAATCTGATCCTTATTCTAGATCTCAGGGATTGCTAATTTCAATTTCAATTCCCATTCCCATTCCCATTCTAACATCGATGATTTCCAATTCAGAAGACAACCAAATGTATCCGATTTGTTAGTTCTTCACAATGCATATATGCATGGGACATATGCATATGGAGGTTTATGCCCACGAATACAAAAAAAACCTTAATTGGCCAAACAATTTTGGACGACGATTAAGACAAGATCATCCAAATCTCAACTGGACAAAATGAAGTTTCACAAAGTTAGAGAGTGTAATACATAAGATTAGACCCATACAATGCTGAAGCCTAAACCCAAATCAATCTTGGAACAGTATGAAAAGAAGATGCCTTGAAATTTAGGCAGTTGGTCCAAGCAACTCCTCGGTGATCGCTTTGTCAAGCCATTTGTCCGCATCTTCCATCATCTCAGGGTTCAGCCGCACCATTAGTACGCAGAACTCTCTCTCATTTTAGTGGTCCGTCGCCGTCGGTATCCCCGCTTGATCATATCCTCGGCTTATTCATTCCACCGTCCCTGCCATCCCAAAAAGGGCAGAGGTTCTCTGCAGGCTCTTGGGCATGGTCAAGCATGGTTAACTTCTGCCAGGAGACGAAACTCATTGCAAAACTCAGCTGCAAACTCTCGAGCTTCCATCTTCTCCGCCATCACTGACAAGAGATCCTCGTACTCAGCTGTCATGGTGGATGAATTTTGTACTTGGGTTGGGTCATTACTGCGATGATGGATCCATTGCAGTGACTGAAGCCTGATACCAAAATATGCATGACGGGTGAACTTGTGATCCTCTTTTCTAACTTTCCTAGACCTCACAAGGTGGTGAACCCACGAATCATTTTATGTGAATTCATCGGTTGTCCTATGTCATGTTTCTAGTCAAGATTCAAGTCCTGAATGATTTTTTTCTTTTCTTTTTTTTGTGCAGACAACTCCGATCAGGTCTTGGCTTTCAGTAGCAGTGAGCCTCCATTTTCATGGGAAGCTTCCTTGGAGATGGGTTTACATGTTTTCTTTTCCCCGGAAGCTTCCTCGAGGAACCTTCAAGATATGCCACTTTTCCTATTTGTAAAGACACCTGCAAGATTAAATAACATATGAACTACTTTGCAAAACAAGGTAACAGCTCTAAATGCAACTGAAAGAGAAGTATATTGCAAAACAAGGTAAAGCCATATTGTAATTTGGTATGCTTCATATGTAATTGTAGATTAAGTTATATTGGCGGAGAACTGGTTAAATTATCAATCACTTCTGAGCTCTAGAAACATTTAAGATTGTTTTTCATTGCTGGCTTTGAGAAACGAATACAGTATGCATCTGACTGATTAATAAATAGAGTAACTAAAATGTCATCCAAATATCAAATTAATTCTCAAACTTCCCGCTTGCAGAAATTAATTTCTTCAACTTCAGATACCTTTGCCTGGCTTTACTTCCATCAGTAACCCTATGTAAAATTGTAAATTACAGAAATCACTAAACTTCCAAGCAATTGCCTGACCAACTATTAACTCAATATTGAAAGCTTTCTAAAATCAAAATATTATATTAGTAAATATAATGGTAACAAAAAAATTAACTCTGCTATTTTATCCACCTGTATCCACCAACACTAAGTCGATCCTATTGCAGAGTCATGGAGCCCAAATTGTAGTGCCATCTACTACTGCCCTCCTGAGAACATCTTAAAATGAGGGTAATCTAAGGAGAAGATACATCAGGGACGAGTAATAATAGGGTCTATATAATGACCCTAGTGTAAAGTTAATGCTAAATGCAAATCAATCAATGCAATCTTAGTTTGAACGAAATACTGCAGTGGTGATCTACGGACTAGCAAAAGGGGTCCCCATCAAGATTGGAATATGGAACAAGAGCACAAACATGATGGCGGTGCTGCTTGATGATTTCCAGGTGATTCTCGGACTGGAGTTCATGCACGCAACGAAGTTGGTGCCTATGTCGTTCCTGAACTCTCTATGTCTAATGGGAGGCGACGACCCCTGCGTGGTTCCAATTTCTCGAGAAGGGACCAAGGACTTACAACAAATATCGGCATTACAATTGAAGGGGTACAAAAAGGTGAATCAACCTTTGAAGCCGCAATAAAACTAGAGATGCTTGACGGGGAGGCCATTCAGGAACCTGCCGCGTTGGCAAACATCTTGAAGGAGTTCTCAAATGTGATGCCGATTGAGTTACCGAAAACTCTACCACCACGCAGAGGCGTGGATCATCATAATGAGCTGGAGCCGGGAGTCAAGCCTCCAGCGAGACCACCATACTGCATGGCACCTCCAGAGTTGGCCAAACTCAAGAAGCAATTAGACGAACTGCTGAGCGGTGATCTTATCCGTAGTTCAAAAGCACCATTCGAAGATCTAGTCCTCTTCCAGAAGAAACAAGATGGGAGTCTTCAATTATATGTCGATTATCGAGCCCTAAACAAAGTGACAGTGAAAAACAAATATCTTATCCAGCTCATCGCAGATTTGTTCGATCAACTGGGCAAGGCCAAGTACTTCTTCAAACTCGACCTTCGATCGGGGTATTAGCAGGGGGGCATTGCGGAAGGCAACGAAGCAAAGACTACATGTGTGACCCGGTATAGAGCGTTTGAGTTTCTAGTGATACCTTTCGGCTTAACCAACGCTCCGACCATATTCTGCACTCTAATGAACCAACTTTGCAAAGAGTATTTGGCCAAGTTTGTGGTTGTCTACTTGGACGATACCGTCGTCTACAGTCAAACGCTTGAGGAGCATGTTGAGCACCTTCGAACAATTTCAAAGTTCTCAGGGAGAACACCTTGTTCGTGAAGAGGGAGAAGTGCTACTTTGCTCAGATGAAAATTATATTCCTAAGGCATCGAATTTACAATGGTTCTATCAGAATGGATAAGTCTAAGGTGTAAGCGGTGGTAGACTGGCAAACACCAAAGAAGGTGCCTGAGTTGAGATTCTTCCTTGGGTTCGTCAACTATTATTAGCGCTTCATAGCTGGATATTCGAAGTGCGCAGCTCCACTGATGGAGTTGCTAAAGAATGAGCAATCTTGCAGATGGTCAGACAAGTGTGAAGCGACTTTCCCAGACCTAAGGACTGCTGTGTTAAAGGAACCAGTACTCAGATTACCAGACTATGGGAAGCCTTTTGAAGTCCATACTGATGCTTCCAACTTCGCTATTGGGGGAGTACTTATGCAAGAGGGTCATCTAGTAGCCTACGAGAATCGCAAGCTTAACGAGACCGAGTGGCGATATCCAGTGCATGAGAAAGAGATGACAACGGTGGTCTACTGTCTACGAGTCTGGCAACACTACCTTTTGGGAGCACTATTTATGTTAAGAACGAACAATGTCATATTAAGTTACTTCCAGACTCAAAAGAAACTCTCCCCAAAACAAGTACGATGGCAAGACTTCTTGACCGAGTTCGACATGGTAATGGAGTACAATCCCGGAACGGCAAATGTTGTGGTCGATGCATTAAGCCGCAAAGTGGAATTGGTGAATGTTATACAGTTGGAGGGCCAAGGCCAAGCAAGTCAGTTGCACTCCAACTTCCTTTCTAGGATCAAGGATGGACTGTACAGTGATCCTCAAGCAGTAACCCTAATGCAACTCATTAAAGAGGGAAAGGCACGACGGTTTTTGGTCCATGAGAGACTCATCTATACAAAAGGGATCAGAATTTATGCTTCGCGAATGAAGAATTTGAGGCATGAACTCTTGAAAGAGTGCCACAATTCCCTTTGGGCTGGACATCCAAGCATCTACCGAACAATGGCTCTTGTGGAAAGGGCCTTCTATTGGCCGAAGATGAGGATAAATATGGAGGAATATATTCGAACATGCCTTACTTGCCAACAGGATAAGGTAGAGCAACGGAAGCCGGTGGGACTTTCGAAGCTGCTGCCCATACCAAAAAGGCCATGGGAGAACATTTCCTTGGACTTCATATCATGCTTGCCCGCAGTAGGGGGATTGGGATCAATACTCGTGGTTGTAGATCGATTTTCAAAGTATGCAATGTTTATTGCTGCACCCCTACATTGTTCAGCAGAGGAGACAGCTAAGTTAATGATAAAGAATGTGGTGAAGCATTGGGGAGTCCCACACAACATCATTAGTGATCGAGATTCTCAGTTCTTGGGATGATTCTAGATCGAGCTATTCAAGCTGCTGGGATCTAAGTTATACTTCTCCACAAGCCTCCACCCCCAGACGGATAGCCAGACTAAAAGAATCAACACACTCTTAAAGCAACATCTCTAACACTACGTAAGTGCCAACCAACGAGATTAGGTTAAGTTATTGGACATAGCCCAATTCTCCTACAACTTGCAGCAGAGCTCTGCATCCAACAAAAGCCCCTTTGAGATTATTACGGGACAATAGTCGTCGACTCCTCACACCTTGGCTATTGGTTATACAGGGAATAACCCGTCAGCATATCACTTCGCAAAGGAATGATATCGAAATACAGATACTGCTCGGGCCTACTTGGAGAAGGCGACCAAAAAGATGAAAAAGTGGACAAACTTAGGAAGGGGACCACAGGAATTTAAAGTTGGTGACTTGGTGTTGGTAAAACTCCAACCAGCATCACTCCAGTTCTTTAGGCACAAAGTGCACAAAGGATTGGTACGCAAGTATGAAGGGTATTTTCCAATTATCAGTAGGGTAGCAACGTCTCCTACAAGTTGCAACTGCTAGCATGGCTCAAAATTCACAATGTCTTCCATTACAGCAACTTGAACGCCAACCATTCAGATCCGTAAGATTCTTCCTGAAATATTTCAACTCGACTACCTCCAATTAGAGCCTCCTACGAGAAGCAAGTTGAGACCATTCTGGCGGATCTCAAGACTAAGATACCCAGCGAAGCGAAGCAAACTAAGTATTTGGTGAAGTGGCAAAATATTCCCCGAACAGAAGCTAGTTGGGAGCCAGAAGACGCCTTACGACATGAAAAAGCCTATGTCAAAGCTTACCAACAAGCGTCGATGAGGATGTCGACAGTTTAAGTGAGGGAGAATGTCATGAACAGTTGTTGCTCAACCGCAATATCTTCGCTCAGCGGACCGTTCGTCGCTTTTGTTCAATTGTACAGATGTTTGGCAGCTTGTTTTGCATTGATTTCATGTGTTTTTGCCTAAGAAATGCGAGCGAAAACAGTTTATAATGTTTCAAAATGATCGCTCGCTGCGTTGGAGCCAAAACTCCCCAGTTTTGGGTTATTTTCGCGTGCTGCGGTGATCGCTCTAAGCGGTGCGAAACGTCAGCCATCTCAACCCCTTGGAACCCCCCGGGTGGCACAGGGCTGGATGGGGCTTCAGGTAGGTATCGGGCGTGAGCATTCATAAAGAGTTGAACTCGACTTGCGTCTAATACCTTGGGAACCGTCATTTGTGGACTTGCGACCATTCTTACAGCTCTCTAAAGTCTTGTTTCGCTCTCTTTTTCTCCTTTTTTTGTTGCACTCAAGGTATTCAACGAATTGCTTGTAAGGCTTCCCTTTTGGCGAGATGTCGGGACTTGTCCGTCGCTCGTTTTCAAGTTAATCAACTTCTCTTTTATAGGTCCTTCGGGACCGACACGAGGTTGTAAGTGGGTTGACCCTTTGTGGGCAAATAACGCTTCGACATTTCATGACTTAGGCAATCCCAGCCAAGTCCGAAACATTGGGCAAGGTTGCTTCGCGACTTAAGCAATTCTAGTTAAGTCTTCAAGTTTACCACTAGGGTGCTGCACAGCTTAGGCAAATTCAGCTAAGTCTGTAACAGTACTGAGCTGAGCTAAGCTCGGTATGCCGGTCCAGCAAACCTTGAGTCAAAGTACCTATTCAGCTTCCTTGAGTAAAAGGTTAGAGACGACTAGGTAAAATGGGCTCTCCTCAAAATATGGGCTGGTTGCTTTGGCTTTTATGTAGATTCTGTCCAATCTATACTTACTAGCATGCATGCATCAAATGTAGCAATATCACCTAAAAAGACACTTTTCCATAGTAAAAATTAGCAATATATTCATTCTAAATAACCTAAAATATTTGTTTAACATTATTATCCTGAGTAGATTTCACAGGTAATCTGCAAATATTAGTTGTTCCCATAAGCACCATACCAACAGAGTAGAATAGAGATGTAAGTGGTGCTACAAGAAGACTTTAAGGATTGTTAGTGGTTGGTCTGACTCATGAAATCACAGCCAATGTAATTTTCTTGAATAATTGCAAGAAAATTACATGTAATGTTGGACAGGAAAGAACAAGTGAAGTGTGCTACTGCATCAAGGTCATTTGAGCGGATGAAAAAGCACACTACAATAACCTGAATCCTCCACAGTATGAGACAGAAATTACCCATGAAAATTTGTGATAATACACTTGAATAAACACCTAAGTCACATCATTTTTTCAACTGTTTTACAAAATGCAAATAGGCAAGGAAGATCTACCAACAACACCCGAGTCAAAGACAGATAAGAGAAAGATAATTTAAGAAAAATGTTCACAAGACATAAGCAGCAGTAAGAGTGAAACTAATCTCACTGCATCTTCAGCAGAAACATGTCCAACTGGTGGAGAATTGCCACATTATTCCGTCTAATTTTCTTGTGTTCCATTGCCAAGTCTCCAGATTTGTCAACTGTTTGATACTGAAACTGGGAGGTTTGCAGAATTCCTCATCAGGTGTTGCTCCCTGATGTCAAGGGGAGAAATGTATGTGAACTTTTAGTCCAATATAAACTAGTAGAGGATATGTATAAACAACTATCAACTGGCTGAGGCTTGCTGTCAGCCAATCAACTGACGAGCCACCATTGTCCAGAGATTGGTAGACTGCCAAAGATAGAGCATTTCTCACCCCAACATACACCAGCAGCTGATCAGTCATAAGTAACTACTTAACAATGGAAGCAAACATACAACTGAGGTGATAAAAATATATATATTTATTGTAGCCTTTTTTGTTAAAAACCAAGAAGCCAATAACTCAAAGTCACTCTTCAGAACTGCCACTTCAGAAATTAGTATTTCTGACATCAATCACTTAAAGAGGCAACCAAACAAGCATTTAGGCCTCCAAAAAAAGCAGCTAAACAGTCGAAGACTTCCAATTAAAAAATCTAGAAAATAAAGAAACAAAATTACCATAAGCAAACAGATAAGTTAACATAACCAACCCTAGACTTAAAATAAAAAAAATGAAGTTACAGATAACATTAATGCATGAACTGCATCACCATGAATAGAAAAAAGGGAAAGAGAAACAAAGAAATAATTAGTGTTCCAAGTCTCACAAGCATTTGTTGTTAGGGTAATTAAGGAATACATAAATAGCTTATTGTGAAGTGAAACAATCAGTAGAAACTGGTAAACAGCAAAAAATTGAAACTTAGCTGAGACAATCCACAGCAAAGCATATACAGGGCACACAGATAATCCAAACAAACATAGATGATGCAAGATGAGATCACTTATCTCAGTTAATTATGGCAACAATAGAGAAGAATCATTTATTGTACATATTCAAGGAAGTATGAGAGTTGAACTAATCATAGTAATTAATGAGATTCAAAGTAGCAATTGTTTCAGCAAACTTACAAGAGCATTTTCTAGCACATAAATAGATTATAAATCACCGTTAGATGATTTAGGAACTCTGTCCAAAAAAAGCACCTCAAGGTGATACAGCTCCTTCATCTGGAATGAGCAGCAATCTGAACAAATATGATTCCATCATGTCGTGGCATCCTCTTAAAGTCAGAGTTCATGCAAACCAAGCATCCTGTGGAACATATCTTCTGACTTTCCAGCATGGACATGATCTTATGCTTCTCCAACTTCAACTCTTTTCAGTGACAACTTGAAGTAAAGAATTTGATATTCAGATCAAAACTGACTTTATTTGGCCATCTACCTAAGGTACTTGCAAGTGACAATCATATCAATGTTCAATAAGACAGTTAAGCTCCAATCCAGTGAGTACCTTCAAAGATTAAATTAATACTTGATGAGAATTAGATACATAATCCTTAGAACTTGGGCGTCAACTTCAATTTTGTCAATCAACAAACTCAGATTCAACACCAGAATCAGAGCCACTGTCCTCGCTTTCACTTCTCTGTTCACCCTGATCACCCTGATCACCAATCAGCTTAATCTTAGCACCAGTACCTCCATCACGGAACGCATCCATGCCCCTCCCAAGAGTAGTTAGCATCCTATCCAAATTTGCATTCTTAGGACTAAGCAACAACAGTTCGCATAGCTTTCTCCTTGCTAGATATAACTCGTTTGGCTCCCGAAGCTCCCCCTTGTGATATGCCTCCCTCAAGAACACTGTGTGCAGTTTTCCATGATTCCCCCTCGTCGAAAAATAGAATATTCCCTGGTGCTGCAGCAAGAACGCCTTAAGCTTTTTCGGCAGCCCCATCGCCTGCCGGAAGTGTGCAATCCGCTCCAACGTTATCCTCTTCTCCACCGTCAAGGACAGCAACTCGTGTATTGTTGCCACCATTCGTTTCTCCATCCGCCGTTGTGCTTCAAGCGACCGGAGATCATAGCCGGACACATCCTCATAAGGAGACCAGTAGGGCAGCCGCTGCCACTTCCACACCGCGATCCTATAGTACTTGCCGATCTTGAATCCCGGGGGGAAATTGATGAGGAAGGCAAAGCGGGAGTCCTCGGCGTCAGCGCCGAGCTTACGGTACTGGTGCTCGCGGGTGCGTTCAATGGCACACATGGTGAGCTCCGCCAAGTCGTTGCCGTCGGCAGATTCGTCAACGAACTCGACATAATTAGCCCGGGGTTGGTCCGGGAAGTCAGGGGAGACGACGAGGCGAAAGAAAGAGGGATTGGCGAGGACGACGGACTGCAAAAAGTCATCTGGGAGGCCAAGTTCGTGACGGACGAGGCGGATGTGCTCAAGGCGGAGGCGGCGGGAGGGGGCAGCGAGGAGGAGGAGCTTGCGCAGGCGACGGACGGTGTCAGGGAGCATGGAGAGGAGGGCGTCGGACTCCTGGCGGAGGCGGAGGGCGGCGCGGGGGGTGAGGCGGACCCAGAGAAGGCGCTGGACGGGGTGGTCGAACACGTGGAAGACGTGGGGGTGCTTGAGGAGGAAATCGCCCGTTTCGTGGGGGCCGAAGGGGTGGTAGCGGCGGGCGAGAACGTCGAGTTGGGAGAGGGGAAGGGAACCGGAGGGCTGCGAGAGGAGGTGGGACTGGAGGTGGAGGGCGCGGCGTACCTTCTTCTCCACCTCCATGACGTCGTCGAAGCCGTGGTCGCGGACGCGCTCCAGATTCTTAGGGATCGAGGTGGACTGTGAGAAAGAGCGAGCGACGGAGGATTGGCGGTGGCGGAGGAGGAGGAGGAGGGGAAGGTGGATTAGCGATCTCCTCCACATCGGGGAAAGCGGGCGTCGGCGTTGGTGGCGTTCGACGAAGGATACGGGGGTTTAGGGTTTTCGATTTGAGAGACGGGTTGGGCCAAGATGAGCCGGAGCCTCGAATAATAATAAAAACCATAAAATAAAATAATAGGACGAGTTTTCCAAAAAAAAAATCCTCTAACTTTGGTTTTTTTTTATAGTATAACTTTTTTAAAAAATATAATGTATATAAAATAACTCCTCAAATCTTTTTTGAATACCAAAAATAATCATCTTTCAAGCATAATCAACATTTATGATGACTTATCTTTAATCTAATTAGCGATGAAAATAGTATACATTTTTTTATGATCCCTATTCAATCTTGACAAATTATAATCATGATTTTTATGAAACTTAATAATTCAAAAATCATTTTTGCTTTTATCTCATGACTTCTAATTATAACATGTCTAATAAATTCAACTCTTCTCAAAATATTTGTAAAAAAATAATATTTGAGTTATAAAATAATATATATCGAATAAATATAAGAAAATAATTTTTATGTCATTTAAATATCATATCTGACCAACAAAAAAATTCATTGTAGGAATAAGAACTAGTATGTTTAATAACACACCATCATGTTTGCTATAACTGTATTCTATTATTCAATATTATCATATATATCCTCGCCTAAAAAAAAAACTTATTAGCCAACAACATTTAATTCATCTTAAATATTAGGGTTTCTGCCATCTTCCAACTCTTCTTATATTTTTTTCTTTAACCAGTTCATTTTCAAGACATCACTATTATCATCATCTTCCTCACAATAAAATGGATCATTCAATTATATGAAAAGAGTCTCAAACCTAAGCTATTTAGCAAATAATTTTCACCCAAGCTTAATGTCTGCCTATAAAGAGATGATAGGAAAGAAAATAATATTTTTTTTACAATCCATGAAACAATATAAACTAAAATGGTTAAGTAGCTTTTTCAATTTCTAACAAAGTATCATGCAATAAAGTTTTTTTTGATGTTTGACCTTCTACTTAGGTCTCAAATACATGATAAAAGTTGGACCCATAGAAAATATTCTTAATATAGGATGCACTAAATTTTAGGCCAAAACCAAAAACAGTGTATCACATAGTAAAACTTCAAAAAAAAATAAAACTTAAATGATATCTTCGAATCAAATCCAGAAACATATGTCATTATTTTCCCATTTTAAGAGTTTTTCTAATATTTGTCAGATTTTTTTTAGCTCCTGCACGTTATGTCATTTTTTTATATTTTTAATTTATATAAAAAAATCATGAACTCATGCAAATTTTTTTTATTTGACCTTCCAATTAATTCCCAAACATCTAGTGAAAATTGACTACCAAAAGAAAATAATATGTCACATAGCAGGACTTATCAAAATGCCCTTAAAGTTTTAAGATACCTTTTAATGGAATCTAGATGAACATATGTCAATATATTTTTATTTTAGATAATTATTTCCATATTTTTCATAATTTTTTTACTTTTTGCATATTGTATTATTTCCTATGTTTTTTATTTTTTTAAAATTTTTATATATCTTTCACTCACGTAATATTTTTTTTGATATTTGAGGTTCTAATTAGGTCCCAAATGTTTGATTAAAATTAAACTTTAAAAAATATTTTCTTATACACAATGCACTATTTTTTTTATCAAATTCATATAGTAGGATTTGTCAAATATCCTCAAAATAAATTTAAAGATATATATATGTGTGTGTGTGTGTATGTATAAGTGTTTTACTATTTTAGAATATTTATTCAATATATTTTAGAAGTATTCAGCTCATGCACATTGTGCCATTTTTCATTTACTAAAAGTTTTTTCAAATTTCTACAAGAACATCATGCACTCATGCAAGTTTTTTGAACCTTCTAATTAGGTCCCAAACACTTACTAAAATAAAAAAAATTTCCCAATGTACAATGCATTATTTTTTATCGGGATCTAAAAAATAATGAATCACATAGCAAGACTTGTTAAAATATCCTGAACATTCTGGGATATTTTTTAATGGGATCCTAATCACATATATATCAGTATTTTTTCCATTTTAGAGATTTTTTTGCACATATATATCAGTATTTTTTTCGTTTTTGGGATGTTTTTGCTATTTTCATAATTATTTAGGTCCTACATAGTGTGTCCTTTTGTAATTTTCAAATACCTTTTCTAATTTCTCAAAAGTGTTATGCACTCATACCATGTTTTTTGGTATTTGACCTTTTCATTATGTGCTAAAAACCTCATCAAAAAAGTTTTACTAATATGTGATGAATTATTTTTGACAAAAATCCAAAAATAATATAAAATAGAATGACTTGTCAAAACTGCATGAAAGTTTTAGGATACCTTTCGATTGGATATAGATAGACATAAGTCAGTATTTTATTTATTTTATGGTTTTTTTATTTTTTTACACTTATTCAGGTCCTACATGGTGTCTTATTTAGACTTTTTTAAATTTTCTCAAAAATATCATGCACTCATGTAATTTTTATTTACATTTGACCTTATAATTAGGTCAAAATATTAATATGTGATGTATTATTTTTGACCAAAATATAAAAACAGCATATCACTTAACAAGACATCTCAAAATGTCATTAAAGTTTTAGGAGACCTTTGATCTAGATGGACGTATGTTAATGTTTTCTCAGTTTAATTTTTTTAATTTTAAAAATTATTCAAGTGTTGCATAGTTTTCTTTTTTTTAATTTTTTAAATTTATTAACAAATATAATGGTTTTTGACGTTTGACCTTCTGGTTAGGTCCTAAACATCTGGTAAAAATTTGGTTATTAAAATTTTTTTACTAATAAAAAGTAACAAAGATATTCATAATATTTTCTTTTTGACAAGCTCATTAATTTTTAATTACATAATAATATTATGATCAATTGGCACTAAGAGAGGGGGAGTGCTCGATTAAACACCTTTCCTTTTATAAATTAAAGTGTAAACAAATTAGGCTTCTCTTAATAATAGAAAACTGATTTAAGGAATTAAGGAATTTGAGAGATTTAAACTTAGAATCCAACTATCAATTATTTAAGAGTAATTAAGAGTAAAATGAAAGCAATTAAATCACACTCGTGGTTTGGCCTTAATCAGCTTACGTTCACTCCTCAAGTCTTCTTCTCCGAGATCTATCGACGTTCACTACCGATCTTCTTTGGGTGAAGACCAAACTCTTACGACCTTTCAACATACAAGAAAGACAAGATTATAATATTTAGATCATTCCCTTACCCTTTTTTTTCTTATCATTTTCAAACATAATTTATCACATAATTTCTAGCCTAAAATTATTGTATCAAATGCAAGAAAACTTGAGATATTTATAAATCTCAAATGGCTTCAGAATTTAGAGTCAAAATTAAAACACACCTGAAAAAACCGAGTACATATAGTTCACCCGTCGGCGTTGACGGTGCAGTCGCCGAAAGCACCCTGAAAACAGGATACGGGTGGTTAAGCCGTCGACTTGGGCGGTTCAGCCATCGTCAGCTGCCCAAAAACCTAGGCGATGGTGGTACAATTGTCACTCACTGGTGGTTCAGTTGCCAGGAATCCCAGAAAAGTGATTCCTCTCACTTTTACAATCCCTTGAACCTTATGTTGACTAATTCTCTAGTCAACCATTTGAGCTCAATCAATCCTTTATTGTGGACTTGATTGCCTATTTGAGTTGACTTGGATTATTTTAAAATCACACTCAATTAGGACTCAAACTTAACTTACGACTTAAGGATTACAACTATAAATGACCACCAAGCTTAATGACCTCAGTCCCACAATCCAGTAACCTCTGACATTTTATACGATGAGTCTCACAGTCTTCCTCTAGCGATCTCCCGGCGTGTTCCTACTGATATTCCCAATACCTTCGGCGAAGTCCTAGCGAACTCCCGACTAGCTCTCACCACATCGTCTAAACCTTGGCCCGATATATAAGCTTGATCATGGGTCCATGTTTAGTCTATAACTCTTTTTCACCATCATGGTTAGACCTGCACGATACTAACTACCACTTAATTAATTATAATCATGACCAACAAATCCACTTAAAAACCTTCTCAACTCCCAACAAGCTTTTCCGCTACTCTCACTGTCTTCCGACGAGTATCGATCTTCTTCTGGCGAACTCCCTTGTGCCATCTTGACAAACTCCCGATACTCTCGACAAGCTTATGACACACTCCATGTGAGTTCCTAACCGCATCGTTATTACTTCGGCCCGATGCCTGGACTTGACTTTGGTCAATCCTTTGATTATAATTTATTATAGTTAATCTTTCATTAATCAATTATAACAACTTTGTTAGATCGATAACACATCAATTGACTTCATCATCAAAATTTGAGATTCAATAAAAATAAAAAAAGCATTAAAACCCTTAATCCATTTAATAAGCTCATAGTTTTAATAATAAACATTGAACAAGGAAGATGTTTTAAATATCATACAATTCCTTAAAACTATTTAATAATAATAGACCTAAAAAATAATTATTATTATTAAATTTTGAATCAAAATACTTAAACTCAAATTTAATAATAATAGACCTAAATATATGTCTAGATACTGATCCATACATATCAATTGAAATACTTATTGTTTTTTTTAATCTGCATCGACCACCAATTATATTAAAAAAATATTTTGATCAACTTTAAACAGATTAAATTAATCCTAGTATCCAAAATAAAATCGATCCACTCCCATTCTTTACAGTCCAGTGATAATACGTGAAACGTTCATCTGAACGATGACTCCACATATGATAGTTAAGTCAAAACCGAAGTGGTTGAAGACCCAATATAAAATTTCAAACAATATTTAATCCATATCATGATTTTTTTTCACTAAATCAATTATAAAACCAATCATATCATGATTCACTTCAAATTCTCACTTTCATTTTCGAACTAATTAGAGTATTAAGAGCTGTATTAGGACAAACGTAACTCCATGAGCGAGCAAGCTTCATCGTCAATTTATGTGTACAGATAGAAGTATTTTCCTCAACTAAATTACGTGATTTTCTCATTCAGTTGAGGAAATCATAACGTAATTCGCGATAAAGATCTGATATTGGTTGACTCCGATGACGATGTCAGCCTAGCTGAGAAGAAAACCGTTGTATTATCAAACTGAAGAACTAACAGTGGTTGACTTAAACGGTGATATCAGTATGACTGAGAAGGAGGCCGTTGTATTGTTAACCGCGATGAAGATCTGATGGTGGTTGACTTTGATGGCGATGTCAGCCTGACTGAGAAGAAGACCATTGTGTTGTCAACCGTGATGAAGATCTGTTGGCGATTGACTTTAACGATGATGTTAGCTTAGTTAGCAAACGATTCTGCTGGAGCCAAGTTTGAAAATCCGATTAGATCGGACAATCATGCCCCCACAAGATTAAGCTCTGGTGAAGGATGTAGATCTTGAACTAATGCCAATGAACATGAAGGAAGAAGATCACTATGTTGTCAACCACGATTAAGGTCTGACGGTAGTTGACTTCGACGGCTATATAATCATAGCTGAGAAGAGACTGTTATGTTATCAACCGTAGTGAAAGTCTGACGATAATTGACTTTGATAGCCATGTAAGCATGGTTGAGAAGGAGGTGCAAGCATGGCAGGAAGAGAACGTCCGACACGAGGCATGCGCATCAAAAAGGATGGAGCATAAGCTATCATTAGACAGAGTGGAGAACTGATAGAGTTGGGGCCAACTGTCGAGGAAGACAACGTCGGTGCTGCCAAGTAGCGGCAACGGATAGAAGGATCTCGCTGGGTGAGCGGATGACAGAAGGAAGGAGTGAAAGCGAGGAGAGAAAGATGCGATAGTGATGCCCTTCGTCTTCTTCTCTTTCTTCTTTTTTTTTTTTATGATTGTTGTAGAAAATTACAATGGTGATGAAGGCAAGAGCAACGACAGGGGAGGAAGAAGGGGCAACGACAATGGACGATTGACGATTGCTGCATAAAAGTGCAAGGGATGCAGTGGCAAGGGGGAAAGAAGGCGGTGGCGGTTGGAGGCGAATCACGGAGGAAGCATTGGTGATGAAGGCTAGGTATGAAGGGTGGGCGGTGGGGAACCGCTACCAGACAGTGAGTAGAGGGATAAAGAGGAGTGGCTGGAGCAAGCGGTAGTGGCGGTGGCAGTTGCGATGAGGTGGTGAGAAGAGAAGGAGGGCGCGACTAGGTAGCAACAGGGCAGGGGAGGAGCAAGTCATTGTTTACTGCAGATAGGTGCCGCTGCACAAAGAACCTCATGCAGAAGGACGCTGACGGGGAAGAAGGACCATCACAGATAAGTTGTGATAGAGGAGAGGATGATCGCCTTAATCGTTGGACCTTAGAGGACTACCACCGATAGAGAAGAGGAATCGATACCGAGGAGAGAGAGCTGGAGTGAAGTCACCGATAATGCCACAGAGGCCTCGATCGTTAACAAGAGGGTGTCATTGATAGCAAGAAAAAAAGATAATCTCTCTGAAAAGATAGAGGGATTACAACAAAGAACAACGATGAGGCTGTGTAGCAATGATGGAGGACAAATGGTGATGGAAGCTATCGTTTGACAGCATTTATCTTATAGAAATAGGAGCTCTGATATAATATTGGAAATAGTATAAAGTAAAAAAATATCCATTAAATTCATTATAAATTATCAATTTATATAGATGAAGATAAAAAAAAATATCAACTAAACTAAATAATTTTATCATTCAATTAAGAAAATCATATCTATTATCTTCAACTAATCAAACTTTTTTCTCTCATCCGTCGCTATCCACCAATAGGACGACTGACTCTCTCGTTCACACAGACCACTTTTTTCATTTTACGTCTCTCTCAACCCAACTCTTATTCTTCTTCTTCTTCTTCTTTCACAGTCGGACAAACCACTTTTTGTATTGACGTCTCTCTCGCCACCCCCCCCCTCTCTCCGATGTCGCCATGGCGGACTCCACTTTGTCAAGCAACGTGTTGTGGCCGCTGCAGCTCTGCGTTGCCTATTCCAGAAGGTTGTCACGGAGTCATCGCCACCCGTCTACGTTTCAGATAGTACACAGTCTCTCCCATTTGATATCCTCAGAACAGTAGAAAGAACAGTGACGGACGAGGAGGCAATCGATCACTCTTTGACTGTTGTAGCCATACCATTCGATTTAAAATTTGTTTTTGTCTTGTCTTTTGCAATGAGTCGAGGAGGTAGTACTGCACCATTGCACTTCCTCATTTAACTCTCACGATCACTTGATAACACCCCACAACGATCCAAAAACCAATTAAATTTTCACGATAAAATAACTATTATAAATAATTTTCTTTTATGAATATACACTCAATATAAATAAGTTAAAATATCATAGAGATCTCATAGTATATCGGTGCAATTAAGATGATCATAAATAAATAAGATAAATAATCAAATTACACAATAACATGATGCAATGATATCGATTAAATATTTAAGTTAATTTGTGATCCAAGTGTTCGAGGAAATGTCTTGCTAAACGAATCATCATTTACGAGGTTATCTCATATAATTAAATTATTTTTAATATTTTAATTTTTGTGTTTACTAAAGTGCAACATTTAATCTATTGTATTCTAATATTTTTAATTTTAATTCTATAAAATTATTTTTTAACTTTTATTTAAAAGTTATTATTAATTTTATATATAGAATAATCTAAAGGTAGCGTAGCGCAGGTGGCGTGGGCAGATGCCGACCTCCACCACAGCAGCAACGCGGACCGAGACGAGCATCGCGAAAAGGGAAAGAGAGACCCGCCACCTGCCCTCGAGGAATCCGCCCGGTGAGCTCACATCGACGGTCCTCGTTAGCCTCTCCGCTGTCGGGTTCGCGACTCCTCGCGCTCGCTGACAAGCAACTTTTTGTCTCTCTTCCTCGATTTCTTCTTCTTCCACAACCGCACAAGTATCGATTCCACTGTGCGTCGTCATCCATCCACAGCTCCCTCGGGCCTTTGTGCGTCTATAAGTGCGCAGCGGAAGGCCTGCCCTCGGCCACATAGTACAGCGGCGGAGATGAGGAGCTGGCGGTCTCCGTTGTTGCCGCGGCGGCTGCTGCTGCTGTTGCTCTCGGCTTTGGCGGTAGCAGCTGTTCGGGTGAAGGCACTCAGCAGAGACGATTTCCCCGCCGGCTTCATTTTTGGTGCGGGCACCTCCGCTTACCAGGTGGCGACTCTTCTTTTTTTTTGTTTTCTCCTTTTTTTTTCCTCCCCTCTGAGCAAAATAATTTATATGCAGAAATTTTACACATGATTTCTCGTGCTTCTGCTGCTGCTGCTGCAAAAAAAAAAAAAAAGAGAGTCAGAATATAAATGAAAATTTAGTTCTAATTAGCAGTCAATTCACTCGCATAAAAGCTAAACCAGTGGATGCTTCTGCTGTTGGAAGTGAAAGAAACAAAGCTAAGGACTTCTCTCTTCTTCTATCACCCACAGGATGAACTTATCCGACGACAAGTCAATAATAATCTTTGAAGCAGATCATAAAATTTTATAGATTAATTTCCAAAATCTTAGGAATGAACTATTTGTATTGGTAATTATTTCACCTCAAAATCGTAGCTGCTCAGTTTTGTGTGCCATCGACGTCTTTATTTTATTATTATTTTGTATAAACTGCAATTGAATTTTAGAGCCATATGTTATAGATTATAATTATTTGGTGCTCAATCTATTATAATTATTAGTTCTTTATTAAGTCACGAGTGATGCTAATTATATTTTACCCCTTGTTATTAGTTACATTTAACATCTCAATCCCTAAATGTTCAAAATTTATATTAGAATTTTTATATTTATTAAAATAAACAGTGAAACACTTAATTTTATTTATTCTTATGCTTTTGATTATGTTGATAAAAATATTATAGAGCGAGCACATATGTTATGTTCATAAGTAGAATTAACTGTGTGAGGAGAAATGAGCTTAAATATTTTAATTTTATTTTTTATATTATGTTGATAAAAATATTATATAATTTATCGTTGAACATATATGATATTTTCTAAGTAGAATTAACTACGTGAGGAGAGGTGAGATTAAATATTTCAATTTCTATATTATGTTGATAAAAATATTATAGAGCTTATCACTGAGCATATAGAATTAAGTAGAAATAAGATTAAAATATTTTAATTTTGTAGGTACAGAGATCTCAGTTTAACTTTTAAAAGTGTTTATAATTACATAATACTAAAAAGAAGTAATTAACGAGAGGGAAGCATGGTTCTGCAATCGATGGTAAATATAACCATGGTAGGGTTTGATGCAGGTAGAAGGTGCAGCGGCAGAGGGGGGAAGAACGCCAAGCATTTGGGACACATTTACGCATGCAGGTGAAATAGTTTGCTCCCTCCCTCCCACCACCATTGCCGCTAGAACAAGCAGCGCCATAACCTAATCTACTACGCATGGAAGAAGTAATGTGGTGTTCTCGGATGACAGGGAGAACTTTCGACAGGAGCACCGGAGACGTAGCAGCCGATCAGTATCACAAGTACAAGGTGAAGCTTATCATCCATCACTGCTCTCGGTAGACAAGAGGGAGGAAGGAAGGAAGACGATGACGTTTCTTTTGGTCTCTTTTGCTGGCAGGAAGACGTGAAGCTGATGCACGAGATGGGCTTCGATGCGTACAGATTCTCCATCTCCTGGTCCAGAGTTATCCCCAGTAAACAACACAACGCTGCTCGGATTGATTGATATGTGTACCGGTGTTCTTCTTTTCCGTCTAATGTATGCTTGTTGCAGATGGACGAGGGCCTGTGAATCCACAAGGCTTGCGGTACTACAACGACCTGATCGATGAGCTCAAAAGATATGGTATGCTTGATTTGTAGCGAGGCTTCTTCTTCTTCTTCTTCTTCTTCTTCTTCTTCTTAGCGTTGGCTGGTGCAGGAATCGAGCCTCATGTCACTCTTTACCACTTCGACCTCCCGCAAGCACTGGAAGACGAGTACGCCGGGCAGCTGAGCCCAAAGATCGTGTATGTAACCTTCTCTCTCTCTCTCTCTCTGGGATTGTTCTTCACGCCGGCATACGGTGGCTTTGATGCAGAGAGGACTTCACGGCTTACGCCAACGTGTGCTTCAGCGAGTTTGGGGATCGAGTCAAGTACTGGATCACCATCAATGAACCCAACGTAGATCCAATCCTCGGCCACGATTTCGGCATCTTCCCGCCCGGCCGCTGCTCTTATCCCTTCGGCCTCAACTGCACCGAGGGCAACTCCTCCACTGAGCCATACATCGCCGCACACAACCTTCTGCTCTCGCATGCATCGGCAGCCTCTCTGTACAAAGAGAAGTACCAGGTTCGATCCTTTCTTCCTCCTCCTCCTCTCGCTCCACCCCCGTCGGCTTCACATACATCTCGTGGGACAGGTGAAACAAGGAGGTTACATCGGGATCACGCTGCTTGCACTCTGGTACGAGCCCTTCACAGACTTGGCAGAGGACGTAGCAGCTGCGAAGAGAGCCATGGATTTCCAGATCGGCTGGTTCGTCGATCCTCTTGTGCACGGAACCTACCCTTCGGTCATGAGAGAGTTCGTCGGATCTCGTCTACCGTCCTTCCAACCCGAGGAATCAAAGATGCTGAGGGGATCGTTCGACTTCATCGGACTAAACCACTACGTTGCAGTCTTTCTGGAAGCAGCCACCGATGCTCCCGATGAGAGCGGCGGCGAATACTACACTGACATGTCGGTGAGGATTGCGAGTAAGGGAATGATTCCGATACATCCAATTCATCTCAGTCCTCACCGTTCTTACGACCCATTTCATCCGCTACCGACGCAGATCCAAACATCAAACTCACGAAGGTGCCCCAAACTCTACCACCGATTCTTAAGCAAACGGTAAGAGCTTCTTCCGCCAGGAACCAATACTCGCATCAGGGATTTGTGTCGGACGAGGAACCTTCCTTCCCTGCAACTCCATGGGCTCTGCAAAAGCTACTCGAGTACATGAAAGTAACGTATGGAAATCCACCTGTGGTGATCCACGAGAACGGTACCTCTGTCGAAGCTTACACTTGCTTCAGTTCTTGCTGCGGATTATTACATGAACTGTGCTGTGTGGTTTTCTTTAGGGTATCCCGAGTTCAACGTAGACCCTGCAAACGGGCAACATGACTACAACGACGACCTGAGAACAAGCTTCATCCAACAGTACATACAAAGCATGCTTCCGCCCATAAGGTACCCCAATCTTGTTTTGTCCATTAAATCACAAGCCTTCTTAACATATGATATGGAAATATTGTTTGTATGTGAATTAGTGTGACATAAATATAGTTTGTGGGTCTTAATATGCGATAATATTAACTCTTTTGTGGATGTATAATTAACCTTTTGGTTAACCTTAATGACTGTTTCAGGAACGGATCCAACATAAGAGGATACTTTGCGTGGTCATTCATCGATTGCTACGAGCTCGCAACGGGCTATACGTCTCGTTATGGATTGGTTGGAGTCGATTTTACTACGGAAAATAAAACGAGATATTATCGGCAATCGGGCGAGTGGTATTCTAAATTTCTTCAGCATAATGGAGAGGGAAGAAATGAGGATATCGAATAAGCATTTTTGTTCTAGAATTTGAGAGTCGTAGAATAAAAGATTTGCTTGTTTAAGGAACAAAGGATACTGTACTTGTTGAAAAATGCTTGTGTTATTCCATTAGATTCGGCTGTTGTTTTTGAGCCAAAAACCTACCATTCCATTGACAAATTACTTATGATTTATGCGTAATGTTTTATTGAAATGAGCTAATGCCATGCACAGTGAACATTCAATCTGCCAACATTAACCAAGCATCGATCAAACATGCAAACAAGAAAGATCAAACGACATTTATTTATTACATTGAAATTTCCATCATGAGCTTTAAGAAAAGCTGGCTAAATCAACATAATCCGAGTCCTAAACAAATGGACTCCATTTAGATAGATGCTCAAATCTTAGTTTGTTGCTACAAAATAGATAACACCCCAAGGCAGGATTATAATCCAAGCTCTGAAAGAAGCCTGCGCCATCTTGGGGTCTCTTCCTCGAAAATATAAGTCAGGTCAGAAACCAAGACCCCGCTGCCGCCGATCTGCGGTAGATGAAGAGGTTGAGATGAATAATCTTGGAAGGGTGCAGTAATCAACAAAAAAAAGCCTACATATGGCTTTATGGTTATTGAATAGACTAAATGAAAGATTTTCTCAAATAGGTTGTGTGACAATCCTACGAGACAAGATAGCACAAATAGAATGCATAAATAGAATCCCTGATTTGGAAGGCATCTCACCGATCTCAGTTGCTGAACAGACTTGTAAAGTTCCTTTTGGGGAACACATATGACAATCGCAAAGAAGTCTGCTACAACCTTACCATCACGACTGCGGAACACCGGACTTATAGTAGGCCCCTGTTACAATGAATCGATATGTGTTTAAAATCAACAGAAGCACTTAAGGGCAACGAAATCCATCAACGACAATACTACCAATAAATTGCCAAAAAGAAAAGAAAACCACAAATTGCAAGCATATTAAGAAAGATCACTTTTTTTGTAAAGCTGACGTTGGGTGATGTCAATATACTGGTTTTGTTTAGTGTCAGTGTCAAACCAACTAGGTTGCTAGGCCACTCAACTTACAACACCATACTGGTTTTGTTTAAAACTTTGTTTACAGCCAAAGCTCAACAAGGATACAATGGAGACATATAGTCATAAGAGCCTACAGAAATCAACTTAGTAGGTCAGGTTAAGCTATAGATAACAATTCCTAAGGAAAATACTAAATTGGCTGACTCAATTTTGCCCTATTTACCCCCTAAGCATCAAAAAGTTACATTGGCTAGAAAAGATTGTACCAAGTCATATCATCTGTAACCAAACTGAAACTGTTAGAGCAAACTATGTTACACTCCTTTCATCTCTTTTTTCTCCTCATTACTGGATGGGGAATATGTGAGAACCGTAGTTTTGCTTATAATTGGAGATGATCTAGAGGATTTCAAACCCAAGAAAGCACAGGAATCCCTCTCTCTTTCAGCAGCAGCAATGATGCAAAATTGCGTGACATGGCAGTGGTAAGGCAGCAGTAGAGGTCCCTAGGATATGGGCATCAGGAATTATATTAATAACTGGACTTGGTTTAATGTACCATTTACCTGCAAGCCAGATAATGACGGTTGACTTAGAACTCTCTCAGCCACTTCTTCTGCACTATTGCCCCTCATATTTGCGACGACCTTGCATTATATCATGGAAACACAAATTAACAAGAGAAACAAGAAGATGATCACTACAACCAAAAACCTGTTTGCCGTACCGTGACTACCCCAATTGCCCTTAAATGTGCCTCGAGCCTTTCAAGGATCTCATGAGTAATTTCCAATGCACCCTTGCGCATATTTAAGGATCTCCTGCTTGCAACAAGCACAGCCTGCAAACAGCCAATGTAACAGAAGCGGAAAAAAATAAAAGAAACTTATCCTTTTTCACTCCATAGGCAGTGGCACTGAGTGATATTAAAAGGTTAACACGTACTTGGCTTTCTAAAACAACACCATCTTCAATTTCTTTCAAGTTGTTTTCTCGTAATGTTGTTCCACTGCTCACAAGATCCAGAATAGCATCAGTTGTGCCCATCTGAAACAATATAAAACACCAGAAAATTCTCACGATTCACTGTCACAAGTATGGCTATGAACTTACCCAAAGCAAAGACAAGTTCTCATGGAAAATTTGAGGAATCCAAACATTTGAAGTTTATATTGGTCTGAGCAGCAAGCAAATGGCACTCAAGACAGAACTCAAACAAGTTGCAAGAACAAATTTGGTCCATGTAGTTGGAAAACCAACATAAAATAGTTAGCCAAAACATTCACAACTAAGTGCTACAAAGAGAACACGATTTTTGAAGTAAAATGTAACAGAAAATAGTATCCAAGAAACTTTTATGATAAGTGTTTGAAGAGCAAACGAGTCAGATTGTTTACTTCAATGGATAACCAAGCAAATAAATAGTGTGACTAACAGGAGTGTACCACATTTACAGGAATCTCATGCAAAACCAAATGCAGGAGAGTTAAAATAGGAAAAAGAAGATACATAATGCAAATTGTGACTGCACCAAAAATATAGAAACATTTAACTTTTTTAAAAAAAGAAAGCACTTTCAGAAATCAGTTTCAGAAACCAAGTTGGAGTCATTTCCACGTTTCAGGCTCTTTGATCAACCAATGTCATTTGATTATATCATAAGATCATAAGTAGTTGGGACACTAGGGATTATTGTTGATGTGGTTGTTGTATAAGATCATAAGGAAGAAAAGAATCCACTCACTTATATCAGTCAATCCATTGTTTTCAAATACCGGTTGGTACAAAGAATGGTGTCATACCAAATGGTCTGGTACCAATCGTGATAATATTTATTCAACTGATACAAGGCAATACAGGTCAGTATACTGATAGTGTACAGCTCCAGTAGATTATCAAAACTGGCATCAGAACAAAATTTAAATCCTTGAGTCAATCAATAACAACCGATCGAACTATCTAATGAAAAGAAAGTAGATTTCCCAAGTGCCAAATCTAGATATCAGAATAGCATATAAAGATTCACAGAGAGGGCAGTCACACAATGCTCTGGATCATATTTTGTTATTTGGAGAATAACACCTAAAGAACAGAAATTCTTATTGGCTAACCCTATCAATTTTCTTTATTCTATAGCGCATAATCTTATGTTCATTTCCCAGAACAGAAAAGGAAGCTACCTACTTAAAGCTGTAGAGAAGGTAGCACAACAATACTTGTACACCGCTTAGCTTGCAAACCAACTAGCGTCTGAAAAATAGCATGTATAACCATGAAAGCAGTCCCATAATTCCACATTCCTATATATGCAAAAAATGGAACTGTATGTCGCTGGCAATTATTAATAACTTATTGGAAGTAATTTTAAATATGGCATAAGAGGAGGAAAATTCATTGGCTAACATCATAGGCATGAAATTAACTGATAAGACAATGGCGACTAAATTTTTTACGGGCGTCTTCTATGTACCAACTAATATTAACAGCCTAACCAAGCATCAATATCAGATCATATGGCTGATACTGGTATGATACTGTTCACTTTGTTATTATCATTTTATTCAATGATACCAAGTGGTAATAGGTTGGCATTTGGTATACTAATATTGTACCAGTCCAAAAGATTACAAAAACCAAAATTTGACTGGTAGTTAGAAGCTTGGTATAGTGGATTGCAAAAGTTCTAATCTAGTCTGTGCAATCACAAAAACCTAGCAAGGTTCAAAGAAATGAACAAGAATTTTAACATAAATTTAAAACATTTTGACTATATAAACACACACATAGAGGTGCATATACATATATAAAAATTGAACTTGATTTTTATTGGTTACCCCTAACAATGCCCATAATTCATAGAACAATTTATCAAATTGGACCCTGGCTATGAGGTAGTACAATGTACAATGTCAGATGAGGTTATGAGTGAGCTAACAGAAGACTGGTACACGAGTGTCAAAAGTTCGGGGACTAAAAAGTAGACAACTGTTACACGAGGCATGGGACCCTAATGTCAGCTCAACATTTGTTTCAAGCTAAAATATAAAAACCAAAGTTTGACTTACCGGTCCGTACTGGTGTACTGATATATTATCGGTACCGGTACAGGACCCATACCGGACAGTATGCACAGTGCATACCGCCCGGAATTAAAATATAATATAATTTTTTAAATATAATATTATATAATATAATATTAAAATATTAAAATATTAAAAAAGAAGAAAAGGGAGCGACGCCGCTTGATCTGCCTCCCGGGGAGACGCCGCCTCGCAGAGAAAAGCGGCCACCATGGTGACCATGACGGCAACAGTGAGGACGGCGTGCGGGCAAGGTATTCTTTCTTCCCCTCTTCTTTTTTTTTTGTTTTCCTCTTCTTCTTCCCTTTTTCTTCCTCAATCAACCGCCGACAATCGATTTCTCTCTCAATTGACCGCCGACGATCGATTTTTGATGGAACCGCCGTGGCGGTCCGTCGAACTGGGACGATATGTACCGCCCCACCGAGACAGTCGAAATTGCAAACCTTGGTAAAAACTACATTTAAAGAAGAAGAGGCAAGGACCAAACCAAATTTTTTTTAAAAAAAAGTTATCATAACAACCTACAGCACATAAAGGACAGCCTAGTGCACAAGGCTCCTCTTAATGCAGGATTGAATTAGGATAAATGCATGCAGCCTACTCAGGTTGCAAACAAGCAACCTTACCGTCGCAGGCAAGGCTAACTTCCATAGAACCTGACAAAGCACTTGTCTGAACATATGCATATATTGTTTCAAATGTATGAGCACAATTATATATTTGAATATATATATTTTGTGAGCCGATATTACCTATCAACAAAAGTATAAAAATTTGTTCACACGGGGAAAACAGGTTTGAAAAAGATTCTTACAGCAGGGTAAGCCTCAAGTGCTCCCTCGGAGTGTTGAAATCTGACATGCTCAAAACCCTTCTCCTTAAAGAATTTGTTCCCCAGCTGTGCAGAAAGAGTTTAACAGCTAAACAACACCGGGTACCAATGAAGAAAAGAGAAAAACCTTGGAAGACAGCATACGTATGAGAATCCAGTTTCTATCCGCAGAGGTCGGTCCTTAGCCCATTGAGGCATTTTTGCCAAATCACCCAGGGAATTTACATTTTCAAATATACCATACTTGGGAATCTGAGTAGCAGAAGTTACAATTCTTTTTTCAATTTAAATCCAGATTAGAAACCAAAAGTTCTTCCTTTGAATAATAACAACCAAACCAGTGCATACAAACCGCAATTGATAAAC
The DNA here is from genome assembly GCA_021527575.1 of Ensete glaucum. Lineage (NCBI taxonomy): Eukaryota > Viridiplantae > Streptophyta > Magnoliopsida > Zingiberales > Musaceae > Ensete > Ensete glaucum. The sequence continues at coordinate 2,227,401 of CM038559.1, forward strand.
GACAGGCTCCAAAACCAAGTGCCTCGTGAACTACAATTAAATCATCATTTCCCTGTAAAATTACAAACATTCCAAACCTTTTTAGAAAAATACCCATGTATACAAGTTTTGATAAAAGTGACAACCAGAAAACCAATTCAACATAAGAGCATACTGAACAATGTTAGTGTCAGATGAATTTCTAAATCAGCAATTTTAGACTCAAATAGAAATTGATAAGTAGGTTTTCAACCAAGAAACAAACAAGCTTTGTTAGAACCTTTATTAATGAGATGATCAAAATCATCTGTCACAATATGTTCCATTACCAAACCACAGCAGATCAATCTCCTGAACTAATTCACTTTTCCCTAACTTCAATTTGTTTGTGATTTATTTGACCTACATATAAGGCAAAAGAAAAAAAACGCAATCAAATTTTCACTTATTTGATGTTTTCTGTGCATGGATCAGCAAGGAGCCATCCTCACTAGCACAATCTTATATCAGCATGTCACCAAGATTGATACCAACCCCTGTTCCAAGCCATCTACACAGCTAAAATGTTACCCCCAAAAAAGAAAAAAAGAGAACACAGTGCATGAGACTTTACCAGTATGCTGTCTAGTGTTCCTACGAATGATGAAGTTAAGACTTATTCCCAACAATCTTTTGAATTTCTAGATGATTTATAAGATCCTCCAACTCTAACATAAGATTACTAAGTTGCAACATTATCTGGATGTGAATCCAGCTCCACTACCTTATCGCTCCAAATGACTGACTTCCATATATAGGTACAAATTGGCATTAGTCTATATAAGCTTGTAAGTGTATATATCCTTGTTGTTTTGCTAATCTTTTAGCAATAAAGTGACCACTTTTTCTTAGTTTAGATCCTTGGGATGTCTTTTCTCCTTGAGTTGGAGGATTCAAATGTTAAGAGGGTTGGTCCTAAAACCAAGGATTGCCTTACCGAGCAGTAAGGCCCCATATCGGTCCGCCAACTGACTGGTAAGCGGACCGCTTGCTAACGGGCGATATCGCCAAAATCGGCCGTCGGTGGTCGATTGAGGGAGAAAGAAGAAGAGGGAGATACCTGTTCCCCGCGCGCTACTCTTCCCCAATTCCCCCACGCGATCCGTTGCCAGCAAATGATTCCTTCTCCCGGGAGAAGGAACGAGGCGACGTCGCTGCTTTTTGTTTTTTTAATATATATTATATTATATTATATTATATTATATTATCGAGTGGTATGTACCATGTGTAGCACTTGATACCGGGTATCATACCGTATCGAGATGAACTCGATATGACGGTACGGACCGGTATGAAAACCTTGCCTAAAACAATATTTCACTGTTCTATTTTGTTGTGCACTTGACACTCGTTGTTGCATATATCTGGTAGAATTGATTGAATGGCTTATTTGAGAATCATATACATATTTTATTCATGTATGTACCAGTTTGGGTTCATGTCCCTTGCCATGATGCTCACTGGTATACCATCTATCTTGAAAACCCTAGATTACATGTCTAAAGACAAAGTATGAACTTAATTAACAAGGCTATTGTCAGTGTGGGGTCTGGGAAGTGTTACATCAACCTAACGCTATGTGTTCACAATTGTTGTAAATCCCAAACTTGATACATGATAAAATGTATCAATTGTGTTTTGAGTATGTAAATCCCAAACCTGTGATAAGAAACGGAGAAGATCTATAACAAGAATCAAACACATAATTTAGGCGTAAACTTTATCCAATTAGAAGGAACTAACAAAAAAGGAAAAGATACTCTAGGTCATTAGTCAATCAACTGAAAATAGATGTCATTACTAGAACCTCTCTGCTTTTTTTTAATGTCTCAACAACCTTAGTGGACCTAGACTAATTTCAGATTGTCAACAGCAGGTTATTCCAGAAGTTGACATTTTCCATCTCAGAGCCCTTCTTGACCTCAAAATCAAGAAAAAATCAAAGATAAATTCTGTGGAGAACTCTAACCCTAGAGGGGTAGAAGCGGCAATAATCACAGATCAAACAGCAAGCATGTGTCATAAAGGTATGATTTAGACTAAGGTTCGCCATATTGGTCCGTACCAGCGTATCGAGTTTATCTCGGTACGGTATGGTACCCGATATGCACAGTGCATAGCGCTCAATATAATATAATATAATATAATATTTATATTAAATTATATTATATTAATATAGTATAATATATATTTAAAAAAATGAAAACAAACGAGGCGACATCTCGCGAGAGAACGACGCCTCGTCCCCGTGTGGGAAGACGATGTGTCGCCTTGTTCCCATGCGGGGAGACGCACGATACTGCCTGGTAGCGAGCGATTCACGTACCGGTATCCTGTCGTGCCAATAGGTATCACTCGTATCGGGCGGTACAGATCGAAACGAAGAACCTTAATTTAGACAAATTTCAACTCACAATAAGTATTGGCATGACCAGATATCCAATCTCAAGTGATCCTTTCATTGTTATGGAAAGTTACACAATCTAGTAAAGACTAATCACCAACAACTAGACAAATAATTACTAAAAGTTGTGTGAAAATAACTTAAATAAAAGTTAGCAGGGTGCATGAGGCTCTGGCCAAATGGTCAATATACATTCTTGCCCAAGCAAAGAAATTCAAAGAAATGGAAGATTTGCTCTGTCTGTGTATGTCATGTGCTTGAATTAGCTTCAAAATAAGCTAACTAGGGTCAAGAATGGTCATGTGGCTAACTAGGGTCAAGAATGGTCATGTTAGTTGTGACCGACTCAAGGAAACTGAAGCACTTGTATTGATTTCTTTCGCCACACAGCATCACAAACAGATTAGCATAATAAATCTAGAACAGTAACAGGCTCTTGAATTTGACTTACAATATTCTGACAATTCCAGCTGATATATTATGAAGCCATAGATATTATATATCGAGCCAAAAAAAGGGCTACATATTACAAAAGGCATGCCTAACTTACAAATAACACCTAATAAGGTGCTTTGTAAATTGCAGCTGAATGTTATTTATCTTCCAGTTTCCATTTTGCAATGTTTGATAATAATCAACAATAACCATGGCTTTCTAGCATAAGCATTTACAGAATACACTATTATTTCAGTAGCAATAGTCTAGATATCAGTGAGAAGACACGATTACCTGTCCACATTCGCAAACTGTGTCAAAACCAACAATACCAAGGTCTAAATCACCTGACTGTATTTTGTGAACTATATCTTTGGGTCGCTGAAACCACACCTCCAAGTTTGATAGCTGAAAATAACAATTGTAGATGTCACAATCTATAACACATGAGCATTACCTTAAAAGATGCTAAATTCGGGTGACAACTGGTGAAAACAAAAAGTTAGAAAGAAAAAAAAAACATTTATGGTTGTCACATGCCATGTAACAAAAGCTAACCTAGGCATGGTAAGATTTATGTCACAGCTTGAAGAATTTTCTTTTTTGAAAAAGAAAGAGAACTGAAGAAGATGGTAAAAAGATAAAGTGTCACTAACAACTCTAAAAATGTGGTAGATAAATGGTTTTCATCTATTTTATTTAGACCTCAACCTAAAAACCACATCAAAGAACTGGTAAAATGAAAATAGCAACATAGGTGTTTTTCCACAGATGATTGCCTACATAGTACATAGTATCTCATTAGCTACTGGACTTAAATTAATCTCCAGCTTAAACTTGGAATCCAGGCCCATAAATATAATCACCATTGGAACAGAGTAGCTAATTCATAAGAATAACAGACTTCCAAATTTTGCATCTTAAAGATAAACCTATAATTCAACTCCTCCAGGAACAAGATCGACAAGGCTACAAGCTGAATACCATCAAAATGACAAAACAAGTGGATCAATTATAGAGTAGTGTAACATGTAAACATGTAATGTAATCGGGCATGTATATGCTGCACTTATACCAATTATAGAGTAGCATAACATGTAATGCTGCTACAATGATGTATAATTTATATACAAAAATATGTTATTTATAAATCAAAACAAACTTGGATTGATCTTGTTGAGACAAAGTGTAGTGATTTTATTAAGCCAACACAAAATACAACCAGGACATTTGTAGATTGCTACCATCTTCACATCTTCATGAACACAGTGCTTATATTGAGTAAACAAAGTCACAATACAAAGGATATCACCTGTGGGATATCAGCTACATATTGTCGTGGATTAAGTTGCCTTACAGACAACTGGCAATTCTAAGAAAAACAAAGAAAAACTCTGTCAAGCATGATAGGAAAATAGAAGAATCAAATTGAATAGGAGTTAATCCAAGAGGAGGGAAGGTTGGCACCTTAAGAAGGCTCAACGTTTCATCAGCCATACGGCCCTTGCTTGGAAGACCCAGGCGTACAACTTTACGCTCACGTGATTCCAGATCACGAGAACTACCAGGGAGCACTACCGTGGAGGGGTTGCCGTTGGCGCAACATACGACATATGACCGGAAGGACGTGGAGAAGGCACGAACAGAGGAGGGTCGTACCTGAAAGAAGCTTGAGGGCTCCATGAAGGTTGTCATCCTCTTCCTGAGAAGAGAAAAAATAACAAATAACATAATGTTTGGAAAATTAAAACACATGAATGCAAAAAAAAATCAAATCACAATCACATACATAGCAAAAAAAAAAAAAAAAAAAAAAAAAAAAAAAAAAAAAAAAAAACACCCAAAAACAATAAAAAAAAAAAAAAAAAAAAATGAAGTGGCAACCACCATGAGATTTCGTTTTTTTTTTTTGCGGGGGAGGTAGCGGGACACTCAAAGGTTCGTCGGATTGATGGATGACATGGCAAAGAAAAAAAAAAAGTAAAAGGTAGTGATTGGGCAAAAGCAAAGCAAAAACAAAAACAAATCAAAAAACAAACAAAAAAAAAAAACAAGGTATGTGATGTGTATGTCATGTTTTGTCTTTTCTTTTTTTTTTTTTTTTTTTAAGCTGAGCTTGCTTGGGCTTGGCCCTAGTTTGGTTTTTTTTTTTGGTTTTTTTGCAAATGAGAGTTGTGTCATGTAGATACTTGTGGGGATTTCGATTTGTAATGGACCTTGATCTTTTGTGTGAAACCGTTCAGAGCTTATAAAGTCAATGGTTGTAATTTGTATTGGCGATATCAAGTGTTTGGTAAAGTGGTTGCTTGTGGATCCGTGGGAAAGACTTTCTCTAACCCGTTTTCTCTTTTGCAGGTCCTAAGGTATCCTAGGAGGTTTTGGGGAACCTTTACGGTGGATACGCAAGGGTGCTGCACGACTTAGGCAACACCAGCTAAGTTCGTGGCAAGATGATATGTTCAATCATTAAGCAAGTATGCAAACATTACACCAAGTCAACCATCAACATAAGCAAATACCAGCTATGATGTCCACCTCATGAATATCCTAATATCCTAATACCAAAAGAGTATCATACTAGCTCAGGATTTGCGTGTGGCTGAAGGACAATATGATGTGTTTAAAACATAAGAATGGCATTGCTCCTTGCACATATTTGCCAGTACAAATCATAGTACATGCTAATAAGACATGAAAAAAACCAAAGGAGTTCAGTTATCAATCAGGTACAATATTCTGTATATTTACAACTCCACAAAGGTTTGTTGATAGAGTTTAAAAACCAGTTATCGAGGAATATTGTTCACTTGCAAACAGTAAGGCCTCTTTGACTCTAACAAATTGAGACTACAAGTCAATTTCATACTCTGACCAATGAAATCCAAGTTGATAGGAAGATAGTAACCATGACAAACTCCCACCAAATCAATCTATGAGGCTCTCAGAAGCTCAAAATCATCAACTACCTTCCATCTTCCCCTCATAAATTTTATTAATATCTCCAGTCATAATCCTCATCCAAGGCGGCATATATATAAGAGTCGTTCATCTGTCCATCAGCCACCTCTTTGGATCACAAGAGCATATAGGAACAACATGGATCTAGCTTTAAATTTGTGAGTGTCCAACCTAGAACCAAGTAGATAAAGGTTGTTTTCATGAAGAGTCAATCGAGGTCGATGTAGATCTAACCTGGACTAGCACAAATCAAACCTTGATCTATGAAAGTGTAAGCTGGATGATCTAACCTAAATCTGGAAGGTCATATCCACATGGATCTAGCCAGATCCACATGGAACTAGCCTGGATCTATGTGGAACAAGTCAGATACTCACATTAGCTTTTTATTATGCCCATAAGCAGTTCTTGACCTGATCCAAAAGCTTATTTTTATGCCCATATGCTCCGGAAGGTCATGTACTTCGGCTTGCTTGATGTTGCTTTCCTTGTTAGTTTTCAAATTGAAAAGTAGTTTCCACAAATGTTGGAGTAATTGTAGGATGGAGCTCGACCGTTACATCTATTATACTATTAGCTCATCCCTTCTAACTCTCAGAAAGAAAAAACAGTTATAGATTAGTTGATCTCTTGAAAACAATATTCGCTCATCCCTTCTCCATCTAGGTAAGTGAATGGGCAACCACATTTGGAGATTAGAAGAAAGATTTGGTCAGAACCACCAATTGAAAATACTAAAATTAGTACTGGGGGCGAAAAATATTCAAATACAAACCAATGAGCAAACATCTACAACAAGCATAAACCTAGAGAAGAGGAACAAACATCTCTACCATACACGAACCTAGAGAAGGTGCATCATTTTTAAAGCCAGGGCGAGGAATATAAAAGACATATTTCCATTGTCCCCCGAACCCCTTCACCTCTCCAACCACTAAAATCAATCCAGGAAAAATAGAAGGAGAGAGGAGTTGAACTCTCGTAGAGTAGGAAAATGGTGCGGGCGAACGCAGATACCCAGAAAGGTCAATCCTCGGTGGCGGAGCTGCGGTCGGCGTGACGGACTAAGAAGCGAGCAGTGCAGTGAATGCCGCACGAGCGCGGCGGAGAAGCCGGTGGTGCTGCTCGGGAATGTACGCGGCGATGGAGTGCGCCGCCGAAGTGCCGAATCAATACGGATGATGCCCTTGCGGCGATTCGAGAACATTAACCGCACCACGTTTCCCTTTAGGAAACCATCTTCCCCACGAGTCCCGATCTCCACGTGCGTTAAGCTTTGTGATTCGTGCAACGTCCGGTCCAACACGGTTCGGGTCAGCTTCGAACCGGTTAGGGGCCCGTCGCGAACCACTCTGCAGAGGCAACATCGTCCTAAACCAAATTGGCATGCACTTAATATGATAATTAAGGAGGGTTACATTTGTTAAGGAAGTTTAAACGATACGTCAGAACAACTTAATCACCTTTAACTCCGTTAATATGTGCTTCAAATCAACTATGAGTCAGTCTATTTGGGAAACAGCTTGACAGCAAGATCGAAGTGAAAGGAATTCCAATAAAAATAGAACTAAAAAGGAAAAAAAATAAATAGAGTGAAATGTGAAGGCTTGTATTGGTGTACTTTGATCGCACGTAACAAGTTAACAATTCTAACCGTCACTGTCCGTATATATATGTCAAATAATAAAATAAATACTCTTCATTTTTATTATTTTAATATAATTTTAATTGAAATAAGTAAAGTATCAACAAAAAATAAATTAAATTCGCAAATTATAAAATATATAGCACAAAAAATATTTATAAATAATGTATAAAAAAATTTATGAGATTTCAAAATTTAAGTTATAGTTATGTTTTTTTTTAATTAGAGTTATATTTTTAAAAATTTTATAAAATAGAGTAGTCCTATAAATTGAATATTTAAAAATTAACTTAATAGTGATATACCAAACTCATTTATCTTAGGACGAGAGATTTGAGATTATTCAAATATGATGTTATCAAATATCTCAAATCATCCAATTGATAAGTGAATCAATCATACCACCTTATCAATGTATCTGAGTTCTATCAGAACCATTTCGATTTGCTCGTTGGATCATCCTAAAATAAGTGGATTTTTAACCCTAAAAGGAATTAGGATTTTAGCAAACTCATGTGGAGAAAAAAGAATCTATATCTTAAAATGTGCCTTGAATTGTTCTATATTCAGCAGGATTTAGATACTGTTTTAGTCAAAACTCCTTCGTAATGCCCATAGTTTTCATTACCACTATTCACTCTGGCTCAACTGCCCTGCTACATTATACTTTGACAACAATGATAAAGACCGATAACAAATTTCTGCCAAAAATTTGATCATACATCTGTATTTAAACACAGTTTAATATCTACAAAAGCATAATAACGTATAATAAAAGGTACAAATCAGTAGCTTTCTCATGAAACAATAATTGGCAAGCAACCTTATTGTATATCATGATCAAGGAGAAAATGAAGTTACACCTCTCTGGACATTTAAATGTCACTTTATTATGATAAATATTCAACAAGCAACATGAGAATCTGAGGGAATAAAAGAATTGTTCATTACCTTTTGAAAATGTCGTATCCATCACAGATAGAAAAAAGTATTTGCAATGAATTGTCATTCTAAATATTACAGTTGCCTTAGTATACAGAAACAAGATTTAAAAAAAAACAGAAAATAGCTGAAAAAGAATTCCATAGGAGAGCCATTTATCCATAAGTTTCTTGCTATAATGCTCGACATCGGCATCCAGTGTCTGAGATACTAAGCAGGGATGGAAGTGATAACAAGGCATGGTGTCAGCAAGGGAAAGGAGAGAAACTGGATGGTGCTAAAAAGAGGTCGCAGATGGTATCATAGTGGTTAAAGAATGGTCTTTTGGCCTAAAGGTTGTCTTTTAGCCATTTAAGTGCCCCGTTAGCCACTGACCTGCAAGATTTTTAGATTTATGCACTATGAGAATTCCTCGAAAAGACAACTTGTTCATGAAATATTAACTCCAAATATTAATTGCTGGATGTAGAAATAGATGCAAAAGCAAATACAAATCAATGTTGTCACCAGCTGCTGTAGCATTTACATTTTATGATAGCTTTAAGCATAAACTTATTCTCATGTTAGGCAAATTTAGGGGTCCCTGTGGTATCTTTTGTACTATCTTGTTTTCTTATTTTACCAACAATTGTGTTAACAGGAGGATATATCATTAGTTCGGTAACAATGTTTCTACTTTGTGTTTCATGAAATCATATCCATCAAAACTGAAAATTATAAATAAGCCAACAGCAATACTTATATTGGTCATCCTTGAAAATTTTAAGCCCGAGGAAGAGTTCATAACAGGTTTTGAATGAGAACAATTGAGGAAGAAAGAAACAGGAACTAACTATAATGAGAAGAAGAAACCAGGTTATTGGCCTATAAAAAGCACAAACTTCTCATCCTGTAATCACCGATTACAATATCCATTATGATCATTGTATAGCTATTTATTTGCAAACTTAACACTGATCTAATTGCCAAGTAATACAAGGAGACTTGTGGAGAATTTTCGTTTTCGGTAACTTTGTAATCCTACTCAACAATAGAAGAGGAAAGAACTACCTGACCTGGTGCAAACTAATACAAGGCACAAGTGAAACCTAACTAGGAATGTAAATTGTTAAAGACTGACAACGCCATCATTATGAAATGACAAACTTCGTACTTATTCCCATATTATGAGTAAATGAGGTATATGACACTAAGAATTAACTACCATTACACAGGTAAATGGCAGATATGGATATATGATGATATAGACAATGGGCATTGCTAACCACCAGAAAGACCATGATAGATACTGTTAACTTTTTCATTTAGATTAAAACATACCCGGCTAAGTCCTTTAGTGACTGCCAAAAGTCACTCTGACTAGGTTTTTCTGATTCCTCTGCTTCCAGACTCTTTTGACTTTCTGCTCTAGTAACTGCAAACAAGTACATCAGGCTTAGCCTTTATTTGAATAATAATTAGGGTCATGTTGGGCGTATATTAGATGTAGCCATATGCAATTAGGTGAACTACTGACAAAAACAGATGAGATAAAAGTATCAAGTGTAGCTTGCACTTGGCAATAATTCTGTACACTCATGCCTATTTACCTTATCTCAATTACTTTTATTAAACAACAAAATATATCGTTACAAACCACTCTCATATTACCCTGTGGTTTTGTACTAGTACGAGGACTCGCACGGCTGACAGAATCTCTACTCAAAGATGCAAGTTCCTCGAGCAATTCCCGCTCCTTTCCACTACAGATAATACACAAAATGTACATATTAATAAATGTCAGGTTCAGATGAGGGTTGGAATAGTAAAATTATCCAGTATAGAACAAGCATAATTGCTCATCCAAAAACAGCAGAGAAACATAATTTAGGAAAAATTCTGAAAAAGGGGCCAAGGGTGATGTCGAAAGAGAGGAAAAGTTTATTGAAGATATACCTACAATAAAGCAAAATAATTTGAATATGTTTCATACCCTTTCATTCAAAGGGACATCGAAAAACCAAGATTATAGCAGGAAAGCTCTACCTGATACGATTGGGTATAGTAACCTTGATGGTAAATAAATGGTCACCACGTATGGATTGCTTGTTTAACTTAGGCACACCTCTCTTTGCTAGAACAACCACATCACCAGGTTGAGTGCCAGGAGGTATTTGAAGTTCATTAATCCCATCAACTGTCTTTACCTGCCCAATGAAAGCTTTTGTAAGAAAAAAGGCATACAATTATAACATAAAATAAGAAAGTCAAGAAAGGAGGAAAACCACTTACTAAAGAAAAAGAAACATTCTACTCCTAAAATGAAAAAGAATGATAATCAAGTAACTCCAAAAAAAATGAACCACTCAATCTTGTGGAACCATGAGATTTTAGCTCAAAGATAGCCAAAATGGTGGCATATTGTAAGCTACTCCTAGTAACGTCTCAAATATCGACCAGACTAGTACATACCATCAGTACTTATAGCACTGACTAAGCATCATCATCATCATCATCGTTATACTAGACAATACAGGCAAGTATATCATCAAGTATACAGGTGCTTATATTCAGTCCAAGGTGTTGAAACTGATTTCAGACCAAGATTTTTAGACCTCAGCTAGTACATACTATGATAAAAGCTCAAGAAAGAGCAAGTGATTACAAAAGGCGCTCGGGCGAGGCGAGGCGAGGCGAGGCCCGAGCGCCTCGCTCAATCTCCAGGCGACACGCTTCAAAGAGGTGCCGCCTAGCGCTCGCCTGAGCCCCGACACTGGGCACTTCGAGCGAGCGCCCAGGTTAAACCAGGCAATCGAACCAGGTTTTTAGCTCTGATCGGTCGCATTCACGTTAGTTGGTTCAATCAAACCAACTTATGCACCGATATCAACCTTAAATCCCTAATCCTACCCGTGAATTGCGATTATGCCGTCGACATTTCTCTTTTGTCATTGTCGTTGCCTCTCTCCACTGTCGCACTCCGTTGCCGATGTTGTTGTCGCTACTCTCGTCGCCGCCGTTGCTCTCCGCTGCCGCCATCGCCATCCGCCGCCGCCGCCATCGCCGCTCTCGATGGCTTTCGCTCTCGATCAGCCGCCTTGCTCATCTCTATTGTTAACAGTATATTGTTAACTTATTGTTAACAGTATATCATTAACTTATTGTTAACAGTATACTATATTTTTTTATATTTTTATATATTTATTAATTATATTATATAATTTTTTATATTTTAACACCTCGCTTTGTCGGGCGAGCACCTAGCGCCTCGGGCATTTTGGGACCCTAGCATTTTTTGGCGTCTAGCGCTTTTTAAATCACTGGAAAGAGCATATGGTATTCCCAATACCTCAGAAGCCAACTAATTGTTTTTCTTGGATCCATGTAAGTCCAATGTTCTAATAGAGAACTATGAGAATTAGTTTCAACATACACAAGCTTTAAAGACTCATCAAAACGCTATAGAGTTGAGAAAAAATTGTGAAAACAGATTCCTCAAGACCGGCACCCATTCCCAAGAAATGTTACACCCATGACCAAGCACTGATGATGTATTACGAATTCTTCTCTCTTGTTATGTTGTAGAGGTCACCACATCCCATCAAGATTCAAGATCCAAAAGATCAAGTGGATATCATCCACAGCACATTCATACCACGATATAACACATGCATAACACACTGAGGAAAACTGTATTATGATTATTCATGGTTTTTATTTATATTTTATGCCTCCATTCTCGTTTCCCGTTTCCTCCGCAAAAGGATCAATATCCATAGATCTTTTCTTAATTCTTGTTTTCCTATGCTTTCTATTATATTTTCTTTCATTATCTCTTCTACATATGGAATTAGATCTTCTATATAATTTTCATCCGTGCTTTAGAAATAACTAAAGAAGCCCACTCTAAATTCTCACAAAAGTGGTCATGGACCTTATGAAAATTGTCATGAAAATTATGCACTTGGAACAAATTTTTCAATATGAACTTTCACCCAGACCATTTGAGAAGATATTTCAAAATTAGCCAACTTCAGAATCCCAGGCACAAGCAACAGGTATACTTCAACTTGTGAAGAAGTGGCATTAATGTCTAGATTTTAATCATATGATTATGAACCAACAAGCATTTAAGTATTGAACTGTTTTTGTGACATTCATGTCTTGTTTTGTCTAGTTGAATGACCACACAAAGTGGACAATACATTTACCAATTGTATTATCATATTATGTATTTTTTTATAGTGACATGACAGGGACTGATCTGCATGCTTTGGTCTGTCTCATTACCTCTTCCTCACCAAGGTGGTTCATTTGACAATAAGCATCTATGTCAGGCTAACACATGTTAAACTCGATTTATCAATGAGAAAAACAATTAATAAATGTCTAAAAAGAGTTCAAGGATCACCTTAACAGTAGTCCCCAAGATAGCTTCAATGTAATTTATTGTAACAGTTGAGCATAAATTGATGCCATCTCTTTGTATCTCAGGTATCTCTTTGATGTCAAGGCATACATACAGATCGCCAGGCGGCCCCCTTGTAGAGAATGAAAGTGGAAAATGTTAGTCATTACATAAACTCATTCAAAAACAACTCAAGAATTTTAATGCCATGTGTTTAACTTCAATGCAGAGAAATTAACAGTGGCAATGCCTGACTAACACGCACCTACTGGCCAAATCCGCTAGAAATGTACTAAGTTTGGATGAGGAAATTTGTTATTCAGATCAATTGATCTGAATCCAATCTGAACCCGACATTAAATGAATCAGGCTTGGGTTTGCCTCCAGGACCTGGTAGGTTAGCAAGGTCAACAAAGTACAATAAACACCATCCTACATAAACTTAAAGGTAACCTTCCTAGGTCACATGTTTCATTTACTTTGGACAAGAAAAGAAGATTATGGTAAGTTTCAATCCTCTTCAACAGTTTTAGTTAGATTAACTTCTCTACTGAAATTTCAGTCCATGCAATAGATTTATGGAGGGTATTGCATTGAATGTATTCAATCCTTGATGGTTCATAAAATGAAAGTTGAAACATCATAAGATAGTTCAGTTTATAGTTTAATTATTTAATTTTTCAGCTTTTATTATTCTGACTAGTGTTAAATACCAAACCTAGTTAATTCATTCTAACCCAATTATAATGGGTTGGGTTTGGGTTGAAAACTAGGTTAACCCGAGATATTTCCTAAACCAACCTGCCCAAATTGCCACTGTAGCAGCAATTGTTACAAAAAACATATACTCAACTGCATCTGTCATTCAATAAAATGACATTATATGTAATCAAAATAGTCTCTAGTTGGAAGGTAAGAGAGTGTATGACCCTTCTAATATGTTGCATTGGTTGGAGCCTCATAACCCTCTACAAAGATAATGTATGCAATGTTAAAAGGGTCAAATACATATATCTTAATTTCTCAAAAATCTCATATTGAATCTACATACAAACTTCTGTACAACTTCTAAGGCATTGAAGTTGTATAGAATGACCATCAGGGGATGCACCTAACAAACATCAAGAACTAACATTCAGCTAAAACCCTAGCATTATAAGCCCATGGACTACACCATCTGGCTAAGGCAGAAAAGTATTTCTTTCCCGAAAGGTATTGTAGTAATCATAGCATTTCCTACAAACAATAAAAATGAATTTTGCATTGTTCTATATCAACATGGAAAATACTTAGATGCGGAGTCTGGAATTCATAACTTGTTCAACAAATGAGTGGTCAGTTTGGTGAAGAGAATCATATGTGCCTTAGCACTGAATATAGCAGCTTCAACAAGTTAAATTCTCTCTGTCCAAAGCTAAATCATTTGTCATCAAGCTCAATATAGTAGAATTTCCTGCACAAAAATGGAATAGAAAATGCAACGTTGGCTAATGCACAAGGTTGCCTGTTTAACACAACTCAGCAAAACAGTGTTCTATACCACAGAATGATCTAATGACTACCATATTAGGCATTTATTGATCCTGAAATCCATCAAATTCACAGAAACTAGGCTTGATCAAATTTTCTTAAGATTGGTTTCAAGCCAGAAAAGTAGGATTAATTGACTCCACCTGATAGTTGAAAAGCTGAATGTGCGTGGTTAAACTTCATTTTTAACAAAGATGAGCAACAACCAGCTTTTATCATATTGATACCCTATAGCAAAAAAATGAAACCAAAACAAGTCTGAAGGATCTTGATTATTCACAAGTTCATTTCATTGTAGCAATTTAAAAAGCGCTAGGCGCTAAAATGCGCCAGTGTCCCAAAACACCCAAGGAGCCAGGCGCTCGCCCGAGCGAAGCGAGACGTTAAAATATAAAAAAATACATAATACAATTAATAAATATAATTATTTAAATAGAAATATGATATTAAATTAAGAAAATATAGAAACATGCTATTAAATAAATAAATATTAGTATTATTAAAATTTAAATCAAAATAATATATTATTAATTTAATAAATAAAAAATATTTTTATCAGTATACTGTTAACAACTGTTGTAACAGAGTATTGTTAACAGCATTTGTTAACAATATACTGATAACAATATTTTTTATTTATTAGATTAACAATATTTTTTATTGTTAACGATATACTGTTAATAGTAGGTAGGCAAGGTGATTGACTGACCGAGATCGCCATCGAGAGCGTGACAACGACGAGCAACGGCGTGGCGGTGGCGTGACAGGCGGCAAAATGGCGGCGGCGATAGCGACAACGGCAATGGCGAACAACAACGACGGCGGAGAGCAGCGACAACGGCAAAGAGCAGTGGTAGCGGAGAGCAAGGGGCAGCGACAACGGAGAGCAACGACAACAAAGTCAGCGGCGTAATCGCGATTTGCTAGTGAGATTAGGGTTGAAGAAGCAATTATCGATGCGTTAGTTAGTTCGATTGAATCAATTAACGCGAATGCGATTGTACCAGGCTAAAAGCTTGGTTTGATCACCTGGTTTAACCCGGGTGCTAGCCCGAAGCGCCCCAGCACCTGGACTCGGGCAAGCGAGCAGGCGGCGCCTCTTTGCGCCGCCTGGAGATCGAGCAAGACGCTCGGGCCTCGCCTCGCCTCGACTCGCTCGAGTGCTTGGGTGAGTGCCTGAGCGCCTTTTGCAATCAATGTTCCATTGACAATTTAAGTTGAGTATATAGTCAAGCATGTAGATGTATAGCCATTAGAAGGAAACCCAGCAGCCAAATAATTAACAGTTGCATTATTAAAAGTTTGCCATAATTCATTGAGCTTAAAAAGAATAAGGCAGTTGAGGTAACACACAAAATTGGAGCCTAGGACAATATGTGTAAGTTAGGTTTCCTTGGTTTTCCCTTATACTTGATTGAGACAGGAACCTGATGATCTATTAATACTTTGTGCAAAATTGAACTAATTCTGAAAGCTTGATCTAGTAGTTGTTGTAATAAAGGTTCTCAATCTCGATTATACTGGAAGGTAAGGTTTGCAATATTGTATTGTATCGTATCGCTCGATATGCTCAGTACATACCAGTCCAATAGAGGACCGGTATGCTTAGTTCAGCTCAGTACCTTAGTGTACTATGTGTCAGTATATTCGGCACACTCAGTACAATTTAGTATATATCGTACCGACAATTGATCGATATGTTGGTATGGTACAATATTGCGAACCTTGTCGGAACGTACGACCTGGTATTTAATGTTCCACCAAGTAATTATTATTTTATTCAATAATACCAAGCGGTATAGGTTGATTTGCCATCTGGTACATTGGTACCATGCCAATTAGAAAGTTACTAAAACCAAGATCAGGCCAAGATTTAAATCCTTGGTTATAATTTCCCAAACACATGACAAGTAATTTAAGAGATTAACATTTAATAACTAATTCATTTGGTATAAGGCATAATTAATCAAACTTGGAATTCCAAGAAATATAGTTACATTAAATTAAGGCAGAAAACATGAAAACTTTCAAAAAAAAAAAGGAAAAAAACAAACACTAGTCATAGCAAAGCATTTCCATACCCTTTGAGTCCTGCATCACCTTCACCACGGACACGGAGAGTACTACCTTTGCTAACACCAGGAGGAATTTTTACTTTAATATCCTTTTTGACACGTATACGCCCTTCTCCAGCACACTTCCGGCAATACTCTGAAATAATTTCACCTTCTCCCCCACAAGTTGGACATATAGAAACCTACAGGAAGTAGCATCTGAACTTGAGAATAAGGTAGTAGTATAGAGTCTATATAGGGATGTTTAAATATAATGAGGCTTAGGGAATAATTGGGAGTCAAGAAAAATGCAGTAGTGTATATGAATTAGCTCCTTTTAGGTGATGTCAGTTTATGATCCCTAAAATGTGTTGTATTATCTAATGAATGGACAAAAGAAATTATTCCTATATGTTAAAAATTCAAACAAATATAAAATTTATTGGACTAAAGAAGAGACAAAAGCAGCAGAGAGTACAAATCAGATGTTATAAAAATTCAAAATCACTCCAAATATTTTAAATTTCTCATCCATATTTCTCCAGGATACAAAATTTTGAAGCTCTATTAAGGTGCTTCAGGCAGTCTCTATTTCATTTCTAAACTTCTCCAACGTATGTTACCAAAAGCTCCAGGCATCTCTATTTCATTTCTAAAATTTTCCAATCTATGATATCAAAAAGCTCCAGCTTTCTCCAAAAGTTATGGACCGCAACTTTTAGGAAAGACATTTCAATCCTTTTGCAGTACACCAACTGAAGAAAAAAATACAAAAATAAATAAGTACTTACAAACCTGAGAGAATAGGCCAAAGGGTGTTTGTTCAGTTCGCATTACTTGACCTCTTCCACCACAAGTCGAGCATATTCGCATCTTGGAACCAATTTTTGATCCAGTACCAGTACAAGCATCACATGTCTCCAAATGTGACAAGATAATTTCCTTTTCTGCTCCAAAGATGGCCTCTGGAAACTCCAAAGTTATGTCATACCTGAGAATTTGTTTCAGTTAAATAACTCTATGATTTCCTGAACAAAGACAAAATAACATAGAAAAGAGTTTTCTTAAAAAGACTAAGATAATTGAATAACTGAAGCACGTATCCCTCAGGTCCTAAAAATAGTTATTCACATGCATGACTGCCTAACAGTTGAAATGCAGGCCAAATACCTAGCAGTAAAATAGCTAGCTGTCCATCAGAGCATTGGCATTCCATACCCTACGTTGGCAGTCTTGGATGCCAGGCAGCCCTTCCTAGGAATGAATGAGCTATGTGCACCATTTGGATGGAAAGATAAATATCCATACACACAGATAACAGCAACTCACTAATTGCAAATTAGTTTCTCACAGAGTAAGTTTTTGCAGCTCTGTTTTACTTACATATAAAGAATTTTCAAGATCTCCTAGGAGCAAAACATTATCTTCATAGGCTCTGAAAAGTATGTATTATGTACCACTAGAGTAAAAGTTAATTGACCAAAGTGTTCTCATTTTTGTTGGTAATCAGCTACAATTTTTTTTTCATGCACAAAATTTTATGTTTTCTGTCACAAAAATTTCATAACATCAATAAACAAATTCCCAATTTCTACAAACTCATCAACACATAATACAAAATTAATAACTTTATCACTATATTTGTATCCACAGTTAATTGTTGCTTAAGAAACATATATTGTAACACTGATTAAATATATTTTTGATGATGTCTAGAATAACATTTAAATTCAGCTGTTGACTTTTCCCTAAGAAATATAGGTTGCCCCTCGTTTATCAATTTTCATTTTAAATGGACAGAGATAAATTTGTGTAATGATTAAACCACTTTAAAAACTCTACATCTCAAATCTAAGTTGACATCTGTACCAATTCTTGATAGTGTTTGGAAGCAACTAAATATTGACTCCCCTTTTTTAGGAAAATCAAATTCCCTTCTGGGGAAGATAGATCAGTGTGATCTCGATTCAATTCCCAATCTAATGGACTGAACAAGACTGCCTATGACAAAAACTACCATATTTATTTATTCTCAAAAAGGATTTCCAAAGGCAAAAATACCGCAATTCTGATTTGGATCTTGGATCCAAAGCTGAAAGAGATTTTCATTTCAAAGTTGAAAGAACCAAACACAGGAAGAATATTGACTATTACAATTCCACTTCACATAATTTATACAGCTGATTCCAATTTCGATTCTAATTGCAATTCCAATTGTCAACCAAATGCCACTTGACAACAATACACAAAACACCAATTATTAGTTAGGTCATAACATTTCTCACAAACTATTAGCAAAGGCATAAACCTAGAGAAATCAGGCACCGCACTGAATTTTAAATCTTTAAAATCAAGCCCTTGGTTATAAAAGTGGCATAATTGAATAAATACTTTAATGAAGAGAGAGCATAACCAAATATATAGAGAAAATTTGTCCTTCCTTGAACAGTGTTTAAAGTTGAATTAGAGTAAAACATGTTCTCTGATTGAATATCAGTGATTAAAAAAGCGCTAGGTGTCATGGTCCCAAAACGCCCGAGCGAAGCGAAGCCCAAAATATAAAAAAATATACTATTTAATCTAACAATAATTTCAAATTAATAAAGATTAGTATTATTAAAATTTAAAATCGATATAATATGTTATTAATCTAATAAATAAAAAATACTATTATTAGTATACTATTTAATAATATATTGTTAACAATAAATTAACAGTATATTGTTAATATTTAATGTACATTATATAGTATACTGTTAATATATTGTTATATTGTTAACAGTATAGTATACTGTTAATAATTAATTAACATAACAGTATACTGTAGTGTTAAGTGTTAATATACAGTATATTGTTAAGTATGAATATATTGTTAACAGTATATTGTTAATAGTAGAAACGAGGTGACGAGATGACTGGCCGGCGAGAGCAACGATGGGCGGCGGCGGCGGCGGCGGCGATGGCGGCGGCGGCGGCGGCGGCGAGACCGGAAGCTGCGATAACGATGGCGAAGAAAGCGGCGATGGCGATGGTGTCAACGACGTAATCCAGGCAACCGAACCAGGCTCTCGGGTGCTCGGGCGAGAGCAGCGATGGCGACAAAGACAACAGCGGCAGTAGCGAGAGCAAATAAGGCAGCGACAGCGACGAGACGTAGCGATGTAATCCCGATTCGAGATGAGGATTAGGGTTGAGTAATGAAAGATATATAGCTACGTTAGTTGGTTCGAGTGAACCAACTAACGGGAACGACCGAACCAAAGCTAAAAGCCTGGTTCGATCGCCTAGATTAACCAGGGCGCTCACGGCGCGATGCTGCTCGAGCGCAACGCTAAGTCGGCGAGGCGGCGCAGCGGCGCGAAACACGTATTTAATCGCTACTGAATATGATATTCATGATGAATATAGAGAGAAAAGGTTATAAAGCATCATTATAGTTTAGACATAATCTCTGAGGTTAAAGAATAAACAGAGTTCTACAACTACATATAACTCTATTTTGAACAAAAAATAGGCCAAAGCTTCATTCAAACTCATTATATTAAGGAAATAGAATGGTTACAAAGTATGCAAAAGCAAAGTCCATATGAACTATAAAATCACAGTTTGCACTTAACCTAAAATTATAGCTCATCTTAGACCAATAATAATTATAATGAACTCTTCAAACGTAGTTACCGAATATCTTCACCCTTCACAGCGGCACCATATCTACGTGTTCTAAATGTAGTTTGATCCATCCCAGAGAAACCACCCATACTTGCACCAAAGAAAGTCTCGAAGAGGTCAAAAGGATTGGTCTGTGGAAAAGAAAACCAGAGTTATGTAGATACTACAATAATATCATTTTTCAGCTCTCGAAACCCTTAAATGTAACCTAGTAAGTTTGCCTTGCCATGAATCTAATTGAACCCTATTACAAGACTCATGAATACTTTCAGCATGAAAAGGAAAGGACAAAAGTATAGTTGGCAACATCTTAAAAATTAAAAGGCAAGATTACCGTGTATGCTCCAGCTGGACCACCTACCCCACTCTTAATTCCAGCTTCACCATATTGGTCATACAAAGCCCTCTTCTTATCATCTGATAGAACCTTTAAATGCAAGAACAAACCAGTATAAAATAGGAAAGAGCACTATATTATATCTGAAGTTCTGAACTATTAAACATGAGAGTTGGACATATCCTAATTATGATTAAAGCAATAAAATATGATATGGCAAAAAGAACAGAACTGAGAAAATAGGTAATTGTATAGTCCATATCAAATTTTGAAAAAAAAATTCGAAACACAAAATTCAAGGTTGCACAAAGGCATATAATTTAGCTAATTGCTACAAAATTTAAAACTAAAATCCCTATTTTAGACTAGACAAAATGTGGTGTTCAAAAGACAGAATCAAGACCAAAAGCCAGACAATTTTCAGGTTTCATGCTGATACCAGGCTCAAAACTTCTGTTGAATCTGAAGCTAAACAGTGATTAAAGCTTCAGATTGACACAACTACATTCCTATCCTATGACTGAAGACTGAAATAAGTCAATTTGCAAGTCTTAGTTGGAAACCAATTTTCATATCTTGGTGGAATGCTCAAAGGTTCAAGCAATATGATCCTAGTCATTTTGAATGTGTGTATTTAGGTGCCACATGTTTCAGACCCTGCTTATGGATTTTAAAGAGAGTGACTGTGGTCTCTCAAGCCATGACAGCATATATGGTTTCTTATCTTTGGATCTGAATAAACAAGTGCATATTCCAACAAGAGCCTTCACTTGCACAAGAAATCTAGTTTCAGTTAGATCTTAAGGATTATGACTCCTTTATTATGGCTAGTAAAAGTTGCAAACAAAATTCAGACATCAATTTAAAATTAGTGAATGCCACTATGCTTGCTGGAGACTAGTTTGGTTTGTGTCCATAGCACAAAACAAATAATTCACTTGTTGAGATAATTAAGTTGATGTCACAAAAGGATCAAAAGGAAAAAGGAAAAACACTAGCTGATCCATAGTAGTTCCAAAATTAACGATCAAAACCAAGCCAACAGCACAGAGAGACGTAAAATGATAATTCTATAACATAACTATCCTCAAGATCAAATACAAGAAGCAAAGTTTACATGAACAAATATAACTGAAGAGTCAAAGAAATCCAATTAAAGGAACAAATATAATGGAGACATCAACGAACTTGAATCATCTGAAATAACTGAGTACCTCATATGCAGCGCTTATCTCCTTGAATTTTTCTGTTGCCCCAGGTTGCTTATTGACATCAGGGTGATACTTTAACACATAAAACAAAAGTCAGCAAACTATTGCTGATGCAACACAAAGGCTTCAAAAGTGCAATTGCTTTTGGAAAATAGAAGGCTCTTCATCTGGAAGCTTTACAGGTAAATCATGCTAAGTCCATGGTACAGAAAAAATAATTTAAGTAGAAAACTGTATCAAGAACACTAATATAGTAATTTCTGCCAAGTACAACTAACAGTATTTCATTATAGTACAATTTTTAACATTCGTGATAAGCAAGGATTTGTAAAATAGCATGGATCTTGGAAACTAATTAAAAGCAAAAGAAACATACTAGTAAATGGATTTTTTTTTTATCCTACAATCCATAAAATGGGATGAACAAAAATTATTAAGCAAGGTTTAAATGAAAAAGTCTGAAAAACATAAAAAAACAAAAAAATTGCCCAGGGCCTGTACCATCCCATACCATGCAGGTGGTACAGGCCCTATACTGGACATACCATGCAGTTTACTCTAGCCCGCATTTCAGTAAGTTATTGACCTGATAAATACTGCCTGTACCATACTGAACTGTGTGCTATTGCAAACCTTGGTTTGGATTTACCCAACTTTGAAGACATTAGCTGATGAATCTTCGATTAGAACATTCTCCTTGAGAAATTAAATTTCCCCTTCAGCAAACTCTTGAATATGAAGGAGATTTGAGTGGAAGGGAGAAGGTTTGAGAAGAGGATTGATATGAGGGAAGGGAAACAGAGATAGACGAAAGCAAAAAGGGGTTGATAATAGTTGGTTTATAAAGTGAAAAGAGGAGTTAACAGTAAGGGAAAGGAAATATAGTTGTTAGAACTTAGAAGAGGGTTTGTCGACCCTCTTTTACAACTCAAAAGAGACCCATCGCATCTCTTTGAGGTCCAAAGACCTGCAAGTACGGTTACCGCCTGACTCGCATGCAGACCACCCAGTTAGGGGTGGTCCGCATCTCCTTTCACCCTTGGACAGGTAAATGCCACTCCCAGTACGTACCAGTCCTGGTGAAACAGCAAAACATGAAATAAAATATTGGTTTGATATTGAGATTGAAGCCGTACAAACCATCAGTCATCGTGACTATCAGAATAAGCACAATGACACATTGTCTCTCAGACATGTGATGCACAGTTTGGATTCAAGCTTTCACAATCACTTGCAACATATCTACATGAAGGATATTCATCACAAGCTTTCTTAAAGGGACTTCTAGATGACCACAATAAGGTCTTAGTTGGATAAATAAAATCAGACTACATGAAATTGTCTGAAAGACCAAAGCCTTTGGAAGAGGAAATTTCGTCACAGTAATGGTCAAATGGCTCATAATAGCATCGATTCCCACTATAAGGGAAAAAAAGGCAATTCTGTGTAGAAAACGCACAAAACTAAAACTGGCTTCATCAGGGGCCTTGCCATGGTGAGACAGAACTATTAAGAATGCAGGTTATTCTATGATCTAAATCTTTGGAATCCAAGTATTTAGATCTGAGAAGCAGACAGTATATTGAAACTTGTCGATTAGTACAATTTCATAATTCAAATTCTGTACTCGCGTATCTAGATCAGTAGTTTTTTTCATTAAAGCGACAATATACAGATCCATCCTCCGAGGCTTTGTATTTAAATGGAAGAAGCAAAATTTCACCATCCTTCTGGACAGCATACTTTTAACACTCCAAACAGCAATATTTGAGAGATCCTCACATTCGACAACCATGCCAAATCCAAAGTTGCTCACGAAGTGCGACTTCACTTGGATGAACAAATGATGCTTGATAGTGGTACAATCTATAGTTCAAACAACTTCAATCGTATCGACACCAGCAAGGAATGATCTTAAGTGAATTGTAATAACGGTTCTTTTCCAAATGTTTCACGCAACTATTAAAAAGCCTAACATTCCAATCCAGTAAAAAAAATAAACTAAAATAATAACAATAAATGAGTACCTGTCGAGCCAATCTCCTGTAAGCGGCCTTGATCTCCTTGCCACTGGCCGACTTGGGCACTCCGAGAGTGGAATAGTAGTCTGCGGACGCTCTGACGAAGCTCGTGAAGCCATCGCCGCCCCCCCGCCGACGGGCCTTCCTGCGGCGGGAGTGGCGGAGGGCGATAGAGGGGTCGACGGGGAAGGCGGCGGAGCGGAGGTGGGCGCGCCGGGAGAGGTCAAGGCCGCGGCTACGGAAAGAGCAGGAGGAGGGTTTGGAGGGTGGGACGACGACGGAGATAGAGGAGAGGGAGAGCGCCATTGGATTTATGGCGTCTGTTACCAGTATATGAAGGCCATGGAGGAGCGAAAGGGGTCGAAGGCTTCTTTGGTTGTATGGACCAAAAAGAGAGAAGAGGCGAGAGATTAGTTTCCACGTTTCCAAAAATCGTGTTTATTTATTTTATTATCTGCAAAATTACATATATATCCTCAAAAGTTGTGATTTATAAATTAATTTAATATTTAAAAATTAGTAAATATAATAAAAATGTATTTAGATATTTTTTTCAAAAAAATAATATTGGTATTCATGATTAGGAATACATACTTCTGATGACCTTATGATACACTATGCTTCGAGCCCATTACATGTTCAATGTTGGGCTGTTTAGGTTGGTCTCCATATTATGATATTTTTCACTCTCCAAAATATTCTTGTTGGCTTAAACATCTTTATGTCGGTTCATCAACTCTATACAAGTTATATGGCATTTTTGTTATCCTCGATATGAGCTAATTATATATTACTCTTGTATTTAATTAAGTTTAGTATCTCAAGTTCTATATTTTTAAAAATTATATTAAGTTCTCTATATTTACAAAAGTAAAATATTTAACACCATTTATGTAACACCCCTTAGTCTGACATTAAAAAAGTTAGAACATATGATGAGTTTACTATTAATAATTTTTGGCTTGAGCATTTTAGCCAATGATTAGCCCAAACCTAAGCAATCGTGATAATAAACTCTATAACATTTTCGTTAGCAAAGTCAGCAACATGAAGAGAAACATAATTAATTATTTTAATTTCTTAACTAGAGAGACCTAATTAATCCTCTTAGTGAACATAAATATATAAAACTTTAGAGACCTAATTAAATTTAACCGCTCCTTTCATTATTACTAAGAAAATTTTATTTAAATTATTATACCAAATGATAGATCAATGATATATTTTTTATTTTTTCAAAAGAAACTTAAGTTAAATTTTTGGTAAGAATATTAAAGATAGTGGCATATATGAGAGATTAAAATCTTTGAAAGGATAATTGTGAATACAATAAAAAAATTCAAAGAGGAAAAAATGTTATATGTGAACCTTCTAGATGATGGATGCATAAGCTGTAAATTTTTCAATATTTGTTTCATTGATTTTTTGTCAATTAAAAAGATTAAAATAGTTTTATACATTTTGGAAGTAGGATATTTGCTCCTCTAAATCTTATCACTGTATACATGTCTTAAAAATAAAAAAAGATTTTTCAACTATTTGAATCATTCACAATAAGCACTCTTATTATGGTTGCCTAAATTTGAATTAACTACTATTAATAATGGTTATCATTGATTTTTAAATATCTAAAATTCCTTGTTATTTTGATAAATTATTTTAATTTTACAATTGAGTTATGGATATAACTTTAAAAAAGGTTTTGAATCAAATGTGGCTGATACTGAATATATGAAGTATAAACTAAGAGAAAAACTAACGATGGAGTTAAGTTTGATAAATACTTACAAGTACACATTTTTATATTTTGTATCCGAATATAAATAATTATAAGGATATTTTTCACATGGAAAAAAAAATCTTATTGGTTAAAGTGGAGAGTGATATTAATAGCTTTGGGTCATCATTTTATGCCTATTAGACTTAAAAACCATTATAATGTAATTATGATACTATCAATAGGATATTTTTCATTTCATGGCTATTCCACTATCTTTCTGGTTCGTTCATTCTTTATTTTTTATTTCCTTCTTCATTCTCTTTGAAACATGGAAAAGATATGTAACAATATATCCTGTTTTGATATGCCGATACCGACTAGTATATACTGTATCGATCAAATCACAAGTATGCCCCTTAGTATACGAAACTATGATAATTTCAAATAAGAAATAAAAAATTTATACCAATAAGATAAAGATAAGAATATAAGAAATTACTTGAAAATAAAGAAAAATGAGACATTTATTTTTTCATAACTTAAAAACAACTCTAATATAGTATACAAGATTACCATTCATTTTAACTGTTATGATTTTAATCATGGATTACTTAGACCTTTATGGTCTACTCATGTCTACATAATATTTATATTTTCAAAAACATAATATATAAGTTTATCCATCATGTCTGGTTTAACAAATATTAGATATAATAAATTATTAATATAATAATATATATAATTTAAGTTTAAAAAAATAATTTTCATTTTAATCACTATGATTTTAGACATATATCACTTAAGTTATTATGGTTTAATCGAGTCTAAAATAACCACTACATTTTCAAAATCATAACATATAAGCTCCTTCCGTCAAGTTTAATTAACAGATATTAGAATATATTTAGATGACATATTGACTCATAATAAATTATTAATATAATAATACATATATTTTAAGTTTAAAAAGGTTAAGATTAATTTTCGGAAAACTTTTATGGATTTTTACTAGGAGGAAGCGTCGTCGTGGAAGCGACCACCAACATCAACATTGAGTTGCTATTGCCTAATAAGGTATCATACGCATATAGCCTCTCCCACATTGACGGTGAACTTAAGAGCTTTCGATCTTACCTCGGGTGGATGTGTGTTGATTAGTTCGACGCTAAGCACGCAATGGTTTCCAAGTCAATCTTTCTCCTCGTGAGTGTCTTCATCTGTACTGCCTCTCACTTCATCATCTCTTATGCCCTCACCCGTGCGCGCCTATAACATGGTGGCCTAGATTTCCTTCACCTTTACCTCCAACCTCTCATACCTCTACCTCTATGTCTTCGTATGTCGCTACGACCATTGTCACTTCCTTTTTCTCAACAAGATGAATCTTAACTTTTTTTTAATTTCAATTATATATGTCATTATACTAATAATTTATTATGAGTCAACATATGACGTAAACATACTTTAATATTTGTTAACTCAAACTTGACCGGAGAGACTTATAAGCTATGTTTTTAAAAATATAAAGATTATTTTAAACATAAATAAACCATAAAAACTTAAATCGTTCATTGTAAAGACCATAGGCGCTAAAATAAACCTTAATCCTTTTTTAAATTTAAATTATATGAATCATTATAGTAATGACTAACATACTTTAACATCTATTAACTCAAATTTGACAGGAGAAACTTATTTGCTATGTTTTTAAAATATAAAAATTATTTTAAACATAAATAAACTATAAAGATTTAAGTGGTCCATAACCAAAATCATATAAGCTAAAATGTACCTTAATCTTATCATAAATTGATAAAAAATATATATTTTCAAATAAGCCCATTATAATTATAATCATATATGTAAATATTTATAATAGGAGTAGATAGAGAAAATGTAAAAAAAACTTTAACCGAATACCATAAGTATAATTTTAACTTCATATGAAAAAGTCCATGTAATTTACTCAAAAACATTTCTAAACGTTATATTTAACCCCTTATATTTTTAAATATATTCGAACAGCATATTAGTATACGTTTACAATTTAGTATCATTATGCTAATGGTCAATGGCATGTTCGTAAGTTTTGCATTTATGTATATTCTAAGATTATGGGCAATTATGTAACAGTAATATATATATATATAATGAAATTTTGCCAAAATACGATAACAACGGAGACAAGGCGTGCTCATCGGACGGTTGAGACTCACAAGTAGTGGGCGATCAGCACAGTGATTGATTAATCCCATTGCTTTGGACGGCTCTGATGTTAGGCCTGAGTGGAGACAATTAAATTGCGACGGCAGGATTTGGGTGGACTGGTCTCGCTACTACCGCAACAGCGCCACCGCCGCGGCTGCTGAGGTTTTCGACCAAAGAAGAAGCCGATGGAGCGAGCCGGAGAAAACTCTTCCCGCCACAGCACCCGATCCTCTTCGTCTCCTATGTCGGTGGACCAATTCGTGTCGCTCATGGCCCCTCTGATCGATATGGAGAAGGTTTTGCTCTCATTTTCCTCCTCCGTCGTTCATCGTCCCCATCGGATCAATCATTTTCTGTTCCTCTCATCTGATGGTCGATTCACTTCATTTGTTCGTGCCTCTCGTCAAATGTCATCCACGTGAGCGCATTTGCGTTTCTGAATCCGATCAACCCGCACACTCTGGGCGACGGAAGTGTTTCTATTCTATATGGCTTCTTGGTTTAGGGTTTGTTTTTTCCCTCTAAGTCGTGATTCCATTCGTGATCTTGGTCTCATTTCTTTTTCTTCGTCTGAGGTTGCTTTCTCGATGTAAAATATAGTGAGATGGGGTTCACTCGGGGAGGTAGTTGTGTTCCTGTGACGAGATCCTCCGGTACATGATTATACCATATCTGATATCTTCTTCTTATGTTTCTTTACTAGTTATTATTTGTTACGCCATACCATTGTGTTCTTTATTTCGTCAAGTTGAAACTGTATCTTTTTTATGATCCATTTATAGTGAATTCCTCTATCGTGGCACGAGATTGTCAAGCTCTTAATTTTGAAACGTTTTTGCTTATGGTCTTTAGGAAGCTGAAATAACAGCATCTATTGGTTCAGCTTCATTAAAGGGCCTGGATGTTGCTCGAAAGAAAGGCTCCGTTCTTTTTAATCTTAAATGCACAGATGCTCAGGTCTGTATATGCTCTCTGCTTTCTTATTAATTTGCTTTTCCTTTGCAATGACTTCTTATTAAAATTATTTGTTACTAGACAGGGTTGATGGGCAAAGTACTTCTTGAATTCCAATCTAACAAGGGGGAACTGCTTCCTGCTCACAAGGTCATGATCATTTATATGCTATGATGTATATATATAGAACTGTACTTCTCAACAGATGTTTAGGTGAAAGAAAAACATTGGACGTTCATATTGTCAGTTTAAGGTTGCATTTCTATAAAATTCTTGTTAATTTACAGTTTTTAGTCTAATGCAAGATATGAAAAACTGAACTTTGAGGGTAAAAAGGGTCAATAGTAGCCTGTGATTTCAGTTATACACCTTTCGTTCCCTGCTGGCTTTGAAAAATGCAAAACAAGCTTATTAATTGTTTTGTTTTCGGGCTTTGGCTGCTTCCTCCAATTTATCATCCTGCAGTATCTATTGCTACAACACACGATGTCTTTGGAAGCAACCATCAATTCAAGCACTCTTTATGTAGTGGAGGCACAAAAGAGAGAAGCAGCAATGAACACTGGAGAGGCACAATAGGGTGAAGTTGCAGGAGAAGGATGTGACTTTCTATGTTGATGTAGGAGAGGAACATATAGGATTTGGACAACCACATGAATATTAAATGGTGTAGTTTCAAGAGGGAAAAAAGATTGATGCTTTCACAGAAAGTGGCTGAAACTAAATAGTAAAGGTGATGAGGGTGGAGGTGGTGAGTGCTAGCAAAGAGGGAAGCATCATGGAAATGTTCAACTATTAAGAAAAATGGTCATCAAGGGCAGTAGTTGCACTGGAAAAGCAATTAAGAAATAGGGGGCCTTTTGTTGATATCTTTTACAAGGTTTTGGAAAAGCACTCATAAAGGTTGCATATGCCAAAAAGTCAGTTGTTCTTATGTAGTGAATTAAAAGACTAATAATAATAAGGTAATCATATGCCTTGTAAATCACACTGATTGCATTTGAGACATTTGTTCCAGTCTATTGATGACATTATGAAGGACAAGTAAGATGGCCTTATTAGTTGCCAGATTGTATTAGTACTGGCATACATGATTGAAGTGGTAGCATGTTATAAATTATAAATTTGATGTTTATTATAAATTATGAAATACTATCATTTAGAATTTAAGGCAACAGTACATATATATCACGTTATCTATCATATAAGAATCTCTCAACATTTAAGTGTTCCATCTTCAATCAATGGTTCAAACATCTCTAGGTGAGAGAGTGTTTTTTTAATCTTCTCTGTGGTAGTGTTTACACTGTGGTATATGTAGCACCAGCGTGGTCTTTTTTTAATGTCAATTTGGTGTAAGATTACGTACAATGGTTTCACAATGATAATGATCTTAACCACTGCATCTCAGAATTTTGGGGTCAAATGTACCTTTTTCCATGGAATCCCATTGGATGAGCTAATACAACAGTTAGTCTAATCAGTAAATATAAATGTAGTTTTGACTCTTGTCTTTCTTTGTCGATTGGACTTAAAGGAGATGACGTTGGGGGACAATCTGAGTAACACTGGGTTGTAGGAGTTTCCGCTTGATGAGTCTCTTTGTTAATGCATGAACTGAGCTATGATTATTAATGAAACAATTGATGTTCTGTGCTTTTGCTTCTATCTTTTTCAATATGGATGCTGCTATTGTCCCTTATCGTGAGGTCTATATAGTGGGGTCATGTATGGTACCAATTGTTTGTTGGTTTTTGGAACTCAATTGACAGATTGGTAGGAATTCAACTAATTCTGGCTGTTGAAGCATATTTGGATGGTAAGGTTGACCATTTAGTTGAAATTAGGTCACTGCCGGTAGTCTTTGTTTCAAATTGACTATATTTAAGTTGGACTAACAATGTTGCATAACTTTCAAACGCTCAAAGACTGAATTTTGAGGAATTGTCCATGATTTACCTGATCCATGTATAAATGCATAATATCATGAAAAATGAACAGCATCTTCTCATTGGCTTTCACAGCTCATCCTGGTATCTTCCACTGTTGTTAGTTCAACATCATCAATTACCACATCACTGCATGCTATTTCTAGCTAAAGCTATTTTACAGAAGACTATCAACTTAATTCCAATTTTCTCCTTTTCCAGTTTGTGATAATTTCTTTAATCATTAGATATTCCCTTTGTGACTCATGACAAATCTCATTACTTTGTGACCAGTAACACATATTTCAATCTTCTAAATTTTTGAGCAAGAATTCATGATATAGTAGATGTATCACATTTTGAAACTTTTAATGTCTACTGAGGTTCCTTTATATATAAAATATTTTAATCCTTCATCTCATTAAATGTACCACTTGTTCTGTTGCTTGTTCACACATTCAGTTTATTTTTTCTTAAAGGTCTAAATCAAACTGTACTATGCAAGTAGGCTTCTTGTGGGATAATTGTTATGCTAAATTGTTCTCATAGGTGGTTTCTTAACTGAGTTTTTTTAATGCAGTTCTCAAATCATGATGTAGTTATTGTGAAACCAAATAAGGCTGATTCGAGTTCTCCTCTACTTGGTCAAGGTGTGGTTTATCGCCTTAAGGTATTAACACAAGCACATAATGCTTGATAAATTTGGGATTGCAAAAGGTATTTTATATTTATTTGTCTTGACCTGTTGAAATAAGCAGGACTCTTCCATCATTGTTGCTTTCGATGATGTTCCTGAAGATGGATTAAATGGCCCTTTGCGTCTTGAGAAGGTTGCAAATGAGGTACTCAACTGGCTATAGAACATGTTGGCAAGGATTTCTGTTATGCTTTTTTACAAATTTCTTTCAACAATTAATTAGGTTTCAGGAGGTTCCAAAATGCTGTTAGGATCAGTTTTCTTGGTTAATGTACTTTAAGACACCCTAATGAGCTATGTGCTTTTTCAGAACTTTTTTCATGAGCACATTGTTTGATTGGAATAAATACAAATGGATAAGTGCAGTCTGTTATTGGAATTCAATTACTTGCTCAATTTTCTTTATTATTTACTTTATTTCTATGGGTCCTTTCTATGATGTCAACTTTTGCAAAACAGGCCACACAAATTATAAATAAATGGGTAGTTCATTTGGTAATTCTTTTTTTGCTAGCCTTCTTTTTATCCACTTTCTTTATTGTTGTTCTCTAATGATTCTTTATCATTATTGTTGTCTGATAAAAATTGTTTCATATGATACAATTTCCATTCAGTTGTCTGATAACTGATGAGACTTGTTTTGTTAGTTTGACTAACGTGAGATGCTGGATCTGATCTGGTCATCTTGTCCTTCTTACGCTGAAAAAGCACCATCTCATAAAACTGACCTAAAGCTTGGAGTTCCAACCTGCAAGGAAATAGAAGACACCAGGCATGGGTTTGATGGTGTCCTTTGATAATTAATCATAGTATGGCACAAAACAAATTCAAGTAAAGGCAAGAGTTAATGCAAAGTAACAGTGAAAGATGATGTACTATTTCTGATACCTTGTGAAGTAGAGGTTATTGGTACATGGTCCAACTTGCTCAGAAAGAGAGAGGAAAAAGGAAGAACTCAATATAAGACGATTTCTTTTTTTCAATCTTGGTCAATAGTCCGTTAACTGTATAATGGTCTGTCTTTAATTCCTTTATAGAAGTGGTAGTTTGATTTCTTTATTGGTCAATTATATAATTCTCTGTTTAAAGAACTATGAACTGTAACATGATGCATTAAGTGAATGGAATTGGCATTTTTTACTTTAATCTAATCTGCTTTATGTTGAAATTTGAATACTTGCTGTTAGCCAGTTATCATATGGTTTTTGTTTTGAAACATACCCTTTCTCGATAAGTCTCTCTGAGACATACTTCACTACTATTTGAGATAGGACACTTGTCCTGTTTGTTTCTTTTATTTTTCCATCAATTCTACAAACAATGAAGTGTCTACCGCTTCTCATGAGTAAGTTAATGATGTATTTCCAAGAAAATGGTCTTGTTGTAAGATATTTTTTAGTTCCTTTTCTTTTTCAATACCAAGTTTAAACTTATCCAATAGTTGTGGATAATATTGGACATGATTTGAAAAGATAGTGTGAGTACTGGACTGCAAGTTTTATCATTCATTTATGGACTGATATTTTGAATCTTTACTTAGGTAACCTATCGCAGTATGAAGAATGCATTAATTCAACTTAGCAAGGGCATACAGAGGGGACCAGCTGAAGACCTGGTTCCTGTATTGTTTGGTGAGAAACCACCAGTTGTTTCAAAGAAGGCCATTCAATTCAGTCCCTTTAACAAGAATCTTGATCATTCACAGGTGTTTCTTTTCACTGTTATTCTTCCATGCAAATGTTGTTCATGGCTTTGGACTTTATGTTTGTTATTTAGAATGTTTTGTACAAGGTATTATAAGATCTTTTCTCCACTTTGTAGCAATTGCAATGCCAGCTCATGTGCCCCAAATTTAGTTAAGGAAACCTTACACATACTGATCTCATGTTTTGGAAACCATGATAATGTCAACATGATTTTGTTGATTTGACTCACTTATAGGATAATTGATACAGTAGACATGACTGAAGTGATGAGAGAGTAATCATGTGATGTAACTTTATGACAGGGTATAATGAGATATCTGGAATATAAAGGTAAGAGTGAAAAAGGAGAACATTTGGCATACCTATCTTAAGAAAACACATTGAACATGATGGACAACATTCTCACGCTACTTAGGATGGCCAATTTTATCTGGTATGGTTCCATATGGGGTGTCCCACTTGATAAGATTATCTTCCAAAATCTTCTGTTGCTTCCTCGTTGTCCTCCTGAGCTTGTTGCAAAACATCCTGTGAATCTCCTCTTCCTTGGGAGTTGAAACCACAACTGGCTCCTCATCTAAAGCTACAACACTGCTTCCAAATCTTAGGACCTTGTTGCCACTGCTGCTTGCGTTTGCAGCCATTGCCAAGTCCAAATTCTTTTGTTTTGCAGCTACTGCTTTCTTGTTCTCCCCTTTCTCTCTCCTTCGTCCTGCTTGTCCTTTTCTCTTTTCTAGGTCCTGATGATACTGACTCTTAATGACACCTAAGATACTATATGGTGTTGTATTAGTTAAATCACCCATCTGTCATGAACTTAGCTGAATTATATCTCATCTGGGTATTTGCAATGGTCAAAATTATTTCCTATCAATGGCGGCCTTAGTAAATTTTTAATTGCTTCAGCTAAAGACCCGATCAGATCCAAGGATTCCTTTTAATTAGCAGTACCAAATACCATGTTATATCAGTCATTTTCCATGCTCTTTTTTGGATCTAATTTGTCATTTTTTTCTACTAAGCTACTAGGTTTTTTTTTAAAAATTTATTTTGCAGAGAGATGCTGTCTTGAAATCTCTTTCCTGTAAGGATGTATTTTTGCTTCATGGGCCCCCAGGAACAGGGAAAACAACTACTGTGATTGAGATTATATTACAAGAAGTCAAACGTGGTTCTAAAATTCTTGCATGTGCTGCTTCCAATATTGCTGTTGATAACATAGTTGAACGCCTATTTCCATTCAGGTAAGTTTAAATTATATATCTTCTTATGTTCTCTTTGACAAATTACAAATCCATCTTATTCAAAACGTGTAGTCAAAATATGCACATGCATATCACTAGTCGTAAAAACTTGTTTTCATTCTCCTCTCATTTGTTTACAAACTTCTTGTTTCAGGCATCTTATATTTTTAGACTATAGGTGGCTTGCTTCTTTTCTTTGGATGTCAATGTGGCACCATAACTTTATTTTGTAGATTGATGCTACCTCTGACTCCACAGATCCTAATGTTTCTTTACTATCTTGACTAACTAACAAGATCACTGATCCATCTCAATTCTCAATTTCTCATCTTGGGTATGCTGGATTTTCTGGGCATGCTTTTACTATTTTACATATCTGCCAAATTTTGAAATAAGAAATTGAAATACTGTAAAATTTTGCTTCTGAAGTAATGGATTTTGTTGATCGACTACAGTACCATCAATTACCTTTCCACTTTATCTCCCCTGATTTACATGCATTAATCCTGTTCATTCCGTTTTGTACCAAATGCATAACTTGTTTTGAATATTTGAAATGGATATCACTTTTTTTTAGAAATTAAAATTTTCTTTCTTTAATGTTTAATGTTGGGTCTTACGACTTTGTTGTTGTTGAATGTTTATGAAATTGATGATATTATGTAAATTTTAATCACCTTTCCATTTTGTTTATTGTATTTCTCTTTCCATTTTATCTCCCCTGATTTACATGCAGTAATCTCATTCATTACCTTTTGTACCAAATGCTTAACTTGTTTTTGAATAATTTAATTGGATAATCACTTTCTTATAAATTGTAATTTGATTTGTTTATGGAACTGACAATATCAAATTAACCTTTAATTATTTAGCTGCCCTTTTTAATTGCTTAGTAATATATTTTTTGGGTTAATCTTACTTTTCTATTGATAGGGTAAAGTTGGTGAGATTGGGACATCCTGCTCGCTTGTTACCTCAAGTTTTGGAAAGTGCACTTGATGCACAGGTACTGAGGCATATCTTGCCTCACTTAAAACTTGCTTTTTCATGGTTGTGTAAATTTCTTCGCAGTCATACAGAGATCTTATTTTGGAGTTCCACTGTTTTCTTAGATTGTAGAAACTTGCTATCTTTTCCTTCTCTTGACCTGTAATACAAGAAATTGATTCTTTCATCATTTCATATATCATCAAATGCTAGCATTGCACTATATGAATTGGAACATGTTTTGGCACACCTGAGGAAGTGAGGCAAACATCTCATGTAACATGTGGTTAGTTTTGGATTTTAGGTTGAGTTGTATCTGGGGTTCTCAATTTCGATGTATACCACTCGTTACTGGCAGTACATACCGGTTCGAGAGGATACTGGTACGCGGACTACCCTCTATCAGGCGGTATTAGTGTTTTGATTGTGCTTGATTTTGATCGTTATTGGGTGTCTGGGTTAGTGCATACGTGATAGGTTGAGGTATTTTTAAGGTTTTAGGATCTACTATCGGTATGCCCTGGCGTATTGACGATACATGCCAATACATACCATACCGAGCAGAGCTTGGTATGCTGGTACAGATCGGTATTCGAAACCCTGATTATTATCTAGTGTATATTTTTTGTTGTTCTTGTTATTTTAGGTCATTCTATTTTCTTACTATAGATGTATTTACTTCTAGTTTATGAATCGAGTTGGGAAAACTTGAAGTCATAGGTCTTAACTGAAAACATATAGAAAATTTCTATAGATAGGTAAATCTTTATATTTTAAGATTGCATTTGTTCTAAATTATTTTATTCTTGTTTAGTATATTATTACATCCTTCACTTTAGAGTTTTACTTAGTGCATCTTGGTGTACCGACATGTTATCGATACTGGTATGGTACAGTACCATGGTGGTACACACAGTGTGCACCGCCCAATATTATTAATATAATATAATATTAAAAACTATTTAAAAAAATAAATGGGTGATGTTGCCTCGGTCTCTCTCCCAGTGTGGTGTCACGGACTTAGCTGAATTTGCCTAAGCCGTGCGGCACTCTTGAAGACTTAGCTGAAGTTGCCTAAGTCGTGAAGCAACCTTGCCCACTGTTCCGGACTTAGCTGGGATTGCCTAAGTCATGAAACGCCCAAAGCGTTATCTGTCTGCAAAGGGTCAGCCCTCTTACAACCTCTTGCGGTCCCGTAGGACCTGTAAAGAAGAAGTTGATTAGCTTAGAAACGAGCGACGGACAAGTCTCGACGTCTCACAAAGCGGGAAGTTATACAAGCAATTTGTCGAACACCTTGAGTGCAGCAGAGAAAAGAGAGAGAGAGCGAAACAGGACTTTAGAGGGTTGTAAGAACAGTCGCAAGTCCACGACGATTCCCAAGGTATCGGATGCAAGACAAGTTCAATTGTTGATGAAAGCCCACGCTCGACATATATCTGAAACCCCATCCAGCCCGGTGCCACCCGGGGGATTCCAAGGTGCTGAAATGGTTGACA
This sequence comes from Ensete glaucum, assembly GCA_021527575.1. Lineage (NCBI taxonomy): Eukaryota > Viridiplantae > Streptophyta > Magnoliopsida > Zingiberales > Musaceae > Ensete > Ensete glaucum. The sequence continues at coordinate 2,263,955 of CM038559.1, forward strand.
TTTCGCATCGCTTAGTGTGGTCAACACGAAAAGACCCAAAAGCTGTTTTGGGTCTCCGTGTGACGATCATTCTGCAGCCTTCTACACTACTTTCGCTCACATTTCTTAGGTAAAAGCACATAAACTCAAAGCAAAACAAGCTGCCAAACATATGTACAAATAAGAAAAAACGACGAACGGTTCGCGGGCGTTCGATTGAGACGGTCGTGACATTCTTCCCCACTCGACGCCCTCGTCGGCTTGTTAATGAGCTTTGACACGAGATTCTTCATGTCGTAGGGCGTCTTCTGGCTACCAACTGGCTTCTGTTCGAGGAAGCTTTTGCCACTTCACCAAGTACTCGATTTGCTGCGCTCCATTGGGTAGCTTTATCTTGCGATCCGCAAGAATAGTTTTAACTCGCTTCTCGTAAGAGGCTCTGGTGGGGGGTAATCGAGTTGGAACATTTCGAGAATTATCTTGTGGATCTGAGTGGAAGACGTTATGAATTCTGAACCATGCTGGCAGTTGCAACTTGTATGAGACATTGCCTACCCTGCTGATGATTGGGAAATGCCCTTCATACTTGCGCACCAGTCCTTTGTGCACTTTGTGCCTAAAGAACTGGAGTGATGCTAGTTGGAGCTTCACCAACACCATGTCGCCAACTTTAAACTCTTGTGGTCGCCTTCCAAAATCTGCCCACTTCTTTATCTTTTTGACCGCCTTCTCCAAGTAAGCCTGCACAATATCGCATTGCGATGCCATTCCTTTCGATGATAGGTGATGGGCTACTCCTGTATAACCAATAACCGGTGTGAGGAGTTGATGTTGTCCCGTAATAATCTCAAAGGGCTCTGTTGGATGCAGAGCTCTGCTGCAAGTTGTAGGAGAATTGGGCTAGATCCAACAGCTTCACCCAATCTCGTTGGTTGGCACTCACGTGCCATAGATATTGCTCCAAGAGCGAGTTGATTCTTTCTGTTTGGCCATCCGTTTGGGGGTGGAGGCTTGTGGAGAAATATAATTTTGATCCCAACAACTTGAACAACTCAGTCCAAAATCATCCCAAGAATCGAGAATCTCGATCACTAATGATGTTGTGTGGGACTCCCTAATACTTCACCACATTCTTCATCATCAACTTAGCTGCCTCCTCCGCTGAGCAATGTAGGGGTGCAGCAATGGATGTTGCATACTTTGAAAATCGATCAACTACCACGAGTATCGATCCAAGTCCCCCTACTGCGGGCAAGCTTGATATGAAGTCCAAAGAAATGCTCTCCCATGGCCTCTCTGGTATGGGTAGCGGCTCCAAAAGTCCTACTGGCTTTTGTTGCTCTACCTTGTCCTGTTGACAAGTAAGACATGTTCGAACATATTCCTCCACATTTGTTCCCATCTTCGACCAATAGAAGGCCCTCTCCACGAGAGCCATTGTTCGGTGGATACCCGGATATGCAGCCCAAAGGGAATCATGACACTCTTTCAAGAGTTCACGCCTCAAGTTATCCACTCGCGGAATATAAACTCTGTTCCCCTTGGTGTAGATGAGTCCCTTCTAGACCCAAAATCGTCGTGCCTTGCCCTCTTTGATGAGTTGTATCGAGTTCTTGAGGATCTCGATGCAGTCCATCCTTGATCCTGGAAAGGAAGTTGGAGTGCAATTGACTTGCTTGGCCTCCACCCTTTAACTGTATTGCATTTACTAGCTCCACTTTCCGGCTCAATGCATCGGCCACGACATTTGCTTTTTCGGGCTTATACTCCATTACCATGTCGAACTCAGCCAAGAAGTTTTGCCATCGTGCTTGTTTTGGGGGGAGTTTCTTTTGAGTTTGGAAGTAACTCAATGCGACATTGTCTGTCCTTAGCACGAAAGGTGCTCCCAGAAGGTAGTGTCGCCACACTCGTGACAGTGGATCACCGCTATCATCTCTTTCTCATACACAGGATATCGCCGCTCGGTCTCGTTGAGCTTGCGACTCTCGTAGGCTCTTGGATGACCGTCTGCAGAAGAACTCTCCTAATAGCAAAGTCAGAAGCATCCGTATGGGCTTCAAAAGACTTTCCATAGTCTGGTAATTTAAGTATAGGTTCCTCCAACACAGCAGTGATTAGGTCTTGAAATGTCGCCTCACATTTGTCCGACCATCTCTAGGACTGCTTCTTCTTTAGCAACTCCGTCAACGGAGCTGCGCGCTTCGAATATCCAGCTATGAAGCGCCGATAATAGTTGATGAACCCAAGGAAGGATCCCAACTCTGGCACCTTCTTTGGTATTCGTCAGTCCTCCACAGCTTGCACCTTAGACTTGTCTATTCGGATAGAACTATTGCCGATTCGATGCTCTAAGAATAAAATCTCCATTTGGGCAAAATAACACTTTTCCCTCTTCACGAACAAGGTGTTCTCCCTGAGAAGTTTGAAAATTGTTCGGAGGTGCTTAACATGCTCCTCGAGTGTTTGGCTATAAACGACAATATCGTCTAAGTAGATGACCACAAACTTGTCCAGATACTCCTTGAACAGTTGGTTCATTAGAGTGCAGAATGTGGCCGGAGCATTGGTTAAGCCAAAAGGCATCACCAAGAACTCAAATGCTCCATACCTGGTTACACAGGTAGTCTTCGCTTCATCACCTTGCGATGCGCCAATACCAGAAGGTCGAGTTTGGAGAAGTACTTTGCCTTGCCCAATTGATCGAATAAGTCCGCGATGAGCTGGATATGGTACTTGTTCTTCACGTCATCTTGTTGAGGGCTCGATAATCAATGCATAATCAGAGGCTCCCATCTTGTTTCTTGAAGAGGACTGGAGCTCCGAAAGGTGCTTTTTGAACTGCGGATGAGACCACCGCAGTTCATCCAACTGCTTTCTCAGCCCCTCCAACTCTGGAGGGGCCATGCGGTATGGTGGTCTCGCTGGAGGCTTAACTCTTGGCTCCAGCTCAATCCGATGATCCATGCCTCTGTGTGGTGGTAGAGTTCTCGGCAACTCCGTCGGCATGACATCTGAGAACTCCTTTAGGATGTTCGTCACAATAGCAGGTTCCTGAATGGCCTCCCCGTCAAGTGTTTCTAGCTTCATAGCAGCTACAAAGGTTGATTCACCTTTTCGTACCTCTTTCTTCAATTGTAAACATGATATTTGTTGTAGGTCCTTGGTTCCTCCTCGAGAAACTAGAACCATGCAGGGATCATCGCCTCCTATTAGACATAGGAAGTTCAGGAATGACATTGGCACCAACTTCGTCGCGTGCATAAACTCCAACTTCCTGCCTTTGGTGGCTTTGCCTTTGTGTTCTCCCCCACTTGACCCCGCAACGCATTGCTCCCATCCTGGGTCCTTGCGACGTCTCACTGTCGCTACTGGATTCAGAACTGCTCAAACTAAGGGCGATAGCTTTGCCCTTGTCTGACTTATGGGGCTGAATCGATGCAGTTAAAGCATTGAGTGCCTGTTTTTGTGGGCGCTTCCTCACCATGTGCGGTCCTCCGCACAAGAGGCATCCACCAGACTTCTTTGCTTGAGAGTATTTAGCTGGGCGATTTCCCGAAGATTGTTTCTTCTTTCTCAAATCTTCTGAAGAAACAAAGTTAGTTAGCCCTTCTGCGGTTGCAATTGCCCCGACTACGTCGGTGACATTCCTCCGATGTAGTTCTTGTTGTGCCTATGGCTTTAAGCCATCGAGGAAGCTGAATAACTTGTCTTTTTAAGACATGTCCTGTATATCCAGTATCAGTGTTGAAAATTGTTTCACATAGTCTCAGATTGTAGTACTTTGGCGGAGTTGTCTCAGTTTCCTTCTTGCGATAAACTCTGTGTTCTCGAGCAAGAACTGAGTTCTCAACTCTCGCTTCAAGTCTCCTCATGTATCCACTCGACATCGGCCTTGCTGGATCTCTTCCCAACGGGTTCGCCACCAAAGTTTTGCATCCCCATTCAGACGCATTGTTGCTATTAGCAACTTTGGTCTCTTCAGAATCGAGCCTTGTAGCACGAAAATACTGTTCCATGTCGAACAAGAAATTTTCAAGCCCTTTGGCATCCCTAGCACCCCCGTAGCAATGCGGCTCCGGTGCCCTGAAGTTTTATGGTGGCGCAGCGCGGGTATTGTTCCCTCCCGCATCAAGAGTCCTTGTTAACACCATCATCTTAGCTGTGAGTTCCGCCACAACTTCGTGTAGATGTCGTACGAAATCTTTGGTGTCCTCTGTCAGTTGATCAATCAGGGATTCAACTTTCTCGATCCGAGATTCAGCTTCTTCTAGCGAGCTCTCTACCCCAAGTAGCCTTCACTGGCCTTGGTAGAGTTCCTCCAAGCTCGCTTCAAGAACATCAAGGTGGGTTTTCGCCATTGTAAGTCTCTCCTTGTTACCCCTTTTCCCGGTTGGCGCTCTAGATGGCGCCTCCTCCACGCGTGGAGAATACCCAACTTCACGCTCGTCTTGTTCACTGCCACGCTCCTCATGAGCGGCTCCAATAGTTTGTGAGCGAGTTTACACTTGCAGCCCACCTGCGGTTGCTTGGAGCAAGGGTCCGACTTGCGCCATCTTGCTCGATTCACCACGATGTTTCACCATGACGAGTTTGCGAATCTTCTTCGCTGTTTATTTGAATTGCTTGCCCGCTCTGATACCACATTGTCACGGACTTAGCTGAATTTACCTAAGCCGTGCGGCACTCTAGCGGCACTCTTGAAGACTTAGCTGAAGTTGGCTAAGTCATGAAGCAGCCTTGCCCACTGTTTCGGACTTAGCTAGGATTACCTAAGTCATGAAACGCCCAAAGCGTTATCTGTCCGCAAAGGGTCAGCCCTCTTACAACCTCTTGTGGTCCCGTAGGACTTGCAAAGAAGTTGATTAGCTTAGAAACGAGCGACGGACAAGTCCCGATGTCTCACAAAGCGGGAAGCTATACAAGCAATTCGTCGAACACCTTGAGTGCAGCAGAGAAAAGAGAGAGAGAGAGAGAGCGAAACAAGACTTTAGAGGGTTGTAAGAACGGTCGTAAGTCCACAAACGACGGTTCCCAAGGTATCGGATGCAAGACAACTTCAATTGTTGATGAAAGCCCATGCCCGACATATACCCGAAACCCCATCCAGCCCGGTGCCACTCAAGGGGTTCCAAGGTGCTGAATGGCTGACATTTCGCACCGCTTAACGTGGTCGCCGCAGCACACGAAAAAGACCCAAAAACGGGGCTGTTTTGGCTCCGCGCAGCGAGCAATCGTTCTGCAGCCTTCTACACTACTTTCGCTCACATTTCTTAGGTAAAAGCACATAAACTCAAAGCAAAACAAGTTGCCAAACATATGTACAAACAAGAAAAAGCGATGAACGGTTCGCGGAGCGTAGATGTTGCGGTTGAGCGACGTCGTGGATGAGGAGAAAACGTCTCCCGGGGACAATAGTCGCCTCGGGCGGCACGGGCGACGGGTGGCTAGGGTGCCGCAACGCGCAGGTAAGGACGGCGACAAGGTACTTCTTCTTTCTTCTTTTCCTCCTCCTTTTCCCTTTTTCTTCTTCAATCGACCACCGACGGTCGATTTCTCCGTCAATCGACCGCCGACAGCCGAAGTCAACCACCGACGGTCGATTTTAGCGGTACCACCCGGTAGCGGCCGGTCCACGTACCGGTCAGCTGCCGGATCGATATGTACCGGGCAGTACGGGGCCTTACTGCTCGGTAAGGAGAACCTTGCTTTAGACCTCTCTTTCTGCCTCTTTCGTTGTCTTCCTTCCCCTTTTTCTATCTCTGCTATCTTTGCCCCCTTCATTTTCTGTCTCCGCCTCTCTTGATACTCATTCCATGAAATCTGTTGTCCTAAGGTAGGAATTCCTTTTCCAGTCCTTGAATCTTTCTGTAGTCTATACTTATAAATAAAAATAACATCCAACTGTACAGATCCAGTTGCCAACTGGTATCAGCACCTTACCGAGCTTTTAAACCTTGATTAAGAGTTTTTGAATTTTTTTTTTATGAATCCACCTTGCCTGAGGATTTGCTTTTTATTCATGATCTTTTGACCTTTGGATATGGTTCCATTTATCTTTGTCCATTTCTTGCAACATGACAATTTAAGGTATCTACCACTAACTTTCCATGTCGTGGATAACAAATGTTACAATGATCAAGAACTGTCATTTCGCCCAGACTGGTATGAAATGGGGAGTAAGTAGCAGTCCGAGGATGAACCGGTGCGCGAACCACTCTCGTCTTGGGTGGTCCACTGACCCATTAAAACTGGTCCACGCTGATTCATTGAAACTTTTAGGGCTCATATTTGTGAAACCTCTTTGCCTGAAATGCGAGCCCGCTCATTGCTCGTCGCCTGCTACTTGCCGGGCACCGTTCTCATCTCCTCCTCTCCTCTTCTCCAGCCTCCTCTTCTCCCTCCACCGCTTCCTCTCCTTCTTCCTCTTCCTCCACTGCCACCTCTTCTTTCTCTTCTGCCTTCCTCTTGCTTCTTCCTCTTCTTCCACTGCCGCCACCTTTTCCTCCTTCCTCTTTCTTCCTCTACTGTGCCTTCCTCTCTTCCTTCTTCCTCGTCTTTGAAACACTGGTACATATGTGTATGTAATGGTACCGACCAGTCCGATCAGGGATCGATATGGGTCCGGTATATGAAACAGGATTCGTTGGTTTTTATAGATGGAAATTTATTTCATGAGTTTGTGTTTTGTCTGAAATGCATACTTGGCTAAAACATTCTTTGTTTATGAGGGAATGATCTTGATACTCTGTGTAATAGGTGTTCTTCATGGGTGGAAAATATGTCTCAGTTTTGGCTTACAATACATAGACTGGAGGGGGACCTAGAACAGAATCAAATTTTTTGTATGTTTGTGCTTAAGGCCTCTTTTTAAGCACTCATCAGTGATACGAGCAGACATGGAACACCAAAGCAAGACCATGTTACTAATGGAGAGTTAGGACCACCACCAATTGCCTGGTGGTGGAAATGGTGGTAGCATCCATCATACACTGTGAGGCTTGATGGACTCTCTCTCTCTCTCTCTCTCTTTCACTCTCTCTCTCTCTGACACATAGACTCAGATACTGGCTTCTTTTTCTTCTAATTTGCCACTGCCATGATTGTGTCAGCAAGGTGTAGAAGTTAGAACAGTACATATAGACTATATGTTCCATTATAGCTAGTTGCATTGACAATCATGGCTCAAGTCAAGGTTCCCAATTGCACCCTGATCGATATGTACATGGCAGTATCTCCTGGTTCGGATCTGAACCAGAACTCAGGTTGTTCCTTTTCAAGTGGTCCAGTTCCATTCATTTCTTTTTATTTGGGTTAAACAGCGATCCCCTTTCCACTTCTCTCTCTCTCTCTCTCTCTCACACACACACACACACACACACACACATACACTCACACCATCAGCCTTCTTACCCACCCATTGCTTGTGCCACCCATTGCCTGTTTCTGTTGGCCTGGGTAACCCTCTAACCCCCTTCTCGGTACAGCAGCACGTATTGGTATGAACTGGACTCATACTGATCTTCTAGGCGATTGGTTAGATCTGGTGCCTGAATTTGAAATCATGGTTTGAGTAGTCACTTGCAGTGGGGTGCCAGTGACAGTTCAATTCAGGTTTTAATATTTTGATGCTAACCTATGATTTTCTGACAGAAACCATCCTTACAAATGATTGTACTATGTAAGGTTTTGTTTTATCCTTTTTATACTTCTTAAGTTGTTTCCGACCAGTCTTTGCCTTTTGATGATTCATTGTTTTCTTTATTCTGTAATGCTACTTGTTTATTCTATTTACTTGTCATCTCATGGTTATATTTGCTTCTATGAATTGTGAATTCCCATTTTGTTTTGCCGTATCAACTGTATATGAGATGTGGATAGTTACTGTTCCATTATCATAATGAATTTTAGCACTGGTGTAACTAAAAGTTAAAAGTGCAATATACGTGCAAAAAGGACCAGCTGGAAATTAGTATATCGAGTTTTTATTTCTGAGATACAGATACAGTTTTTATTTGTTTCATATATTGTGATTCTAATTATTGTTGCCATTCATGACTAGGTTCTGCGAGGTGATAATAGTGCCTTGGCAAATGATATTCGCAAGGAAATGAAGGTAGGCATCTGTTTGACAACAGTATGCTTGAGGAGTTTGATAGGTTTGTGGTTGTGGTTGTGGAATTAGAAGCCTTGCATGCTATGTACTTGTTGAAGTATATATTTGGAGATGCATGTAATTCAAAATAATAACATGGGTCATCCCCACTTGCTCATGCATTTCTGTTGTATTCAGCAGTTGTCCATTTTAGACTACTCCTTTTGTTCATTTCTTATTATTTATTTTACAAGATTATTATCATTTTATCAGGTGTTGAGTGGGAAGCTGCTAAAAGCTAAAGATAGAAATACCAAAAGAGACATCAAGAAAGAGCTTAGAACCCTTGCCAAAGAAGAGAGGAAGAGACAGCAGCTGGCAATCACAGATGTTATTAAACGGGCAGATGTAGTTTTGACAACTTTGACTGGTGCATTTTCTCGCAAACTTGAGGGCAGTGCGTTTGACTTGGTTATAATTGATGAAGCTGCTCAGGCTCTTGAAGTAGCATGTTGGATAGCATTGCTCAAGGTGTGCTGCTCATTAATTACTAATATCAGGGTGCATCCACATACATAGCTCTTATGGTGCCAGCCATTTTGCTTGATATTGTTCTTGTCTTAAGTTCCTTTTATTTAACATTCCTACAATTTTTTTGCTTTTTTTGTTTGTTTTTTCCTCTCTATGGGGGTGAACCATGGTGTCATGGCGAGGCTATTCTTGCAATCTAGATGACCAAGATTCAAGTCATCTAAATAACTTCTTTATTTAGGGGGTGAGGTTATGTATATTGACACTCCAAACTCGTATTGGCTGAAACCTTGTGTAATGGATCACCCCTTTTATTTCATATCTATATTTTATGTTAGAGATTGCCTTACTAGTTGGGGGTTTGATGGGTATTCTCTTGTGAATAGGATCATGAGAATTTAGTGTAAGCTTCAAAGTGAAAATAAATAGGTTGTATCATATAAAAAAATTGTTTCCTTATGTACTCATAAAAAAATATTTGCTGACATGGAAGGTTCTTTCTAAAATTACTAAGTATGTTTGAATTTAACCATGTGCACAACTACACTATTGGACATATACTGGCAGGTTCTCTGCACTCTGCATGAATATTGAAAAGAGGTATATTGGTTGTTGTCTAACATGTTCAAGGTGAGCCTTGGCATCACAACAAAGTTGCCATTGTAACATGGTGATGCAAGTTCATGATATGGAAACACCAATGAAGTTGCCTTTGCAACGTGGGTGACGAGAGTTCATGAGATGGAAACAATCTCTTTACTTGCAGGTTTAAGGTTGCATACATATATGAGGTTGCATCACTTTTGTTCTTGATGCACTTAAGTTCATGCAAGTTTAAAGATGAGCATAAATCTAGACAGCTGTTTAGCAGTTATCTGATGATAGGACCAGACAGAAGATCAATTGATCTGGCTGGATATACACATTAAATCCAGATGTGAGCTTCTGAAGACTTTTATATATTGGCTTAATTTTAAATCGACAAGTACAAGTCAATGAGGTAAGTTATTCAAATTTCAAATTATAGCCTGAGAATAACAGTGTATTGTGAGTGAAAAAGAAAGATTTACTACTCCCAGAGTCTATGAAATACTAAAATTTTGAATTGCTTGCCATATCCATGTTATGTTTTAGATACTCATATATGTATGTGCTTATAAATTTTTATTATAAAGACTAATTACTTATAGGATACTTGGGGATAGTTCACAGATACTTTGGGGATCCTTCTTGCCGAAGAAGTTTGTCTTCTTTGGAAACAGATTTTTTTAAGTAACTATAACGAAGAGATATTTTGATATGTTGATATAATTGTTTTCGTTAAGCATGAAATTAAAATAATTAAGTTCTGTTGAATATTGCAAACTTTTGATAACTAATCCATGCTTCTGAAGTACTATATTAATAGATAGAAACAATCCCTTTCACTAATCTATGCTTCTGAAGTACTATATTAATAGATAGAAACAATCCCTTTCTTGATGAATAATTCTTGAATGCTATTTTATTACTTATGTTAATCATGATATGCAAGTACAATGGTTAGTTCACAAAATCATTGTCAGTGCTGTGATCAAGGATGATATGATATTGACTAAAAATTTTGTGGATATATCAATAGAATCAGAATTTTTTGAAAATAATTCAAAATTAAAAAAATATAGAAAAATATGAAAAAGTTTGGGAAAGTTATAAAAACGAAGTATGAGAAAACAAAATTATATGATTAAATCTTTTTCCTCCATATAACTTTCGAAAAGCATTTGAAACAAAATGTAAGATATAGAAACTTGATGGAAGGACAATAAAAATAATATTGTTTAATAATAAAAATAGAAACTTTATGGAAGACTTCAACTTATTCACCTGAAGTTTTGAAAGTTGTTATAGACCTCATTGTAGCTCAGATAATTCTCTAATTATAATGTGTGTGAAATGTTAGTTACTCAAAAGACAAACATAGACAAATTTATTTAAAGAGGGTGTCCACTAAATATTTGAGATTAGTAATGTATTCTATGAATCTTTCTTTGTTAAATGCCACTCTTTGTCCTTCACGAATGGTAAAACAAAGAAAATATGCTTGTGTGAGTAGTCTTAGAGAGTTAAAACAAACAACGAAATTAGAAGGTGACAAATAACATCTGATGCTTGGAAATTTGGACATCTATGTAGTAATATAGATAATATAAACCATGAAATAGGTGAACTATTTTATAGGTACTTTAGGTGGATCATGATATCCTAGGATAGAATATAATTACTTGGATTATAAGGATGCATAAATAAATAATTCTGCTGTGCTGTTGCAGGGACCAAGGTGTGTGCTTGCAGGAGACCATCTTCAGCTTCCCCCTACAATCCAAAGTGTTGAAGCAGAGAGGAAGGGATTAGGGAAAACCCTTTTTGAACGTTTAGCAGGCTTGTACGGGGAGGAAGTCATGTCTATGCTCATGGTTCAATACCGAATGCATGAACTTATTATGAACTGGTCATCTAAAGAATTCTACAATAATAAGGCAGTTCAATCTATTCATTTTTTTGGCTCTTTCCATCTTGACAAATATGGGATAAGATATTCAGTACTTACGGTTTTTTTTTAAAACATCAAACGTCAGGTGAAAGCACACTCTAGTGTAGCTGCACATATGCTCCATGATCTTGAAGGTGTGAAGAGTTCATCATCAACAACACCAACCCTTCTTCTTATTGATACAGCAGGGCAAGTGTCTTTCTGCCGTTACGTTTTTGTAAATGTTGATTGGGTGAACAACAAAATGGTTTAACATATAGTCACTGTACAGTTTGCTTAGAATGAATCATCATAATTTCTTGAAAATTTATCTCTTACACTTCAAGATGATTAACCATGTCTGGTAGCTAGTTTTCATATCTCGATGGTACCGATTGGCATGGATCGGTAATTACTAGTCCAACCAAGTATTGGTGTTGGAACATATAGCTCAATACCTGAACACCTGGTATAATATCATTCATTCTTGTTATTTTTATTATTCTATTCAATTTTACTGGGGGTATAGGTTGATATAGCAACCGGTACATCATTACTGTACTGGTCTGGTAGGTTTCCGGTATTGGGCTGAGATTTAAATCCTTGTTTAGCAGTACGAAACTGCAAACTTTTTCGTGACCATGTGATGTTATTGATATGCCTGATATTGACGGAATTAATCTATTTGTGTTCATGTAATTACTGTAGGAGAACTAAGAAGAACAAAGCATTGCTGTAAGTTCACATATTTTGGTTACTACATGGATTTTTTTACCTACATTTGCCATGTAGGGCCACTTAACTTTTATCTGCCTGAGAATAATCATGTTCTTGCATTGTTCTATTGGTTCTAGCATATTATTTGGTCTTTCAATTTCCCTTGATTCACATCTGATGTAAATTGAATAATCTTAAGTGCACTACTGAACTTGAGAACAATCACATATGCTTTTGGCATGTGGCTTATGTGGTGGGTATTATGAGCAATCCCATCTGCAGAATATTGGAAATTATTCTTTTGTAATATATTGTCACAAGAAAAGGGAGGCAATGATGCCTTGATAGAATCTGAATGACAAATCTATGATGAGTTTGCAGTGGTAGCTGCAATTCACAACCACCAAAGTGACACCACCACTCTTGTTCATCATGTTGTCTCTCTTTTGTTGTTTTTCTGGAGAATGACCTCTGTTTTGCCATTCCCTTTCCATATTTATCTCATTCATTAACTTCGACAACTTCTACCCTTTTTAATCTCTCTAGAATTGGCTAACTATTTCGGCGGAAATGCTTGACTATTGTGTTTGCTGTCGGCTCAAAATTTTGAAGAATTGAACCTTGACTGATTTTACCCTCGCAACTCAAGCTACGTTTGGTTGTGTTGGAGCTTGTCCAAGCCCAAACTAACCAAACCTATCCCAAGGCACAACTTAGCCTCTAACCTGAGCCTCCTAGCTAAACAACTTACCGAACACCTGCCCTAATGCTTTATTTAAGAAGTTATAATATCCTTCAGTGTTACGGAAAAATCTTCCACAGTTGTTGAGATAATTTATCGAGAGTACCATGCTAAATTGCAATATGACAATGTTATCCTCATGATGTCTGTTTATACTGAGTCTATTCCGGTTACTTAAACGCGTCAGACTTGCCATTTCAGATGAATGTACATATAAAAGGTCATGCCTAAATCTGTAATATTTTTTATTTGTTTCAGCTTCTGGCATATCGTTATAGTAATGGATAATCATGGCTTCCTTTGCATTATCACGTTTTGAATGGTGGTTTGGAATACTCCTACTTGTTTATTACTAGGAAAATATAGGGAGATATCTCTTCAAACAAGCAAAGGAGAAAAATGAAAGCTGACAAGCACAAAAAAAAAGGGAACTTCTTATCCTTTTGTCCATACATGGGAACAAGATCTATCGCAACACTTAGAGACTACTGAAGTTGTAGTTTAAGCAGATGGTACCTTAAAACTCGCCATGTTCTGAGAACAGTTGAGTCGTGACCATAATTTTCAGTTTGTTGATATATCTATCAATTCCCACCAAAGCTTTTAAGTCATTGGTTTTCAGTTTCAGTGGTTCTATACTATGGTTCTCAATATGTTGATTAATCTTTTTACTGTGTGTGTCTGTATCAGTGGATCTTTTATATTGAATACTTGTACTGTGGTACAGGTGTGACATGGATGAGAAGAAAGATGAAGAGGAAAGCACTATGAATGAGGGAGAGGCTGCAGTTACTATAGCTCATGCAAAGCAGCTTATTGAATGTGGTGTTCAGGCATCTGATATTGGAATAATCACTCCGTATGCTGCACAGGTTTCGCTCTTTCCCTCGTGTAATCTCATCATTATGTGATGTCTGGTTAGTGTTCCTATCATGTTATGGTCAGTTGCCATTTGCAATCCGAATTTAATGGTTTCATTTTAGTTTTCAGATTCCTTGCTATCCTCTCCATCTAGACAAAGCCATGTCTAGTTCCATTTTGCTTCATGTTACTTGTGATGCCTGCATTCTGCTAGCTGTTTTATGTGGATAATAATTGAATTGGATACGCTTACAGGTGACCTGTCTTAAAATGATGAGGAGCAAAGAAAACATATTGAAGGATGTAGAAATTTCAACAGTTGATGGGTTCCAAGGCCGGGAAAAAGAAGCCATTGTCATTTCAATGGTTCGATCTAATTCAAAAAAGGAGGTATCTTAAGAAAGACTTGCCATGACTTTTGTTGGCATGCAATGCATACATCGTAGCCTTTTCAATTACTTTTAAATTCAAGTGCTCCCTGGAACGGGTGGCAAGCTCGTCCTATATCTGATGTGGAATAGTGCTATTTATCATGAGACATGAGCCGGGCATGGTGCACATTCCAGAGGGTGAGAGTTGGTGGGTCACTTGCTTACTGCAAGAGTTGTGCCTGACTGACTTTGGGCACTGAGCTGTGGTATTCTGCATTAGTGGGTTGCTAAATTTTTCATAGAGATTTCAAAAATTTTATCTGATGGTAGAGAAGCTAAAAAATCCCTTTGTTTACTCTCAACGCGACTGCTATTATCTCCAAGCTTGTTCAATAGTACTTGCTAGTAGAAAAGAGCATTCTGTTACGAGATATCACTTTCCATGTTTTCAGGTTGGGTTTTTGAGCGACCATAGGCGCATGAACGTTGCAGTGACGCGTGCCAGAAGACAGTGTTGTCTTGTATGCGACACCGATACCATTAGTCATGACAACTTCTTGAAGCGCCTAATTGAATACTTCGAAGAACATGGGGAGTACTCAAGTGCGTCCGAGTATGTGAGTTGAATCTGAAAAAATAAATCTGCATGATTGTTTTCTGTATATGTTCAGAAATTTCTTAATTTTTTTTTTATGTAGGTATAGGACAGAAAGAGTTTATTCCCTTATCGTTTTATTCCTTTGATTGTCATAAACAAATGTAAAATAATATCTATGATATCAGGTCATTGCCTGATCTTAGGAACACATCACAACAATGCTTACCATTTGACAAACCCTCATCTGTTCTATATTTTTCGTCAACTTGCAATATATCATGTGTGCGATTGCTGCACTTATATTTTTTGGAACTTAAGCCAAGTCAGATAAAATGTGCTCATGAGAGGAGACGTTCACGGGATTAAATTTGATCTACATTTTTAATTCCGAGAACGAGGTTTTGTGCAATCACTCTTTCAATATTTCTTTTGGATATAATTTACCATATATTTTTTATAAAAAAACTTGTGTATAGAGACATGTTCATATGTATACCTTTCTAGAATCTTCCAGTACCAAACATCTTAGCCAGGAAAAAAAAAAACATGAGATCACGATGCCTTGTCAAGCTGATGTGGCTATATAAAGAGTGAGGGTTTAGATTAGAGAAATGGCTTGCAAAACCAATACTTTCAACCGACAAAAGTGAAGCTTTTCATGTAAGTTTGATAGAAATCCAACTTCTACTCGACTTTTTTTGTCATTTGGATCGACAAACATCATCAGACCTGAACGGCTAATGGTACGACTTCCATTCCAACTTACCAATGGCAGATGTCGAGAGACCTGCAGCTCTATTACTCGGACAAACTCCAACACGGCGATCGACTACCCTCAGCCGCCTCAAGGCAGCGATTCGAACTGGCAAGCATCATGACCTGCAAGCATGGATCAAACGAGTCAAGGCCATGGCGTTCGTCGCTGCTATCATCAAGTCTCCGCGCCATTCTGACATATAGGTAACATGCATCGGAACCAAAGTATTTTTGTTTATAGGTTCACCACTGGCCTACCCGCAGAGCTAAGCGACTGCGTTAGAGAAAGAAGAAGAAGAAGAAGAAGAAGAAGAAGAAGAAGAAGAAGAAGAAGAAGAAGGGCGAGTGTGTGTACTTGGGTTCAAGTCTGTGACCATGGCAGCAGCATTGAAGTAGCAGGTGCCTCCTAGGTGTTTGTGTTTTTGCCAGTAGCTGTTGAAGGCATAGGACGCATGGTCCTCGACCGTGTTGGGAAGGTAGCAGGGCTTGTTTGGCTGGATCATGCTGCAATTTGCACCCCCGGCGCCACACGCCCAATCGAGAGCTACTTGTAGAACATCCTCCGCCGTTTGCCCATCTGCTATGCACCACTGCTTCACTTGACCAGCCCCAACATCTGCCGCCACGCCCAATTCTGGTGAAATCTTGGGAGGTAAGACGACTCTGATCTCACTTGACGTAAAGAATAAGAAAACGAAAACTTAGACCACAGCTGTGTGCATTACCTGATCTCGGTGTCAGTACCACAAGGATCAGAACTAGCGAGAGCAACCTTGGCACACCAGTGATCATCTTCCTCTTCCTCTTCCTCTCCTCCTCTGGCAGTGAGAGTAGCAATTTATACAGATGCGATGCTAATATTCGCTCCCTCCTAAAAGGTAAGTTGATTCTTTCCTTGGGAGTTTTGGATTTGTGCGTCTCTTTTCATGGTGTTGCTTCGGCATGTAGCGTGGATGTCTCATCTTTAGCAGCTACGGTTAGTTCCTCGGTAGCTTCAAAGAACGTATTTCAATCCTCATACTTTTAAAAATTTTAAGATTTTTATACTTGTGAAAGTAAAATATTTAATCCCGTTTCTCTCGTATTGTCGACTCTACTGATATTTTCGTTAGTAAACCCTATGGTATTTTCGTCGGTAGAGTCGACGATCTGAAGAGAAACATGATTAATATAAGAATCTCAATGTAACTTTTGAAAATATAAGATCTAAATACCAAAGATCCTAATCTGTAATAAGCCCATATAAGACTAAGTATATTAACCATCCAATATTAGATATTGATGGAAAGTTAGGGCATTACATTTTCCTTGTATGCTTACTTTTGTAAAATAGTAAAATAGATAAAAGGAGGTAAATGTAGAAAAGGACATTAATACTAGTGTTTAAATAATATTGTTTATGAGAATACAAAATCATGAACGTACAAGATAATAAGTAGCGATAAAATAACATTAGTAAACAAAATATTAGAACAGATGAGAAATATGTTTTTTTAGATAATTATTCAACATTAATATGCAAAGCAATAAGATCAGCAATGGGATTTTGAAAAATTGACATTAATAATCGGCACCATATATTAAATGTTTTTGACGCAATTATTTGATGGTCAGAATTGGGTGGCTTAGGAGCAGCAGCAGCAGCAACAGCAGCTTCATGCAGTTTGTGGATCGGAGTGAAGCCCTCCAAGAGAGACGACAGAGAAAGCCCGCCACCGTTCACGTACGTATCAGTCTATCCGCCCGATGGCAGCTACTCCGCCTCCTCTTCGCTGTGGCCTTCCTCCTCCTCCTTCACCTCAGAGATGGAGAGCCATCTCGTCTGTTCGTCTTGCGGCTACTGCCACAGGAACAACCAGATATCGGCTCCATCAACTCGGCGGCCGTGGACAGCCTCCGACGAGGGTGAACGCTGTCGGAGCAACCGATCTGGCCCCTGTTGAGATCACCTGGCAGATCGCCGTCGGCGCATTAGGTTCTCTCTCTTTCTCTCTCTCTCTCTCGATCTATCTATCTATTGCTCGCGCACCTTCGCCTGCCATGTTCACTTCATCTTCCATTAATTAACTGCTGAGCGCGTGGATTCTTTCAGCTGGAATTGCACCCTTCGTGGTTGCAGGGATCGAGTTCAGCAAGAGAATCGTGAGTTCCATTTCCACACTCTATGCATACTTTTTGGGATTAAGAAAGATAAAACTGAAACAAATAGTCTTAAATTACTAAGAATTCAATGATTTGGGTGATTGAATAAGCTTTCGAGTTGTATTGAATACAAAAGAAAAAAAAAGAAAATTTTGATCCAGGACATATACATGAATAAGAGAAAAATGTTGGAAATATTGATGCATGTGGATTGAAAAAGAGACTTCAAGAATTTGGAGTTTTATTGGTGTTCTTCAATCTCGTATATGCTAACAGATCTAAGAGTCTATCTAATTCGATCGATCTTTACTGCAGATAGCCCAAAGAAGATGTGGAGTTTGCGGAGGCTCCGGCCTTGTTCTTCTCAAGGACAAGAGCTATGTCCGATGTCCGGGCTGTGGTATGTCCAATTCATCTCCTTTGTGGTTGCTGTCGCGTTCTCGAACTTAAATAGAGCGATTCCAACAACATGGATTAATGATTTGACTAAATATGTGTTTTTGATGCGTTCATTCTCAGGTGGATTTCTCCCATGGCAGTCTTGGAAAAGATTCTTCACAGGATAGAGAGTGATGAATGGACCAGCAAACATGTTTGTCTCTCTCTCTCTCTCTCTCTCTCATGTCATATATATAGAATAACTCATGTTGCTATTGTTGTGCTTCTTTATACACCAATTAGACTAATAATAAGCCAACAAAGCTGGTGGTGGTGTAGTACGAGGCTTCCGTTAATATTTGTATAAGCATTGGAACAGTCGGATGATGATATATAGAGTTCTTCATCCCACAACCTAATAGAGTAACTTAAGCTTTTAGATTATATTAACATTCGATCTAAGTCATATTAATCTCCAACAATCTAACTCGGTTGATGTACTTCGAGTTCTATGCAAGAGAAGAGTTGTAAAGCATCATTAAGTATAGCTCTCAATTTTTTGAGATGAACTTCGAAGATAAGCTCAAATATCTAGGATATTTAAGACGTAAATTGATAAAATATCAAAACATTATATAAATTTTCTTACTTTTTTTTAAAAATAAGATAAAAAACATGAAAAGAGTTTTCAAGATATTATCATAAAATAAATTTGACTTAATCTCTTGAAATTTAGAGTAGCAATTCATATACGTTCATGGTTTAGCATTCGTAACTCTCAACCTCAATCTTGTAGATATAAGATTTAAAATTTTTTTTTGAATATGAGCTCAATAAATCTTTCTCATGTAAATTTCTAGAAAATGTAACAAATAAATCTGAAAAATAACAAATCATTATCTTCATGTAGATTTTCTCCCCTTTGTGTAAACAAAAAGATATAATCAATGAGGGATTTTGAAAATCAATCATATGCAATATATCATATCATCATAATAAAATCATGAGTATTATTCCAAATTATCATGTATCAGCATTATATGCATGATAATGATTTCACATCATCATACCTTATCCTCCTTTGTCATCAAAAAAGAAGTGCAATTTCATCACTTTAGAACATACAAGTTAGTGATTCTTTATTCTCTTTTGAGAAGTGCAAGCTAGCAATTTTACATCATGCAAGCTAACAAGTTAGCATGTGTTACTTCTCTTAGCATATTTTTTAGAATGTGAGGTTAAGCAAAATTTTTGATTCTTTTGAGATTTGCAAGATATCATTTCTTGCTTCTCTTTTGAGATGAGCAAGCTAGCAAGTTTTTCTCCTCTTTTATCATTGTCGAAAAGAATGGATGGTTACAACAATGCTAAACTTTTCCATTATATCATTTTTTAAATCATCACATGAAATATATCAAGAAAAATTAACATGGTGATGAGATATACAATTCATGACGATAAATTATGAATATCAAGAGATAAATCATAGGAGAGATAAATAAAATATCTTGATTTATGCATAAGAAATCTTAAGTTATCAATATCATGATTTATATAAAAATATCCTTTTAAATAATACGAGAAGACATAATAAGATATTTTGATTCATAAAAGATTTCAAGTTATACTATGAATAGTACTCCTCCAAATGTCCAAGGCTGTTAAAACATATCAAAATATGACATGAGAATAGAAAGAAGCAGAGCATATTAATTACCTGATGTCATGATTATGAGCTACAAGTATTAAGTTATGTTATCCTATAAAACATATTATAGATATAATTAAATTTGGTTATCGATTAATAAAAAAGATTAATTATAGTAGAATTATTTAAAAGAAGACTTGACTCTCATAATTATTTATTTTAGACCTTTTGCTCTCACCTATAAATAGATAATACTTCCTAGAGATTTAATGTGGATACGTTATTGAAAGATTACATATATTCTCTGATTATATATATTCTCTCATCTCCCCTTGTTACTAATTCATCGCTCATAGCGATAAAAATAGGAAGAGAGGAAAAGATAAATTTAATTCTCTTTACAGATTGACATCGTTATAGCTTTCATATCTGACGTCGATATGCTTATATATCATAAGAAAACTTTTTGAATGACTTCGAAATGTATACATTACATATTTGATCTATTATTATTTTATTTCAATTTCTACCATTAAAATTTTTTGTATAACAATACAATATTATGATTTTTATGTTTGCAATTAGTATCAGAGCTAGATCTTAAAATCAAATAATTTAGTTCGTAAAAATATTTTAGATCTATTTTGTGTTTAGATTTGTTTATTTCCACACTTCGTTTGAGAAAAAAAAATTATTTAGTTTTAATTTATGATACTTGAATGATTTGTTTGTGTTATCGATCTTCTTTCTTATCTCGTCCATTTTATTACTTGCTTACGGGTGACGCAAAGTTCCTTGTGCTTGATCGATGGACCATTGTTAACATCTTGCTATCAACGATAATATTATTGAGAATGACGACCTCTGATGGTTGCCAACCTAATCGTCGACCTCGGTTGCGTACGTAATGGAAGTCCTATAGGGTTTGACAACCGACAACGATTCCATGGTCAATTGCCTATGTGCAACAACCTTGCGGTAGTCGACCTAACTTGGTCGTAGGCGGCTACAGTCGTTGCGTGCGGTGGTTGTGACTGTGGCAGCACAATTGCTTGCAATGGTTATGCCAACATCGCTGTAGCATTTGTTGCTCGTGACAAGCGTCAACTGGATGTCACATACTGCAATTCCCAACGGTTGCATAGCGAACGCGTGGGCATAGCCGTACGTCGCAACAATCATAAGGGTAGTTGGTCGATGCATGTGCACAATCGAGTGGTGGCATAATCCATTGATTGTTGTCAATCATCAGAGGTGTTCCAACGATGAGGAAAGTGGTGACAGGATGCATTGTCATGGTGTGACGATCAATGAGGCCATTGGCCGACCATGTGAGAAGAGTCTCACCATCACGGTTGGCGCATAGGCTGTGGACGACAATTGCAACATCAACCCACGCGATGGGTTTAGGATTTCATGTATTGAAATTATCATTTTGCCCTTATATATTCTTTTAATTCTAATTTATGTCCTATTGATAGTTATATCCTTCAAAAACTATATATCCCAACTAAAATTATAGTTTTACCCTTTAGAACTAATTTTTCTTTGACTTATATCATTAATTATAAAATTAACTAATTTAATTTATTTTAATCAAATATTTTGAATGGACTTGATATGCATATCTTTTAATTGCTTAACTAGATTTAGATTTGATCAATAAAGCTTTGATAAAATTCGAAAAAAGTTAAAATTTTGATCAATCTTTTACTTTGATCAACTTTAATTTTGATGAACCTAATTGGTAAATAGTTGCCCGAATCTATGAGCCTAATTTGAGTGTCAAATTTTGGACTTATCCAATTAAATATATTTGATAAGAGTTTAATACAAAATTAAAAAATATAAATTATTATTTTTATAGTTTTCACATATGATATATTGATAATAATTTACATATGATAAATAAAAATCTAATTAATGTTCATAGATATTTATTTGATTATTTACATGCATATATTTAAAACTATAAGTTAATATTTATTTTTCATATCCAAGATATGATTTATAATTTATCATGATTACATGTATCATATGAATGTTTCATTATATTGATTAATATTTAATAAACGACGTTGCAACATCCCATATACATAATACTTATGAAGATTGATAGGGGCAAAAGATTCACCCCAATCTTACCACAGAAAGATCACCAAAGCAACAATATGTTTATGATCACCAAAGCAACAATAGATTTAATATTATTTTTGGATTTTTATCACCAAAGCAACAATATGTTTTTCTCTCCCCTCTACTCCAAATACCCTCCCCCCTATTTTTAGATTTTTTTGATCACCGAAGCAACAATAGATTTTTCTCGCCCCTCTACTCCAAATACCCCCACCCTCCCCTAATTTTGGATTTTTGATCACCAAAGCAACAATAGATTTCCCCTCTACTCCAAATACCCCCACCCTCCCCTATTTTTGGATTTTTGATCACCAAAGCAACAATAGATTTTTCTCTCCCCTCTACTCCTAATACCCCCACCCTTCCCTATTTTTGGATTTTTGATCACCAAAGCAACAATAGATTTCCCCTCTACTCCAAATACCCCCACCCTCCCCTATTTTTGGATTTTTGATCACCAAAACAACAATAGATTTTTCTCTCCCCTCACCCCTGTTAACTAACTTGAGTATTAGATGGAACAGCCTTTTCTTACAGAAGAAAAGAATGCAAAGACCTCTATCATCACCCTACTCTCTCATAATTCATGTTGTTAGACGATTCGATAACTGCATCACGATTTGAAATCTGAATTCAGGTTGACAATCAATTTCCTGGCAAACAAATCTATTTCATTCTCAAACTCAGTTTGGGTGATTGAAGTTGTATTCTCACTACGGAAACTGTGACCAAGTTTCTATGACAAGTTGCATCACTAACGAGTTGGCAGGAATAGCATTAAACATTGAGAGGTCGATATCTAAAGACCTGACTGATGATATATGAGCAGATCTTACTAAAATATTATAAATTGTATCGCACTTTTCAAATCATAAGTATCAGTAAAAGCAGCATTTACCGTAAGCATCTAATCACAGAAATGCAATAATGGAGGATGAATGTATAACAATGACTCACCTGGATGATCTTTTTCTGCCCTTCTATTCTGCAACTTGCTACAGAGAAGAGAACAAATCAAAGTCAATAAGAGAAGCCAGTGGAAAGAGCGGGCACAAATTTAACACATTGACACAAAGGAACGCATCAATTTGACATGGAAGGACATATCAAATTACCTCCTCAATCCAGTCTACTAATCCACACAGTCCAAGCATGATACAAATTCAACTCTTCAAGAATCCAGATATTTAACACATTCCAAGCATCATACCTTTATAATTACTCCAGAAATCAGAAAAATAAAAGAAGCTTTGATCTCCCATTAGTGGATCTCAACTGATGCAGATCTTTCGTCTTGCCGAGTCCCTACAGTGACAGTCACAATAAACTTGTAAAATCGTGTTGAGCTGCCAGGAAATGTGAAAGACCAATATGCGACACTCAACAATAAGGTCATGACCATTTTACTGCATTATACATGTAAATTCAGGTAAAGTGATCAACTTAAACAGCTTCACATGTTCATTGGGACATTGATCACAAACTGGCATTGCTACTAGCAATTCAATCACCAAAGATGAAATGCCAAAACTTGTAAGTAAAATAGCCGTAGGATTTGCATTGTTCCACTAATCAAAACTTTCAATTGCACACAGTAAGCAAAGAAATCAGTATGGTAGACATCATATACATAATGTCATGTTGCACCGCCAGTATTCCACCCCATTTTGAATTTCCATGGTTTGACAAATTCCACAAAAGACCTCTGATGCTTTTTTTTTTCACAGGTGATAATAGAGAACCTCCCCGATGCCATGGAGGGGTTCATTGGTGTGCTGCAAGCCCAGGTCTGTCTGACAAGCAATTCACCATAATGCATGAACAGTGTCAATCTATTACACTCGAACATAATATAGCACAAAATACTCATTGCCACAAGCAAGAACCTATGCTGTCCTATGAAACTGGCTCTCTCCCGGCAACTAAGTATTGACAGTAACAATCCCATACTCAAACATAATCAGGAAGAGGCATGTCATGCTCATCATGGATGGACATGCTGTTTCACATGAATATAACTAACTCATCTTTGGTATCTGAAGAAATTTTTCAAAAAACAAAAATAATTCAGACGTCTTAGCACAGCTCATGACATCAATCAGATCTAATATGAAATACCCAATCCATATTCAGTATCATCCAGGGTCAATCTGATTTTTGACTGATTTCTTAACCTTATCACAGAATGGTGATAAATCACCTGAATAAACTGAACTTGGCCAGAATTGGTCCATCCTTTTCAATTTTGGTAAATTTGATAACCTTGACATAGTTTTAGAAAAAATAAAGAGGAAAGGGAGGAGGCAGATGTTCAGTTGGTCACCGCAAGCATAATAATAGGAGGGCATCTGCAGGAAAATCAAAGAAAGGGAAGAAAAAGACATCACTATGATCGTGAAACAAGGAAAAACATGCATCTGCAATTGTATTCACCACTCAATGCAACATTTGCATTAGTCATTCCCACCAGTATTGCAATGTTCATTGTCTCCCACCATATGAGATTGACAGAAAAGGGTAAGAGGAAAAAGGAAAGATAGAGAGTAACACTAACTTCTTAATGAATAGGATTGTCATCATAAAATCATGTGAAAGTTCTCTTTAGGTGAAGTCCTTTAAGTGTCTTTGCATTGTCCAACAATTCACCCACAAAATTTATGAGGGACGGCTTAAGACCATACACCTATTTCTATATTAAAAGATACAAGTAGACAAGTTCTAGATCTTCTTACATTCCATATATACTATAATTTTTTAAAATAGTTTTTACCAAGGATTCACGTACCGGTCCATACTGGTATACCAACATTTTGTCAGTACCGGTATGGTGCCAGTACCGGACGGTATGCACTGAATATTATAATATTTTTATAAATAGATATTATATAGTATAATATTAATATATTAAGAAAAGAAAAGAAAAAGGGGCGACGTCGCCATCGATCTCTTCTCCCCACGCGAGGAGAAAAATCACCCGCGGGCGGCGACGGCTCGTGGGCGATCCGCGGGTGGCAACGGCGCGCGGGCAAGGATGGCTCGAGGTACCTTTTCTTCTTCACTTCTTCTTCTTCTTTCTTCTTTTCCTCTTCCTCTTCTTCTTCTTACCTTCTCGATTTCTCCTCAATCGACCGCCAACGCCTTTGGCGATCATGGCGCCGTCCGATACTTGTCACGACCTGACATATCAAGCGATACAGGGCCTTACCGCTCGGTAAGGAAAACCTTGGTTTTTACTACAATAATATTTTTGTATAATATAATTAATATTATTTCTACAAAACATATCAATGTTCTACTTAAAAAAATATTATTTGTTATGATTTAATTGTTACCATTGCTAATTTCACAATGGCAAAAGCTCGTGCACTGGGTAGTAATTTTCAATCAATTATGCTTTCAAAAGTTAAATATCATCTGGAATAAGCAAGAAAATATTATAATATTTCACATTTTATATGGTTTTTTATTATAACTATTTTTTTCCTTAACCTACTTTGATGTTTAAGCCTACAAATCCAAGCCAACTGATCCCTCCAATCCAACCGATCGCACCAAACTGATGTCAACCCTGGTTCTAATATTTGGATTACTGCACGCTAGCTCCTGACATTGGGTCATTCTTGCCAAAGCAACCATGCGAGCAAATTTGACTGATTCACCATGTGAATAACCATAATAATCCAATTAGGAAAAGAGTTTTCCTTTTATGTCCTTCAAGTGAGGTATAATAACTACCTGCTTGAATGATTTATTGAAAAGAATGAGAGACATAATAGATAAAGAAATCCAGACTTAACTATGGTACACGACTAAAGAGCCTTATCTCTTTAAGCTAGTCCACGGACAAAAGATCCATTTTTAATCATTAGATGGAAATTTGTCGAAGCTAGTAACAGCATAAAGCATTGCTGAAAGGCATATTACAATAATACTCAAAAGGACACTATAAAGCTACAATCCCTTTGTATGTGTTGGTTGGGGTCGTCCTAAACTATCAAGAGAGGTCAATATGGTTTTTCCAAATGGAACATGATGGATGAAAACCCAATCATATTAATTTTTCAGCATATTTTCATTTTAAATATGTGCTGGGCGCTGATACTTGAAGTCTCTATTATTGGCTTTCATTAGGAGACATTTGGCATTACTCATGCTTTGTGTCATCCTACTTAAACTCTTGTTAGAAAAAAAAGTTTGGTCAATTTTCTTTTGATTGAAGTTTTCAGAAAGTAGCTAACAAAAGTTTGCCTATTTTCAGAAGTAGAATCTTTCTCCTTCTGAAGCTTCTAAAAGAAGAAAAAAGGAGACCATCTAACCTTTTGATTAGGAAAAGAATTCATGAATTTGAAGAAGTTTGGTCTGAACAACTATTGATAATGAGGATGAGGATGAGATGGATAAAAATAATATGTCCCATTCATTTGGGACGTCGAATATAAGGGAGTGAGTGGTTATTTGTGTCACTCCATGATTTTTAATTTATTTCCTTTATTAATTTTTTAATCATGTATCATACTATCCCACAGCCCCCACCAAAATAACAAATTAATGTTTTTCCCATACAAGAGGTCGGCAAGTTATCTGCAGGTAATTACAGAAAAAAAAGGTTGCCAACGTGTTTAACTTCCTTCAACCCATTTATAAATGGGTGATGAGTTAGGGATAGCAGATATAGACTGGACTTGCTTTCGAGTTTGGACCAAACACCGACCACAGTCTTGTTGCCAACCGTAGTAAAAATGTGATATTTGCTACTTATAAAGAGAGAACAAGAGAACGGAGTGAAAAGGACTTCTGAATGGAGTATGTCACATACCTAGGATTTCCCACACAGCTCAACTCGTTGGGAACAGAAAAGTGCACAATCGACCAAATTTGATATGCTATACACTACTGTTACAGTTCCACACTCACGCGTGTCTAGATGTTCTTTATAGCTGAGCAAGTTCATGTGGTTTGTCTATAGCTGCTCTAAATATAATCTCTGCTCTCTTCTTCTTGTCATCCTTCTCATCATACTTGAGAGACCATGAATCCTTATCAGCAATCAAAGTGTCAGAAGGGAGTGATGCTGCTACAGATCTCTTGACAGTCCCAACCTTCAATTGCACTGTAGGCCTGATTCCATGAAGAAGCTTTCTCTCATTTGTATTGAAGTTAAGAGGACCAGCCTTTGCTGCCTTGATGACAGGGACAAAAGTCTCAAGAACTGACAACCTCTTGCCAACATATGCCTTCAGTGGACTGGCAATTTCAGATACTTGTTTCTCACCATATGGCAAAGGTGAGGCCAGAAGAGGATTGCTATTAACCACCTGATTGCCATTCCCAACATGGCCATCTTTGGTTGGACGAAACCCAGCTGTAATGTTGCAGGCAACCCTCTGTTGCAAGCTTAACAAAGATCTCTCAGCCTTCCTCCGCCGCTTTGCTAGTTCAACCATGTCTGCTTTGACATCAGTGTCCCTTTTGTTCCAAACTGGTGTGTGGACATAGGTGTGAGGATCAGGGAGTCTTGGAAGCCAGTCAGGTATGTGCTCTCCCGGCGGTTCCTCCCCAGCCTGAGCAAAGCTAGGTGCATGCTTGGGCATTCGAGACACAGGGAATCTAGGAACGGGCTGAACAAATGGGATTTCCTCTTCTGTGCTTACAAACTGGGCGATCTCTCGAACTACGCCTGAATTCACTAGGCAACGCTGAACACCAGATGCACCAGAAAACCCTCTCCACGAGTCCAAATCCTGTATTCCCTGGATGACATCAAACACATTGCAATCCGTTCTTCCGGCCAAATTGGCATAAAAACTGGCACTTTTGCCTAGATCGCAAATGTACCGGACGGCGACCTCTGCAAGAGCGTCGATCGCAGAGCGACGAGAGTAGTGAAACCCGGTCGACTCACAAAGCTGGGCAACTGCGATCTTGGCGATGGCGCGGCCAAAATCGTCACCTCCTGACAGCCGACTCTTCTTCGAGCTGATCTGTTGACCCCTTCCACTATCCTTGTTTCCATCACTCATATTCGATCAATCATATTACCGGCACCAAAACAAGGGTTCGCCCAATCTCCGCCACTCCTAGTTCATCCGCCGCGCCTGTGAAGCTCGAGATCAGGTCATCACATGCCAACAGCCAGCGCCATCTTCTTACCCCCCAGGGTTTAGCAGCATCTGAACCAGGAGCCGCAGTACAACGCCCAGCCGAATTCTATAAGCTGGTAAACGCCTCCGGAGTTACAAAGCGGCTCCTCGATGAATCTCAACAAAACTAAGAAAATTAAAAGCAAGAATAACAAAACCAAGGGTTTGCGAAAGAAAGGAATCGACGGCAACGGATCCAAAAAAAAAATACAACAGAATATGAGGAAGGGGCGAATCAACAAAAGAAACCCCTCGATAAACCCTAAATTTCGAGAAGCAAAGAGGGAGGGAGAGAGGGATCGACGGATTGCAGATGGGTTGATGGGGTAGTTTTATCCATGCGATGAACACACGTGGCCATCATACGTTGGCGAAGGTTTGTGGCTCGGATGTGTACGGGCGCGGGTAATGCTGTTCCGGCGGAGCTGTGGATCGCAGGGCCGTGGTGTGGGGCCCGCCTCGTCGTGGTTTCGATTTCGTGTCGCACGGATACGCGTTCAGCTCGTAACACGTCGACACAGGCGTCCCATGACCAACCCTCCACCCACATCCAACGTCACTGTATGTTACGTGTCTTTATGCGAATCGTCATAACTAGTGCTCGGTGTTCAGTATAACGCATCGGTACTGCTTCGCATCACATTGGCTTCCCCGTAGGTATGATGTCCATTTCCGCCGTTGGATTTGAAGACGTATCAATCATGCGTTGATCGCGCTCACGATTTTTGGCGCAATGGTTCTGACGCAGAAAACCTCGATAGCCACGAAAAGCGAACCAAAAACCCTAAACCTAGAGCAATATCGATGGCGAAATCGTCGGCGTCGATGGAGAAGCTTAAGGGCTTCTTGAGTTCTCAGATCAATG
Source organism: Ensete glaucum (assembly GCA_021527575.1). NCBI lineage: Eukaryota > Viridiplantae > Streptophyta > Magnoliopsida > Zingiberales > Musaceae > Ensete > Ensete glaucum. The sequence continues at coordinate 2,292,426 of CM038559.1, forward strand.
ACGAGGAGAAGTGGGCGCTGAATTCGGTAAACCTCCCTTTGTTATGTTTCTTCTGAGTTCAGAAATCTTCAAGGTTAATGCTTCATATGATCCTTGTGATTGTTTGCTTAAGTTGTTCTTTTCTGCCCTCCTTTATTGTTTGATGATCATCGGATTTATTCTCTTACAACGAAGTGATTGTTCAGCTGATTATTTGAACCGTTAAAGCAAATCTTTTTTCGGTACATGCTCCGTTGCAAGAAATACTAGATAGCAAGAATACAGTGTTAGATCGTTTCAAGCCCCAATCTTGGAAGGGTTATGCTGGTAAATCTGCTAGTTATATCATCTCTTGATTGATAAAGTATTACCTATTAAAATTTTGAGTTCAGTTATAACTTTATGAACTTAAGGTGCTAGTGGTAGTGTTCAATCATAAAAGTGAACATACTATTGGCGTGAAATTTTTTGGAGTTCTTTAAAGTGCGATCAAGTAAATGCTCTTATCTGAAGAATTAGGGCATTAAGTTCTGCAATTTGTTCTATGATTTGAATCAATTGATTTTTTTTCTTTTCTTTTGTTGAAGGGGACACATTAACTGCTGCAGTTTGCTCCATTATTTGCTTTCTTGTATTGGATATTATTGGTGAATATTAAATACCAAAAGATCTAAATATACTCGTATGGGTGCTTTAGCAAATTATTTGACAATTATGTACTTTCTGTTATGAATTAATGACTGCATTGTGTTTTTGGAGCTTACAAGTTTGACATATGGGTGGCAGGTCTGACTAGAAGTTAGTGATAATGCCCTATAACATTGTAGGTATTATGCTGAATTCATAAACCTTGTGCATCTTTCAGGAGTTTTGCAGGAAATAATTAGACTGGCTGTCTTCTTCTTGCTTTATGAGTTCCCCCTTAACTTCTTGTGCGCTGCTACACCAGAGATGTAACTTGTTGTAAATCCTGTAGTTTATTTGAACATATTATCCCTTAGGTATCAGATTTTTAGAAATTGATCTCTTGTATTTCTTATGTCTTGGCCCTAAAAATCCCTCACCCTCACAGAATTATCCAGGGTTTGTGCAGATTACATGTGATGTGCCGTAGCTGAATGTTTAGATAAATAGCTGTTTACATTACCTATGCATTTTTTCATATATTATATTGTCCTTTAATCACCCAGATAATCCATTCCCAGAATTTTTACAGCAAGTGAAGTAAAAAACAAGCTACCAAAACAGAAGGGATGATAGAAGAAAGCAAACGGTGATTAAATCATGCAGCCTCTTCTTTTCTTTCTTTTTTCCATCATCTTAGTTTTCCACTCCCTCAGAACTTTTCTTTTGCTTCTTCCCACCATTTTTAATTTGCTTCTTCCCACCATTTTTAATTTGCTTCTTTCTTTCTCTAGGTCTTTTTTTTAAAATCTGCTTTATTCCCAGTCTTGCTTTTCTGCAAAGCTACTTCTCGTTCTTTATTTCTTCTGTTTTTGCAGTCTTGCTTTTGTACTTCATTAATTGATTAAGCCACTACAAATGCTTGAGAAATGGTTATCTGCTGAGGCACTTTTTTCTTCGCTCTAAAAGGAGTTTCCACGATATTCTTTTCTGCCATTGTCTCACGTCCTTTGATGCAATGGAATTGGCTGTGGCTTATGTAACACTGCTAATTTTGGAGGTAGCTTGCTTGGCTAGATTAAACAAATTGTTGACCTCTTGCCTTCCTCACCACTCAATTTCCCTAGTTGTATCGTTTTGACTCATATGACTATAATTTTCAAGATGGCATTTGAGGGAAAAACTGTCCACCTGTCTGCTCAGCAAATGGCCAGCTTGTTTCTCATATTGGGTGCTCGGAACCTTCAGCATCATCAATACTTTTATATTGCTAAAGATAAACAATATCAAATTATCTTAGTTGCTATTTTTTAATGCTTTCTAGTAATCAAGATGATGTTTTATGTGTGGTAGGTTCTTTCCGGAGTCATAAATGCATGGTCTATTATGGATATGACGTGAATGTAACATGTGCATAACTGAGAAACTAGCAAATACTATTGCAACACAACTTAAATGGAATGTACCTTTTTTATTTTTGTCTTTTTCTAATATCAGTACTTTAACTTATTTATTATTTAACAGTTTTGCATAATTGAAGTGGAAAGTGAATTTTGTATTGTTTGTTTTCTGCCTGCTCGTTTATGGTAGTTAATCATTTTTTAATCATTTATAATATTCTTGTGTTAACAGCCTTCCAGCTTCATACTAGATTTTTCATTTACCCACTTAACTTTGTTACAGAAGCTGCTACGTGCTGCTGGGCTGTTTGCTGCTTCTATAGTTCTAATGCGCAACTTTGGAGATCTTATGGCTATCTAAGGTTGTAGTAGCGGATTGTAATTCTTCTTTTGTATACTAAATTTTGTATTGTTCATTTTTTATCTGCTCGCTTATGGTAGTCAATCATTTGTAATCATTTATAATATTCTTGTGTTAACAGCCTTCCAGCTTCATACTAGATTTTTCATTTACCCACTTAACTTTGTTACAGAAGTTGCTACTTGCTGCAGGGCTTTTTGCTGCATCTATAGTTCTAATGCTCAACTTTGGAGATCTTATGGCTATCTAAGGCTGAAGTAGCGGATTGTAATTCTTCTTTTGTATACTTCAATTTTATTTTGAATGTTTTGCTTCCCATCTTGTTAGCGGATTGTAATTCTTCTTTTATATACTTCAATATTAGTTTGGATGTTTTGCTTACAGTTTATGTCATAAGCTGCATGTGCTTTTCATGTATCATGTTCATATGGCATTTGGTACAGTTGCATGGTTTGCTTGCCTGTTAAACCATTCTTGTTGGCTTTTTTTTTTGGTTCTTATGAATAATATCTTGTCCCGCTCTGGATTCTTTTGCTGTGCCATTAACATGTACGTTAGTATCATCCCAAAAAACACGATTTAGGTCTACTTTACTTGCTGGTAGTTGTAAATGAAGTGAGAAAATGAGTGTAAAGGTTTTCAAATTTTAGTTTTGAGTTTTACAATGTAATATTGCACTAATGGTGTGTTGAATTGTGTCTCAAATTTGAGAAAAGAATGTATTGTTGTGTTGCTTGCTTGATGACAAGATGTAACTTTTAAGGCATGTCATCTCTTGGAACATGATGTTTGAATTACAGAATCATGATATTGTGGTGTTTGAAATGAATTATGCATGCTGAAAACTAGCTCTTAACTTTTTTTCCCTTTTCTCATAATTGGTTTTATTCATCCTCATGGATAGGGAATAAAAATATGATTCAGTATGTGAAACTTCTATTCCAGAGTCAATATATATAATCTTATTTTAAGGAGATATATGTGTGATGATTCAACCTTAGTTTTTTTTTGTGTCAGTGTGATCATTCTAAGCTTGTGAAATTTATCTTTGTATCGTATTGTGCTACTAGTTTATACTGATGACATTTGTTTACACACGAAAATTATAGGAAGCAATATTGCAGATGTTCCACATGAGTTCCCGAAAATGAGTTAAATACAATTGATGTTTTCATATGTTTGACTCTATCTCATATGTTGGGTTATTCATCGATGATCATTTCAAGTTTCTGAAATTTATCTTTGTATTGATCAAGGTTTGTAATTTTGTATTGAATCGATGTATCGATCATTTGTCGGTATGATACGTATCGAACGTATCAACACATGACACATTAAGATATCAAGATGTGTCGAGAGTATCGGACCTCTATCGAATTGATATGTACCGAGCAGATCGAGTGGTACCTTGGTATCGATTATATTTTATTGCTTGTTTGTATTATTCGAGTGATGACGTTTATTGTTTATCCGTGATTATCCATGACTATAAGAAGGTTACAGGAGGCATTGTTGCAAAGTGTTCCACATGATTTCAGCAAAATGAGACAAGGTAGAGGAAAATTTAGATCAACTTTCTAACTAAAAAAAAAAAAAGAGAAAAAATGAATTATTCAGAGCATGTCATGTCACCCTACAGCCTCAAATCATCAATCTGACTGCATTCCCACACAACTCCTTGCGTGATTTTTGGGTTTGTGTTGGAAGGGACATCATTAGATCCCAAATCTACCGGCCATTGTCCTTTGCTTGCAAGTGAAGTGAAGGTGAAGGTGAAGGTGAATCCTCGTCCTTACAAGAACTCTGCTACTCTATTCAAAGCTCGACTGCTACTCTAAGTAATACATTGATTATTATCATTTCGATCGTCTACCAATGTCCATATGATGATGAACATGGCCTCCTTCCATGGACTGGTTAGGGCTGTGCATGGTTCTCTCTCTCTCTCTCTCTCTCCTCTTCTTCTTCTTGCGTGCATGATGTCTTCCCACATATGTTATCAGAGAAAACCAGCGAATAAAAGTTACGACAAGCTGTAGTTCCACTGCCCGTCCTCCTTGAATGCATTTACTGCCGAGGAGCCCCATCTTGTTCATAGGTCTCTTGCCATGCTGTTTAAAGCCCATCACCTTCTCTCTCTCTCTCTCTCTCTCTCTCTCTCCTCTTCCTTTCTTCTCCTTCTCTTGGATCTTGGCGACGCTCTTTCTTGATGATCTCCTGCGGCCGAGAGAGCCATGACGAGTTCTTCCTTTCCTTGTGCAGCGCTTTGGGCCCTTATCTTGGTCGTCGCCTTCCTCTCACCGGCGTCCACGAGTCATCTCTCTCAGGATGATGACACCGTCGCGGCCTACGTTTGCCGCCGCCACCACCACCACCGAGCTGCGAGTTCTTCCTCCTTATTGCGTGGGTTGCCTTCGTGGTGCCTCCGTCCTCGGCCAGGCCAGCTTCAGCCCCCTCCGCAGCCGCCGCCCGGGGAGGAGGTCGATCCCCGATACGGCGTCGAGAAGCGGCTCGTGCCGACCGGGCCCAATCCTCTTCACAACTGAGTTCTTGTATCTGTTGCAGCAGTTGGCGTTTTCATCCTCTCTTGTCCTTTCTTTCCCTTTAACCTGTGGCGCTTTCTTGGCTTCCATCATCCATACTGTAAGAGATGTGGAAAGGAATCACAATGGAGGATGTTTACTGCTTTAGTTGTTGCTGCTGCGTTCAATCTCCCAGTGTTGTTCGAGTTCTTGAGATGACTATGCATGGGGTTCATCCGAGTTATCTTCTCTCTCTACAATATGTTTGACTCAAAAGAGGCTCATGATTTCATTAAATTGGATGGTGGTGGAGAGAGCTCAATGCATTCATGTGTTGTCCTGAGTCATGGGTAATGCATGAGGCTCACAAATCCTTCTCTTGTTCCCCACACTGTGATTTCATTGTCTGTCTTGGCAATGCCACCAGCAAAAAAGTAGGCATAAAAGGGAGGTTAAAACATGCTCTTTGGGTTGCACTTTATGTAGTTTTCAGATGAAACATTTATATTTTGGAGAGCTACAAAGCTAGATGTCAGTTTTGAGAAGAACTCTGAAGAAGCTATCAGGTGTAACTCAGAGTGTGCAATGTTTGCATCACACACACAAAAAAAAAAAATGTAACTTACTAGATTTGTAAAAACTGCAAGGCTGATTGCATAACCTGCTCATAAGATCATATTCTTAAGCTATCGACTGTAATGAAGAAACAGATGCAGATTGATGTCTAAACTGAGCTCACTGCAGGAGACAGAGAAAGAAAAGGGCATGACAAGGAACAGAGGGGTTGATTGCCCACATCAGTTGAGAGGTTTAAAAAAACTAATAGATCTAAAAAAAGAGGGGGTTAAAATTGGAGTGAAGCATCTGATCAAATAATGCAATGAATCCATTAAAAGAAATCCATGTTCAGTTGCAGCTTTCTGTAGAAACTCATGCTCAAGGATGGATTGAAGCTGCTAAAATTTACATCACAGTAGAATCTTCTAATAGCAGAGCAGACCCATGCAAAGCTTTCAGCATTGCAACTTAAGCCACAGAGACAAGGAAAAGTTTAGATGCGTGCACCAAATGAACCTGAGGGAATGTAGACAGAAACAGATCATATTATTTAGAGTAACAACATAAACCCTTCTTATACACAGAGAAATCAAAGTTTTGTTCATTACAGTAGAAGTACTTTCTGAAAGGCAGAACTGTTCTGAATGTTGTGCACTTTATTTATTTCACAATCTCAGGGATTGTTTGAATCATCAGCGCATTATAAGGTAAGGACAACAACAACAACAATCAAGGAAAGCTTGTGTGCCTTGCAAAGCAAATCCAGCTTTCTCAAGTTTCTACTTCTTTACACTGCACATACATATACCAAGATCCTCCCAGTAATGGCACTTAACCAATGTAAAAAAAATGATTATATGGTAATTGCATCACAATATTAATGAAGCATCAGAGAGCAATCAGGGAATTGCAACTAGTGGAGCCACTTTGCTTTCTTTAAAAGAGATCACAATTTCAAATGCACCAACTAAGGCCTTAACTCTGCTTTTCCTAGCTGCAAGAAGCTCTCTTGCAGTTTCCTCGATCAGCTGATTAAGAAAACATTGTGCATGTTTCTTATCATGAACATCTTGATGCCTGAAAACAACATTTCTAGTCTTCTCCGGAGAAGAATTGGAGTCTGCAGCATTACCATTCTGATTGTCACCCACCAAGTTAGCCAGCCCGAATTTGAGTCTCTTTGGACTATTGCTTTCAGAATGAAGATTTGCTATCTTGTCTCTGATTAAATCTAACTTGTGAGTAACCACAACATTATCTTCTGAGTTAACGCTACTACTTCCTGGTCTACTCTTTATTACACTTTTTGGAACTCCTCTGTAGGTTCCATGAGTTACCTGTCGGTACAAATTAGGTTCAGTCGCTGTACTAAGTTTAAACATAAATTCCACATTTTCTCCTTTCCTGTCTGGATATAATTTGCATTTTCCGAGCTTCTGATTGAAGGCTTTAGTAAATACATTCTCCAGATTAGGCTGTTTGGCATTCCAACCTTTCTCACTGGTACCAGATGTTCCGGATTTGGCTTGATTCTTCACTGTGATGGGGGATATTACTTCCCGATGTTTCCTTAGCTTCATGTTTGACACCCTATTAGACTTAAACTCAGTGGATGGAGAGGTGGACACTGGTGAAAACACTTTCTTTTTACCAACATTTGACTTACCCAATTCCTTAATTAGCTTCTCCTGGTTCCTTCGACCAGATGGACCTATTGATGACACAGATGGAGATGAAGATTTCATCACCAACTTGTCTAGTTTTGAAGATGTTGCAGGTTCAGCAGATGAGCCAATTGTCTTAGAAGATGATGAAGTTTCCTTCTTGATGATTACTCTGGGACTGAGAGATCCAATGGTGCTCTTGACATATGATTGGCTCTTTTGTTCAGCTGGAAACATGACTGATTTCGTTGTTTTCCTTATTGCAAAATTCTTTTTGACAAATATTGGTTCCCTAGATGTCTCATCTTGTTCCTGTTTGCTTACTTCACATCTGTTGGAGACTCCACTGTCTTCGTCTCCATTCTTCAGCTTGTTCACCTCTCTCTTTGCTTTCTCACCTATACTCAAGCTCTTCATCTGTGTCTGTTCTTTTGAGAATCTTGTTAGACCAGTTGGTTTGTGGATATTTTTCTGAATTGATCGTGTCATTAGCTTCATGCTTGAAACTTCCTTGGATGATATGTCTGCATGAATAACAGGTCTGCAATTAGCATATGATTTGGTCTTATAATTCTTCAGCTTCAACCTTGCCTGTTGATCAGATGATCCAGAAAGTGTCTCCACCTTGATATCTACCAGATTACTGTATGACTTTTTTGTTCCATCAGTTGTTTGACACTCAGAAAACACACTGCATAATTTTGATGGATCTGCATACTTATGCACAACAGAAGCAACAGATTCCTGAATTGCTGATGAAATCATATTTTTTTCCCTGACAGGTTTGTCAAATGATCCTCCTACCTGAGTGATGAGCACATGCTCTTCAGTTGCAACATCATTTAGTATTCCATTTCTATCAAGTCTTGTGGTTTCTGGTTCTCGAAATAAACTGCTAGATTGGTAAGTTGATACTCGCTCCTCAGATGCAGTGACCATAGATTCATCAGACGACTTTTCATTTTGATCAGAAACTGAATGTTCAGGGCATGCATCATTTATTTGGTCCTGCAATCCAGCATTATGCTTTAAGATTGAGGATTCACTAGCTGATCCTTCAGCTAGGTTGCCAGTTAGATCAGAAATACTAATTATCTTCTCTGGTGGCAGATCCATCTGCTCAATTAATCCAATTTTACCAATGAGTGCATCTCTTGTAGAAGTTGGACTTTGCTTTCGCCCCATTTTCTGCCTTCTTTGCCGCTGAGTCATAAAATTTGATTTACTGTATTCTTCAACAGGCAAGCCTAAGAACCTTGGAAAAATGAGATGCTTTTTCTTGACATCAAAAACATGCTTAATTCCATATTGATAGAAATCATCACTCTCTGAAGAAGAAAGTGAAGCCATGTTATTTGGCTTTACTATTGAATTTGTAGTTGCCATTCTATTATATACCTCAGGGGTTACCGGCATGATAACTCTCTCTTTACTCATTTAAATAAGAAATATAATCTTCCGTGTATCTTTAATTCTGTAACAAGAGAAGCACAAATGTTAGTGCAAAATAAGCTGCATACCCTGGCAACAAAACTTGAAGGCACACAGATCAAAGAATTAGTAGCAATATGAATTGCAGCATCAATTTGCACAACCAAATTTGATATAGTTGAACCATGGAGAAATGATCAAGATAGAACATGGTTTTTTTATGATTAGGAGTAACACAAAAAATTGCTAGAAATTCATTTGAATGAATGAACTATGATTTCAATAAAAATGTCATTTAACACGCAATGAACTATTTTGTGGCTTCTTGTTGTTTTTCTTATTGAACAGGTTAAAGGTCAATTAAGAGATGCATTAATGGGCTCACAATAGATGCTACTGTACAAACTTTTCTATTTCAAAAAGGTTGTGGAAGAAACAAATGATTGCATATTATTTAGGACTTGAACAAATTAACATACCAGGTGATATAAAACAAGCAAAGGCCTCTGCAATTTGTAACCTGTGTGGCTCTTGGTTGGTTCTTATTCCAGTTATTTCTTATCATAGTCAAATAATATAGTTGATGAATAACCAGCTAGTTCCAAATGACATGTCTACTGAAGTTTTACCATATGATCAAGCAGCTAAAGGAACAAAAGCTTAGTCAAATAAATAATAAAAATCAGGTCACTTAAGGGTTTGACTGATGCTGATTCAATGACATCCATTTCTTCTGTAAGCACAAACATGTTTGCATCAGTAGTTAATTAGAGATTGAAGTAAAACTCAGAAGAGTAAATCATGAAGCAACTACAGATATATGTAAAAAGGACACCAATAAACAATGATGAAAAATATGCAGTCTCCATAAATAAAGACACATGCTAACAGCTGCAGTTCATGAAAATGGCAACAAAAAAAAAAAAAAACCAGATTTAATAATGTTTTATTGAATACCTACAAAATCACTTGCTAATGATCAAATTGCCACTAGATCACAAATCAAGACTTGCTGCAATAAATAAGCTATTCTGAGAAGATGATAATACGAGATACACAGACATTGGCAGCAACCAAAAGAACACTATTGCTTTAAAATACATAATTAAGCACTCCAAATGTAAGAAAAAACTACATCAAAATGATATAAGATTACAGTGAGAAGCAGGTAGTTAAGTTTATTGTATAAATTATCAAATGCTCCAGTCAAATTATTCTGCAACATCATACATATCCAAAGAAGAAATCATTATACTTTCCATAGCTAAACCCTTTAATTTTCCAAAACATCAAAGCTTGACAGATCAGATTTTGCATATGTATAACATATACACCTATATACATACATATATGTAATTCTACGTTCCTCTAATAGTTACATTACTTGTGTCCAAAGTCAGTGCTGATAGAAACAACAAGAACAAACATTAGCATCGATCATGGACATACTCCATTCAGTTTGGAAACATATGTTGATCATAGCATTGATCATAGAAATAATGAGAACAAAATCATCTTCTGAATTTGACTCAAAAACATACGTTGTGGAAACAACTAATTGTCCCATTTAAAGCTTGGTCAGGTTAATAATGTTGGCTTAGGAAGAAGATTAACTAAAATATTCAAATATTGAGGAACCAAAAATTTGGAATTACAAGCCATAGTGTTGCTTATGCGATTACAAATTAATTAGGTCATGTCCAAAAATGAGAGAAAAGAGTAATGCCAAGATTACAAGATAAACATTTCTTTTGGTAGATTTTCCTGCCTCTCTTCTCAGAAGAATAGAGCATACATATAGTCATCAACTTCTTGAAAAGAAGGATGTTTCCTACATCCAATTAGCATTACTCCCACCAGCATAGATTGAAAAGAAATCAACTGGTATTGACTTGAGCAATTGTTTTCACCTCATATATATAAAGGAGAGATAAGCATTCATGAGCAGTCTGTAAAAGATTCCCAACAATTTCACACAAGTATGAAACCGATATCCAAGAACAAGAAAGAAAAGACTAACATAAACCTACAGCGTCGTGACGTATGCAACAAAACGATAAGAAATGCTGATAAATTACAGATTTTTCTTGCGAGTTTGCATCAAAATCGATAGGATCAAGAACCAAAAGAGGGCAACAAATTCGCGAAACCAAGGAAAGCAACCAAATCACGGACCTTTCCAGTCGTACGAGAAATGGTACATGAGGTCGCAAAAAAAAAAAAAAAAGCCGAAAGTGCGCATCAAGATCGTACCTTTGGAGAATAATAGACGAGCAGAGCACCAGATAGCGTGGAGGAGATCGTGTTTTGAGTGGGTTATAGCGGGGTGCTTCGGTTCGCCGGAGAGAGATGGGAGAGACGAGACTTCCTGTGTGAGTTCATCCAGTGAGAGGAGAATTAATGGGGCTATCTTTCTTTCTAATTAAGGATGAACAAAACCATAATCTACGGGATTAACATAATACTGCAACCATAGAACCAAAAATAAATGGCTTAAGAGTGGTTTGGTGGTTGTTTTCTTCGTTAACCATTTTGAAGTGCATTTATTTTCCACAACTTTTCTTACCAAATCATCTGTTGCTAAGTTATTATTATTTTTTCTCAAAATTATTTTCCAAAATATTAAGTGCCAATTTGAAATTGTTTTGATTTTTATTGGAGAATGATATATTTGAGGACGAAACTCTTTTCTTTTATAATAATAATAATAATAATAATAATAATATTATTATTATTATTATTCTCTTCTCCATAAGAATCTTAACTTTGGACTCATAACATAGAAAAGAATTATGAGAATACTCATTCATATAAATAATTGATTATTGTGATAATTCAATTTGGTTTGATTATGCTATTAATTTGAGATGCAAAATGAAGAAAATAAAACATATAATTAATGGTTCCAATTTGGCATATATATATATATATATATATATATATATATATATATATATATATATATATATATAAAGAAGGAAGGAAGCAAAGGCGAAGACTGGCAAGGAGAGATGGCCGTCGCGGGTCTTTACAGGCGAATACTTCCTTCTCCACCCGCGATTGAGTTCGCCTCGTCGGAAGGGAAGGTTAGTTATCTCAAATTTTATACTACACTCTTTGATCTCCAGCGTTCTGCTCTCTAATCCAAAGACGGAGAAAGAAAATCAGCAAGAAATGGGGCTTTCCGCGAACTAATTTCTCGTTCACGTCGGAGATTGGATTAGGGTTTTTCTAGTTTTGATTCTTTGATAAGTTCAAACCATCGATACGTACCGACTACCATGTTGGATGCTGTATACCTAATGTGTGATTTGACTGTTAATGAGTATAGTGTGGTGAAGAATGGCGTGACGAGTTTTAGTCTTTGTGTGCTACAGACATAGGGTTTTCGAGAACTTAGCTTGTTGGAATGTTCTTTGGATAACTATCGAACCCGAGAGATTTTTTGCAGCGAGAAAAAAATTGCATCTTTTCTACTTAGCGATGAGTAACATGGTCATGTGCAAGTTTGTTTTTCATGGTATTGATCTCATGAATAGTTTCTCATGGTCAAACAGTCTGCCACTGGCGACAAGTGTTTCACGCTCTTCACAAATTTACATCCTGACCTCGAAACTCAAAGCCTAACAGATGGTAAGAGAGTACACTAAAAGTTACGGCACAGTATCAAGGCGGTGGTCCCGTGAGAGACATATGAACTGAATGCTCATGAGAATAGAACATGATTCACGCCCTGGTTTTGGTTTCACTAATCACTACAATTCTTGTTTGATCATGTAATATGGAATTTGCTTGACTTCTTGATGCTTTTTATTTTTTTGGGTTTGAGTTAGCTTTCATGACAAGATATGCCCTGTATAGGTTTCTCCTGTCTTCCATGATACTATACGTCTTGTATGTCTTTTATGAAATCTTTTTCCTGGTGGACCTACTTCCTGGTGGACCTACTTTCGTTATTTCATACTATTTAAAACCAAAAGATGCTGTTGTTTTTATTGTTGATACTCTGTTTTAGCTCCTTATACAATGGTTATATTCAGATTTAAGTACTAGCATTGGATGTCATTAGGACAGATTTTGTCTTTCTTTATGAGCCAATATTATATTTATTCGTCATTTTAATTTTCTTCTCTGACAAAATTTGCAGAGATTATTCTCTGAGGCTCTTCAAAATGGAACAATGGAGGGGTTCTTCAAGTTAATTTCTCACTTCCAAACACAATCAGAACCTGCATACTGTGGATTGGCCAGCTTATCTATGGTCTTGAATGCTCTTGCAATAGATCCACGGAGAAAGTGGAAAGGTATTCTTTCATCATTAGTCTTCATGTTATTTTTTTCTAAATTAGGTGATATCTATTTTGTGCAGATTCTTTTTCAGTTATGCAACTTACTGAATTCTTGTTGAGTAAATATACACTTGTATCTCTTGACATTCTTCTCCCCATCTTTGGTCGGTGATGTCCTTTCAAAGGAATTCGTTTAGGTTCAGATTTGATTTTTTTTTTTTTCATGTGGATCCTTAAACAATTTCCTGTTCCAGTTGTATGTATAAACAAGCATTTGACTAATTCAATGTCCAGTTCTGAATCAGATATGACTTATTTCTGATAATAATATATACATTTTGCTATTGGTGACAACAGATTGCTACCTGGTAATATGCACTGTATCTTGAACTTAATTGCTTTTGATGTGGGACTGTAATAACAAAAGTGGAATATTTGCAGAAGTCTTCCTTATCTTCATTTTTTACCTTCACTTCAATTTTGTTATGATGGTTTCTTTTTTTTCCTTTTTAGGTCCTTGGAGATGGTATGATGAGTCCATGTTAGATTGTTGTGAACCTTTGGAAAAAGTTAAAGCTGAAGGTATCACATTTGGGAAAGTTGCTTGCTTGGCTCAATGTGCTGGAGCTAAAGTCGAATCTTTCCGTACGAGTAAAAGCACCATAGATGATTTTCGTAACCATGTTGTCAAATGCACCTCTTCAGAACACTGCCATTTGATAGCATCATATCATAGGAAACCTTTTAAACAGGTCTCTCTACTTTGCCTCAAAAACATATTCCTTTTGAATGTTTGTCCAATCCTAATTAGCATCAAATTGATATATTGTGAGGAATATTGCTTTCAATGAACTGCAAGTGACTTTATATCAAAGAGGATATTAGTTAAATGCAAGTTTTCACTTCTTTAGTGATGTAGTTGCAATGTTGGCTTGTATATGGAAAAGTGTGATGGTGAACCATTGATTTTATTTTTTAAGATCAGGGGTCTATGAACTTGTTAGTTATATGTCTGCATCAATGATTGATTATGTACAAAGATGCATTACCAACAGTTTTTTTTTCTTTGGTTTTTTTTTTTTTGCAAATATTATCCACAGCTAGATGTTTTTGGTTTTATAGCTTAATAGTTGAAATGTTATTCTGCATGGAAACCTTTTTTCTCCTGTATTAGGATTTATCATGTCATTCAGTGGTATATGTTTGAAGAACTAAATAGTTATATAAACCAAGGTTTGACTTACCGGTCCGTACCGGCATACCAAGTTTATCTCGGTACTGGTACAGTACTGGTATCGGGCGGTACGCACAGTGCATACCGTTCGATATATTAAAATATAATATAATTTTTTTATAATATAATATTAAAATATTCAAATATAAAAAAGGAGAGAAAAGGCGACGTCGCCTCAATCTTTCTCCCGCGGGAGAAAGCGACTGCGGCGGCAGCGTGAAGGCGCCGCGCGAGGACCCGCGCGATGATAGGTTTTCTCCTCTTTTCTTTTTTTTTATGCTTTTTCCTCTTCTTCTTCTTCTTCCTCCCTTTTTCTCGCTCAATCGACAGCCGACGGTCGATTTCTCCCTCAATCGACCGTCGGAGGTCGATTTCTCCCTCAATCGACCGTCGGAGGTCGATTTCTCCCTTCAATCAACCGCCGACGATCGATTTTGGCGAACCGCGAGCGGCGATCGCAACTGGCGGACGGTATGTACCGCCTGCACGATAAATATCGAAATTGCAAACCTTGATATAAACTACATATTAGCATATATAATTTCAGGGAGGCTTGTTGGTCTTGGTTCATTATTGCTTGTTAAAAAAGCAAAATGATATTTTGTAACTCCTTTTGTCTCCAACTGATTGAGCCAAAAGCACCATGCCATGGGCACATTAATGGATACATATTGCCTTCTTTAAACAAATTGGTTCTACGAATTAATGGAAGTGTTTAATGTAAGCAATAACATTTGTCGTTTATGTATTCCGTGGCTGTGCATTCCTGGAACATAGAAATGCTGCCTTTATTTGGAACTAGCATTGTACGTTATAAACATGTTGATTGCATCACATGCTGGTGTTAGGACCCTAGCTAAGTCGGGTCCATCTATTCATAATTAATTCAAGCTGAGTCGTGTTAGTCTGTTCAGTCGGAGTCAATTATGGGTCGGGTGAGTCCAATTGAGTCAGTTATGAGTTGGTTAGAGTTGGTTTTTTATCTTGGAGTTGATGTAAATTATTAACTGCTTCTTAGACTGAAAGTACTTTATTCTTTTACCACCTAGGCACCGATTCCTTTGCTGTTCAGTGTTGGCAGAAATACCTGATATTTGTTTCTTATTTACATGCAGACAGGAACTGGCCATTTTTCACCAATTGGTGGATATCATGCGGAAAGTGACATGGCACTCATTTTGGATGTAGCCCGTTTTAAATATCCTCCTCATTGGGTTCCACTTGCTCTTCTTTGGGAAGCCATGGATACAATTGATGAAGCAACTGGGTGTCCTCGGGGGTATGCTTTGATCATTCATTTTCTCTTTGTCCATCACTTGAAAAGGAGCATGTTGATTCAAAAACATCAAGCTGTGTGCCAATTCTTACTTGATGCGTCTTTTTGAAGGAACACGTAGTTACCTACATGTTACTAGTAAATGATCATCTGAGAATCAGGGGGAAATGGAGATGTGTCATCTCTGATGTTTTTGATGTAGATAATCTCTACTTGCTTCTGATCTGTCTTAGATATTACATATGAGTTACTTCTAATAGATTTACATAAATGTAAAACCTGATCTGCATGTAGTGGGCTTGAGAAACAATATTTTAGCACTGACTTGGTAACATTCTTACACCACTCGTGATCATTTATAAGAATAAAGGGTTTGTGCTGGCAGCTTAATATGTATAGTTATTGAACATTTGTTTGCAGTCGTCTCTATGATGTTTTATGGCCTTATTATTTCTTGGTATCAAACATATTCTCTGGCATTTGATATCTTGTTTAGCTTCCTATGAGTATGAGACCATCATATTTTTCATCTGATCTTTTATTTGACTGGTTCGTACTAATTTGTTGTGGTTTAAACTTTAAAGTTTCTACATATGTGAAAAAATAGTAGTTACAAAAAGATCCATTATATCTGTTGTAATGCAGATCAGATCCGAACTAGATCCCTATAAGACCACTGTTCTTACTGAAACAGGACAGCAGCTGATCTTGTTAATCACTGCAAGGTGTAAAGAGGTTCTTGTGTAGCGTTCTGATGCATTGGATGCACATGATCAATAATGATCCAAACAAAGTGCTATCACTGGGACAACGTCCAGGATTTAGAGAGAAATATTTTTGCTTTTTAGTTAGACTTCAAACTCATTTGGATATATCTAAAGGAGATAAACCATTGCAAGGTGGCAGTCCTTTAAAAAACTCAATTCAGACATAGAAGAGTGGAATATTACAAAACAAAGTCACTATCTCATGCCACTGTATCACATGTATACTGTAATATCATTGGTACTGTAGAAGTTCTTGTAGTTGACATAAATCACTCTTTAATTGATAGATATTTCTATTATAGAATAGAATTTGAGTTGGCATAAGATTTGGGTATTGTTGGCTTCTAAATATGTGTTTTGATGTGAGATTGATACTATTTTGTTTATGCAACATAGTAGACTGGATTTTTAGAATAGGGAATCCTTTTCCATGGGTTGGAATCACAGTTCTAGGAGGGTACTATCCTATTAGATGTCTTAATTACCCTTATTTTAATAGCAATTTGTTAATATTGATGGAAGGCCCACAAGAAAAGGTTTAGCATTGATATTAACCATTCTGCTTGGAATCTCTGGTCCACATGTTGGTCAACCAATCTATATATTTGCCCAAACACTTCAACCAAAATGAAAATTTTGGTTCAAAGAAATTCAGAATGTGAACTAAATGCGTTAAGTCACTTGACCAAGGTGACAATTGATTGATTTCAGTGCTTTTGGTTTCTCCATTGCAATTTCTATTAGGGGAGGGGGAGAAAAAAGGAGTAAAGAAATAAAAAGGTAGACAACAGCCTTTGTCCAGAGGGGGGTGACAGAGAAAGAAAAGGGAAGAGTGAGAGAGCGAACAGTAATGCCTGAGGGTTTTTGCCCTCTCTCATATATGTGCATTGAACATGTCATGCTTCGAAGGACTTTAAGCAAAAAGCATATGGACTCTTAGGGCTAACTAAATATATGTTTGCATTGCTTGGTTCATTTGCTTTTCTTGTGGAATGAAACTTAACAAAAGCCAAATATCTGGAGAAAATCTTAAAATCACAACTGAATCGACTAGGTTCAGCTTTGTGGATTTCTTTTCCTATTTTGTTTTCTTTCTTTATGAATACTCCTGGTATATTGTACATGGTCCACAAATCAGATTTTTGCAACATTCTTCCCACATGTACTTCAAATATTTCTTAAAGATGGAGACATTTAGGTTTGGAACCTCTCGGTTTCTTAAGCTTCTTATGAACTTGTCCTTTTGTCACCACATACATTCCACAGTAAAAATTAGTTGTATTTTGTTTACTTTGATGGGTCCCTTATATCCTTTTGGCCCTCTCACCTGAATTTGATTCTTGGATACACATTCAAATCCTGTTTGTGTTTACATATCCACAGACTGTTGTCAGCTTGATTTGGAAGTCTAGGAAAAAGAGGTAAAGGTGTGTGTATATATATAGAATGTGTTTATTGGCAATATATCTGCTCTGTCACGAAGGCTGCATTGTTTTTCTTCCAATGTTCTAAGTGTTAAACCTTTAGTTATTGACTTGGAGATTTTAATATTCTTCAGGTTTATGCTTGTTTCGAGTCATCAGAGAGCCCCATCCTTGCTTTATACATTGGTAAATGATTTTCATTCCTTTTCTTTCCTCTTAAAAATTTAATTATGCTTTCTTCTTTGAATATATAGGGTCATTGAAGAGATTTGGTTATAGGGTTTTAGTTCGTCATCAAATATAGGGTCATTGAAGAGAATCATGGCATCTAGGTTTCGCTTGTCTGGACCATCACATATAATTAATTATCTACCATTTTCGATAACATTTTAATGAATATGTCAATTGGCTTCAGCAAATAATGATATGCATTATAGTTATAATATGTAAGCATCCTGTTATAATTGAAATGCTAATTTTCTGAAAATAAGTATGAAATTTATGATGCTGATGTGTTTAAATAACTATAAAAAAGCATGGTGAACTTTTCTCTAGTTTGTCACCCAGATTATTACGTAGTCATAAGGGGAAGTTTGTCATCTACAAGATTATGTGATTCATCATGTCATAGTTAATATTATAGCGTGGGGATTCTCGAACATTCTTTAGAGCTGCAGAGATGAAAGTTGGGCAAGCATGGCAAAATACTTGATCGATGATGTACCTATTCTCCTGAAGTCTGAGGACCTAAAAGATGTTCGCGAGGTTCTGTCTCTTCTGCTAACGTCCTTGCCTGCATGTGCTGGAAATTTCATCAAATGGGTTGCAGAAGTCAGGAGACAAGAGGAAGAAGGATCTAACTTAAGCAAAGAGGAAAAGGATAGGCTTGCCGTGAAGGTCTTGCTTCTTTTTTCCCCTATTCCCTCTCTTTAATCTATTTTCTTTCTGATGTCTGAATATTCCCTGGTAATTCTCTGATTTCAGGAAGAGGTACTGCAACAAGTTCATGAAACGGAGCTATATAAGTGTGTGACAGACTTGTTATCTTCTTCAACCTCAACTTGCAAGCTAAGAAAAAAAAAATCATTGACGGAGATTGCAGCTAATGTCTGTTGCGAGGGAGCAGCTCTGTTATCAGGAGGCCTAACATCTAGAAATGGAATCTGTTGCAGAACATGTATTAGATGCTTTAAGGATAATGGTGATAAGCATACGACTGTTGTCTCCGGGACAGTAGTTTCAGGTGGCGGCAATGAACAGGAGGTTGATATGCTGGTACCGGTATCAAAAGCAACGACAGGGAGCGGTTGTGATACCACATTGAATAATTGCATCGTGATGCACCCGGCAAACAATGATGTTTTAACTGTTCTGTTATTGGCTTTACCTCCCGCAACCTGGTTGGACATCAAGGCCGAGAGCTTGTTGGCTGAAATCCAAGGTCTTGTTTCAACCGAGAATCTACCCGATGCTCTTCAACAAGAGGTTGGCTTCTCTTGCTTTTAATTCTTTCTCGTCAATTCATTTCTTGTGTTTTATATTATGAATGGACTTTGACAAACTCGAATATTATGCATGACAGGTTTTGCACTTGCGGTGGCAACTCCATTATCTAAAAAGGTGTAAAGATAAGGAAGTAGATAATGATCTTACATTGCCTTAGTTCATTTAGTGCGACCATTTTTGCATCGACCTTTGGACATCAAATTGTGATATTGAATTGTGGCTCGATCGTTTGCTCGAACTGTGGCTTGTCATCGCGTAAAAGATGAACTGTGGCTTGTCATCGCATAAAAGATGAACCGAATGAATGACAGGAACAGGTCATATTGTTGGGACCAAATTATATATATCTTCTCATCCTTTTATTTGTTCTGTGGTGTGCTGTTCTTAATATTGATGATCAAGGGATGATCGAATTATAGAATAATACCCAATATAATGATAATTTTGGATGATGTGAATCAATTCAAGTGCTTCTCTAATTGTTCTTGGTTTGCTGTTTTATCAGCATCCCATCATTTGTTTCTTTTAGTCAATGGAATGCCAGTGGCCAGACAAAACTGTTATGGCATCCACTCCGAAATCGATCAGTCTTCTGATCGTTTAGTCCAAGAAAGCGATCACCAACATAAAATTGATGTTATGTTGAACAGAAAATAACGTTTATTGGTGCATAAGAATTCATGCAAACTTTTAGCATATGCAATTTTGATATATGCCCATCAGATGTCATAATGCAATGTCTCAATTTTATGTTAAATGCCACATATAGAGGAATCCGAGCTCTTGACACTAAAAGCACAGATTCGTGACATATAAGACATCAAAATCTTGTCCAGTTAAACCACAAGAAAAAGAGAATTTATAGAACCAACAAAAATCCAATTCCAGTTGACCACAGCTTGAAAATTGGAAAAAAAAAAAAAAAACTTGAGCCATGCATTCTCCATTATACAATGGCATTGGCTGCACTGGCTATTCTGGGCCACAGATCAGCACATTCCTTCCCTATGGGTCCTGTGATAGCAGATCCTGAAAAAGGAAAAGATGTTCTAATTTCAAGTTTCTTATTATTGTTAGAAAAAAGAATATCTAAAAATATTTCAGAAACTACAGTATTGTTAGAAAAAAGAGATAAATTTTACCTTTCATTTCTCCTTTTGGGTTCACAATAACTCCAGCATTATCTACAGAAGGAGACAATTTTTTTTATATGAGTCCATATTTTGGAATTAAAGCTATGGCAGCAACAAAATTAGAGGACAGCCAACATGACTGGCACCAAGTGACAGGTAACATAATGCTATGCTATAACATCATGCTGTTTAACACTGGCCAAATTAAATATATGCTTCTCACTACAGAATGACTCCAGTGGAAGCCACTCTTCCAGAAAAGAAGCAACTCCAACGGATCAGACAAAGGCCAAAGTTCAAACTACTTAAACCTACTAGAGAGAGGCGACTGTGATCCAGATTACAAAATAACATATTATTACACTTCTGACATATCACAACAAAAAGGCTAATATAAACCTAGTGCACAAGCAGGTGTCTCACGGCCAGCCCCAAAAGGCAACAGCAACAATACTGCTGCTCCAGGTAATGGAATGTGAAACAACCCCTAAATGGAAGAACTCCCTGCAAAATATTCACTTCACAATGAAAAATCAACAACCAAAGACTTTGTATGTGACATGAAATTGGGAATTGTAAACATATTTGGTTTCCTATGTCAAGTGAAGGAGATCCCTATCTGAAACATTTCTTCAATCAGCATAATAATGTGAAGATTAACTCAGTGTTGATGTTAGCTAAACAGCTATATGTATGTCTCATGGCCAGTCCCAAGAGGTAACGGCAGCAATGCTGCTCCTCCAGGCGATGGAATATGAGACCACCTCCACATGGAGGAACTCCCTGCAAAGATTTAACTTTTCAGGAAGAACCATCAACATCCAAAGACTCCGTATATGACGTTTACTCAGGAATTTACAAACATAATTGGTTTGCTCCATCAAGTTGAGGAAATTCTCACCCAGAAAATCTCCTCCGTCAACATAGATAAAGATTCAGTGTACCTACCACCTTGATCTTAGCTCATTAGCTAGATGTATGTCTCATGGCCAGTCCCAAGAGGTAACAGCAACGATGCTGCTCTTCCAGGCGATGGAATATGAGACCACCTCCAAATGGACTAACTCCCTACAAAGGTTTACCTTTTCAGGAGGAACCATCAACATTCAGAGACTTTGTATGTGACGTTTACTCAGGAATTTACAAACATAATTGGTTCGCTCCATCATGTAGAGGAAATTCTCACCCAGAAAATCTCCTCCGTCAACATTAATAAAGATTCAGTGTCGATACCACCTTGATCTTAGCTCAAAGCTGGATGTATGTCTCATGGCCAGACCCAAGAGGTAACGGCAACGATGCTGCTGTTCCAGGCAATGGAATATGAGACCACCTCCAAATGGACGAACTCCCTACAAAGGTTTACCTTTTCAGGAGGAAACATCAACATTCAGAGACTTTGTATGTGACGTTCACTCAGGAATTTACAAACATAATTGGTTTGCTCCATCATGTAGAGGAAATTCTCACCCAGAAAATCTCCTCCATCAACATTAATAAAGATCCAGTGTAGCTACCACCTTGATCTTAGCTTAAAGCTAGATGTATGTCTCATGGCCAGTCCCAAGTGGTAACGGCAATGATGCTGCTCTTCCAGGCGATGGAATATGAGACCACCTCCAAATGGACGAACTCCCTACAAAGGTTTACCTTTTCAGGAAGAACCATCAACATTCAGAGACTTTGTATGTGACGTTTACTCAGGAATTTACAAACATAATTGGTTTGCTCCAGCATGTTGAGGAAATTCTCACCCAGAAAA
Organism: Ensete glaucum; assembly: GCA_021527575.1. Taxonomy (NCBI): domain Eukaryota; kingdom Viridiplantae; phylum Streptophyta; class Magnoliopsida; order Zingiberales; family Musaceae; genus Ensete; species Ensete glaucum. Next base: position 2,314,356 of record CM038559.1, read on the forward strand.
TCTCCTCCGTCAACATCAATAAAGATTCAGTGTAGCTACCACCTTGATCTTAGCTCAAAGCTAGATGTATGTCTCATGGCCAGTCCCAAGTGTCAATGATGCTGCTCTTCCGGGCAATGGAATATGAGACCATCTCCAAATGGAGGAACTCCCTACAAAGGTTATACTTTTCAGGAAGAACCATCAACATTCAAAGACTTTGTATGTGACATTTACTCTGAATTTTCAAACATATTTGTTTTGCTTCATCATGTTGAGGAAATTCTCACCCAGAAAATCTCCTCTGTCAACATAGATAAGCTTCACTCTACAAGTATGAGAAGATAAAGATTCACAGTATAGCTACCACTTTGACTTGTACTTGGGGAAATGGATGCATCACATAGTAAAATATCTGCAGCAAGACATATGATGTGGCAATATCATCTAAAAGTAAAATTTATCAGATAATAGTTAAAAAGACAAACTTTATGATGGCATATGATAAGTTCATAATGTCCCAAACACTGAGGCAAAATATGAAATACTATAGTTCAAAATCCAGTCAAAGTAAATAAAGCAATTAATCATCCAATCATAGCATGAGGAAAAAAAAAAGCAAACCAGCAATTAAGTTTTACCTTCAAAGTACATGTAGACACCATCCTTTCTGCGCCACGGCTTCCGCTGCCTGACAATGACAGCAGGCATAACCTTCTTCCTCAAGTCCGGCTTACCCTTCTTGACGGTAGCCATCACCATATCCCCAACACAAGCAGAGGGAAGCCGGTTTAGCCGGCCCTTTATCCCCTTGACGGATATAATATAGAGGTTCTTGGCCCCTGTGTTGTCAGCACAGTTCACCGTCGCCGCAACTGGAAGACCCAGCGACATGCGGAACTTGTTTCCAGCGGTGCCTCCTCGTCCTATTGTATCACCATAAACAAATCAATTAACAAACCAACACCCCACCCATTCTACAGATCGGGTAGACAGTATCTATAATTGGAACCAGACCTCAACAAAACCGCACCTTTCTAACGAAAGATGAAATCTTTTGCAACAAAACAACGAGTTACCATCATCTAAGAACGAAATCTTACACAAGAAAAAGATTAATGTATTCCCAGAGATACCCCAAAGAAAACCACGCAAACGGAAGAATTGATTCGGCGAAAAAAGAAATCCCTCGATAAAAAGAAAACCATACTCACCTCGTTTCGACATCTCGGAAGGAGTCGGCGACAGCGAAAGGGGGTAACGCGTGGGTCTTATTTATAGCCCCTAGCGCGTGGTGGCAATCTAGGGTTTTAAGATGTCCGATCACTACAATGCCCTCATGTAATGGGCCGAACCGGAAATGGATATTGGGCCAATCCGCCCGGCGTTTCCTGGAGCCTCCCAGTGGCTCGACGCGAACAGAGTGAGAAAGAAGCCGGAGCGTCGCGGCGACGAATTCGTCGGTCGCTTTCCGGGACGCCAAAAGCCACCGGTGGTGGTTGGAAAGAGAACACGGCGTTGAAACATGTGGGCTGGGCGTTCGGTAGGCTTCGGGCCACTTCGTCTCATCTGAACCGCACACGTGTCGTCAATCTCAAATCTCAGCCGCGCGTTGCGGGATTCCTTCCGCCCGTCTCCATCAGCGTTGGTGAGCGCATCACCGTTGCGATCGTTGACGGTCGGTCCCCGCGGGCCAAAGCCTACAGCCATGGGGCCCATCTACCTTCCGTCTCACAAACCCCTGCGCAGAGCCGGTCAAACTTGATCACGTCAATTTAACGCGTACCAACGCGTCGTGGTTCTCGATTGACATTTGCCAAACCAAATTAATATTTTAACCTTGATGGATTTGCTGTGCCGTTGCCACGTCTTCCCGATTGATACAACCAACGGCCCTGATCCGTCGCAGCGTCGCTTCTTCCGTCAGCTAGGCCTAATCTGGACAGCACACGTGTCGCCCATCTGAAATCACAGCCGCAGATTTCCAGATACTTCGCCGGTTGATCCCCGGTGTGAGCGTACGCCTTCGTGACGCGTCTCGGCTACTCGACCATAAACAGCAAACTAAAAGCTACTCAACCCCAATCGAACACGTATCCATAACGGATGTGGTTCATGCATTTATTGGTAGAACACGACGGGCTCTGAGTGAGAGCCGGTAGGTTCGGATAACCGAGGCACGACCCGAAGCTTCTCGAACCTTGGTTTGTGAGAACGAAGCGGGACCTCGAGCCTACTTCGATCTCTCACTCTTGCCGAGGCAGGTTGAGGGAGCGTCTCTCTCGTCTAACGATTGTGGTGTCCTCTCCCCGATCTCGAGCTCCCATCTCGCACGGGTCTACTCTGGTCGCCTCGAGCTCGGATCTCGGAGAAGAGACACCCCGGAACTGCGGTGGGTCGCAGTAGGTGTTGCGCTGAGTTATGTGGTAAGAGGAGGTCGTGTTGGGATTTGTAATTGTTTGGTTTTCCTTTTTTACATTAAGTAGATTGTGGCTTGTAGATTTGGGAATTGGTTTTGTGACTGATGATTACAGGCCGAGATCGATAATGCGTGCGGTGATCTAATTGTTACTCTTTTCCCTTTAGCGTGTTAGGGTTTTGTTTTGTCGATTGTTTTGGTTGATGGATCATGCTGTAAAACGAGTGGAGTAGCGCTCTTCTGGTGGTGAGTCGAGGGGAATATGGCGCAGAGTAATTGGGAAGCTGATAAGATGTTCGTACATTGCGATTACGATATTTATATTTTGTACTTTTACTCTTTGTGGAGTAGGATTCTCTTCTTACTTGGCTTTTTGTTTGGATTTCTCGGACTGTAGGCTTGATGTCTATATTTATGATTATTTGATGAAGAGAAATTTGCAAACCACTGCGAAAGCTTTCATGGCTGAAGGGAAGGTTGCAGCTGATCCAGTAGGTAATGGAATTCCCTTTATGGTTCCTTTTAGATGTTCTATCTGATATAAGGTTCTTGGTATATTTGCTGATAATATTCAATTTGGGATTTCATTCATAGAGTACAATAAATTATCTGACCGGAGACAGAGTAGCCAAATTCTTTTACCAAATGCTTCTTTTTTAACTAGGAGAACTAAAGAATCTTAGTCACCTGACATAACTTGTGATTATTAGTTGCTGCCCATCATTTCCGACAGTCAAATTTGTTGAGCCGGTTTAAGAATTGACCTAGGCCACTTTTTTTCCGGATCAGGAGGATCTACAAGTCCCTGATGGTGTAGCAGCATTGCCAAGATGTGAGAGAACCAAAATTTATCCTGCTGAGTTCCATCCACCCTGATGCTCAAGTCAGATTATTTTTGAAAACCAACAAAAGATGATGGTCTCACTGAATTAATTACTGCACAACTTATTCCTACTATTTTAGGAATTTTTTCTGCCTAAGTGGTGATAGGTCAGGTGTGCTGCCTATTAAGTGATGATAGGTCTAGTATGCCACGATTCCAAGTGAAGGTTGCCACCATGTCTGGTTGTGGTTATAGTGGATGTGCTGGCAAGAAAATGGGATTGGATTTCATTGTGACCATGTCTCAATGTGGTCATTGTGGTTGTGTTGGCAAGAAGACATTATTGGATTTCGTTGACTATGTCTCAATGTGGTCATAGTGGATGTGTGGCAAGAAGACAGGATTGGATTTCATTGTGCCCTGACAATTCCTATTCTTTTCTATAGCTCTACAACATAAGTAATCTACTAGCATTTGATGTGGATATGATGTCCCTTCTTTTACCTTATACCTGTATTATCGCCTCTTTACATGAATATTGTTTTCGGAAAAGGTAGCTAGAATACAGATGAATGATATTTATCCTTGGATCTGATTTTCAGAATAGATTCATCATTCCAATTTCTTCTGCTTTTTGCACATTTCGAGATGACATAGTTTCTGCTGTATAAATTTCTGCCTAATTAGATCTTTTGAGGAATCATTTTGTTTTAAAATTTGATGGAATAGCTTCAACTCATAAATATTAGCTCTAATTCTGGAAATTATTTTATGTCAAAGCAAACTTATTAAGAAAGTCGTGACTTTTGGCTTCATTTCACAGCAATTGATGCTCCTGGAGGATTTCTGTTTGAATGGTGGTCAGTCTTTTGGGATATCTTCATTGCAAGGACAAATGACAAGCATTCTGAAGTTGCAGCAGCATATATAGAGGTAAAATTGTCAGAATCCTTATCGTCATTTTTATCCCTTTATCACTTTTCTGAGTGGTCATTCCTGAACAGTTTCTTGTCTGGTAGGCTCAACAAATCAAAGCAAGGGAACATCAGCAACAGTTACAGATGCAACAGTTACAATTGATGCAACAGCGACATGCTCAGTTGCAGAGAAATAATCCTACTCATCCTTCGCTTATGAGTCCTGTAAATGCTGTAAATTCTGATGGCATTTTAGGACCTTCAACTGCTAGTGTCTTGGCTGCCAAGATGTATGAAGAACGTCTGAAGCACCCACACTCAATGGATACTGAGACATCCTCGCAGCTTCTTGATCCTAATAGGATGGCCCTTCCTAAGTCCGGAACAGCTCACACTGGGTAAAATCTGTTTATTTCTCTTTGATATTGAGACCTGCCACTGCACCTATTAAAGTTCATTCAATTGTTTCATCCATTGTTGCAGGCAGTTAGTCCAAGGTAATCCGGGGAGTATCTCTGCAACATTGCAGCAAATTCAAGCTCGAAATCAACAGACAACTGTAATTTAGTGCTTTTTTTTATGTCTTGTATCTTCGATGTTTCATATTTAGATATCTTGCTTTATCACAGACTTGATCGATCTGTTTTATTCTCATGTATTATATCTATGATAGGACATTAAGATGGAGGGTAACTTGAATATGCCTCAAAGAACTTTGCCCATGGATCCATCCTCGATATATGGACAGGGCCTTATACAGTCAAAGTCTGCACTAAATGTTGCAGGTAGGTGAATGTTTACTATGACTTTTTGTAACTAGTATTTCTGTAACCATCTGGATATTTACTTGAGAGGAAAAGAATGGTCAAATCTTCATTAAATTTCACAAATGACTGTTAGATTTTGTAATTTTGTTTATATAATTGTTTCCTTAGATGTATGCTGTCCTAGTTTAACAAGATTGGCCTTAATGACATATCATGACCATTATGGTTAGTATCCTATACTGGTATTTATGTTTCACATAGGACTGGGCGAGTCTTTTTGCTGCAACAATGAGCTCACTGGGGATTTTTTTTTGTGTGTGTGTGTGTTTCATAGAAACAGCTTTACCTTGTTATTGAAAGTCAAGGGAAGTGGTCATGATGTTATCTTTGAGATAATTCCCTGTCTGTTTCTGTCTTCTGATGATCACATTCTTTTCATGATTCCGTACTTTATATGAAGAATTATGTATTACAAGGGTCTGGTGCCTTTGGAAGTGCAAAGCTGTCAAGACATACCTTTTGGTGAATTTGATTTTTTTATGACTTATACTAGATTAAGTGCTATATGACTTTTTGCCTATACAGGACTGAACCAAGGTGTCAGTGGTTTTCCATTGAAGGGTTGGCCTCTAACAGTGAGTGGTTTTTCAGAACGTTAAGATTTCAGTAATTTCATTTTGTTGTACCTATCTATGTTGACTTGTTTCTATTACATATTCTTGCACAGGGTATCGACCAGCTTCGGCCCAATTTAGGTCCTCAAGTGCAGAAGCCTGTTCTATCTGCACCAGCTCAGTTTCAGCTTATGTCACCACAGCAACAGCAACAGTTCCTAGCACAAGCACAAGTACAGGGCAATCTTGGTAGTTCTTCTAGCTCTGGAGATATGGATCCTCAACGATTTAGGACATTACCTAGGGGTAGTTTAAGTGGTAAAGAGGGCCAACCCACTGGAACTGATGGGTCAATAGGTTCTTTGATTCAGTCAACCTCACCAAAGATCAGACAGGATCAAGCTGAATACATAATGAAGGTTAGTTTTTCCAACTTGTAATCACACTGAGATTATTTCAAGCTTCTCATTGCATACTATTTAATACTACTTGGAACTAGAATATTCAGTTACATATATTTGGCTACTTGTCTGTCAATGAACATGGATAATATATTTGTTCTTTTAATTAAGATGGAGGGAGACTTTCGTATCTTTTATGTGCATCCTTTGGCTCTTGCCATTGTTTTAGTCATCATGACAAGAGATTTGGCATCAACACACAGGATTTTTGGACATAGTAGTGCAACTCACTGAAGCATATGCAAATCTTACATTATAGTTTGTAATAAGTAAAATTTAAAATACAACCTCAAAATCCAATCTCAGAAGTACAATAAATTAAATGTTCTTTTCTTTTTTCTTTTTCTTTTTCCTTTTGTCATAGGACAGATGGGTCAAGGATTGAAACCTCTGTTCGATATCACTAACAATTGTTGGTTGGGCCAGTACGTTACCACAAGTATGAGCTTGTGTCAACCTGTACCTATTGGGCCCTTTGAACCTCTAGTAAATCTTCTCTTCTTTTTTTTTTTATCCCTCAATGTTAAACCAAAATGTATTTAGGATCTACTAAAGTCCGTATGTTAAAAACACACACATAAAACAATTATAAAAACGCATGAAGGACATTATACATGTATTACTAACAAATCATAAACATATTATTAAAAAACTTATAGATACATGAATTTTAGAGCTATATGAGCCATGCATTATTAATGACTACTGCCACCAAAAGCAATGGCATGTTGGATCAAAGGTGTCTAGGTCCACAAGGTGAATCAGTTGGTGATGAGTATTATAACTATAAACAACTCCCATGATATTACTTTGAAGCATTCAATCTAGCAATAGTTATGATATCTTGTTCGTTATACCCAATTTATATCAATGTTGTAGGGTAAGTAGGCTATGCGACAATTGATGTAGAACTAGTGTTGAGTGGTGAGACCATGAGGGCCTATAAGCCATTTGAAGCAAAGGCATAAATTAGGACCAATTATAGATAACATATCGTAGCCCTGAATTATGTTCTGGTTGTACAGTTATAACTATGAAAATTCCTATCTAACTCGATCACGACTAGCAACCCGCTTGGTCTAAAGATATGACAACGATGTGGATAGTAATGCCTCAACTGACAATGGCGTCGACACTGGGAAGTCAATGGTCTCGTCTACACAGTTTAAGGGTGGTGCATGGATCGAGAAGTAGTATCTTATACATGTCATCTAAGATTCAGATCATGGAGCTTGACGTGATAGTTGGCTATTCATCTTCGAGTAGTAGTGATAGTTGGTCATTCTTCTCCGAGTGGCAGTACAGTGATCGATCTTATGATACGAAGCAACATATAAGTGGTGAAAGCAGAAGTTTTGATATTCTTCATGTTCCGCACCGATAAATGCCACAATTGTACTTGTCTCGGGAGTTGCCTCGAACATGTGTGATTCACGATGATCAAACTACAACCATCACCACATTAATGCACCAATAGCATGCGGTGTATCGATATACTATGTCATAGGATTAATTTCAGGATTGGGTCTGACAAACATATTAAATTGATATACAGATACACAGGATCGAGAACCTTGATTCATTGTTTGTGGAGTCCCATTGTTCTTTTTGGTGGTAGAACCATGTATATTCATCGATTGATTATCTGATTCATTTGAATCTAAATTATTTAACAAATAATCTAATAATTCAAATATTTTTTGTAGATAATTCAATATTAATAGAAGGACGGTCCGGAACGTATCTCAAAGCTATTCGTCAAAGCCCAAAAAAGATGTATCACTATTCTTTTCTAATTTAGATTATTTTTGCTAAAATCATACCAAATTTATATTTATTTTCAACTTAAGAACCCTAATATATTTTTTTATTGTTTAAGTATTTTTGGAGTTATTTTCAGTCATTTTTTTGTGCCATCGGTATGCCCCACCATACTTACACATGGTATGTCGGTATGGAGTGGTATGTACCATACCGCTGGCAGGCCAGTACGTCGGTTCAGACTGGTAAAGCGAACCTTGGTTCTCCAGTTCATTTTCTTACTGTTTTGTGTCTATCTGTTAGGAAAACGGGACCCTAACCTAGCCACCGTTGTTAATAGATGTTGACACTATATATCTCATTGTCATCTTTTTGGACCTCATGCAGATTGGAATCAAATGATGATCTTATCTTTATAAAGGAAACCAGAGGCCAGTTTCATAAGGAGTGACTTTCATGGACTTGAGGTGCTGACCTTAGGTGCTATTTATTGGAGTCATTGAGCCACAACTGAAGCAAGCCACAAGATTAATGAATTGATGGCATCACTACTTAAATGCATCTTTAACAACATTGGATGCAACCGGTACTTGAAAGAGGACTTAAATTAAGAACATGGATCATAACCTGAAATAAGACACCGAAGGCTGTCTGTATTAACAACTGAAAATAAAGATGAAAATTATCCTGTTGAAGATAAATGACTCCTGTGGTTCTCAACCTAAACTCAGTTAAGATCCATCTTAATCCAAATTGTTTTATCCTTTCCTATCAATAATGAATTCCTAGATATTTCTGTGTTTTGATCCAGATTCTGCTTGCTCTCAGCAGTTATTTTAAGCTCTATATTGGAGTGTCGACATGTATCAACTTTTGTTAATGCAGACATGAAATGTACATTATAGATTTGCTTTAAAGACCAAATCTGGTGACATTTATAAGTTCTAATAAAACCAGAACGTTTCTTTGGCAGTCCTGATCTCAAATTCAAACATAATGCATAAAACATCTGGTATATCTATTGTGCAAGAGGTACAATCTAATAAAGTGTTTCATTTAAGACCATGTTTACTTAAATAAGGTGGTTGATCAATCTGAACCATGCTTCAAAGTTTTTCTGTGTCGTTGCATTCCATTCTTCCTTCTTTCTACAAAACAGAGTCTTGAAACTTCAAATATAGTATTATAAGAAAATATATCATATATAACCTGCCCCTGTTGGCATCTTTTCATCCTACAAGGACACCTCGTGGAGTGTCCTCTGATTGACTCTAGAAGAAAATCCTACTAAATGAAAATTGCATTGTTTTCTGTGGAGGGTGTTCTTTTTGTTTTCTCTTCTTTTCTTTTTCGTTTGAGGAGCCAAGTGGTTTCACTGCAGTTATTCTGACTTAAAAGATATATGTTCAAGTGCCGTGTTATTATGCATCAGATATATAATTATTTTTCATATTTTCTTTGGAAACTGTTGCTTTTAATGGTTGCTTTCTCGTAGTTCATGTTGATAACTGCAGATAGATGTCTTCCCCTTTCTGCTTTGTGCTTGTCTGGTACTTTATGAATTTAGATAAAGATTGTGCAGATGCAGCAGTCCTCATCTCAGAAGCCACAGGAACATCTCCAGCAGCAACAACAGTTAGAGCAAGTAATAAAGAACCACTTTTGCAACTCCCTTATTTTATGTTTTCAACTATCTCGTCATCAATTGACCTCAACCAATCTGTTTGTGTTCTTTCTGGTTTTTGGAGTGATGAAGATATGTTTTCTGACAATTCTTAACTGTGATATCCAGAACAATAGGAAAAGGAAACAACCTTCTTCATCTGGGGCTGCCAACAGTACTGGCACTGGAAACACTGTGGGTCATTCTCCCAACTCTCCTTCTTCAACACCATTTACCCATACAATTGGTGATAGGGTGGGGATGGCTGGAAACCTGCACCATGTTAGCAGTATGCCCAAAAGTTCAATGATGTATGGTGCTGATGGACCAGGGCTTGCTTCGTCTTCAAATCAGATGGTATCAATTTCAGTTTTCTTTCTCTTTTTCCTTCTTTTTGATCTTAAAGTTATAAGAGGAATATATTGCAATTAACTGCATGTTGGTTTAAAATTTTGTATAGGATGATCTGGAGAACTTTGGGGATGTTGCTTCTTTGGAAGATAATGTAGAGTCATTTTTATCGCATGTTGATGGAGATGCAAGGGACATATTTGCTGCATTAAAAAAAGGTCCTGATCAAAATCCAGGGTCTTCAAAAGGTATATATGACGGTACTGTTTGTTTTATTCTCTAAATAAAACGATCCTGAATATGCTTAAACTTTCTGTCCAGGTTTTTCATTCAATGAAGTCGGTTGTATTCGCACAAGTAACAGTAAGGTTGTCTGCTGTCATTTTTCTTCTGATGGGAAATTCTTGGCCAGTGCTGGACATGAGATGAAGGTATTAAGCATTGGTATTGGAACTAGTTGAACTCATGCAGCATTTATTTGAGAATTCTGGATGCCAAATTGGTGCAATGATATATTACTATTCTCAAAAGGTTAACTGCTAAAAGAGGGATTCCCTAGTCTCAAGTTTTAGAGATTCAGTAAGCTACAACTGAAACATAGTTTGTTATTGCCACTGGTCTTTTTTATTGTGCATTAGTTGTAAAAAGGAACCAAAATATTATGGGTGTATCTTGAGGTACATCTTTTTTGCTCTTATATTGAGGCATGAGTGATCATTGAGAGCTAAAACATATAAGCATTTTCCTAAGAACCTTCCACTGGCTTTATATTAATGGTAAATAATTTCATTCTCTAGTTTGCAGAACATGTTTAACCAGTTAGATATTAAAATTCCTGTACCTGCTGATTGTCATTCTGTTTTTGTGCTTGCAAGTATGGTTCTGTGTTCTGCTCGGACCAGTACATGCCAGTCCAGTCTGGGCTGTCGGGTTGGTGTCACGGACTAGTCACATGCACTGGGAGACACTGCATATTCTCCTCTTAGAAGAAGTTTCATGGCACATTCTGGTGTATCATCTGTCAGAACACTAGCATGTACATGTATTAGACCCATACAGGTCCAACCCGGGACCAAACAGGTCCAGTACTCATAACATCAAACCCTGCTTGCAAGTATTTCTGCCATTTGAATTTATGGTTATTAATTCGCATTAAGGTTTCTTTATGCAATTTATGTTGATTGCTGTATTGAACTAGTGAAAATTGTCTTATTTAACAATTTTTTTGTCATCTTGTAGGCTGTTCTGTGGAACATGGATACTCTTCAAACAGAGAGTACTCCGGAAGAGCATAGTCTTATCATTACCGATGTTCGTTTTATGCCAAATTCAACTCGACTGGCAACTTCATCTTTCGATCGGCATGTGAAACTCTGGGATGCAACACAAGTAAGGATCTATTCTTTCTGGACTTTGGAAGCCTTGCCTTGTATCTTTGTTTCATGTGTCCTCTGTGTCATCTTGGGTTTTTATTATATTTAGCTACAACTTTCATCTATGATTGTGTAGCACATACAGAAACCTGGCTGTTCTTTTATGATATCATCCTTGAAGTGGGTTTTGTTTCAGGTGTTTTTTGGACTTAAAGCCTAAGTCATGTCTTGTCACTTTTCCCTTTTATTTAGGCTCTTCAAGTTTAATGTTGCAGCTTGGGCTTTTGTAATGAACTTTATTTTGCCTGTATTTTTCTTGACTATTGTTTTGGATTACAGTATAATGGTCAACGGCAAGTTGATAATCAGTAGTGCTGTATGGCCGACTCTGATATGTGACAATGGCTTGGATTATGATGCAGCTTTGGGGTCTATAGCCTTAAAGCTTTTCTCTGATAATTAAGAAGTGGATAACAGTAAATGCTATATTAACCAAGTTATGATGTACTTATAGTTGGTATATGGGCAGTCAAGATAACGTGTGCTGCATATGTTGTACGTGGAAGCATATAGCACCGTCTGTGGGGGTCAATTGAATATCCAAATTCATATTTGATTTAACATGCATAAAGAAATATATACAATCAATCTTGATGTATCCACTAAACAATAATAATCTATACAATGACATTTATGCTTTTTAAGAACTTACGCTAGTGATAAATCATAGGAAATGTGTATTTCGAAGCGATTAATGTTGTGCTATCATGGACCATTTTGTAATGTAACTAAAGAAGAAATCCTGGGATTTTATTTTCTCAACTTATTTTTTCTAATGTGGTATTGTATTTTTGATTTGTCCAAACTAGGTCCTAAGTTTGTCTAAACTGTACCAGTTCTCCACGCTTGATGGTCCTTTGCTTTTTTCTCTTTTTACTTGCTTTTTCTAAACGTAATTCTCAATGACAAATCTTCTTTAGAAAGTTTCATTGCTTTGAGCTACCCAATGCATATCTTATTCCTTGTACAAAATCTGCTTCAAGCCGGATTGATTATAAGCTACCTTCACATTGTACTTAAAAGTTCCATCTTACCACATTTTTCATTTGATCCTCGTATATGTCTGCTTTGTTTGTTGCAAGAGATATCATTATTTTGATGTTTGCATACTGATGGAAATTAGAGTTAGAGTTCCATTCATGTTATCCTGACCAATGGAAAACAGAGATAAGACAAAACTGGAGCACCTTTTCTTTTCATTCAACAATCTTATATGAAGTAGCTGATTTTTGCAACCATCTTCATCTCTTTGTAGCCAAATTATTGTTTGCACACTTTTTCGGGGCACAATTCACAAGTGACATCCCTGGATTTTCATCCAAAGAAGACAGATCTAATGTGCTCTTGTGATGGCAATGGTGAAATTCGATTGTGGAATGTCAGTCAGTACACACTCTCACGTGTTTCAAAGGTTAGTACTTATAATTCTTTTCCTATGTTGTGCTTTATATAAATGTCTATTTTTTATAGTGGATGGTTCTTGTGTACACTTCAGGGTGGTACAGTACAAGTTAGGTTCCAGCCTAATGTTGGACAACTTCTGGCAGCAGCTGCGGAAAATGTGGTGTCAATTTTTGATGTGGAGACAGATAGAAAGAAATACACATGGCAGGTGTTCTTCTACCAGAGATTAATGGCTTTTAGCATTGTTATTACTTTCATTGAAACACCAAACGCAAGGATATTGATCTTTGTTGTTGTTTCTGATAACCATCATCTCTGTTCATTTGCAGCTTCACAAAAAGGATGTGCAATCTATTTGCTGGGACAACACTGGAGAACTCCTGGCATCTGTTAGTCAGGATTGTGTAAAGGTGTGGTCGTTAGCAACAGGCGAGTGCATTCATGAGCTAAGTTCCAACGGGAACAAGTTCCATTCTTGCATTTTTCATCCAAGCTATGCAAATCTCTTGGTTATCGGCGGATATCAGGTAGGTAGTGGTCTATTTCTCCAACCATTCTTGACAGTTTGTTTGTCTTCATGCATTATAGAAGCAAGGTTATCTCTCATACAGTTGTATCTGACACAGCTTTCTCATCCATCATTGTAGCACTTTGCAGAACTCAAGTCAAAAAAATCTCCTCAATTCTACTACTGATAGTTATTAAGTTTTTTAGTGTTTGTTGCTTTACATCCTCCTGTTCTCCTGGTTGACTAGGATCAATCACCATTTACCTGATAACTCATATACGATTTTGAGAGTCGATTTATATATATATATCTTGTTTGTGGTGGTGACCTCTTCTTCATTCACTGACATGTGAACCAACTGCAGACTTTGGAGCTGTGGGACATGGGAGAGAACCAAACCATGCAAGTCCAAGCACACGAAGGTTTGATTGCAGCACTGTCACAGTCACCAGCCACAGGAATGGTAGCGTCTGCAAGCCACGACAAGTCTGTCAAGTTGTGGAAGTAGGTAATAAAGCATTTGATCATTACGCCGCCGTCGATTGCAGAAGCAGCAGAACAAGTAACGAACATTACATTTTTATTTGGTTTGTTGGTGTGGTTTGGTTTCAGGGGAATAAAATTAGCTTCAGGTGTTTGTGATGGTGTGCTGTAGGAAATGCATGCAACTGGAAGCAATTTGATATGTCTTTGCTTCCAATTTAAGGGTTCTGTCAGACTCTTCGGACGCATGGGAATCGAAGACAGGTTGTTTCTCAACAATCCTCTTTTTATTATTATTATTATTTTTTTTTTTTGGTATCTCTTGTTCCATAATCTATAGCAATAAACGAGATTTGTTCATCCATTGTGCATCCGTGCAACCGGTGCAGGCTGCTCTCTACGATGAACTATCGTACTTTCCTAAAAAAAATTGTCAGAAGATGAGTCAACTATAAATTTGATGGTAGAAGATGGGTAATTATGTAGAGAGATGGTTTTTGATGATTTCGTGAAGTTTCTGAAGCTAAATGTTGGAAAATTTTAGATCTGGAAGAACATATCTGAGGAGCTTTTTATAGTGAAATATAGGATTATTGTATTTGTTTGAGATGATGGTTAAGTGTCCAAATTGGTTATGCACGTCCTTCGACTATAGATGCAAAGGCTGAAACGGTGGCCACATATCTATATATATGGCAATCAGGTATCAACCACTTTGTGGTGAGGTATCGCACACATATAGAGATGAGGTATCGGGGCATGCGGTGGTAAAGTGTCAGCAGTCTTGTTCGTGACATCACGTCCCCATATTATTTGACCCCCATCATGTCTCGATTGCATAGAGAAGGTAGACACATGATTTATCTTATGTTAGACTGCCAATTTAATCACTTAGTCTTCGGAATAACACTTTAGGCCTATTCGGTTTAGTTGTCATCGGGATAGTGTCGATTTGGTCATACTGTTGTCGAAATAATACTTTGGGCTAACTTGGTCGCATTACTATCGAAATAACGTCTTTGGTCGTTTTGATCGTCCTATCATCTAAATATACTTTTAAGACCAATTTGGCCTATGTTGCTATCGCGAGATGCTTGTAGGCCAATTCAGCTTGTGTTATTGTATGGAAATGCCTCTAAGTTATTCGGCCTACGTCGTTATCAGGAGATGCTTCTAGATCGATTCTGATGCATCATCGTCGAGGGACTCTTTATGGCCTAATTCAATCACATCATTGTAGAAGGATGCTTCTTGATCTATTCAATCGTGTCATTATAGAGGGATGCTTCATAATCAGGTTTGATCGCATCATCGTCAAGGGACACAGTATGGTTATGTTCGATCGCATCACTGCACGATACTTATACTGATTACAGGTGCTCTGTAAGCCAATCACGTGAGTGATGACACGCATGACATGTTGCGCGGTCTTTTTGCTTAAGATTATTACTAACATATTATCACATTATATTATCTATTGCATATATATATATTGTGATGTCCTCGATTCTAGTCAATGAGAATCAGATTATGATGAGATTACGATATTGAGATTAATTTACCTTTAAACACAGATCCTAAATAGTCTCAGTCATAGGTTACTCGTGAGGGACATCGAGATAACCAGACAGACTGGTGTACTATATACCCGTCCATATGATAGAGGCGGCCGATCTCATAGCCATTTGTGTGGAGACACTAAGGCTATAGTACAGGTGCTCATTGGAGAATGGGTTCACTGATTGATCCGCTTATAGAATGTTGTATAGTTAATTACACCTAATGTCAGATAGCAATTTTATAATTCCAATTGTGTATTTGGTCCCTAGACTTGAGACACCAAGGATGTCTTATTTAAGTACTTCTTTCTTTAACGCCAAACTTACAAGTTTAAAAAGTTTTAGATCTAGTACAATTAGTTATCGGGACTGGTAGTCAACCTTATGCAGGTAATTGAGTGTCAATAAAGGATCATCCACTCTCGATATCGCGAGAGGAATATCTCGTATGTGGTTGCTCAAACAAATCTCTGGCCAAGGTCATTCAGATTGAGAGAGAAAGAGTTCTCTAGTAGAATCCGATTAGAGCAAGATAAACTGATTTTGTATGTGACTTGATAGTATCATGTCCAATATACGATCTTTGGGATAATAGTTGGATGAGTGATTATAGATACACGGTAACTGTGGACAGACATATCTGATGGATTTGATTCCCCTGTACTGTCTGGGGACTATGGCGTAATGGCCTAGTACATCCATAGTTGATGAGTCGAGTGAATTACTATGGAGATAATAATTCACTATATTAGAAGGAGTTCTGATTGGAGCGACTCACGGCCAGCTCGGTATCGGGTCTAGAGGGCCACACACATACGGTGGATACTTCAGCGAAAAGAGGATTGGATGAAGATTCAATTGGCCCCTATTCTCATTAGATGAGACCCTATGCTGATGGACTCCTTGCTTAAGGCCCAATTAGAGGCCTAAGGAGATTGTTGGATAGAGATCTAATAATGCAATGTTAATGGGCTATTGGATGGAGATCCAATACCCACTAAGGTAGGACCCCTAGGGTTTTGGTGGCTCTCTATAAATAGGAGGGGAGACTCATGGTTGATAGGCTGCAGCCTTGGCCTACCACTCATATTCTCCTCCCTCCCTTTG
The DNA here is from genome assembly GCA_021527575.1 of Ensete glaucum. Lineage (NCBI taxonomy): Eukaryota > Viridiplantae > Streptophyta > Magnoliopsida > Zingiberales > Musaceae > Ensete > Ensete glaucum. The sequence goes on from CM038559.1 coordinate 2,330,605, forward strand.
CAACAGTTGCAAGATGAGATTGGAGGAGATTCGCTATAGAGATCCATCGTGTGGATATCGCTAGAGATGAAGACGCTTGACTTCCTTCATCCTCTCCATCTGGATTTGGAATATATGGATATACGATCTCCCTAGGTAAAACAATCTCTCACATGATGTAGTTTTTTTGATTTTTATAGCTTTCTCGTGACTCAATCTTTTGCACGACGATTTGATATGCGTGGGAAATTGATTTTTGTTTTGATTTCTGTTGCGCATGTGATGCTCTTGGTTTCCTAACAACTTCTTGGTTGATTCGATCATGTATTTTTTTGTCCAAGTTGAGTGCATTATTATAGAGGGATGTTTCATAGTTGGGTTTAGTCGTATTATTATAGAATGACACTTCATGGCTGAGAATGGTTACGTCATCGTCGAGGGATGCTTTATGACCAGGTTTGGCCGCATTATTGTTGTTGTAGAAGGATGCTCCTTGGTCGATTTCACCATGACATTGGAGAGGGATGCTTTGTGGTCATGTTTGATCATATCATCATCTAACAACACTTATGGTTGGGTTCGGTTATACCATTGTAGAGGGTGGTGCTTCGTTATTAGGTTTGGTTGCATCGTTGTAGAGGGTTTGGTTACATCGTCATTGAGAGATTCTTTATGATCGAGTTCGACTGCATTATTGTAGAATAATATTTCTTGATTGACTCTATCACATCTCTATAGAGGGATGCTTCTAGATGGCGTCATCATCTAAGGATGCTTTATAGTCGGGTTTGGTCGAGTCATTATAGGAGCATGCTTCCTGGCCAATTCAATCACATCATTGTCGGGAGTTGCATTTTGGGCACTTTGACCATATTGGTGTAAGGAACCATCTTTTCAAGTGGTTTAATTGTGTAAGTGTTGGGAGACACTTTTTTAGGCGGTTCAATCGTGTTGGTATTAGGAGACACTTCCTCCGGTGGCTCGATTGTGTTGGAATCAAGAGTCACCCATTCGAGCAGTTTGACCGTACAAGTGTCTAGATTCATCTCTTTGGATGGTTCAGCCATGTTAATATTCAGAATTGTCTCTTCAAGCAATTTAGTCGTGTTGGTGTAGAGAGCCTTCTTTTCGGATGAACTAATCTTACCATGCTAACGACGAGAATTACCTTTTCGAATAGTTAAATAAATTTAGCATCAAGAGCCCCCTCTTCAAAGAGTTAAATCATATTAGTGTCGAATCTTATCTCTTTAGATACTTGGGTTCATGTTGGTGTCGAGAACCACCTCTTTTGACGACCCAACACTATTGGTGTCGACGATGATTGGACTTCAACTCTTCAACGATTCCTAACTGTATAGGTATCGACCCCCACGTGAAGCCACCTCTTCACTACATTATAGAATCTTATCTCTTTAGACACTTTGGTTCATGTTAGTGTCGAGAACCACCTCTTTTGACGACTCAACACTATTGGTGTCGACGATGATTGGACGTCAACTCTTCAACGATTCCTAACCGTATAGGTATTGACACTCACGTGAAGCCACCTCTTCACTACATTATATAATCTTATCTCTTTAGATACTGTTGAGAACCATCTCTTTTGACGACCCAACACTTTTAGTATCGAATCTTCTCTTTAGATACTTGGGTTCATATTGTTGTCGATAGTCACGTCACCTCTTCTGACGACCCAACACTATTGGTGATCGGAGAGTCAACTCTTCAACGATTCCTAACCGTATACGTATCGACACCCACGTGAAGCCACCTCTTCGGGCAACTAACGTAAGTGTAGTTTGCATGTGGTAACCAAATGGATGTTAAAGTTGCAATGGATGGAACCGCAAATAAAGTAAAGCTCCACCGGGAATACCGGTTCTCAACCACGAAGTGGAAACCCCGTGAACCTGTCGAAACACGCCATTTGGCAAGACCTGCGGATGACACTTGGCGGTTCCGTTACTTAGTGGCGACGAGGTATCAGTGACACAACGGCCACCGTCATGCCTTGCTCGCCCTATAAATAAGTGCCCCTCCCTCCTCCTCCTCCTCTTCATCATCGCAAAACAAGACGGCAACAGAATGGCAATCATCGTCCTCACCGGCGCCATCGCCAAGTCCGCCCCGCTCGTATCGGCCATCGCCAGGAGGAGCTCGCGGTTTCTGGTCACTGCCGCCACGGGGCCTTCTCAGGTACGAGAGAAGTAGTATCCGTTTTGTCTCGTTCGTGTTTGTTTACGGCTGCGGATGGGCTGAAATGTCGATTTTGATGCGTGTGGTGGTGGTGGTGGTGGTGGTGGTGGCGGCGAAGGGGAATATGGGAGAGGAGGCGCCACCGATGTCCACGAAGGAGGTGACTTCAGGGCAGGCGAACATGGCCACCGAGAGCCGAGGCATCGCCAGTGCTGCGGGCGGTCAGGTACGTACCCTAACAACACTCAATCTTCTCTATACAACTCTTGGGATCAAATCGACATGAGACTAAACATAGTAGAGGGTTGTATAATGAATGATTCAGGTGGCAGAGATGGGAGACAAAGCATCGCATGTGGCCCGAGATGCATGGGGATCCGCCAAAGAAACCACCGAGGAGGCGGCGGACTTCGTCTCCGGCAAGGCTCACGAGGCAAAGGAGAGCATCAAAGACAACACTGATGCCATCAAGCGTGCCATGAACTCAAAGAGCGGCTAAAAAGATTTCGATCTCTTCGCTGCTTTATGAGTCGATCTCTCTTTTCGTTTGACACGACTTCAGTTTTTGTTTTCGTCTCCCAAACGCTACAGCGTTTGGAGGAGTATTATTTGTTTTACCATTCAATAAAGTTTGATGCACTGTCTTTTTTTATTATTATTATTTCTCTCTTTTCTTTTCCCCTTCCGAGTGTGTATCAATCAAATAATCAAACGCGAAGACAAAAATCATTTATATAACAAATATTTTTCTAAAACATAAATACTTCTAAGAAAAGAATGATAAATATTTTATTTTCATAAAATACAGACAGACACTCTAATGTAAAGACTGAGATACTAAAGCATAACCATCTACAGAAAAATTAAGTCAATGGATCTAACAATACTATCAATAACAGATTCATAAACATTATTGTAATTAAAAGAAATTGCAGCATGACAACCAGATAAACATCCACTAGAGACTGTAAATAAACTTCAAACCTGCGCATTGATCGTAGCAACAGCATCGAATTCATCAAAAAGCCAGAAACCCACAACTGCAGAATGGGGCAGGTAAAAAAACATAGTTTAGTAGTGAACACCCAATGTGGGATGATTAGCCAAGCACCCCAAGACGACACATACGAATCATGCAACTCCTAACACATTTTTTTGCTTTGTACATTATAGAAATGCACCATATGACCTGACATCACATAAGAACAACAAAGCTTGGAAAACAAAAAAGGAGTGAAACACACTACATTTTTCCTCTTTTTTTTTCTCTTTTTTTTTTTTTTTGGTTTTATGATAGATATAACATAATGCATGTAGGTAACACCCTCAAATTGTGGGGAGGAGGGGGTGAGCTGGTTGCTACTGACATTTCATCAAGCAAAAAAGAACAAATGTAAGGAACTACTTACTACTTAAAGCGTGGTACTGAGGATGATATCACACACTTCTCACCGAAATGGAATGAATATGAATCTCTAGATACACATATCAATACCTGTGTTAATTTACCTAACATTTCCGGATATACAGCACTCGGTTCCCTATTCGAAACCATCCAATAGTTGCTGGTCTTCTGAACCTCTGGTGGATTGCTTTCTGTTGGCACCTCGCTTGCTCTTGGCCTTCTTGGCCTTCATCCGGCGCTTCTTTTCAGTGGCATCAATCCAAGAATAATCTGAGGGTATGTGAAAAGGATCGATCTCATCTTTGCAGCTTCGCCCTTCACTGCTATCACTAGACTGCCCACCTCGGCTTCGTTTCACCCATGAATACCATGAACCTGATCCCTCTGTTTCTTTGGCTTTGCTTTCCTGGAAATGGGTCGGGCTGGAAAGTGGAGTCGAAAATTCATCGGATTGCTGCAGCTCTTCAAACTTTGTGAAGGTTATGAGAACCCGAATGGTAGGAACGATGGGAATGGCTAACTGAAATTGTGACAAAAAAAATATATACTATTAAGTCGATGATTGAGATAGTCAAAACAGCACAAAATTAGTATTGAATCGTGAAATTTTGCCCATGAAAATTTGCCATTTTAATCATTAAATACATCATAGATGCAGCAACAGAGGTACTGAAAATTAATAGCTACTTCTATATCCAGTTAACTGTTTCCATTCCATCACCACAAGACAAAGATCTGACAAAATACATGTTATGTCATACTCCATGATCCACAGAGGTGCACCTTGCATCAGAAACAGAAAGGACATAAGAGATATACTATTAGCATAGCTTTATAAACAATGTCATTGCATGTTAAACTTTCATTAGAGACTCATCCACTTAAAAGTATTTATCCATTGCAGATCTATAACTAAAATCCTCTGTGACAATTTTTAAGGTTGACCACCCCATGATCCCTTAAACGAGACTCACTGCTCCAAAAAGAAAGGCCTTTGAACTTAAAAAACTGCTAAAGAAACAAAAAGCAACAACCACAACAATTGGTGGTGGTATGAGGACATAATCTGTCCTTACTATAAATATATCACATCATCCAGCAACTAGATTGCACTTGACTGAGACCAGCTTGAGCACGTGATGGATAAGACAACAAAAAAACTGAGACAAATCATATATGTGGAAATTCATGACAGATCATACTGAGAATTTGGTCTACCATGATTAATGCTTTCTTTGAAAATTCTCTTGGATTAACCAACTGTTTATGTGAACATAAACTGAATTTCAAAGGCTGCAGAAGATATATTACAAAAGATTTATTTGATTTAAGTTCAATCCATGATGTCCAGATAATTGCAAAATATTCATCAAATGCGCCTCAAGGGTAAAAAGGGCTAGTAGAAAGCCATCAGAAAAGTTTATGATGACACATGATCAGACAAAAAAAAAAAAAAGTATATTCTCAACAAAAAAAAATTGCACATTTGCTTCTCGAATTTTCCAACCTGGAGAAATTATATACAAGTGTCAAGACAGAAATGGCACTTAGCTGGTTCCAACAAAGTGAAATTAAGGAAAGAAATATTTACACTTCAAAAGAACTATTGTGTATTTGCACCTAATCCAACTGAACCAAATTTCACAAAATGTTGTCATATACAAGGAACATATCTGGAGAAAACAAAAAGAAAAAGAGACTTTATTACCACCAGAGAAATTCTCAAGATGGAGAAGTGGAAGAAAATAAAAATTTGCTGAGGGAACCTGTTCCTCGTTCAGAATAAATCTTTTTTCTTTTACCAAATAAAACTTCACAATTTCACCAATAAATTGAAAGAAATTATACATTTAGACTTGGAGATTGGAGAAGCATTTTTGACAAAACAGTGATTGTTAGGGTTGCAGGACATACACATAACACTGGAACAATAACAAAGCAGTTATAAGATAATAAGACTCATCAAGTAGGGCCATGACCAAACTTAGACTGTTAGACTTCCTACTGAAACTGGGATTCTGTAGAAGTCAGAAGAATCCACACCAATTAACAAGAATAACACAAAGCTGCAGCAGAATTTGAGACTGATCTTTTCACTGATAACCATTAAAAATTGCATAATTAAGATTAAAGCTGAATTCCTCAATAAGGATGACACAAAAACTTTTCATCAACGGCCAGGTAATGAGAAGTTGAGGATGTCTCACGTGGAAACTAAGTACAATATGTATGAACCATACATACTTCAGTGGATAATATGCAAGCTAAAAGAAGCATTATCAGCATTACCTGTAAATAGATCTATCAATGAAAAAAAAAAAAAAACACAAATGCATAAATTATGCATAAAAATAATGGTAGAAATATGGATGTGTAAAAATTTCACCATTGCAGCATAACTAGCAAAGCAGATTTTCCAGTAGAATTAGCAAAATACAACTTGTAACAGACAAAAGAGTAAACCACTAGAGAAGGAAGGCTTACTCTTCAATTTCAAGCAAGTAAAAAGAGTAGTGGTCATACTGACAAGAAAAAGAATTAGAAAAACATCTGTAGGTTTACCTTGACAGGAAATGTGCCTTGAGGGAGCTTTGTGGTCAAGAGTTCCCTCAGCCTCCTGACAGCTTTGACCTTGTTTGCTAAGACATCGAGTAAAGGAAGAAGCTCATCTGTTTTCAAAGGGAAGTCCGGAGTCAACCACAAAACTGGTCTCACACCCTTCTTGAACTCACTTTCATGTTTATTAGACTCATTTCCGGTCTTCTTCTTACTGCCTTTTTCTTTCCCCTTCTTGACATCTCCCATCTCCTTTGCTGATTCAGATTTACGATGACCATTCTCTGGGCACAACTTCACGTGTTTATTCTTTGCATCATCTGCATCCTCAACTCCAGTGTTCTTGGAAGTCCTTTTACTGCTCCAGCCAAACCAGCTTGTCCTCTCTTTGGTTACACCATTGGATTCAGCATTCTCAACACCTTCCGATGCCCCACCAGTCCCCTCATATTCGTCTAACCCCTGTGAATTATCCATCCTAAGCGCTGAATCTAACTGCATCCTCTCCTCGGGTGTCAATACATCATCAAGCTCCCCCTCAAGATCCCCACCATTGGCTATCCTTTCATCATTGTCGACGGTGAATAACTCCTCATCAGTCATAGCACCAGGAACCCTTCTTGATTTCACGCTCACCATTACATTTAGCATATCATAGACTTTAGTTTTCCAATTCCCGACCATTTCAGCCCTCTCCTGTCGGCGCCAATTCAAGTGAGGAACAAGCTCAGCTTGTGTAACATCAATACCTGGCCTGTACATATTAGTCTGAGACATCAAAGCAACCTCGTGAGCCACCTCTGCTTCTGTGGGCTTGGCTCCAGCTCCTTCGAGTGCATTTGTGATCTCCTTCTCCTTGTGAGCAAGCACAATTAGAGATCCAGGAGGCAGTGGTGGATGCACATCCTCAGCCGGAGCACCCTGACCAAGAAACAGGAATGTCTGGTCAGAACGCTGGATTCTGAAGCCATCAAATCCGGCCAGCGTCATGTCAGCTCTAAGGTTTGGACCCCGCTTCCATATTCTATAAGTATCAGATGGTGCAATCCTGCTGATGAATGGGATCACTGAGCTTTCGAAGTGGAAGGTGATCTCCATGTAGAAATCCAGGATCCTCTCGATGGAAGAAACAATGCGAGGGAGGCGGCGGCACCACTTGGCCCAAGCGAGTGGCTGGTAGTGGCGAGCGATGATCATAGCGATTGCATCATCACGGGTGCAAACAGCCTCCTGCAGCGCCGACCATCCATGCTCATTCTGAAGGGACCAATCGGACCCAGCCGACATGAGGATCTCCGCAGAGATAGGGTCGCGCATCCGGACAGCAAGGTGGAGGGGGGTTTCCCGGTGCGGAACGTCACGCCGATCGATGACGGCGGAGATGGCATCAGCCGTGAGCTCGCCGGCGAGGGACTCCTCCTCAGTGGTGACCTCCCCAGCCTTGGGGAGGCGGGGGAGCGTCGCGACGATCCGCCGGAGGCCTGCATGATCTCTTCGTGCTACGGCGAGGTGGGCTGGACTATGGGCGTACTTGGAGAGATCCTCCATCCCAAAATTCCGCAATTACTCCCTCTCTCCCTTATAACCAGAAGCTGCTCATCTAGCGGAACAAACGCAAGCCACAAACCATACAAAAGCCTCACCAAAAAGAGAAACAAAATCATGTTCCTAGATGGAGAAAGAAACCATGGAAACCCTAGAAAAGCTCAAAAGCGGGCACAGGTCGAACTATGTTTTACCTCATACATTCGCCGGAAATCACCGTTGGGCCACAAAGAGAAGAGTGTATCGTCGACAAATACTGCAACTGGGATAGGAGATCTGCGAGCCGAGACCAATCACACGAGTAAAGCTCAGATCCATCTGTGAGATAGAATCAGAGAAAGGAAACTCCACGAACAAAACAATCCGAGGATCTACGGATCGAAGCAACCACCTGCTTGCCTTACGGAGAGCGAGAAGTGAGATCTGGGCCGACGAATCAGAGATCTCCGGCGACAGAGGAAACGAGGGGAGTCTCTCTCTCTCTCTCTCCCCGATCTGTTGATTGGGATCGATTTGGTTTGGAATTGAACCTGTGGAAGATAACTACGGAAAGAGATTGGGATTTGCAATGAATCACGAGAATACCATAATGTTGTCGTGGACCCCACATTTGTTAACTTCTTGCCCCCCGAGTGTTTTGGGCCCCACCCGAAAGTTCAAATCCACACAGCGCTCATTTTCTCTACCAGTTTTATATAAGATTTTTTCTTTTATATATATATATATATATATATATATATATATATATATATATATATATATATATATATATATATATATTTGGCTCGAATTCATTCTTTCCTTTTTAATTATCGAAAACCTGCATTAATATCGAAATCGGGTGAGGGAGGCTTTCCAACTCGATTCATCTGACGATTAAGTTAGTAAAAATTAAAATTATGAGATATATAATATATCAGTGTGACAGGTTCAACCCTCCGATATTATTCCTGGGAGTGGTTTTTATATTTATTATCTTGTGTTGACGTACTTAACTGTTTAATGATCATCAATATCACTGTATGTAAGTGTTTAATATCTATCAGCGTCTCAATCATGACTACATGTATGTTAGGCATTAACGCTACTTGGATTTTGAGTATGCATTACCTCGTACTTGTTAGGGGCCTATCGGTGTGGAGGATGATAGTTATTTTATCCCGGATTAGTAGGGCTAAGTTAGATTGAGATCCACTTTAATTTTTATTCGTCTCAGCTTGTGGTATCGAAAAAATAAAATTGGGGCAATGTTGCTACAAAATTGCAATGGGCGTATACATCGCGAAAGCCTATCAGATGGTTAAATCAACGGAGAGATTCAAATGATTCGATAAAAGCAGCCAAAGTCGAGAAGTCATTTAAGAACATAACGAGGAGATCTTTTACGAAACATTAAGAGAGTTGTTTCAACCATTAATTGATATTGAGTTGTGCTCAACAGCTGCGGCAAGAGCTGCAGGCTGCAGTGGACCGACTACTTGCATCCTGGCATCAGGCGGCACAAGTTCACGGAGGAGGAAGACCAGCTCTTCATCCACCTGCACTCCGTGCTCGGAATCAGGTAATGGCTGGCTACCTCCTCCATCGCCTCGTCTCCCGTCGGTCTTGACCGAACGCTTGCTGGCATGCTGGTGGAGTTCGTTCGCGACGAAGCTACTCGGGAGGATGGACAGCGAGATCAAGAACTACCGGAACACGCACCTGAGGAAGAAGCTCATCCGGATGGGTATCGATCCGGTGACGCATCGGCCGGCGACCAACCTCGATCTGCTCACCGGCCTCTCCAACCTGCTCTCGCCTGGTGCTCATGGCGGCACCGCCAGCCACTTCCATAACGCTCTCAAGCTGCAGGTGGTGCAGAGCCTGATCCGGGGACGTTGTCATGAACGCAACAAGCTTTCGAGGACATTAGCCGACAGGTTTGACCTCGATTAAGGGAGGGAGAGAAAGAGAGAGAGAGAGAGAGAGAGAGAAACATGACTCCGTCATGGTGTGAACCCAAACATGCCTCCGCCATGGCGTTGATGCCGATGACAGTCTTGGTAGGGTGCTTAACGATGCGGCGGAGATGGTAAGCCAACATGATGGTGAGGCCGGCCGGCACCAGAACGTAGTCCAGATCTTGTTGGTTCACGGCGAGGAGAAGAAGATAGAGGAGGAAGAGGGCTTTTGTTCTTAACACTCTCTTGGAAGGTCATCACCACCTCATTAAACAACTACGCAGGTAGGTGTTGAGATCCAAGAGGAGTACGTCAGTTTGCGCCACGGATTCTTGCATGGAATTTGTGGGTCCCACAAGTCAACCGCGGTACGTGCAGTGAGGTTGTCGGTCAACGAATGTGTGGGTTAAGAGTTTCGAGCCGATAAGCATATTTATTACACACGTACCACATGAAGCCACGTGGCGTATATTTGTACATACACTTACTTGGTTGGACTGGGTCCCATCTGCGATGCTTATGCCGTCTCGGATAATGTCCGAGGTGGGTACGTTTTATTGGGGCCGTGTCGTCGAAACGGAAGTTGTCGATGAGAACTGACGGCGTAAGTATATTAAATACGCTTACGTCTTCTTCACAAGACCTTTACGTCTATACCTGAGTTGTGATTGGAGTAAATTGTGGCTCCCGCAGATGTGTTCCAGTTAGATCTTAGTGATCGTTTTGTGTACGTTGTTTTTTTTTTTTGTTTGTCGTCGTCGTCTTGTCTTCGGCTGCCTCATTCGATCGCCGTCGCTCTCTCGGCTCTCTGAACCTTCTCCTTTTGCTGTCGCGTCCTCCATACACGAATCAGATCTTATTCTCGAGTCTACCAAATTGGAGGTAGGAAGAGAGAGATCTCGATTCGCGAGGGGGGGTGGTAGGGTGGTTGGTGATGATGATGGGATTTCACCTGATCTGACGCCTAGTTGGTAGCCTCGTTGGCCGTCATGGACTGGGAGTTCGCCTAGAAGAGATGTCCGTGAGCAGGCCGGCGGTGCACCCCGTGGAGGCGCCTCCTCTCACGGATGCGCCCGAGAACCCGCCGAGGGTGAGGATGAAGGAGATCCAGGGCATGCCGGGGACGCCCGGCGGACTCGCGCTGCGCCTCTCTCAGTTTGTGTTCGCGGCCGCCGCCCTCGGCGTCATGGTCTCCGCCACCGATTTTGCCTCCGTCACTGCCTTCTGGTAACTTGCCCTTTCGTCGATTCTCTTCTTTCTTCATTTTTGCTTCCCTGAAGCATTTCTAAGAGAACCAGCATCTCTACTAGTTGGCTGAAGGGATCATTTACTGTGCTCTCTTCGTTCTCGACTTGACAGACTATTTCATTAAGACATTAATATCATTGAAAACCATAAATACATGTGCTGAGGATTAAAATGACCAGCAAGACATTGTAACCAGGTTGGAAGAATTTTTTTTTTAAGTTATAAAAAAAAATTTTGCTTTTGATTTCATGCTTAGGATGTCTAATAGGAGTCCAAATGTAATTGATATTTCCATTGGTTATCTTCTTTTGGTCTTGGAGTTCCAAAATCTGTTGCCTGTGGATGCAATCACTGTTAGAACCTTACCAACTGGGTTACAATAGTTATACACCATGTTTTGATCATTGTGATTCGGTTTCCTTTGCACTTAGTACAGTTTGCTGTATGATAAAAATAAAATTTTGGATCAAATTTTGTTAACACAACTCAGATTCTTTGAACAAATATAGCGTTACAGGAATTATCCATTGACCTTTCAGAGTTTGAATTATAAGAGACCTTGACCTGTTCTTCTGAATGTTTCAGTTTGTCTTCCTTAATGTTTCTTATTGATTGATGGTGTATGTATCCTTGTTACTTGATTTCTTTCAGCCAGCATACCAAGTCAATGCTTTATGAGGCTCCGGATTGATACACTGTAGACTTGTTAATATAATTACTTTAGAGTAAGTTTCATTAGGCTCATAAAGACCTTATCACCCCAACTTCAAGTCAATTACAAAGAAAACTATGTAGAATGTCTGCTCCTGTCACTTCTGAGAGAAGCAGCAATAGCAACAAGGATAGATTCAAATATCATATGCGTTGTACCAGTCTGGCCATGTACAAAAGCACATTGTATTATGTTATCATTATCAGAAGTAATATTCTATTACTTTCTCAGTGATGTTCTGGTTTGTGCCGTGCCAACATACGATACTTGTCCATGAGGTAACCGTTACAGGATTGGTAACAATATTTAATTCTTTGAAAATTAATGATTGCTGCTGACTATGCTTGTGTGGGCATTGGCAGCAACTGCCAGGAAAAGAGCTACTGCTGTAGTTACACGGAGTTTGCCTTTCATCATCATAATCTGTGTTATCTTCGAGTATCTATGTTTTCAGGGTCCCTTCATCTTCTTTGCTTGTTTGAAGGGGAGAGGACTTAGAGGTGATGGAGCCTCAACTCAGATTTGGGTTAGGGTATGGGTTACTGGATATTTGTTTCTGGATACAAGTTCCATTCTACTTGTCTTAATGATTCACAGTCCTTGGTGGCTACTGCCAAAGTGCATAAAATGGGGCTTGACTATTCTTGCCTCTCTTGGATGGATGCAATTCTTCATTGAACCTTCCTGAACTGTTGTGGGCTAGGAGAGTCAGAATGTACCTTTGACTAAATTCCAGCACGAGTCAGACTCTCAAGCCCTTGTTGCCATATTATTATCTTTAGACATTTTATTGATGGCCACTCACAAACAGCTACACAAGTCAAGTTCTGTTTGTCTTGTCCTTTGCTCCAACAATTGAAACTTGTTGGGAGGAATGGTTTAATGGTCACTCAAACTTAGCGATCATAATCTGAAACTATACAATATCTTAATTTATGTGTCTCCCTCCCATAAAGGTTTATGATCCACCATGTGTGAATCCAGATTGTACCAAGGAGGCCCTTTTCATGCATATCAATGCTGTCAACTGTTCCATGAATATAGATAAATGCATGAATCGACTACGGTACATGTATTCGAGTGTCTGTTTTGATAAGGAGACTTAGTAGGGTTATTGGCCAGAATTTGGGCAACACTTTTTGCATGTTAGCACGTAACAGCATGCACTTATGTAATACACACACTTGCATCATTTCTTTTTCAGTATCATGGGTTTATATATGGTGCAGTGATGATGTCATGTTTTTGCCTGGTTCGATGTTGTCTTCTGAAATTCATCTTGCTAGATTGTTCACAAACCAAAGAAATTGAGAATAATATTGATTATGATCCTAAAGCAAATTTTGGCAAAAAGTTAATGTTCTTGTGGTCCCATATCTCTTTACTGGTACCTCAAATGTCTCAAGTTGCACTAGAACCCTCTGAGGAATTAGAATTTGAGTATGTCTCATCACACTGCTGCTAAGTTCTTAAGATTCTAGAATTTCTTTGTTACTACTATCAGATTAGGAAAATAAATTCATAAGTAGAAGGTGGAGATACCATCATCCTTGCTCTGCTGATTATGGTTTTGTCCATGGTTCTTTCTGCTATGGATATGGATTTTGATTCTTTTTTCAATTTTTATCCATTTGTTGTGAAGCTCAAAAAACTTCTCATATGACAGCAAGGAAAATATATTATACTCTTATGATGCCAAGTAACCTTTAATTAAGGAATCAAAGTAATACTTTCTGGTCATTCTTTCTTTTCAAACGTTCATGTTTATATAAATATAGCCAGACTAATATATCATTACCATGTTTAGAGAAGAAACTGAGACTGGGAGACTGGGACAAAGGTCGAGGTCGGCAATAAGCAGTGTTAGGATCGGCATTTGCAAGTGACCAAGTTAGTCTTAGTATTGCTGAATTATGATGAACAGCAGCTGTTGGTTTTCAAGTTACATTTTCTTAGTTTTAATAACTCGTACATTGCTCTGCCTTTTAATGTCTCTTTTAAAGCCATCAAATTTGCTCTTATCATCGATAATATGAAAATTAAGAATATTCTCTTTGAAATGCCCTATGTAAAGTATTTATCATGATACACATTACCTTCATCCTTGTAGATAAACTTTAGGAAGGATCTTCAGAACAACCTGTTTCGATTTGATAACATGATATTTCATTTGGCTTCTCTGGCATGTCCTTGACTTTACAAAATAGATGTGCTGCTGCTGTGCTGCAATGATATCTGTTTGAATATATAGATGGATAGTGCTGGTTGTCTCCGTCTTTTTTGTTTTTGCCTAGTTTGCAAATTTACTTGTTTTCTGAAAAATTCATGAACCGAGTGATGAAGTCCTTGTGAATAGGCAGCTAAGGAGCTATAAATATAAGCCATTATTGTAACCTAATTAAAGCTGACTTTAAAATGCTAATTAAGATACTTGTTGACGATTGTTAGTGTGGGCATATATGGTGAATGTTCTCTTGTCTGCAACATAATTAGCAACTGCCGATTCACAATCAGGAACAACAATTCTGAACCTTCTGAAGTAACTTCTTCCGTATCCTGCAGTTATCTGGTTGCAGCAACCATCTTACAAGGCTTGTGGAGTATCTCATTAGCTTTTCTGGATATATATGCGCTTCTAGTAAAACGCTGCTTGCGGAATCCCCGAGCACTGCGTTTGTTTACTCTTGGAGATGGGGTAAGGAAGTCGGTCAACTGCATGATGGATGTTAGCTTCCTGGTTTTGTTCTAAACAATATCAAGAGGTTTTTCACATGCAGATCAACACCAGGATGCATATTGTCATATATATCAATCAATCTGTGGACTTCACAAAACTAAATTTATCCTTTAAGAATCTCTCATCTGGCAATTTAGTATGCATCGATTAACTTTGTCGATGAGATCAAATCAACCGTGCCCCTATCAAATGACTCTATAACCGTGAAGTCAGACTAGTTAGAAACCTCCTTTTCCGACATAAGATTTGCACAATATTTTTCATGTAAATATCTATGCTGCGGAAAGTGCATTAATTTGATTTCTCATGTGCAGATCACGGCCACACTGACATTTGCAGCTGCTTGCGCATCTTCCGGCATTACAGTACTGATCGGCAATGATCTCAACATATGCTCACAGAACCACTGCACGAGCTTCGAGACTGCGACAGCGATGGCTTTCATCAGTTGGTTTGCGGTCTGCCCATCATTTCTCATGAACTTTTGGTCACTAGCATGCAGGTGAAAAGCAAGAATGGCTGCTCCTGATTGCCAATTTTTGGTGTGCCCTTGAAGATTTCTTCTTCTCCCCCATTTATCAACAGTCAAGTCTCCATTACTGTCAATTTGTATAGTATGAATTCCTGGGTGTGACTGTCCAAGATATCAGATGAAATGTACAACTTTGGTAGTCTCCATTCTCTACATTTGTTGCTCATTGGACATTGACCTCATTGTTCCAGTCATTCAACCTTTGTTCTTTAAATGATTTCCTGGTCTTCTGTTGCATGTTTTGCACATAATGAATCATACATATTTAAGTACACCATTTCACAAGTCACTTGGTTTGTATGAAAGGCGAGAATAATGGAGTGAGAGAGATTATTTGCTCTCGGATGGATTGCAGTTGTGGTAGTCTGTGAAATATTGATTGAATTGCTCTCAACTTATGTTATAAATATTGGTTTTTTATCAATATGGGATCCGAAAAGGATCAATATACACAGATTTATCTTTTTAAATATTTAAGAGAGAGTGTTTTATTAATTCAAACATTGTTATAGTTGTACCATCATCTTCTACAAAGTTGTAAAAAATATTTTTATATTATATAAATAAATCATATTTTATAAAAAAAATACTAATACTAGTTGAAAGAATAAAATAAAAGTCAAATCTTTGTGTTGAACGGAGTTCCAATGTCAAAGTGACAGTTGGCCCACATGCGATGGTCTCCTCCGTTAATGGTCGGCATCGGTCGACGAGCCAAGTCAAAGCTTTCCCTCACCTGCGTTGTCGTTAGAACAGTAACTTTGAGATCGACGCATGCTTTAATGTCGACAGTTCCTTTGTTTATTTCCAAATGGCTATACTTATTTGAAATGAGAATATATATTACCATAACATCTTTATATATATATATATATTATTAATATGAAAATATGAAATTGACTATCCATCATATGTCAACGCTATTTATCCGCCAACAACCTCCTTCCCACGTGGCTAAGAGTTCAAAAGTTAACTTGGGCTAGATACTAAGCAATCGAGCTGCCTCCTCCGTAAAATATTCTTAAGCGTATTTTTAGAAGTCCAACATAGTTTAGATCGGTTACGAAATGTCTCTTTGACGAAATATTTATAGGTTGAAATTAGCTCGAGTAAGTTACGAATTACCTCTCTTATAGAATATTTATAAGAATATTTCTAAAAGTCCAGATCGGATTCATTGAGAACAGTCTCCCCTATAGAATCTTTATGTAATATATTTTTTTTCTAAATGTTATACAAACACATCCTTACTCAGATCAATAGATCTCAGTATTAATTTAAGCGTCAAAGAGATTGATTCTAAAAGTGACTCTCGATCTCGATCTTTATGTAGATAACGAGTTTGGAGAGATCTTGCTCTATTCTGGATGATCCCTCATATATAAATTAGAGCCATATTGTATTGATGCTGATGTGAACAATATTTTACCCTAATAATTGTTATCTCAAGACATGTCATTTATAATGTATATGTAGTTCATATTAATCACAATGATGATTTAAGAAAAAAATAATAGTTTTTTTATTTTTTTTAAAAAACGTATGGTGAATTTTGAAGAAAAATAATTAATTTTGGGTTTTTATAGTATCCTTTTTCATATTTTCAAAAGGTACTCCGATTACCATAAAGTAACTTATTTAATTACACTCTATCGATCGATTCGTACGATGAGTTGGTCCAGTCCCTTATATATAGTATTTTTTAATATGTTTATAATATTTTTGACACATCTGTCATAAAAGAATTATTCAAAAATATTATAAGAAGGCAAATTAAACTCAAAACCCGAATAAAAAACAGAGGTACAAATAGATGTTTTTATTTATTTATAATAAAGATATTAGTTATAATGTTATTGAATAGTCTTATAGTGTCTGTCTTTAACATCTCTATCAAAGCACAACAATATTATTAAAAAAAATATTATAACTGAATAATTAGATTAATCCATAAGATACATCAGTAGAGACTGTTCTATTTATCTTATCAGCAGACATTTTAAGGATTATTCAAGTAAAATGAGATACACCCTTTAGAAATAACGAAAGGAAGCATCTTTTTTTTGGGGGGGGGGGGGGGGGGAAACATAAAATAAATTATATATGTGTGTGTGTATATGTAAACAAAATAAAAGTTGACGTGCATGGGGTGCACTCACGTGAGTGATGGCACCCCCCGGTGGACATAGTGAACAGGACCGGCGTTCTTTCCGGTGCGGCATGTGCGTCTTCTCCGGTGCCGCTCTGATGGCTTTGAGCCTTCGGAGAATGATTTGTTGCAGCGAAGCAAACAAATTAGACGACGAGAGGGAATGAAATGGAAGGAAGATGGTATACAATACAATACAATACATACATTACTCACAGTCGGCAGCCTTCTGCAAGTCCGACGCTGCTCCATCTGCTCTCCATTAGTATATCCATCCACCTGTAGGAGTCGACTCTCTCGGGGCTCACAAACACGGCTATGCCCGCCAGCGTTTCCGGTGCGTCGGCAGGCACGCCGCGAGGCTTCACCATCGAGGCGCTGTGCTCGATCGTGGTGCCTATGGGGATGGTCTCTGAGTGAGTGATTACTTAGCACTCCACAGACTTGTACAAAAGCTCTCGAGCTCCACCGGATCGAGTACGCAAACGACGGATCACTCCGCAAGTAATGCTCCGGCCACGGGCATTACCCTGGGATTTGGGGTCTTTGCCTCATACCCTCCTTTTTCTATGCTCTATTTTGGAATGCAGAGGTAGCTGTAGATGTTTAGTATATTGTGGAGAGCTTAGCTGTAAATTTTGCCCTCAAGTCAACCAATGATCCCGTTTACTTCGAGATATATATATATATACATGAAGCTCCTCGAAGGTGTTTCTCCTGTGTGTGTGCGTGTGTGTGTGTGTGTGTGTGTGTGAGAGAGAGAGAGAGAGAGAGAGAGAGAGAGAGAGGAGAGGGAGATGGAAGGCATGGTGGTGTGGAGAGGGAAGAGGGCCGTGGTGGTGGTTTGGATTGCCGCCTTGGTGGTGGTGGTGTCCATGGGAGCCGTGTCGGCTGCTTATAAGGATCTCAAGGCAAAGGGAGCACTGGATCCTGCGTCCACGCACTACATCGTGCTGGATTCGAGGAGGAGGTCGGGGCAGGAACGCTTCTTCTGCCTGGCGAGAGGCCGCTGCCGCTACAGGATCATACAGTGCCCCGCCGAGTGCCCCAAGCGGAAGCCCAGGCGGAACAAGGTCTTCAAGGGATGCTTCGCCGACTGCAGCAGCCGCTGCGAGACCACCTGCAAGCGTACGGCCGTCGCTTCTTTGGCTTCTTCTCACTCGGAAGACCTTCGTTTCATGTGCTTGTGTTGATGATGCAGATAGGCTGCCCAACTGCAACGGGTACGGATCGGTGTGCTACGACCCCCGGTTCGTGGGCGGCGACGGCCAGATGTTCTACTTCCACGGCGCCAAGGGAGGGGACTTCGCCATTGTGTCCGACGACCAGTTCCAGATCAACGCCCACTTCATCGGCACGCGGCCGGACGGGAGGGCGCGCGACTTCACCTGGGTGCAGGCGCTGGCCGTCATGTTCGAGTCCCACTCCCTGGTCGTCGCCGCCCGGAGGGTGGCTGAGTGGGACGCCCGCTTCGACGCGCTCGCGGTGAGCTGGGACGGCAAGGAGGTCACGGTGCCCACCGACGGCGAGGCCGAGTGGCGTGCGCCGACCGGGGGCCAAGGTGAGAAGCGAAGCGGTGGTGGTACCGGGGCGAGGGAGGTGGTGGTCGAAAGGACGGGGGAGACGAACAGCGTGCGGGTGACGGTGGCGGGGGTTGTGGAGATGGACGTGAAGGTGGTGCCGATAACGGAGGAGGAGGACCGGGCGCACGGGTACCGGCTGCCCCCGGGCGACGCCTTCGCCCACCTGGAGATGCAGTTCAGGTTCGCCGGGCTGACGGAGCGGGTGGAGGGGGTCCTGGGGCAGACCTACCGGTCGGACTACGTGAGCCCGGTGAAGAAGGGGGTGGCGATGCCCATGATGGGGGGAGAGGACAAGTATCGCACCGCCTCCCTCCTCTCCACCAGCTGCCCCTACTGCCGGTTCCACCCTCCCACCCGCGTCGTCGTCGCCGACGAGCCCGCCGCCGTCGACGTCGCCTAGTACCAGTGTTGTGGCTGCAGCCATTATTAGCACAACAACTCTTACATGTTTATGTTTTCTGCTGTCCACTTTGCTCCATGTAATATGTAATAAACAAACAAAATGCTGCTGTTATTGTTTCTCTTTTTCTCTATCAAGTAAGATCCCAATGTAATGCATTTTGTTTCGTGAATTATTTCTTCCTCAGTATCTATCAAAAACACTTAACACTATGGATGGATGGATGTCTTTATTAGATGATCCAATTAGTAACAATTTGTAATAAATTATAATGATAAAAAAAACCTCATGTTTAGACTAACGGGTGTAGCACAAAATATGTTATGAACTTTTTGTTATCTTGAGAAAAAAAAATTAAGATGAACACTGGAAGCAAAATGGCAACTTTATATTGTAACGGAGAACCAATGCCCCCATCGAAAAAGATGGATACAGAAAGCAACAAATGCTTGCTATTGGCAAATATGCTGTACACTAAACTGCAAGAGGATTATGGATAATACAGTCTACATCAACCAAGCATATTACAAGTTAATATGTTTATAAGCATGGCAGAATAAGATCTGGCAGCCATACCTGAGAACCTTTATTACAATGGGGAAGCACACTATTCTTCTTCGGAATTCAAGTCCAAAGGACAAGACCCATCATCTACATCTGCTAATGGATTATATAATGGTGAGTCTGGATCCATGCATCCTGGTACAAGATTCAGCTTGCAGCTGTTTCCCTGTATCGAATTCATTCGCTAAGTTGTGATCCATAGCCCCCCAAACTCTCTCTTCAAATAATATGATGCATCCACAGCGAGAAGAACATTTTCTAATACAATTGAAAGGAAAGTAGTTTCTTACTCCTTCGGTGTAAATGTTGCCAATCGCACAGCTCGCCACAAAATTGTTTGGATCAGGAAAGATGGCTCTCTCGCAAGCTCCTTCTACACTGAGCTCTTGAGCCAGACCCTAAATCAAGCCTTTTAACCCTTAATTTTCTCAAGTCATATGTTCACTAAGTAATACAAATAAAAGAGGAAAACAGTGTGTTCAGAAAAATGGCATGACAGCAATACATATTTGCAACATCCGGAGATCTCTTGCAGAAACCTGGGTAGCCAAGTGAAACTTCAAAAAAATTAGTTCATGTTTTTTTGTCAAATTGGTACATGAGGCACTGAGAAATACACAAGGTGTCATGAGCAAAGGTTCGGACCCTAAATCTACCGGATGGCACCAGGATACTGCTGCCCTTCTAGACGCGTGGGAGTACCGGATAAAAGGTTCCTCCTACATTTTGCCTAAATTCTTAAAGGATTATGAGGTGATGGAGTTGATTATGGTTAATTTAGGATTTGGAAAGAAAAGGCATGGAGTTCTCAGATACAGCATAGTTTGTGCAAAAGTGATCCACCTTAGAGCTAAAAGTTGCTTATTCTTTGTTACAAATTGCAATTCGAGAAGTATGAAAAGAGACAGAGCACTGCAAATAATCAAATCAATAGCTACAATAATTCGAGGTGACCATTACTTACCTTCGAAGAATTGGCGAATGCTGAATGGCAAGATTTTCAAGAAATTTGGGAGCAATAATTTACCTCATTAAAAAAGCTTAGTGGTTTGTTCCGCCACATCTTCAGAGTCTGAAACTTTAGCCTGTATGGGCCGTCCCATTCAGCTCCATTTGTGAATGAAAAGATTACGTTAACAGCTGTACAATTAATTGCAAGATTATAGTTATAACAAGCCTATGTGAACTAGAAATTTCAGACAACAATAACAAAATATCACGAACCATGCTTCGGTACACATATTTTTATAGTAAAGATGGGAGGATCAGCCTTCCCCCTGTTTCTCTTTGTCATTACTCTTGGCTCACCACCACACATAATGGGCTGATTAAAACCACCTGTAATTATTTGCATATCCATGTTAAACATTGGATTACCACCACAACTATAAAATATCAACCATGGATGATTCAATACCATTAAATGCAACCCCGTATTCGTTATTAGGGATGAGGTTGCTCGCAACAGGATTATAGAAGAGTGTCAAATTTTCTCCCTGTCAAACACTAAAGTTATACTCAGCGAAGAAAAAACAAGAAAATCAAGGCATTATATGATGAGTTGAT
This sequence comes from Ensete glaucum, assembly GCA_021527575.1. Taxonomy (NCBI): domain Eukaryota; kingdom Viridiplantae; phylum Streptophyta; class Magnoliopsida; order Zingiberales; family Musaceae; genus Ensete; species Ensete glaucum. The sequence goes on from CM038559.1 coordinate 2,351,720, forward strand.
ATCCTCACATACAGATGTTGGAGGAAGACCATTCGTGGTTTTCCAGAAGACAGGAGCCATCCCCATTTCAAACTCAGCCCAAGTAGGAAGTGGATACCTGAAATATTGAGAAAACAAACAAGTCATATCGTAACAATTCAAGAAACCATAACGTAGGCTTGAAAATGCTCTCAATTTAATGAAACGTGTAGAAAAAGCAAAAGCTTATTAAAAAAGGGATCACAAACGGTAAGCAAATTCTGCAAGCCATTTGAATTTGGAAAAGGAAACAATTCCTAAAATTTAAAAATAAAGACTACCGCCGAAGCCAGTTTTAGTGCAGTACTCGAGTTAAATCCATATACAATAATTTTGTAACCTTTTTTCCAATATATCATTTGTTTTCCAACAACAGGTGTGGAAATCTGTAAATATATTCCCGAAGACTATTGCCAGGACAAGAGATTGATTCAAAATAACTAAGGAAGCCGATTTGAAATATTGTTTTCCAAATATTTTAGTGGATCAGACCCAAATAACTGGTTTGAGAGAGAGTATGGCCGTTAAGTTCCATGTTTAGCACAACCTTTATGATTTGCATATATAAGATAAGTGTCACTAGAAAGGTTAAAGAAACCAATATAACAGACATTATGAATACGGTGTTCTGAAAATTATTACTAGTATTCAGCAGATATCAGGGTTTAAAAAAACAAAAAGCTAGCTCTAATTTTCTCGACAGTTGGGAATAGATATCATTAATATGTGTGGATCATATCAATCTAAAAAATTCTTACTCTTTAATTTCCTCCAAAGTTGGAGCTGCAACAACACTAGCCTCTCGGATCGTCCTAACAAACCTTTGCTTGTGCCGGTGTGTCATAGAACATGCACCAGCAAAATCTGCAGCTTCACAAAGAAATAATTGCTTAGTAAGATTTGATGCAAAAATAATAAGAACCAAGAGCTTCATCCCCATCGAAGACATGGATGAGAAGCAGCAGTTAGCTAATTGCTTATAGAAACTGATACTTCTTGCTCGAATAAATGCATTAATAAAAGTAACTCCAAAATTATACCAATAGATTGGCAAACAGCTACCATTGAATGTCATAAGCATTAGCTGAGCATCCATACGAATTCCCACAAATAACCATCTAAGTGAAAAAGACACCTTTTTTTTTCCCTTTTTTTGTAAATCTTAAGGGTTAATTGTGCTGCACAGTCTGCATACGAACCTCAAGAAGCAAAAAAATACATAAAGCAGTGAGAAAATAAACGCTTTCCTGAAAAAAATTGGTCTGACAAGCTCGCGCAGAGATGAAATTACGGATATCAATCGAGGAAACAACAACCTCGACTCCGACGGAAAAGTATGGGCAACAACAACTCCGCAGAAATTTGTCACCGGAAGGGAGGAAAAGAAAGAAAGAGAAGAAACGTTGGTCGAACACGACGCAAGCGATCCGGAGGAAGAAGAATACCGTGGGGCGTGGAAGCCAGCGGTGGCGGCATGGAGGTGGAACCGTGACGATCGGGCCGGAAAAGGGAGGAGGGGGAGCGAAGGCAAACGGGGGAGAAAGGGGAAGCCAACGCCATGGGGTGTCGTCAGGGGATTCCGCGCGTGCCAAAGGAGGAGGAGGAGGAACGCCTGCCGCCGCTGTTATATAAGTGGTGAGCGGCGGACGAGGCGATGCCATCGCCACAGAGGAGATGGATATTTCTTTTCCTTTGTTTGTTTTATATTTTAATTTGTTTTTAGAGTATAAATTAAATTCCCACTTATTGTCGCCACAAAACGAGTCGTTGATATTTTAATGAGAAAATTGTCGTTTTTTATTTATTCATTGGAATATATAGTCGTCACGGAAGAGTAATATTTCCGCTGATATTTATCGCCGTCAAGCAATTAATATTTACACACACACAAAAAAAAAAAAGAAATCAACCTCAGCGAGTGCACGTAAAGACAAATTCCACGCAGGTCTGGTCCGGCCGCCTTTTGACCTCCGTCGTTGACCGCGCGAGGATTCATTGGATCCAAATTAAAATGCAGAAAACAGTGTAAGGGAGTACATGAGGTGGCAAAGAATAGCAGAATTGTAAATTTTTAATTTTGATATGAAATATTTTGGCACCAATCGTATGTTGCTAATTGGTAGTCACCATGGAGTTGATGTGGAAGATAACTCGACATCCGTCTTATGTTTTTATTGGTATACTATGTGGAAGGATGTGATCACCTATGTGTAGAGACGTTGATGCTACTATGATACAACACTAGTCCATAGTCCCATTAACCCCAATCGATAGTGTTTGGCCATTTGTCTAATGGATATCTCTTAGGGTCATTTTCACTTGCGTAAGGGCAATGAAAGTTTCTCATCATCGGAGTGGGTTACTTTACCAAATGGGTTGAAGTCGAGTTCTTAGCATCCATCTCGACGAAGCATGAATAACGTTTCGTTTGGAAAAACATAATCACCGTGTTTATAATTTTGAATGCTCTCATCACCGATAACGGAACACAGATCAATAACTCAAAGTTTAAAGAGTTAAATCAATTTTATAGGATCCAGCTAAGGTTCACCTCGGTGGTGTACCCCTAGACCACTAGCTTAGCCGAGGTCATCAACCGAGCTATCCTTAAATGATTACAAAGAAGGGTCGTGAGAGTACAAGGTGTTTGGAAACCTGATATGAGCATCACATGCGTAGTGAAAAACAGAAACAAAACTAGTTTTCCATGTATTCAAATCATCGGGCGATGATTGGTGTGTGAAAAATCATAAAATTAAAAAATTACACATTGCGTGTTAGATATTTTACCTAAGGAGATCGTATACCTAAAATATCATATCCAAAGAATTTGTGAAGATAATGGTAAGAAAATGATATTCTTTTATCTAATCAGTTTAATTCTTTTTGTAAAAAAATGGTGTTCGCAGGGAATTAACAACACCATATACACTGGAGCAAAATGGTGTAGCCGAACATAATAATCGAATTGTCGTCAAAATGATAAGAATATTTCTTAAAAGAAAGGATCTTCCAAATCAGTTTTGGGCATAACCAATTGCAACAATAATTTATTTATTGAATATTTCACCGACAAAGGTTGTTATGAATCAAACTCGTTTTGAGGCTTGGTATGGTATAAAGCTAAGTGTAAGCCATCTAAGAATTTTTGGTTGTATTGCTTATGCTTCGATAAATTTACAAAATCATCATAAGCTTGATGAAAAATCTAAAAAATATATTTTAATTAGATATTGTTCACAATCCAAATCATATCGATTATATAATCCTATAAGTGTCAAAGTTGTTATTAACCAAAATATTGTGTTTGATGAAAAGATAAGTTGGAATTTGGAGATTAATAAAGGTGAAACATAAATTCATATTACAGTAGAACTAGTCACTCCACTGAATTAAGTGACAGGTCATGCACCAACAAGTTCGATGTCAATCTCACATAATAGCAATTCAAATTCAGCAAATGATTCCTTAGATGAAATCCCTCCATAAAGTTTTAGATCACTAACATAGATTTATGATTCAACATTTGCTTTATTTATTTCAGATCGTATAAGTTTTGAGGAAGTAATTTAAAAAGAGGAATGACGAAATGCAATGACGAAGAATTAAACATTTCATGGAAGAACAAAACATATCGAGATATACTATCATTTCATTCAAGATCTTGTAGCAAGTGGAGTCATAACAATGAAGTACTGTGTCACAGATAAATAAGTTGTAGATATTCTCACCAAGTCACTTCTAGTTTAGAAATATATTTATTTTATATCACTATGAATAAAGAGAAAGCATTGATAATTAATTTATAATAATTTGTTAATATGTTTTTGGAGTAGTAGCTCATGTTTAAAAGTTATGGAGATAGTTAGGAGTTAGTAGGGGTAGTGGCTAATTATAGGTGAGATATTGAGATAGTAAGGTAAAGTAGTGGCGTGAGGTAGTTAATTTTAGGTACTATAAATAGGACATTAATTCATGAAGCAAGTGTGCAGAGAGTGTGTACATTTGAAGATAATCTTGTAAGTTTTACCTCGTATTTAATACTATATTATTTTTTGATTAAAATTATTTTTTGTTAATTGGATTATAATATTCTATTTTTATCATTTCCTTAGTCCTCCTTCTCCAACAGTATTTGCCTTTCAGCAGCATATAAGAAATGGGAGCTCTCATATCTTCTTCTCGCCTTCGCTATCCTCATGGTCACCACGGATGCCACCGTGAGAAACATTAGCCACCATCGCTCAGGTGCGTCTTCCTTCTAGTGCTAGGCTTTACGACAGATAAGGATTAAGCAAACAAGGATGGTGGTGATGTTGCTTCCTGTCGCAGGTGATGAGCATCGTCGCCGGCATAGTCCTATGCATGCGTGAAGGTCTTGCGCACCCTGCCACCTGGAGGAGGCGGAAGAGTTGCCTCATGGCCTCCAAGTGCCCGTGCAACATAGTAAGTCCTGCCAAGTCGTCTAAACTCTATGGACACGAATAATGATGATGATGATGATGATGATAATGATGATAACCATGAATGTGATTAATGATGATAAATATTATAAGTAATCATACTTATCAAGTATAGTTTTTTCTTTCTAAAAAATATTATTCTGCTCGAAGATACATATATTTGCTTATAATTGTTTGATGAACTTATTATTATTAATTTAAACTTAAGTATTTTAGGTTAGTAGTCCAAGTTAACCTATTGAATCATGAAAATTGATATCAAAACTGATCTAATATTTAGACAGTAGAGAATCAAGTGCATATAAGACATAACCCAATATAGTAAAGAGGTTTGACATTTTGACTCAATATAATTTGAGTTGTAGGTTTACATTGTAATTATAAAACACTTATTAGTCTTGGAAGTATATAAGATTTAAATTTACTTATAAGACTATATTATTATTAATTTAGATTTAAATATTTTATTTCAGATTTAAAGTCAATAAGGTTAAGTACATTCACCACCATAAAAAATACATTCGATAATACATTTACTTATGATACATCTCCTTTATATATAATACATTTCATTTACTTATGATACATCCCCTTTATATGTAATACATTTCATTTACTTATGATACAATAAAATATTTCATTTACTTGTGACACATCCCCTTTATATATAATACATTTCATTTACTTATTATACATCTCCTTTGTATAATTATTATATCTGTCAAAAACAAAAACATCATCTTTCTATATGTGACAAAAAAAAAATCAGAAATATTTGATTTTTAATAATTTTTCCAACACTGAAAAAGTATGATCAAGTCCCAAACATTTATGCTCTAAGATCAATAAGCCTTTATCTCAAAGCACAAAGTGAACACAAAACTCCTTCCAAACATTTTTATTTATCATAATAAAAAAATTAAATATTGATCACACCCTCGACATACTTATTTACAAGAATGAATTGAAACAAGATATTAGCTGCATGAACGTGTTATATTTACCTCACATAAAATTCTAAAATTTGATGGAGCATATATATATATATATATTTGATGATGAGGGATCATATTTTAGTCCAACCCCAAATTTTAATGCAATCGATCAAATTTCTAAAGGAAATAAATAAATACCTGAGAGCACATTAAATGGTGGACGATTTGCCATCGCAAACCCAATCCCGAAGAGCTCCTAATTCCCTCTTAATCAACAACATAATAAATACATTAAAGCTAAACAAACCTACATTTCAATTTCGTAGCCCAATTCGACTTGATTTCATTTGAACAGCACGCGTGTC